>JALIRH010000031.1:806925-1416925 GCA_023055505.1 Callipepla californica brunnescens | reverse complement strand
ATCTCTTGAATCTTTATAAGTGATGTCCCAGAATCACAAGCATCCCTCTTTATTCTTTCCTCTAAGGATGCCTCTGATTCTCCTTTTTATGTTATTATTTATTTAATTATTTTTTGTCCACCTTTAGTGAAATCTTGCGGCTTTAAAATAATAGTTGCAATTATTCTCCTGGTTAGCCGAAAGCCAGGTGATCAGAGTCTCTTCAAACTCCAGTAGGTGTTTATTCTTTAATTCTGGCTGTTTTTACAAGCTTGAAATCTCAAAGACGAAATACATATGTATACCAAGGAGGCAACGGATGGAAAGATGTAGTTTTGTAGAATGATCCAATCTTCCAGCCCAAGGCCCAAAAAGTTACATCTAAAATGTTAAAAAGTCATGAACACAGGCTGAACAGAACTACAGAATACTAACGACATTAGTTAATATAAGCACCCTTACTATATAGATAAAACATATATTTTCTCATTTTTTCAAGCATGTTGCTCTGTAAGATCAATCATGGATTATTTTTTGCAGAAGTTTTCAGTGAAATCTTTTACTCACACAGCAAAGATTGGGTTAAACTAATTGCCAGGAAAACTATCTGGTTTTGTAAGTAGTTTCTATGATGAGATTCTTTCCCAAGAAAGGAATACAAATATTCAATGAAGTTCTTACAGTCTGAAAAAAAATAAAAGACAAAAATAAAAATGAGTACTAGATAACTCTTTACACTGCAAAAGTACTTTCAATTAAAGTGAGTCCTGGAACAGGACACCTAAACATACTAAAGTGATATTTAATATCATGTGATGTCTTACTTGGCAATAAAAACTGAACAAAGCAGGAAGGGGAGATGTTCACTGCTACAACATCTGTCTTCGCAAGTAACCATAATGTGCGATGAAACCCCACTTCCCTGGCATCACTTAAACATCAGCATAGTAGTGCTTAATGCTTAAACATCAAAAGTAGTGAATTAATTTTCTTTATTTGCTTTCCCTGTGCATCTTTGATTTGCCAGGTACATCATATTTACCTCAACTCACAAGTTTTCACACTTTTACCCTTCTGATTCTCAATCCATGACATGTGTAGTATAGCTACGTGATGCTTAGCTACCTACTGAATTTAGCACACGACAGAAGCTAACAACTATATTGGAACATATTAATCTAATGTTTCTTTGGCTCATGTTGCTGACAAACAAAAAATTTGTCTGACTGTTGTGACCGTGGGAGAAAAGATGAGAGAAAACAGTCCCATACTTGTTATATTGAGATTATTAACGTTAATCTCTAATAGAATCTGTTTCTCTTTCGTTATTGAGGAAAATTTTTCGATATGATTCTCTAGAAAAGTAAAAATAACTAAGGAGAGAAAGTAGCAGTGAAATCTACTGCTGAATGTAGTCTGCATGGGGAAGCTGACCAAACTTTGCAAAGGAGGCCTGAGAGACAAAAGTATTCTCCCTAGGAAATTTGTTTAACAGTGACAAAAATATATATATATATTTACTTTTACCACACGTAATGAAGAAAAATTTGTATATTATAAGAATGTTCTAAGAAGAAAGCAAAATGCTAAAGCATTAAAAAATTAAAAGTCTGTTGGTAATGTAATTTACCATTTGGGCCAGGGGCATATCTGATTTTAAACTACACAGTCTGTATAGTAGAGCTGCACTCATTATAGCATACACTGATGTATGAGGGAAAAATGGTCATTTGGGATGATTTTTGAAAGATGAAGTAGTGACTGGTATTTTAAACAGCTCTCTTGTGTTGTATTTCAGTGTTCTGTAGTCATCCACAATAGATAGATTCTTCTTAGAAAAGAAAACACCCAGTCAAGAGATAAAGTAATTCAGTTCCTTTCTAGTTTGTTTACCAGGAAAGGATTTAGCAATACTTTGAAGGGCTCTTAATGAAAGAACAGTGTACTGGGCTTTGATATGACTGTTATTATCCTTTCTAGATGAGATGATCAGATAAGGACATATTATTCTTAGAAAACACAATCCTTGCTCAAGTTTCATTTCTCATTCTGCAGTATGAAAATGTTGTGCCTGCTTTGCTAGATACATACAACTTCAACCAGACCATGTTACTTTCAGTATTTACTTTGCCAACATCATAATTCTTGTTGGCAACTGCTACCTCTGAAAGAGTGACTTTAAGGCCTTCTCAGTTCCCCTAAGCCAAGTTTTATGTATTTTAAGCTTTTTAATGTGATGTTGACAAGCACTGAGCAAATATCAATAGTACAACCTACAGCTGTATGTCAGGATCCTTTGTATTGGCTTGGCTTCAGTTTCTGAACTTATATGCACTTATATTTTCATTTCTTCCATAAAAGCCTACCTTTTATACTTAAAATTCAGAATCAACTACTTTCTCCCTTCCTAGCTTAGAAGTTTATGCTTAGCTGTTCCATACACTATGAAGAGATAGCAAACACATCTTTTTCAAAAGAATTTGTGAGACTGACACAGAAAAAATAATAATAATAATTAAAAAAAAAAGACAACTAAACAACAAACAACAACAACCAAAAACGTAAAAAACAAAACAAAAAACTGAGTATCTCCTCTTAGTACTTAATTACCAACAATTACTTCTCCTGTTTTTTTCCAGAAGCATGGACTGAAAGTGCTACTTCTTCAAGCTCTTGTGTTCCTGAAGAGTTAGTAAGAAGCGATCCTGAACCTAAATCACAGGCCACCATTCACTCATCAGTTCCTCTACCAGGCAGCATACTGAATTTTTCAGAAGAGATACAAGAAAATCCTTCATGTAGGATTAAAAGTGTTATGACTGAAAAGTCACCTGAGCAGGGTGAGCAGCACTTTGTTCCTTAGATGATCAGACTGAAAATTTACTGTTTTCTACTACAGAGCAGGCGGGTACTGGATTGACACATAGTAGTCTCAAAGCAAAAGGAGTAGAAGTGAATAAGCATTATAGTCCATATTGCATCATCAGTGTTAGAGTTCCTGTTATGATTCAGTATACAGGTACTGGCACTTCTCTTCTAGGTCCTCATGTCCTCTTGGCCTTATGCCCATTAAAAAACAATGCCAATAAGGGAGTATTATCTCTGGTTTATCTGTAAACTCTACAAGGTGTATAACCTGACAGATTCTAAAAACTATCAAAAAATACAGTTTCAGTTATTTAGAAATAATATTTCTGGCTTGTTTGTGTCATATGGGATATGCCAGATAAGATTGTTTCCAAATCCGCAAGGACTTGGGGATGTTCTTGTAGAGTTTGCAGGGAAATACCTCTGGATCATCCTGTATTCTGGATCATCATTGCCTTGGCATGGGGGTTAGACTAGATGATCTCTAGAGGTCCCTTCCAACATCTACTGTTCTGTGATTCTGCGATTCAAATAGCTCTTGTTATATTAGCCATCTGACATTTAAAAAAGGAAGTCTTTTTGGCAAAGAATAAACAGCAACAAGAACTATTTAAGTTTTACTCTGAAAAAGGTAAATGTTACACTTAGATTCCAGTTATACAGTAAGAAATGAAATTCGTCTGATTTGAGGACTCATGCTTTTAAAAGGGATTAAGCTACCTGATGCTATGTTGGTTTTCAATTTGTCTTAAAAATGGCATGGAATGCAAAGAGAAAGAAGGGATAGAGATATCTAGTCAGTATCATATTGGAGAATCCTGCACAACAAAGTTGTGAAAAGATGTATTAAGAAGTTAAATGTCTAAAAGATCCTCAGATGCAGGCTGACATCATCTGTGAGTTAACTTGTGGGAGTTTCAGATACACTTCACCACGGACTAATGTAAGCCACAGTACAACTCTGCAGTCATTTCATCAGAAAGTCGGAAGAATTCTTTCAAATGCTGTTCTGAATTTTACTACAGAATGCTTGGAGAAGATGCTCGTGTTTTGTGGTTTTAGTTTCGTTTTTCCTCAGTGCTCACCAACAAACCTTGGTCATATATCTCTTCTTCGATATTGTGATCCTCCTCGCCACCACAAATTTAATTTCTATGATTTCAGACGAAATCCAACATTTCAAATTTTGAAAGAAAATGAGAAGAAAATCTGAAGAACAGTAAACCTCTATTTCCAGGATCACATAGAATCATCAGGGAAATACTGCATCCTTGTTCTGCTTGTAGTTCTCTCAGTGATTCCCTGATCTCCCAGTCTTTGTTCTTGTATTTACTCATTCAGTAATCTGAAAATTTATTGGTTCCAACAGAATTAGCATATAACATGTTTTAATTAAATGATCAACTCTCAAGAGAATCTGAGAGTTGCAAATATTTTTACTTTATTTTTATATGTAACTTATTTATTTGTTTGATTGTTTTACAGATGTGGAGAGAAATTTTTGGCTGCACAAACTAGGAATGAGTATAAACAAGTGGTCACAGCTGAATTCCCTGATTGAACTGGGTGAAAACAGAGCTCTAGAAAAAGGTATTTTTCTATGGTAATTTTTTTTTTCTGGAACACATACTGCATTTACTACATTACATAAATGTTCAGGGTACTTTTTTTTTTTTGTTATTTTTCTTTCTTTTATGTGACCCCAGATTTCTGAATCCAACTAAGAAGCTTGGATTTTTATGTCACTATTTTAAGTATTTGGCCTACATTCTTTTGTCCTTACACACCTCTTAGTTAATTATTTCAATTAAGTAAGGTTTATGATGCTCAAAATAATTTTCTTGTAGGAAGTTAACTGCTGTGCTAAGTCAATTAGAGAGAAAACATGTAATTATATGTTTCTAATTAAAAAAAAAAACAAAACAAAAAAAAAAACTGAGAGGATAGTTTTTGTCACTCTGGATTAAACCATTCAAAACAACTTGTAAAAAGTAGCTGTGAAGAAGGCATGGAAGTGGCCTACTCTTGGCTGTGCTACAAGCTAGTTTTATTAGGAGCTATCACATTTCTACATTATTTTTTATCTACGTTTTTGTTTGTAGCTTCAGTGTAAATCAGTAGCATCAGTGTCAAAACTCTTCACCCTAAGGTCAATTTTCTTTGTTATCTGGAATAATAGATATATTTTACAGCTACACTTTCTGTTCCAAGTTACTGTGCATTTCACTTCTTGCTGATAGAAATTATTTACAGTTATTTACTTCCATCTGAGAAAGTAATTTTTTGTTCTAAAATAGATCATCCAAACATATCTGGAGTTTGTTCTGATCTTGACCACAAAGTTACTGAGCTGGAGGAGTGTAAAGACCAAGAAGAGTTGCCATATATCCCATACAAACTAGCTACACTATATATCATCAAGGTAAAATAAAATAAAATAAAATAAATAAAAATGAAAAAATAATATATATTTTTAGAATGAATTAGTTAAAATACAAAAAATTACCAATTTCTGTTCATCTACGTATAGGATGTACTAGATGCATTGTTCCTTTCATAAAAAAATTTCATTATAGAAATACAACTCATACTATTTTGTTGCTCAGTACATTTTTTTCTTCATATTAGGAAGTCTGCAGTTAAATTTTAAATATTAACATAGAATTATGAATGTTAAAAAAGAAATGTTATCCTAGTTAAAATCAGATACTGAATTGCTTAATTTTGCCTCTACCAGGTAGATGTCTAAAGTTAAAAAACACACGAAGTGCCACATTCCTTGAGATGGAGAAAACCTGTGTCTTCATGTGTTTCTCACCATGACATCTGATCACTAGAGCTGTTTTTTTACTTGCAGCACAAGATTTTGTTTCAATTTCAGCATTTCTGATCTCATTAGTAGAAAACTAATCATCAGCCTGATGCAGCCCTCTGTTTATTATTCATTATTGGTTTTTCACATCAGCATCAATGAAACAAGAAAGGGAAGTCAATGGGTAATCAAAAGAGACCTCAGGGCCTTGGGGCGACTGGTTAAAGTATGAGGAGCACAAGTAACGTTTTCTTTTATTTTTCCAGTAGCAGAGATCAATACTGAAAGGAAAAGGCAGACCCGGCTGGTAGCTCTAAACCTGGCATCACCACTAGCGTTTCGGGTTTCCTCGTCATGCGACAGTCTACACAACACCAGGCCTGGTGGAGGCTATGGAGATGCATCTTTCTCAGGAAGAAATGGATTTTAGTGCAGAAATAGGGCTGGTAACAGAGCTTTAACTAGGTTCAAGGGGGGCAAAAGTATAAAACCTAAGCTATGGGACAGCTTCCCACCATCCGAGGGCCTGCATTCTACACCAGGAGCTAGGTATAATGTAAAATGTTTGAATTGTTTCTACACCAATGCACAAAGCGTGAGGAACAAGAAAGAAGAACCAGCAGCTTAGGTTTAGTCCTAGTGCAAACCATGGTGGGAAAAGCCCTCTAAGTGGTATGTTGCAATAGACAGTTCTGAGCTCTTTCAGCAGGGAAAGGTGGGGCAGGTGAGGTGGGGCATGTGGTGTATGTGCAGAAAGGAACAGGCTGTACAGAGTTCACAGCTGGCAATGTCACAACTGGAAGCCTCCACGTAAGGATGAAGAGACAAACAAAGCAGATGTATTTGTAGGAGTCTGCTATAGGCCACCCAGCCAGCCAGAATCTGAGTTTTGAGGAAGTGGTGCTTCAGTGTTAAACAACCTTTGACACGGTCTCCCACAGTATTCTCCTGCAGAAGCTGGCAGCCCATGGTGTGGACAGGTTCACTCTTCTCTGGGTTGAGAATTGGCTTGAGGGCCGTGCCCAGCGGGTAGTGGTTAATGGAGTCAAGTCCAGCTGGCGTCCTGTCACGAGTGGTGTCCCCCAAGGGTCGGTATTGGGGCCCGTCTTGTTTAATATCTTTATTGATGACCTGGATGAGGGGATTGAGTGTACCCTCAGTAAGTTTGCGGATGACACCAAGTTGGGAGGATGTGTTGATCTGCCTGAGGGTAGGGAGGCCCTTCAGCGGGATCTGGATAGGCTGGACAGTTGGGCTGAGGTCAATGGGATGAGGTTCAATAAGGCCAAGTGCCGGGTCCTGCACTTTGGCCACAATAACCCCATGCAATGCTATAGGCTTGGGGCAGAATGGCTTGAGGAGTGTATAGAGGAAAAGGACCTGGGGGTGTTGGTTGATGCTCGGCTCAGCATGAGCCGGCAGTGTGCCCAGGTGGCCAAGAAGGCCAATGGCATCCTGGCCTGTATTAGGAATAGTGTGGCCAGCAGGAGCAGGGAGGTGATCATCCCCCTGTACTCAGCTCTGGTGCGGCCGCACCTCGAGTACTGTGTTCAGTTTTGGGCCCCTCACTACAAGAGAGACATCGAGGCCCTGGAGCGTGTTCAGAGAAGGGCAACAAAACTGGTGAGGGGTCTGGAGCACAGGTCTTACGAGGAGCGGCTGAAGGAGCTGGGATTGTTTAGTTTGGGGAAAAGGAGGCTCAGAGGAGACCTCATTGCACTCTACCACTTCCTGAAGGGAGGCTGTGGTAAGGAGGGGGTCGGCCTCTTCTCCCAGGTAACTAATGACAGGACGAGAGGGAATGGCCACAAGTTGTGCCGGGGAAGATTTAGATTAGACTTGAGGAAAAATTTTTTCTCTGAGAGAGTGGTCCGGCACTGGAATGGCCTGCCTAGGGAGGTGGTTGAGGCACCGTCCCTAGCGCTGTTCAAGAAGCGTTTAGATGAGGTGCTGAGGGATTTGATTTAGTAGCTTGGTGGGTAGGGATGGTGGTGTGAGGAAGGTTGGACTAGATGATCTTGTAGGTCCTTTCCAACCTAATGTATCTATGAATCTATGAAACCCTCAAGGACTCTCTGACCTGTCAGTGTTCTAACCAATGGGATACATCCTTGAAGCGGTCAAAGTTGGCTTTTCTGAAAATCAAAGTTGCAGTCCTACTTACGTATCTATTTCTTCCGCACAAGATCCTGGATTCCACTATTTCATGGTTGCTGCAGCCAAGGCTGCCACCAACATTCACATTCCCAACCAGTCCTTCTTTGTTAGTAAAAAAACCATTGGCTCCTACACCACCTGCTTACAGATGTTATCATCAATACTCTGCAGGAATCTCCTGGACTGTTTGTTCTTGGCGGCATTTCTTTTCCACAAAAAAAGGGTGATTGAAGTCCCACGTGAGAACCACTGCTTGGAATCATGAGGTCATATGGCCTCACCAACTTCTTCTCCTAATCATGCACCCTTTAGTAAACACCCACAACAGTGTCACCCACATTTACCCATTCCTTGATTCTCACCTGGAAGATCTTATTTTATCACTGATCCCTAGGCAGAGCATGATACATTTCAGTTATTCTCTCACACAAAGTGCTACACGCATCTCTTGTCTGTATTTCACAATACCTTTCTAAAGAGCCACCCATGGCAGCAATCTGGACATCCAAGTTGTCCCATCATGTCTCTGTAACCACAGTGAGATCATGTCCCTGAAAACACAGAGACCTTTATATTTATTCCCCTTGCACAGTACTTTGGTATACTGGTGCTTCTGGGTCTTATTCAGTCAGCTGCTGTCAGAAGAATCTGCCTTGCAAAAAATACAACCAAGGATATCTATGAGTAGCTCTAGATTTTTATACTTTACACAATCATGTTCATTATTTCTTTAATTTATCCGGTAATATCTGTCAACTCACTCCAAATGCAACATGCATCAGTGTTATGTGATTTTACAATGCAACTGCAAGACAAGAATGCAAAAAGAAAAGGAGCAGAATCTGGGATAGGAAATAGTGGAATTTTCCTTTTGTGACTATTATGAAACAGAATGAATAAAACTGAGTCACGAAGGATCTTGAGACAATTTTAAGCTTAAATGACTCATTTTTCAAATGGGGAAAAAAAACCAAAAAACATCACTTTACCAGTTCCTTATATACATATCTGTTCTTGTGCATGAGAAATGACTATAGTGATTCTTAAAGCTATACCAATTTTGAAATTTTTGAAAATTACCTTAATGACATACAGAATGCAACTGAGTGCTGTATATTATCAATTTGTGTTATCTAACTCTCAAACTCTCAAGTGCAAAAATGTAATCTCCACTCTCCACTCTTCTTTATTATTATTAGTTTTTTTCCCAATACTAATTTTCACAATGCTGTTTTTCAAGAACTTAGAAAAAATGTAATTACTATCTTCTGTACTCAATCCAGTTCACTACACTAGAAAACTAAAAATGGAGCTCTGGTACTAGAACCAGAAAAGAAAATCCATATCAAGTAAACAACTTGACCCATAATAACTAAGTTAACATAGTTGAATTGAACCTAATTGTTGAAATTTCAGAGTTTTTGTCTAGAGTCCAGGCTATTTACATGCTTTCAAGATCAGACTTGTCTCTCCAGAGTTTAAGTCATTCTGAGAATTATACATAAAAATTGTTGATGATTCATTATAATTGGAGTTCATTTCTAGTGCTCTGAGTTAATCATTTCTTCCGTCCTCTGCAGGTTGTGAAAGACATGCAGGAAGTGAAAAGCAAACACATGAAGATAATCAGAGAACTGGAAAATATAAAAAAAGAAAACCAGGTAATTATTATGGAGCACCACTGTTGTTCTGTCATATCATTAGTCAAAGTAAAACAGATGAAATCATAGAATGGCCTGGGTTGGAATGGACCCCAAGGATCATTAAGTTCCAACCCCCTCTGCAAGGCCACCAACCTCCAGATCTGGTACTAGACCAGGTTGTCCAGGGCTCCATCCAACCTGGTCTTGAACACCTCCAAGGATGGGGCATCCACAGTCTAACTGGGCAACTTCACTATTTTCTCTGTGAAGGACTTCCCCCTGACATCCAATCCAAACCTTCTGTCCTTGAGCTTAAAACTATTCCCCTTTGTTCTGTCACTATCTACCTGAGTGAAAAGTTTATTCCCCTCCCTTTTAAATACTGAAAGGCTGCAATGAGGACTCCTTGCAGCCTTCTCTTCTCCAGGCTGAACAAGCCCAGCTCCCTCAATCTGTCTTCATAGGTGAGGTGCTCTAGTCCTCTGATAAACTTGAAGGCCTTCCTCTGGACCATCTTGCCAATGCTTTATGGGCCTGTTCGATCTGGTTCAATGACTAATGGGTTGAGGGACCCATAGACCCACACCCCAGGGAACTAAAAATAAAATAGCTGGTCTGAGGAGGAAAACTAATTGGCAAAATAAGATAACAGAATGAAAAATAACACAGTATAATTGGAATTGAAGCTAATAAATCAAATAAAGTGAGAGAGAGTATAGGAAACCAAAGGCCTTACTTTAAAGCTGAAGGCAAGGCAGTTAGGGAGCACACATTGATGAGATGCAAAAAAAAAGTGGCAGTCTCAGGACTGGCATGCCGTTTTATCTTTCCCTCTGACCAGAATACATAAATGTAAAGTCTTCTGGGGTTGGTAGTTCTTCTCTTCTGAGAACCAGGTGCTTGGAAATTCAGCAGTCCATTGAACTGGGGCATTAACTCTTTATCTCCCAGTGCCTTACATGATGTTACGACATTGAATACTGATAACAAAAATCATAAAACCATGACACCTCTCCAACAGCTGTACATCTTTCCTATACTGGGGTCCCCAGATCTGGATGCAGTACTCCAGATGGGGGCTCACAAGGGCAGAGGAGAGAGGGACAATCAAGTCCTTGTCCCTGCTTCTGATACCCTGCCCAGGATACCATTGGCCTTCTGAGGTGCAAGAACACATTTCTAGCTCATGTTCAGTTTTTCATCCACCAGTACCTCTAGTTCCTTCTCCTCAGGTCTACTCTCAAAGGGTTCTTCTCCCAGTCTATGTAAGTATCTGGGGTTACTACAATCCAAGTCCAAAACCTTGCACTTTGCTGTGTTGAACCTCTTTAGGTTCACATTGGCCCACTTTTTGAGTTTGTTGAAGTGGTGGGAGTGATGTTTCCTTTTTTCCAGTCCCTGGGGACTTCACCCAAGAGCCATGACTTTTCAAATATGTTGGAGAGTGGCTCAGCAGCCACAACAGCCAGCTCCTTTTGCATCCTGGGATGCATGTCATCTGGCTCCATAAGCATGTATATATTCATTCTCATGAGGCAGTCTCAGGCTTGCTCTGCCCTTAGAGCTGAGAGGAAGGGGGATTTACTTCTTTAGTTCCCACCTAGAGGTCCAGGGATGTGAGCTTCAGAGATGTGAGAAATACAAGAATCCTGGCTGCCAATAAAGACTGAGGCAAAAACTCCTTTAGTATCTCTGCCTTCTCCATCTCTGTTGTAAGTTCTACTTTCTCAAAGGAGGTATGCACTCTTTGGCTCATCAAGAATCCCTTCTTGATGTTGTTAACATCCCTCACCAAGTTCAGTTCTATCTACCCCTTGGCTTTCCTAATCCACTTTCCACAAGTCTGGACAGCATCCCTGTATTCTCCCCAGGTGACACACCCTTGTTTCCACAGCCAGTACAAACCTTTCTTTTTACTCAGTATGACCAGGAAGCCCTTGCCAAGTCATGCTGGTTTCTGGCCTCCCCTGCCTGCCTTCTTCTTCTGAGGGACAGAGAGCTCTTGTACTCCCAGAAGGACATCCTTGAAGAGTAGCCAGCTGTCTTCCATTTCTTTATATCCAAGGACTTCTTTACAGGAGATCTCATCCAACAATTCCTTAAACACTTTGAAGCTCGCTCTCCCAGAGTTCAGGGTCCTGACCTCACTCTTTGCCAGGTCCACATTCCTCAAGATCACAAACTCAGCTAGGGCATGGTCACTGCAACCTAGGCTGCCTCCAAACTAAATGACTTTAATGATCTCCTCTGCACGAGTGAGCGCCAGACCCAGCAGTGAATCAACTCTGGTCAGTCTATCCAGTACCTGAACCAGAAAGTTAATATCCACATGCTCCAGAAGATTCAGGGATCTCTTGCAGCTTGATGCATGGTTTTCCCAGAAGATATCTGGATAGCTGAAATCCCCCATCAGGACAAGTGACCGTGAGCATGATACCTCTTGCAGCTGAAAGAGGACCTTGTCAGCAGACCCCCCTTCATCAGGTTGCCTGTAGTAGGCCCCTACTACCAGGTGCCCTTTATTAGTCCTGTCCCTAATTCTGACCCACAGGCTCTTGACCTGCTCCTTACTGTTTCTCAGAGGGAGCCCCTTATAGTCTATCCAGACTTTAATACAGAGGGCAAATCTAGGGAATAAATCTAATCCATCCACATTTGTTTCTGCATTCAGCTTCTCAATGCATCCTATCTTCAAAAATGGTTGGCATGCAAGTGATGTTCATATAACTGTTTCTTTCAGTCAGACCCAGACACAGGTCTGTATGGATGTTTCAGTGTTGTCTTCTAGTATTTTGTAAATGTAGTTTAGTTAACTGTAGAGTACTTCCACCTGTAAGTGTCCACAAGGTTACGGTGAGGGTCCATAAGGGCAACTATTATGACCATAACTCCTCAGTGCTATGCTTTTCCTAGTGGAAACACTTGTGCATTTCACTAGTCAGTAATTCTCCCCAAATCTGAACTATGTACAACTTCAGCTACATTGTACTGAAACCTTTCTTTCAGTCACTGCTTCTTCTTTAATTTATCAGATTATTTTTCTTTGCCAGTGCAGACCAAGACAATCATTTGGTTGCTGGTTACATGTATACTTTCCATAAAAATATATGTCATTCTTTCTAGAGGGCACACACAGGGGAAAGGTTCAGAATTTTTTTCTCTATTGAGCACAGACAGAAACATGGGGAATATAAAGTTTTGTTAATTAAAATCTTTGTGAGCAAAGTAGTTCATAGAAGCACTGGAAATACTCATACTTCTTAAGGTTTCTGATTTCAATGTATTTATCATACAGTTTTATTGCCTTATTTAGACAACCTCTTTTGCTGACCTGTTTTCTATACAGCTTGTAACTTAAACCTCCCAGCCTTTTTTTTATATAGAAAAGTTAAATTTGTTTAAAGTTGCTTAGCCATGCCTAGAGAGAATTAATTAGATTCTGCTCTT
Source organism: Callipepla californica brunnescens (assembly GCA_023055505.1). Lineage (NCBI taxonomy): Eukaryota > Metazoa > Chordata > Aves > Galliformes > Odontophoridae > Callipepla > Callipepla californica. The sequence goes on along the minus strand of JALIRH010000031.1, from coordinate 1,404,019 downwards.
AGAACGACTTATGGCTTCTGCAAAATAGAAAGAGAAAAAATAATTATTAAATTAAATTAAATTATTAAATTAAATAATTATAAATATTATTAAAAATTGAGCAGGATTTTTTGCCTTAAGTTTATATATCCTGTTAAAATACAAACCTTTTGTGATCAACACAAAAAAAAAAAAAAAAAAAAAAAAAGGAATTGGAGAAGCAAAACTAATTGCTGCTGTGTGAAATGTTCTCTTATTCATGTTTTTCTTTCCTGTTTTCACTCTCTATTAATTTTCTCCATAATCCTTTCTAATATAGGAGAAGACTATAACTACTGTAAAACATTATGGTGACAAAATGAGGAATCTGAAATCTCAATTAGAAGCTTACCGTGAGCTGGTGAACAAGAACAGCAAATATTGGCAAAGTGTAGCTAAGGTAAACAAGAAGTGAGATTTTAACAGGAGGGTAAGAGCTACAGGAACATCCAGAAGATGCAGAAAGTCTGTAGAAGTCATGTTTTCTTTTTAGTGACAGTAAACTGAAGATACAGTTTGTGGAATTACTACAAAACAAAGCTGTCTCCATCTGGAGAAGAGTAAAACCTTACACCATATGTTTTCATAACAGTTCTCATATTTTCAGTTTTGTGATGAAATCTTGGTGTTCTCCCACATTATTTGCTTAGAAACTTGAGAATTATTATGTTTTTATGAAAGAAATGTGTAAAGATATTCACCGAATATTAAAGATATTTAATGCTTTTTTTGGTGATGACCATAAATTAAGGTTTATCCCATACTTCTTTATGTTCCTATGAAAAAATTCTGCATGTCCCAGAATTCAATAAATGTATTTAGAATCTGATGACATTTGCTTTGTAAACTGATCAATTTCTGTTTCTATTTTTATGTAAGATCCCCAGGACTTAGCGCATTAGTGCAAATATTAAAATTTCTGAATTTATGTGGAATAAAAACAGCAAATGAACTAATAAATAAATAAATAAATTCTGAAGATCTTCTAGAAAAATTGAGGCTGAGTATAGAAATTTTAATTATTTTACCGTATCCTATTTCCTTTAGAGCCTGAGGGAAAGTAACAATCAACTGAGCCAAGAAAAAGAAGATCTTCTTCTCCAAATGAAACAACAGACAGAGAAATGGGAAGAAAAAAAGGTGAAAACATTTAGTTCGTTTTTTTCTGAGCGAAGTTAAACTTTGCTCTCATTTCCATTTCCAGTTCATATTTTTCCCAACAATCTAAGGGTTCTGAAAACAATGTGCCTTCAGACATGTATATCCTAAACAGCTAAGATTAAACTTCTGGGCACCTGTCTTATTTTAGTGAATCCAAGTTATTTGGGGGCATTTAGGTGCCAAGTTTGTTTGCTTTTTTATTTTTTTTTATGTTGTTCATCTACAATATTTTTCGCTAAAAATTATGATCGTCTTTTTCACTTATTATATATTTTCAAGAATTGTAAAATCACAGCATAGATGATTTTATTTACTTAGCAAATAATTTCAAAAATCAATGAAGTTTTCACCTATTACAACACTTCAGTGCAGCTGATTGAGCTAAGTAGCAAAAATAATTTGTACTATGTTTCCCAGGAAAAAAAAGGGACATGATTAGAATTCTTCAGGTTTTGCAATATTTCTTTCTAGTAATACAGTATCAGTTTATGAAATACTTGGAGTAGCTGCAGGTACAAAAAAATCCTGCAGAGAGCAGCAAGTTTTAAAAGCTAGTTATAGTTGTAGTGGGCTAAAACAATCATTGCCACCCTTCTTCTTATTGTGGCCAAATTGTATTGCAGCCACATTGTTAGACGATTTAGTAATACTCAAATTTTGTTCATATTGAATCATAATCAGATGTTTCTGTTTATTACAGAAGCAAAAGAACTTTTAAAAAAGAAAAAAAAAAAAGGCCTTGGGTAAAATAAACAAATACATATTGCAAGAGCATAGCACTCTCCCCTCCTTTTTCATTGTTATGATTCTTTTAAAAGTGGGGCTGGAAGAGCAGGGGAGGAGAGCTATTTCAGGCACATCCAACCTGTGGCCTATAGATCACACGCAGCCTGATAACAATTCAAACTGTAGCCACCCAATACCTCATGCCAGTATGGTGGCAGCTGTGCCCCACAAAGTGGCCCAGCTGGACATCAGGGCACATGAAGGATGCAGTGTAGTGCCAGCTCTAGTTGTGGCAAATAATTTTCTACATTTTGATAACTGGCTAAACACAGTCCTGTGAGCTGTGAAAAGTATGCAGCCATATATTTTCCATTTTGATAAAGGAATTTGAGGTTTCAAGATAGTAATAGTAATCAGTGTCTTGTTTATTTGTGACTATTTCTGGTAGACAGGAATATATTACTTGAGAATTTTCAAATGAAATGTATGGAGTTCTAAAGGAAAAATTTGATCACATCTCTTTATCAGAATTTTGTGAGAGCTCTTTTAGCAGAGAAAAGTATAATTTGCTTTACAATCATGTCTTATTCACTTTGTCACTTTTTGCCAGTATGAACATTTGTGAACGATTGTTTTCAAGGATGAAGAAAACGAGTAAAATTTTATCAGAAACCTTGAGAATTCACTGTGAACTGCAACCACTTCCATCGAACCAGACTGATGGTTTCAGCAGTTCTATATTTGTGTTACTCTGCTTTTAATATGCTTTTATAAAAATAGCTAAAGCTTAAATTTAAGTTTTGTTACTTATATATTTATGAACTATATTATAAATTTTATGAGGGCTACTATTTCATTATGTCACCCCATGACATCAGAGATAAACGTTGGTTGTATGGCAGTAGAGGCTGAATCATCCCACCAATGCAGACTCTTGTTAATTTCTAATGAAATGCATAGATAATGCTATTGACTACACTGAAAAAATGGTGTTTTGTAGCTGAATATTTGCTCTAGAGCTGTTGTGTTATTTGTATAGGTTGCAGTTTCCATGGAAGTAATTAGGAGGTATTGATTTTGAAGTAATATTCATAGATGCAGCCCTAGTCTGTTCCTCTTCACACACTGTAGTCCAGAGAAGCCAAAAGGTTGGGTACCCATGAACTATTTAATCTGGGGAGATCTTGAGGCTCTAATACCAGACAGTAATATGCAACTAAAAGGCAATTAATTTCTCTGCTAATAGTTACCTTGCTACATTAACAAAACTACATTGTTCAATATAGAAAGCATTTCTTTTTAGTTTTTAAAGCCTAAAAAAAGTGAAGTTTTATTTAATGGTCATGGAATGCTCAGTGTCATGCACTTTTCAATAAATGGTTTTTTATAAAGAGTGACATAGGCTGCTTGGGCTAATGTCATTAATTCTATGCCCAGGATGCTCTCAGAACTGAACCCAAAATGCATGTTAAAATAATTTAATTTACTCCTTGTTATTTCAGAGTCCACTTTTTTTCCCAAAACTGAAAACATTAACATGGTCTGTGAAGTGCCAATTTTGGCTCTATAGAGACACTGAAAAACCATGGCCCTATAAATATTCCAGTGTGTACTCCTGTAAATTTAGTTACATTTATCTGTGGAAATATCAATTTCTAATTATTTTCCTTTTGATTAGTATATCAGAAAATTTTGACCTACTAGTTTCTTAGTGATATCTTGTTGGAATTGCTTTCCAATTAAATGCAAGAGTAAATTACAGGTTTACCTATTATATACCTCTCTTCTGATATTTAAAGAATTTCAAACTAACCATAAATTCTGAATTTCTTAACACTGGAGAAAATAACATGTTTATTTGTTCATTTTTCTAATATAATCTGTGAGCATGATCTAATTATTGTCTGTTATTTTCTGAGTATATTATTATACATAATATATACAAGTATTTCTGTTTTTGAAATCGTTGACTTCATATCAGTCAGCTTTCATTTTACCACTCTAGGGCACATCCAGGATCACCTGGGCATTCTGCTGAAGGAATGAAAAGTCTCAAAGTCAGATTCAATTTTTGAAATAGAATGCGGATTCCTGTAGCATTTCAGAATGAAGAATAGGAAGGGGTATTCTTTTTAACATTGCAGCGCCACCTTTTGATAAATTTTTGAGTAGCATCAGTATTTAAGTATTTTTCTCCTACGTTTTATTCTATATCCCAGTATTAGCTAACTCCCAATTGACAAACAGTGAATGATACAGTTTTTTACAAAGTCTTTGTTATACATCGTGGAAATTTAGCATGTTATACTTTAACAAAGAATAGCAAGTTGTGAATATCTAATGTTCTAAGATTTACAGGAAGAAGGAACATTTTATGTTTTACATATGATTTATAATATACGATAAAAGATTGTACTATCAACATCTGAAATAAAGAAATTTTTCTTGTGTGCTGGCTTTGCACTGTGTGTGCAAAGGATTTTATTCTTCAAATTTTTGAGAGAGCTACTCTTAATTTTTTTCTCTTTTTTAACTCTAGTAATGTGGGCAGATAGAAGTACTGGGCATTTTGGTGCATTTTCTTGTGAAAATGGTGAAGCCTGAGAAGTTTCTGTTTTACTTCTTTTATGGCTGTTTGTTTTTTTTTATAACAAGAACCAATTACTGCTCATTTCACTATGGTGTGACTATCAGTGGCAACACTATTCCAGTGTTATTAAATACTACAGGTATACTCAGAAAGGAAATACAAAAGCTGAATTCCTTCTTTCCTCTTTTCATGCATTTCAGGCCTGGATTATTGAAAATCTGTCTAAAAAAATCAATCATCTTTACACCCAACATACATTGAGTGAGTTTTGAATTTTGAATATTGAATGTCTTGATCTCCCTATTTTCCCTCCTGTTTTTCTTATGCTGTGATGTATACCAGATAAAATCAGTTTAAGCTTTTCCATTCCAATTCTGTGTTTCAAATCAAACTATAGAAGAACATCAAAGCCAGAAATGTCTATCATAACTCCAAACTCTTCAGCATAACTGGATTATTACAGTCAGCAAAATTTTTGCATAGATTTCTTTCAACATTTGAAGATAATAACAGAATTCTTGATTATTATAATTCATTTGTATATTACAGATACTTGGTTTCTTAACAGAGATGATTTGGTACACTAGAAAATATTGCAGCAAGTGCATAGTTGTAGAAATGCCTAACATTTTCTTAATTACCTCCTCTATTGTTTTCAATATAGCCTTGCAGGAAATTCAAAACATCAATCTGTATGTGGGGAGAGTGTCAGACATCATGAATTTCCAGATTAAAATTCTTCAGCAAAAATCTGAAAAGACCGAAGTAGAAAAAGCAGATGTTCCCATTTTAAAATCAAAGGCAGAACAAGTGAGTAACACAATGGGAATGAAATTGGTTCATTTTAGAATTATTCCAGTTGTTTCAAAATATGTCAGACTTACTCTAGAAAGGCTGATAGAAGCTGAAGGTCTAACTGACAATAAGAAATATGGGCATATGTATAGGTAATTTGAGCATGATAAACTGGTGATGAGTTATTAAAGTCATACAGTGAGAAAATGAGGACTAATTCTTCTTGAACCAAATCATGTACTGTTCTCTTCATTATAATGTTAATATACATTTTACTACAAAATCTTTTGAAAAGCTCTAAGTTTGAATTATAAAAATTGTATATCAAACACTGGAAGTAAGTAACATTTACTTCTTTTATATCTTCTCAATTTGTATTCTAAATTGATCTTTAATATCTGCAAATTTAATTTTAATGAATAGATCTTGGATTAACATTTTAAGATATATCTTTGTTGTCTCGCAGGTAGCTAATGAAGAAAAGTCTGAAAGTTCAATGGAAATGGGACCTCTCTGGCAAGCACACACTATGTTGCAAAAGATTCAGGAATCTTTATATGAACAAGAAAGAGAAGTTACTGAGCTCCTAGAAAGTGAAAGAAAATATAACAAAGCAGTGAAACCTCAAATTACAGTCCTATTATTCTTGAAAAATCTTGCTAAGAAGGTAGGAACTATGACACTGTAAAAGTGAAAAATGATTTGCTGAGTTTACAGAGATGTGCAATTAGGAAAACTATGTATTTTTATTAATTCTTGTTAGTACTATAAAATAGAAAATTTATTTCATACAGATTGATTTAAAGGCTGGATTTAAATTTTCAGAATTACACATGAAATTGAAGAACTCTAGACCCTCACTAAAAATTGTCCTACAGAAAACTGATTAGACCAATATGAATAATCTTTATTTCATGCTATTTTAAAATAAAAGTTCGTGAAACTCAGAAATGCCATCACGGAAAAAACGTGGGTTTTTCTTTCTTTCCAATTCTTATCTGAACAATATGAATTGCAAAGAGATGTATAAGTTTTGCAGAAAATTTAATCTCATCTTTGATCCATGGTAGGTTCACACCATATACTGTCATGTCCCTGAGGCACAACAGTACATCAATCAGCTTGTCAGAAGGAACGAGATTGAAAGGGCTGAGTGGAAAGAAGCCTTTAATAATGCTCAGGCTGATATTTTGTCCTCTGATGTATTTTGTGGAAATGAACTTGTGGATGACAAAAGGTATATAGGACTGTTAATAAAGTAAATATAGAAATAATATGCTAAAAGTAGTAAGCTGCTTATATACAGGGAAAATACATTTCTAAGAATTTTATTATGATTTTCATGCATAACTTTGAAATTGAAAAAAAAAAAAGTATTCTATAGTTACATTTAAATACATATATGGAGCTTACAAAAACCTGCTACAAAGAGCAGGAAAACAATTCAGCATATCTGTCTTATGCAAATTTTAACCAGTGTGTTGTAAAATATGCTGAAATATTCTTATTTGGCAAGGCTGTTGTAACAACAGCTGCTTTTTCTACATTTTACAGGATGTTTATTTGTCATACTCTGGGTAATTGCACCATTGAAGTTTTAATAATTAGTTCCTTACAAACTCTTCATTCTATTTTGAACAGTGGCAGGACACAGCACTCAACAAAGCCTTTCAGAAATCTTGGAAGAGCAAAATCTGAATTAGAATTTGTTGAAACTGAGAAGATAGTTTTTGATTGTATCCAGACAGGGGAAATCCCCAGCTGCATTAAAAGGGATTGTCTTTATATAGCCTTGACAGGTGAGAAATCCTTTCATCAATTCAGAGAAGGCTAATTATCCTCTGCCAATTTAATTTTTGGTCACAGAACAGTAGCATTTACATTAATGTTGCAGAAATTCCGTATAATATACCATAAAACACCTCCATTTACATTCATTTTAATTAATTACAATATGAATTCTAAAGTCTGGGGCTTTGTTTTCACATTTGTTCCCCTTTGTTCATCTTTTATTTGGTGTCTTCACCATTTCAAAATTAGATATATTGTGTATAATGTATCAATCTATTTCAATGCGTATTCGAGGCAGACAGACCCAGAAAACTCTCTATCTTGACAGACATGCATTGAACAGAATGGCAATTACAGAACTTAGAGAATAGTGACCTCTATCAAAAAATCTTACAAAATATCCACTGCATGAATTTAATACACTGGGCTCTTCTGAGTAGGAATAATTTTTGAGTATTTTGCTTGGGTTTTTATGATTCTGCAACATGCAACATGGTTTTGGTGGTCTGGACAGGGAAAGAGGAAGAGCTATGATGACTATTCTATTTTAAGAGTAACAATTTCTAATTTAAGATATTTACTGTGATATGAATTTGTCATATTTAACTATATAATTACTCGAACTGCCCAGATGATCAGGAGGATGTATGCCCTGAAGAGACAAGTCACCATCCAGAGAAAAACGTGCAAAAGTTTGAAATGGAAATGAAGGTAATATATTAAAATATATCTTTTTTTTTTTTATCATTAAAATGAAAATGCCATCCTTCTCTGTTCTATTTTTAAGGGATTTCAGATTTTCTCTGGAGTATATTTTGATATACAGACAAATGATAACACTTTGAATTGAGTATTTTCTACTTAAGTTGGAGCATAGAATCATAGAATCACAGAATCATAGAAATGTTTGAGTTGTAAGGGACCCTTAAAAATTACCTTTTCAAACTCTCTTGCAATGAACAGGAACATCTACAGCTAGATAAGCTTGCTCAGAGCCCTGTCCAACCCGACCTTGGATGTCTTCAAGGTCAAAATATACATAGGTTGCTCCAAAAGTAATATCTCCTATTTATTTCCATGGAAACTGCAACAGTTACAAAGATCATAATATCATGATTTGATAGAGCAAATTCTAAGCTACAAAACTCTTACTTATACACCAATATGCATTCTTTTTTTTTTTTTTTTTTTTTTTTTTTTTTGCCAGCAATGAACAGGAGTCTGCATGTCATGCTCCTAAAAAACTTCACCAACAGAGTTGATACAATAGTTCTCATCTACTATGATGGTGTCATTAATAGGAAAATGTTGACCATGAAGTCCCTAATTCATCAGCTCAAAGAAATGGAAATCAGGAGTATTTGTCATACTCTGGATAATTGCACCATTATGGAATATGCTGTGGTTGTGGTAGGATAGTCCAGACAAGACTGGAGATATGCTTCATGGTTTTCAAACTGATATGGGGCCTTGCATCTTGGTGTAAGAGAAAGCTTTTCTTCTTCTCTGGCCTAACTCAGGAAGTTCAAGCCTTAAACTTGAACTGTCACAGTGTGGAGGTGACTGCTGATGATTTGTCTGGTTCCCAGGAAAAAAAGAAGAATCACCCCTTTTCTGTCCCAGAAGACAATGCACATCTCTTGATTTGTGAAAGGCTGTATCTTGATCGTTTTCTTCAGTGGAGAATTACAATCATCACTCCTTAGACTACTTTTTTGATTTTAGCTTGTAGTGGTGAAAACACATCTTGCCACCGGTAATGATACAAACCAGAAAACTCAGAAAACTGACCTCAGAGTTGTTCGATAGGTTCTGTTTCTGTTCCTGTGTGAGTCTTTTTGGGACATGCATGATGCAGACTTTTCAGTATTCCAACATGGTCACGATTGTTTCAACATATTGAAGCTGGTCTCCAGCTTTGTACACATTGCCTTGATTATAATCCAACAGTTCATGTGGATGAGCTGATGGAAACACTCTTCATTTCAAAGTGTGACACTTGTGCATTGTCTTTCACACCACTGTCGCCACTGCTGAAACTCACAGCTCACCACCTCACTATGCTCACATCCACTGTTTAATCTCTGCAAACATTCAGCAAGCATTGATGAATGTCAGTGGGTGCAATTTTTTTCATCAGGGAGGTATTCAACTGCACACCTTTGTTTCATATGCACTTCCATATCAGATACAATTCTCTCAGAGTGTTTTTTTTACATAGGCATTAATACAAGAGCTATCGTGTTAGATTAATACACAGAAATTTTTCATTGTTGAGTAATGAACACAAACAGTAAAATATTTATGTTTGCAATTATTAATTATGTCAATTATATTTTTAGGTGGTCAAGAAAACAATGGAACAGTAAAAAACACACCAACAATGGAACAAGTTTACTTTTTTAAAGGGGGACACTGGACAGATATCTTGGATAACAGAAGCACTTTCAGCAATACTGTGATAGAAAATGGGTTGGAAGAACTTCAAGCCCACAATTCACTGTCAAGAAATTTTGTAGAAGTTTAAGTGTTTTGAAAGTTTTACTCACTTTAAGAAATATTTTGAAGATTAAACTAGAAAAAGAACAAATCAACTTTTTGTTTATTTGTTTTGTGATTTTGATGTTGGGTTTTTTAATTAATTTTTCAAGTAAAAGATGTACTCTTGGCTTCAAACACTTTGGATGAAGAAAAGCACATTTGTACACAAAAGGAACGCTATGTTTGTTTTTAAAGACCTCTCTGAAAGGCACACGGCCACCTAGGAACATTTATTATAGTAGAGCAGCATTTCACATGAAAACACTCATGGAAATTCCAGACACGCTACTTTTCTTTCTCCCTTTTTAATGAAATTATGTGGTGAGAACGTTGTTTTAATTCTGTACCTAATAAAACAAAGGGAATGAATCACAGTGAACCACACTTTATCTGACAGATTCGATTATGGATGTGAATTTTGTATATGGGCTGAGGTAAAAGTATATATCAGCAGATTCTTTTCCAGTCAGACAGTTGTTTTTATCCACTGATCACTCTTGCAATCAATGACACTATGGAAGAGTGCAACACTAGCTGGATTGCTAACCCTCAGGGGACACAACACAGGGCTGGGCAGAAATTAGCTAAAAGGAGACAGAAGAGATTCTTGAACACAAGGGGAAAAATGTCTAGAGACACTTGCTTAAACCTAGGCTTAAAACTAGAGTTTCTATAGAATCAGAATCACAGAATCACAAAATGGCTTGTGTTGGAAGGGACCTCAGGGATCATCAAGTTCCAACCCCCTCTGGGTCAAATACTAGATTAGGTTGCCCATGGCTCCATCCAATGCAGACTTGAACACCTCCAGAGATGGGGCATCCACAACCTCTCTAGGCAACATGTTCCAGCACCTTCCCACACTCTCAGTGAAAAGTTTCTTGCAACGTCTAATCTAAATCTCCCCTCTTTTAGTTTAAAACAACCCCTCACACACGCACACACCCTTGTCCTGTCACTGTCTACCCATGTAAAAGGCTGTAATGTGATTTCCCTGCAGCCTTCTCTTCTCCAGATTGAACAAACCCAGTTCCCACATCCTGTCTCTGTGGCCCTTCTCTGGAATCTCTCCAAAAGCTCAGCATCTTTCTAGTGCTTGGGACACCAGATCTGGTTGCTATATAGCTCGGTCCTTGTGAGGGCACAGTAGAGGCTATCACCTTGCTCACCATGCTTGCTACTCCTCATTCAGCTTAAGACACAATTGGCCTTCAAGGCTGAAAGCACGCACTGCTGGCTCATGTCAAGTTTTTTATCTGCCAGGACACCTCGTTCTCAGAACGGCTACTCACATATTTTTCTCCCAGTCTGTATGTTTAGATGGCATGACCCTGTCACGATCCAATATAGAGGAGGGAGACGAGGTTCTTTAAGATTATGTGTATACCCAGCGTGAGATTAAGAGGCAACGGTTCAAATGTTGGTCCGACCAGTTTATTACCAATATTGGCCAGGGATAATAGGGAAGGGGGAGGCAGACACTGTTAAGGGTGATGGGGAAGGGAAGGTGAGCGATAGGAAAGATAGGAAAGAAGCAAGGATTTGTACAACGCAGGGAAAGTCACCAGCCAGGATCCTAGGAGTGGTCCGGTTGCAAGCGGCTCCGACGGTCCGAGGCCGAAGAGCAAGGCTGGCAGAAGCGGGGAGAACAGCAGCAGCAGCAGCAAGCAGTTGTCCTGGAGAAGCGGCACCGGGTCAGCACAGGAGAAGCGGCGAGGGGTCAACCCTGAGAGGGGCAGCAGCGAACAGTGATCAGCTCGTGAGGACTCTCCAAAGAGAAGGCCTCTTCAGGCAGCAGCAGTGATCAGCTCGGGTAGTCCCTCCGAAGAGAAAACTCCAACTTCGAGAAAATCCCTCGCAGAGAAAATCGCACATCTTCGTGGCTGCAGGACCCCTGTTTTATCTTCCAGATTCCTCCAGTCTACGTGACAAATCTCATGCTGCAAGGTCTCCTGAGATGGCTATCTCCCCACGGAGATGAGTACCAAACAAAAGAGTGTTCAGCGGCCATTGAGCTGCCATTGAGCTGCAGCTTATCTCTCTTTCCTTTTGCCAGGAAATGCCCATCTCCTTGTCTCTTAGACAAAGGATTTCACAACCCTTGCCCAGGACTTGCTTGGACATGTTTATCAGCAAACTTTGAGTCAATGCATATTAAAGTAGTCTCTTACAGACCCCAAACCAAGTGCAACATTTTGCACTTTGCTTTTTTGAACCTCATTAGGTTCACATCGGCTCACTCTTTGAATTTATCAAGGTTCTGCTGGATAGCATCCCTCCCTTCTGCTGTATCAACTGCACTGCTCAGCTTATTGTCATCAGAAAACTTGCTGAGAGTGCACTCAATCCCATCATCTATGTCACTGATTAAGAAGTTACGACTTACAGCTTCCAAGAAGAACCCCTGTGTGACACCACTCACCTGCACATAGAACCACTGACCACAATTCTCTGGCTACAATTTTTCTTACCCACCAAATATTGCACCCTTCAAATCCATATTTCTCCAATTTAGAGACTAGGCTGTGGAGTGGGATCATGTTAAATGCTTTGCAGAAGTCCAGGTAGATGACCTTCCCATTGCCCAACATTGCCCGCACTCAATCATAGGAAGCCATCACACTGGTCTATCATGATCTGCCCTTGGTGAAGTCGTGCTGCTTAAGTCACATGTTCAACCCTCATGTGCCTTAACTGTGTCTTCCAGAACAATCTATTCCATGATCTTCCCAGGCACAGAAGTGAGGCTTACTGGCCTATAGTTTCCTGGGTCCTCTTAGAAGCATAGAATTGCTTAGGTTGGAAGAGACCTTCAAGATCATCAAGTCCAACCTCAGACAAACCATACTACCCTAATTCTAGCAACCCACTGCCAAATCATTCCCCTGAGCACAACATCCAAAGAGATTATATTACATCTAGGGATGGTGACTCTTCCATCTCCTTAGGAAGCCAATTCCAATGCTTAACAACCTTTTTTGTAAAGTATTTCCTTATATCCAAACTAAACCTCCTCTGGCATGACTTTAGGCCTTCCTCCTTTTCTTAAAAATGAGAGTTTTTACCACTCCATAGAACACAACTATAGCCTGTCAGACACAATTTTTCAAGTGTGATAGAAAGTGCCTCAGCAACAATATCAGTCGGCTCAGGAGCCAAGGATGTATGTTGTCTGATTCCATAGACTTGTACACATTCAGTCTCATGAGACTTGCTCTGCCCTTACTGTGGGTGGCAATTTGCTCCTCCAGACCTCACCAAGAGTTTTAGGGATGTGAATTTCAGCTATGTGAAAAACACGAGAATCCTGACTGTTGGTTAAGACTGAAGCAAAGAATTGAATGAGTACCTCAGCTTCCTCCATATCTGCTATAGCTGGTTCTCCTTTCTCACTTAACAAAGGAGATACGCACTCATTGGTCTGTCTCTTTTGCTAAGCGTATCTATATAACCCCTTCTAGGTGTTTTTAACAGCTCTCAGCAGGTTCAGTTCCATCTTTTTCTTCACTATCATAATTCCGTCTCTGCATATTTGAACTGCATCTCTGTATTCCTCCCAGGTGACACATCCTTGTTTCCTCTACATGTGCATGTCCTTCTTTTCCTTCAGTTTGACCAACAGGTCCTTGTTGAGCCATGCTGATTTCCTGCCTCCCTTATCTGTCTTCCTAGCTCCAAAACAGCATAGAAAAGTACAAATTCTAAGTGTATTTTACATTTTGTAAATTATTTGAATTATTTTAAAGTATTCTGAATAATCTGAAGTGTTCTTAGAATGTTAGTCTATTCTTAGTCAAGTGTTATTGTTATGCCGCACTAGTGAACTAAGGTTGTTTTTTTTTCATTATATGTCATGTCATATGCTGGTTCTCTCCACTATAAGTTGAGCTATTACAGACTTCCATAACTCAGAATCAATTTACTCTCTGAGATATTTTTCACTGCAAGAGCTTTCAAACTTGTGGAGAGGTAATCTTGAGTGAAGACTTAATGGCACCCAGTAGATGAAGCTGGACTTATACTCTTGTTTGTGTATTTTTATCAGCTACATGCGTTCATTAAGAAGATCTGTTATACTGTAAAAAAATGCTCAAGAGAAAGCTGTCATCTACTAGCCGGATAAACATAATTTACTTTCCTAAAGAAGGCCCACAGTGACTGCAACTGTGTGGACTGTTGCTCTAATAAGTTACCATCATTTCCTACAGTCCTTGTTTCTTTCAATTCTTTAGAACAACAACACAACTATAAGGCCCACTACTACTCAGATATGGCTTGCTTATTCTTAGCACCTAGTTCTGTATCGGTGCAGCCATTTCACATTCAAACAAACAAACAAAAAAAACGCTTATCTTTCCTCATGTGAATTATTCCCCAATTTTCTGATTCTTCTCTATCTCGTTTGAAAGTTACAACTTAAAATTCCACTGTATAAAAACAGGAAATATTTCTAGAAAAAAAATATTTCTCATATTTTCTCTTTCTAGAAACCAAAAACATTATCTCCTCATCCCTAGTATAACTCCTCAAGAAATTAGTTACCTTTATGGTTCCATTTTAACTTCTGGCATGTTTTGAAGTAAGTAGTTCCAAACCAGGTCTATCCTACTCCCACATAGACAACTCTACATTCCAGATTCCCCATTATTTCATGAATAACATCTGTTACATTTGCCCTTTTTTAAATTGTCCACTGCTCCACCCTACACACAGATATGATGAAGTTCTGCATAGATTTGTTGAGCCAAAACTTGTATCTGGTATCTGTGTGAGAGAAAGTGGGTGTGAGCTCAGGAATTACTGTACATGCAAACAGGGGCATATTTTTCGCTGTTCTGCCTCAGAGAAGAAGGTATTCCAATGTTCTGAAAATATTTCAGTCAAAGTTTCAGTTACCTTTTCGCTCTCTCTCTTTGTATCATCCCATATTTCTAGGTAATACTTTACAAGAGCACGATAGAAAATTTACAGGTTTCTATTAATGTTTCTTTCCTTGCAAGTGCATTTTTCCAATAAACAAAGCCAATTATTAAAATAAATGTACCAATTTCATTCAAAAAGGTGAATAATGTTCTGGAAATGTCAAATATCACAAGAAATAATTAACAGGTGTGAATTAAATGTCAAAGCTTTCATGCAAAATTACATGATATCAAACAGAAGGGAAAACACATTTCTTAAATCATTCATAGGAAAGTATTCCTACTCCTGAATTTTGAACAAAAAAACACAAACATTCTTTTCCTTTCCACTGTTCAAAATACCGCCATCATTAATTCTGTGTCTTCTCTAAGGAGATTATTGTTATAAAGTCAGGAACTTAAGAGTCAAAGCTAGCGACAAAAGTGTATTCCAGAAAATATGGAAATCTGAAGGCAAAAGAGGTTCTAAAATAAACTTTTCTGTCAGAGCTCAGAACATTATTCAGTGGTGGTTTTTAAGTGCTAACTTTTGTACCAAAGTACTTTAACCTCTCACCTTTCCTTAAAAATTAATATAGAAAAAGTTATTATTACGAAAAATAGTTGAAAACTGAAACACAGTTCAATCACAATCAATATCAATCAGAGAATTAACAAAGTGTCAAATGTAGGTACCTGTAACTGTAAGTGGTTTGTTTACACTAGTCAACTGAGTCAAGTCCCTAATGATACTGTCTATATGCTAAACTGAAAACCAGTTTTATTAAAGTATTGATTTGTCATTCTGAAATTTGTGCACTAAAACCTATATTCTTTTATAACTGCATGTCTGTTCATTATGTGCTTCTACTAATCTGAAATATTTGCTCCATAAAGAACACTCTCTACAGCTGAAGCATGCCTGCAATGGAGTTTTTGTGCAAACAATTTAATAAGTGTATTGTAAATATATAGTGCTTGGAACACAATGTCTGTTCAGAAATGCCATTAATATAATTACAGCCTATTTCAACTGAGCTATTTGTCTGCTTTTCTGCAGTAAGATCACTGGAATGGAATGCAAGAGAAAAGAAAGAAGGATGTAGATTTTACTAAAATGTAGAAACATTATGGTGATGATACTCATGAGAAAACCAGCTGATGTGTGTGGTAAAGAAGAGGGTAATTTTGTGTGTAACATAATGAACACATCACTCCTCAGGATGTAGCACCATTGACCACCATCCCAAGCATTCGAAGGGACTAGCCCAGTGCCAATTCTCCAAAGGGACAAAAAAAATACGTAGGTATTTGCAAAAATCTATATGCTATATACAGGATGTACATACAGACCACTAGTTGATTTTCTGTAGTAGTTAGGATGTTGGTAGTCAGGTGTAGGATTTGGTAGTCAGGTAATCTCAGTTTTAAATTAACATTAAAGAACTGAAGTCTTGTAGCAAGCCAGAGTTGTGTTATGAGACCAAGAAGTATTTTTATCAGACTACAGCTATTGATCTATCCAGTGTAAGGCAGGTGAACATTATACAAGGGCTCCTCTGAAAGTAGTGTCTCCTATTTCATTACTTTAACCCACAACATCAGAAATGGGTGTTGGTATGGCAGTAGAAACTGAACCATCCCACCAGTATCTCATTACATTTTGTCAGTGTGTGTGACAAACAGAAGCAGAGGGCTGCCTCACAAAATGGTGTCTTGAATGCTGACTTGGAAGTGGATATAAAGCAAAGGGGTGGAATTGAATTCCTCCATGCAGAATAAAATGGCACCCACTGAGAGTTGTTAGCATTTGTTTAACACTTGTGTTAGAACAGACAGGGGATGTTAGCATAGTAAGGTGGTGAGTGGTGCATTTCATCAGTGGCAACAGCCACAGTGGGTCATCCCTGCTGGCACAGAGTTTTACAAGTGCAGCTTGCAGGTTCTTGATCATCACTGGCAAAAATGCACAACTAGTGGTGGTGACTACATTGAAATCTACAAGATTACTGAATCAGTTTAATGTCTTTAGCAACTGTTAAAACTGATAGTTTTTTCATATTTTCTTAATTATGTGCAGAAATATGAGTAATTTCTTTAGACAATATTTTTTTTTATGTATTAAGGGTGAGAATTAATTTTATATTTTCACAAAATAGTATCTTATAAGTTACTGTTCCATAGTTTGAATTAAATCAACCAATAAACAATAAATTAATAATTAAGAATATGAAAACAAAGTTTGTTCTGTTTTCTTTTGATCAGAATCATAGAATCCTTACAGTTGGAGATGACCTTTAATATGTCTAATTTTTTAAACACAGAAGAATCAAAAGATGCCCTTGCCATTACTTCACATAATCACAGAATCCTAGGAGTTGAAAGGGGTTTCTGTAGATCTAATAGTTCACTGCCCTTGCTGGAGACAGTTGCCTAGAAGAGGTCGCACATCCAGGCTAGTCTTGAATATCTCCAGACAAGGAGATGCCACAACATCCCTGGGTAGCCTCTTCCAATGCTCTCTTATCCTCACAGACAAGTTCTCCCTCGTGTTCGTATGGAACTTCCTGTGTTCCGTTGGTGCCCACTGCCTCTTGTCTTGTCACATATCCATTTGACAACACCTACCCTTCAGATATTTATGAGAATTGATAAGATCGTCTTTCAGTCTACACTTCTCCAGGCGGAACAGATTCAGACCTATCAGCCTTTCCTTGTAAGGAAGATGCTCCAGGCCCTTCATCATCTTTGTAACCCTCCAATGGACTCTCTCCAGTTTTCTATGACATAGGACACAAGTGAACACAGTACTCCAGATGTGGCCTCACCTGGGCAGAGTAGAGGACAATCACCTTCCTTGTCCTACTGGCTACACTTTTCAGTGCACCCCAGAATAGCATTGTCCTTGGCCACAAGGGCACGTACTGCTGGCTCGTAGCCAACCTGTGTTCTACTAGGACACTTTCTCCACAGAGCTCCTTTCCACCAGATCAGGTCAACTCATAACCTGTAGTGACATGTGCGGTATTTCCTCCTCAGGTGCAAAACTCTACACTTGACAGTGTACAGAATATACTATTCCATTATCTTCCAAAGGATAGAGGGTGAGTCTTGACTAGCCTGGAGTTTCCTTAGTTTCCTGTCTCCTCCTTCTTGCTCTCTTTGAAGACTAGGGTTACACTGGCTTTCCTCCAGTCTTCAGGCACTGTTCTCCACGCCCTTTCATTGATTATAGATCATAAAACCACGACAGTCCATCAATCACTTCTACTGGCTCCCTCAGCACTGACGGTGCCTCTCAGCAGGTACATAGATCTGTGTGTGTCATGCTTCCCTAGATGACTTCTGATGAGATCCTTCTTCACCAAGGGGAAGTCCACCACTCTTCAGACTCTCTTATCTCCAGGGCTTAGGATTCATAAGGGTCAGCCTTAGCAGTAATGGCAGAAGCAAAGAATTCAGAAATTCTGCCTCCTCTCTGCCCGTTGTTAGCAGGGTACTCACCTCATTCAGCTGTAGACCCACTTTTTCCCTATTTTTTTTCTCTTTATATACCTAAAGAAGCCCATTTTCTTGTTTCTGTCCCCTCTTGACAAGTTAAAACTTAGTGGGCCTTAGCCTTCCTTGTTTCAACCCTGTAAGCCTGAACAGTATTCCTATATTAGTGTTCCCACCAGTTCTTCTTTTTTTTCTTTCTATTTTTTTAAATTTCAAAATGCTTCTGAGATTATTTCAGAATGAAGCAAACAGTGGAAAAAAAGAATCCAAAAGCCTCTGCATGGCATTCTGTCACCAATAATAGCCTTTCCAGCAATCTGAGAAACATGAGAACTAAAACTGCATGTACCTTCTGCTTATCTGGTAAAGTTGTTCATGCAAGCTCAATTAATATTAAGATATGCCCTTACTCACAGTAATTAATATAGCACTTGAATTAATATAAACTCATTGAAGTTGTTGAAATAAGAGATTATTATTCACATTAGTTTTTACCATGTTATATAATGGATCGAGTCTAAGCATCCTTATGTCAGTCACTCTTTGAAGTGCCTTTTACTGACAGAAACAGAATAGTAGTGACATTTGACCAAAGCTGAATGTCATAGACAATTTAATCAGGCTGAAAGAGAAAGAGGAAGAGGAAGAGAGAGGAAGAGGGGGAGGGAGAGGGAGAAAAAAGAATGAAGAAAAAATAAGAAAGAGAAAAAAATAAAAAAGAAGGAAAAGAAAAAAATAAAGAAAATAGAGGGGAAAAATATTTATATCAGTAAGACTGAACTTCAGTAAATCACTGAGAGGGAGGATGTTGGAGTTAATAAATGTCCACCAAATGCACAATGAAAAGAAGATGGCAATCAGCAAAGAAAAAATTATGCTTGATAAAAATCAGGTACATTTTTGTTTTGAGTTTGAACAGTGAAAGCGCACTTATCCTTTGGTGAACCGGCTTATTCATAAGAGGCACTCAGTAACTACTTAAGCATTCTGCTCAATTTAGTATGATCTTTACATAGCCTGAGGTCCCAGTTTAGCAAAGTGCAATTTTAGAGGCAAAGAGATACAAATATGTGGGATTCAGGTAACTTAAGGCCTTTAAGATGTACTCCAGTTGGGTTTTTTAAAAAGTTCTGTTTTCTGCAGAAACATAAATATATGTGACATATATGCAAATTTCCTTTCTTATAAATGCTACAACTGCTTATAACTTAAAATTAGCATCAGACAAATTCTCTTTTCCAAATACTAAATGAATTGTTTTCCTTATTACATTAATTCATTACAAATGAATTGTATTTCCTTATCTAAATCTGAAGTGAGTATTTTCTTCATTCTGTGTTCTCAAGCAGTGATGCTCCTGGAGATGTATACTCCAGCTGTTTCTACATCACTTCAGGTGTCAGGCTCAGCCTAAGTAAATAAAGCCTCCTGCTGCAATTCCTCGGTACTTAAGGATGAGATTAGGTTTAACTGGTCTGGCACTCTCCCCTTTAGCATCAGAGTGTCACATGGCCATGGTCTTAATCTTGCTCTGCAGGCAAACAAAGCAATAAAAGTCTCTGTATCCTCACTGTTTGCATTTGTGGTGTGATCAAGAGCAATACCAGAGGTGTGTCCTCCTAGCATTCACCCTTTCAATGCATGAAATCAGGTTTGTTGAAGGTTGCTTTTCCCACTATTACCTTCTCTATCTAAGTCTCATTACATCAGTGGCTTATTACTTTGTCTTCTACTCACCAAGTTTCTGCTGTTGACTGCATTTCATTTCCACCACTCATTCAATTTCTGTGTTCCTTAATTTCAGTACCCTCTGGCAAAAGCCACAACTGCAGGTTTAACACAAGGAATAATTTTTAACTCGTTGAAACACACAGAACTTTACTAGATTGTTTAATATTGCTATGGGCAGAAGGCAATTAAACTCTGTCTCTGGTCTTATAAACATTTTAGGACATTAATGGCATGCTCTGCAAAGCAAACAAACTGCACTGTGTGACAAACAGAGCACTCTTTGTGAAACTGTTTGGGTACTCTGGGGGAAAGCAATCTTCATGTCTATAATGTGCTTGCAATGCCAGAGAAATTAGGGGCCTCTTGCTGTGACAAATTATTTTCCAGGACAGGCTGTGGTAGATGTAGTTCAATGATCATACCCAGTATTTCTGGGGAAGCTAGGAGTCTGAATACAGCTACTTTTAACTAGTACTGAGACAGGACAACTGATATATTTTCCTAAATATGTTGCTTTGTAAAAGGTATGATCACAGGGAACTATTTCAAACAGAAGGGGAAAAAGAAGCTAAAAAAGAATTTCTGCTTTCCATGAGACAGCAAAATATTTTTATGTTGACAAATAGATTGGAGGCAATTAAAAAAATTAAAAAAAAAGAAAAACAGAAACGATTAATGATGTTCTTTAAAAACCTTAGTGGGATTCCTATCTTGTACATGTTTTTGTTCTCTTTAAGCCAGAAGATGCAATATCTAAAGTAAGCATTCATCTAACATTTAGAATCATATTCTAAAATTTTATGCCAGTGAAACAGCTGATCTTGCCCTTTGCTAAAGATATTCTCATTCATATCCATATGCCGTGTGCAAGTTACAGTATGTTTACCCTTTCTCTACAAAGTATACTCTGAAATGTGATATATATATGTGCTAATAATCTCAAAATGAATTTGTTTAAAATTTGAAATCTATTCTTGAAATTTGAATTAATTAAATATCCATTGTTAGTAGCACCTACTTTGTTTGTCTCTCAGTATGCAAAGGAAATGGCTCACTCTTGAGCAGGTACTCCAAGCTGGGTGAACCCATGGGCAAATGACAGCACTTGAACTTGTTTAGCCATAGGAATAATGACATAGTGTTTTGTCGGCAAAAATGAGAAGCTTTGCTTTTTTCCCTTTAAAGATTACATTTTTACTGCCTTTTATCCCTTCTTCATTAGCTTTCTTTTATATAATATTTCTCGATAGGAATTTCTTTTTCCTTCTGTGCTGTATCAATTAGTACTTAAATTCTAATATACTAATGGATTTAATTTGACTAAATCCATAGTACCATAAACAGAATATGCAGTTCATTCCTCATTTTTCCTGTCTTTATGGCCTCATTTAATCAGGATTATGAGACGCAGACAAATTCAAAGAAGATGTGACTAACACCTGCTTTGTGTTTAAATAGTGAGTTTAGAATAAAGATTTTTCTATGTTTCTGCTTATGGACTGCAATTTATGTCAGTGGAAGAAAGTAAAGTCTTATGGAATACAGAAGTTGAACTGAAAAAAATTTAACATTATCTATGGCACCATGTTTATCAAATTGTTCTTGAACTTTACAACTAAACTAAAACACTTGTTTAGAAAAAAAGTCACTTGATAGAAAGTTTAAATACCTTCTGTTTCTCAGAGAGTCAGTGTGTGAGTCTGGGTAGTAACTGGTTCGAAATGTATTGAAATTTACGTTCCCATTGAAAATGAGATTTTAAACTTCTGAAATTTCATCGATAGTTCAAAACTCACTATTTTCTTTAAGAAGGGAAAGAAAATATGATGATAATATGAGAATACATGTAAACAACAGAATTAGATACTCCTGTTTATACTGATAAAACTTGCCTTTGTGTCCTGGGAAGGTGAGGCAAAATTAATGGATTTTTTCTTAATTAATTATATTAAAGTAATTTATTTTCCTATGAAAATAATATTTAATATCTTTCAAATTCTCAGATTACTAAAGCTTGTTTTCAAAAGAAATAATTTTCATTCAATTTCATCTTATACTTCTTCTTTTTCAGTACATACTTGAGCATTTTAAGAAAGTAAATTATCTCAAATTTCACAAAAGAATATTGTTACAAAATGAAAAAAGAAAAATTATTTTCATTCCATTCAGCTCAGTTAGAGTTCAAATTCTCATTATTTTGCTTTCCAACCATAGAATTACAAACATAAAATTAAAATTAATTGGAAATATTATGGAAATCTTTGAAAAAAATCCACTGGGTATTGGCAAAAATGTTTTTGAAAGTTTAAAATAAAAGCATCAGTGTACTTAGAAAGAAAAATTTATCTTAGCTTCATGCAAAGCAAGCACAGCTGCCTCAAAAATGTCATTTATTGAGGAAAAGAGCTCATCTGAAAACATGTCTTCATCATTCTGACTTTATTTTAGCCCTCATACAATCACAGTATCAGTAATAATCATAGAATGATCTGACTTGAAAAGGCCCTTGAACATCACCTAGTTGCAACACACATTCCAGGCGCAGAGACAGCTTTCACTCATCCAGGTTGCTCAAATTACCACTCATGCTGGCATTGAGTGTTGAGGGGGGTGTATAATAGGCCCCCTGCTCAGGAGGAGGAAGTCAATGAGGCCTTCTACAAGAAGCTGGAAGTAGCCTCACGATCTCAGGCACTGGTTTTTAAGGGGGGACTTCAATTATCCAGTTATTTATTGGGAAAGCAACATGGCCTGGCACGTGTACTCCAGACAGTTTCTACAATGTGTTGAAGATAATTTTCTGATGGAGGTGGTGGAGGAGCAGATGAGGAATGGGGTGTTACTGGACCTTGTTTTTACTGATAAGGATGGGCTTGTCAGGGAAGTGAGGGTCGGGGGCAGCCTGGGATGTAGTGATCATGAGGTGGTGGAGCTCAAGATCTTGAGTGGAAGAAGCAAACCAAAAAATAATTTGGACTTCAGGTGAGCAGACTTTGGTCTCTTCTGGGGCATTCTTGGAGCTATCTCATGGGCTGGGGTGTTAGAATGTATGAGAGCCAGCGGCAGCTGGTCAGCATTTAAACAACATTTCTTCCAATCTCAGATTTGGTGTATCCCTGTTAGTAAGAAATCAGGCAGGGGTGGCAGGACACCTGTGTGGCTGAGCAAAGAGCTTACACATAAACTCAAAGGGTAGAGAAAGGTCCATGAAATGTGGAAAAGTTGTCTGACCACTGAACAATATTGGAATGTTGTCAGGGCCTGCAGGGATGTGACAAGAAAGGCCAAAGCCAACCTGGAATTGGATCTGGAAAAGGAGATAAAGGATAATAAGAAAGGTTTTTTTGAAGTATGTGAACAGTAAAAGAAAGGCTAGGAAAAATGTGAGTCCTGTACTAAATTAGGGGGGTGTTCTGGTAACAGGGGATGCAGAGAACAACTTCTTGGCTTCTGTCTTTGCTGTGGGAACTCACTCACCACTCTAGGAAGGATTAACTTAAGCAGGTTGCACAGTACTGTGTGCAGTTGGATTTTGAATATCTACAGTGACAAAGACTCTACAGAGTGCATCCAAGACCACACAGAATCTTTAATGTAAGACCAGCATGTTATTTTCTTATATACAATAAAAGTCCTTTAATTTATAGACAGAAAGTTAAATCCATAGCTGTAATTAAGTGAACAAAACGCCTTTCAAAATCATAATCTTATTCAGTGTCTGTAATATTGCACTTAGCCAACACAGAAATTTAATTTCAAGTTTGATTTTGAAACAGTTGTCTGATATTTGAGTAAATTTTACCTTGCAAGTATTTGCAAAAAGCATGTATAGGAAAAATGACGCCAGTGCGTACTTCTACACTTTACACCAGTTAAATCCTCAGAGGACAGTCTTAAGCAATTCTTGGGAATGCTTCTACGTTAATCTGCCATACATACTAATTGAATAAGGACTCTTATTTTGAGAGTAGGTCTAGAAATGTACCACTCTGTAAACTGAAAATTGTGCAAAACATTATAACATTTAGTGATACAACAAAAAGCAGATGAAGAAGACAGTCCAGCTAGGCAAGTAAATTATTAACAGCCTGTGAACATGAAATTGCTCTGCCAAGAAGATTAAGGAACTCCCAGATGTTGTTCAGATAAAGCGGCAATACCATTTTAATCTGAGCAGAACAAAGTTCATTTTTATTTACATTAGCACCAGAGCTTAAACTGCACCTAAACTCATCACACCACTACTACATTGGCATCACTTCACCGGTGTGTCTTTTATGTAAAGATCTGGCTAAGAGCTTGGTTTCCACACATTGCTAATAAATACAAGCAGCATTTATGCTACTTATCAACAGACAGGTAGTTTTAAGTTGTGCTGTCTCTACACAATCTCCACTAGGATTCTAGACATCTCTGAAACATAGTAAGAAGAAGCACAGTAAGCAACTACCAATGTCTAAAGATCATGTACAGTAAAATGGACACCTCTGCAGACTGATTGAAAAGAACTGTGAATAACTGCTACCTTGTTTATCTCTCATTCTGATTTTCTATGAAATATTTTTCTTGGAGACCAGGAACAAAATAAGTTCCTTACAAGGCAGAGCAAGATGAATCTGGTGAAAACACCTTAGGCAAGTGTGCTTTTGTAAGAGCCTGAATCCACTGCCTACAAATTCAAAGCACAGAGTGAACCTTTCTTTAGAAGTGGTGGTATCTTGTTCCCTCTTTCAAGGGCTCTTCTACTGTGACTACTTAAAAGGGTGAAGATCTCCTTTAGATGAAATAATGGAGAATAAAATAATAAGTATATGCACATTTTAAGAGGTGTGCTGTTCTGATGAATTAGTTGTGCTGGATCTATTGTTAATAACCTATTTTCTCTTTCTGTGTCAGTGAAATCCAAGATAATGCAGTATTTTGAAGCATTGTTACAAACAATAAAGTAAAATCTCTATTGATGCATAAATGTGATCTGTAACAGAGATATTCTTAAATGAGTGGCCAATAGCAAAGATATGTGAGTTGAGCCTCACAGCTCATTGGCTTTTTTTTTTTTTTTAATAATCCATCTCTGGAGCAACTGGAGTATCTTGCAGATTTTATTCTTGCTTCTCATTTTGTTATTTTGCTTCATTTTATTAGTTGCCTTATTTTTAGCTGGTGGAATTCCATCAGGGATTCTTTTGGTAAATTTATGGAGTTTTGATGTTTAGCTTTCTAAAGGGAGCTTCATTTAAAATACACTTCCATACTACTCCAGAGAAACATATACTTGTTTTGCTAAACATTACTCGGGATTTATACTACACAGGAAGGACGTAATTTGTCTACAGATGTCTTCTACATCTTGGTTTTGTCCACAGCTTGGAAGTTGTGTAAGTAATAAAACCTTCACCACAGGGAGTACTGTCTAATGAAGGTAAAGGTACAATTAAGAATGGATCCTTGAACATACTGTGGAGGTAGTATGCAGCTCACATAAAACCTTAAATGTTACATGTTCCACTGTGGCTGTCAGCATAGTGGAAATGGACACCAGCAACAGATCTTTCACAAGAAGATTAGGGCTATGAGCAACTTTTGGGACATAATTTTATGCTGTAGTGGCAGCGTTTGATTGTTGATTTTGATACATTGGCACTGACTAGCAATGTCCTCCTGCAGCACCGCATCTGTGCATCACGATTTTATGTCATTTTTGTAATAATCTGCATCATGATCTGGGGCACATGCAAAAAATAAGAATAAAAAATAGGTGTATTTGGATTGTGTATGTGTTTGTGTGAAATCACTATCCTAATAGAATTGCTTTCTTTGTCTCAAATGTGAAAAAACAATGACAAAGGCTAATCACTTTTCTTTTGTACACCACAGGGAGGTGCAGTTGGTCTTCTCTAATAAATATTTGCCTTTTTCTTGTGATTTTGTTTTTGTCGGTTGTAGGCTTGCTGTATTTTGTTTTATTTTGTTTTTCGGGGGGGCAGTCTTCTACGCTTTTAGTACTTGTTAATATTCCACAAATTCTGAAGCTTTTCTATATATCCTTTTTGGCCTCAGGCTGAAGGTAGTAAAAGTTCTTTTTCTTTTAATCTTAGCTGTGTAACGGTGACCTCTTCTTTGTGTAATTACATCTCCTTTTTTTTTTTTTTTTTTCCATCAGTGTTTCCATCAGTGTTCAGCTCACTTCCCAGTTCTTTTCTCCTGTCTTTCTCCTTCACTTCTCCTTCTTTCACCTTTGGATCTGACCAGTTAACCAAAATTCAAGATTCAGCCATAATCTTTTATCTTGTTCACTTTTTACAGAAGACAGAAAGACTGAAGACAGGAGGGACTTCAACAAAACCTTTTAGCATATCTACAAAAGCTTCAAGTATGTGCCATTTTCCTTAGAATTTGAGTAATTTTACTTTCGTTCTCAACTTCGTGCTTCTTTTGCTCAGTACTTTGTCCTGAATCTCTCTTTGCTCTTCCTTTGAAAGTTACACTAACAAGACTAAACTGACTGAAATAGGGATATCTTTGTCACAAAGCTCTATTAAATAGTGCCTTAGCTATTATGTTTTTCTATCAGTGCTTAGGCCACATTACTCACTTTCCTCTCACACCTCTCCACATATTTGGAATATGCTGGTTTTCATTGTTTCAGCTATCTGTTCTCAAACGTGTGCTTTATTGTTTCTTCTATTTACTTTCTCTGAAAGCACATGATTACATTGCCTGGTGACTTTTCACTCAACTTCTCTATACAATAAAGCTATATACCCTTTTGTTCCTCGCATGTTGTGATTTGCTTATTTCTATACTTCCTGACATTCAAGACTCACTATTTCCTGATGTGAACAAATTTCTTGTTTCAATTGTTTTCAAATTTATTGTGTTGATTTAAAAACTTTGTCATAAGTATCTGAGTACATAGATATCTTTTTTCATCTTTCTCCGATAGTTTTCATAACAAAAAATTAATCAACCTCGTGTAGAAAAGAAAATTCTTTAACCTACTTATGTTCTCGCCCTTATTTCACTTTCTAAATGTGTTTTTCAATTCTCCTTTCTCCAGGTATTCACTGAAAGTTTTTTACGTGACAATCAATGAGACTTTCCAAACCAACCAAACAAACAAACATGAAAAAAAAAACACCAAAACTCACAAACAGAACTAAATAAAATTCACTGCATTTTTCCTTTACCTATACTGATACAGCAAAAAAATGCTTATAAGAACCATGAGTTTCATTCAAATTTTCAGAGAGAATGTAATGAGCCTGGACATTCAAAACGAAACAAAAAAATCTTTCACCTATTGAAGACAAGGCTAGAACTTCTATTCCTTTGTTGATGTAGCATTTTGTTCCCTGTCCCTCCATGAAAAACACAGCTCCAGAGGCATTCATAATCATTACCATTTCTTCCATACCAAAGTGGTACAGCTGGATCCATCTTCATTACCTATTCTTGTTGTAATACAACTTGAAGTTGACTGATCTATTTCAAAAGTTAGTGCAAATCTGACAATGACAAACATTAATTCTGAACTGAACATTTTTCCTGTAGAGAAAAGCTAACTTAACAGTTCTGTGCCTGGACCTATCTCCTACCCTAAAAGAAAATAGCATGCATTCAAGAAGCTGAAGATGAACTTAGGAGTCCTCCCCATATCTGAACATCTGAATCGCTAGTACTTTCTTACAGGAATGTGCTTTCATTACTCTCACTCAAAACAAACAACAATAGCAACACTCTAAGTCAGACATGAATCAGAGAAAGCATGCTAACAGCTGAGAGTCGATACTTCCTGGATACCACTCATGTGACACTGTGTGAAGCCAGGAGCTCCGATTACCAGAGGAGGCCTTTGCAGGCAACTCCCACTATTACCTGTCTTCATATATTCAGTGAATAAAGATGGAGAACTAAGTAGAAGTTTTAGCTTTTCATTAGTTGCACTACAAGCATAATGTGATTATTTTTCAGCATATTTAAAGTAGTTCTAATTTTTGACTCAGTTGAATGAATGGCATTCCATTTATTAAAAGATAGTGCACAGTGAGAAATCAGAGAGATTTACCATTTCATGAGCAGTTCTCTCCTCAAATTTAGAGGCAAGGCTTAATATTTGGAAATAAGTACTTTTCTTTCATATGAAAACATCTATATTGAAAAATACAGGTGCATTGAGCAAGAAAAGATAGGAAGTAGATATTAAAGTAAACTCAGTTTGGAAATATTTGAAACAATGTCTTTGGATACAATTATACTACCAAAGATATTTCTGATTTATTGGTTGATCCTCAGCTACTGCACTTGTTAGTTTGCTTTCTGATTCCCTCAAAATCCTAAGCTTCTTCTGACACAAAACACAGATGTAGTCTAGAATGCATTTTTCTGGGAAAAATCCTTTCAAAAAAATCTGAAGAAACTACACTTCAGCACAACATTGGAAGGTTTCATTCCTTCTTGATATCTACTAGTGCCATAAATACTGTTGGAGAAGTGGAAGGCCATCTTATATTATTTCAAAAAGTTTGGGTTGAAACCGCATACATGGAAAACTGCAGCTTCTGTTCATGGGGGACCCATTCTCAGCATGTCTGCAGCCCTTTAAAACTTCAAAGATTAGTTTCAAGTAGCATACTCAAGAACTGCTCAAGGGTAAAGGTTTCTCTGGAAAAGATTACTTGAAGTGTCATGCGATAATTTGGTGATGAGAAAAATGAGGCTGGAAGATAATCTAATCCAAAAAGTTAATATGAATAACTCCACCCTATGTTCAGTTAGAATTAGCTGTGGAATATGAATAACAAGTAGTAGGAAAAATAGAGAAAGGAGTGGAAATCTTACGCATTTTCTACACAGCATGTTCTTTGAATAGAAATACAGACCATACTAATCAAAGCGTTTCAGTGGTTTCAGTGACCAGGGCTTTTAAGTTTATAAATCCTCATTTTATCCAGATACTAAGCATTACAGCGAGCCAGTTATCAACAGTACAGGCAGAATTTTTCTTCCTTTTGACTTGGTATAACGACATTTTGACTGACCTTTTTTTCAGACTAAAAATGCAAGTCTAATGCTTCCTGAGGTATGACATTCTTCTTGTGAATTCTAACAGTCCCTTTTCAACTTTAACTGAATTGTTGTGGCCTTCCTTAAAACTCTGAATACACTCTGGAAATGCCAGGTAATGTTCAGTTTAAAACTAGCTCTGTAGTCATGTTACTAAAGGGGTCACAGTGCATTGTAATACTTAGCCTTAACTGAAGTACGCTCTACCACACCCTCACTGGATGTAATCCAACATGTTTTATTCTCTAGCCAGTTCAAATATGCCTAGTCATACTGTAATTATTCTTTGTCTCTGCGCAGTACAAATTGTCAAAATGAAATACTTCTCACCCTGAACATTCTGTCCACAACTAAACACTTTGTAAAAAAGAAACTATAAAAGACTTGTTACACCTCTTTTTTTTTTCTTTTTTTTTTTTTTTTCTGATAAGTCCTGGAGAAAGCCTCTATCTTCAGAGACCTCAAAGAAAAACAATCCGCAACAGTCATTATTTTTCTTTTGAAATCATTCACTCAAAATCTAATTACTCCTGAGGAGCTTTGTTTTTGAGATCTTCATAGACCAGAGCCCCTGGTTCATGTCTGCAAGTTAAGCAGTAGTGGATTTTTAACTTCAGCAATTAATCAGATTACTTTAAATCTCTGACAGTTTCTTCAAAAAGCCGTTGTTGCAGCAGTGCTAGTTTCTATTGACTTATATGTATCTCATAATCTAGTTTCTTATTTACTTTGGTCAGCAACAGATCTCCAGTAAAGTTTTTGATTCACTGCAACATTACACTAATTTATAGTGAATGCATAACTATGCTTAGAAAATAAGAGTAACAGAGCATTGTTCTCAGCTTTTAAATTCATTTTTAATTTTAAATGTTGAATAGTAGCTTTACCAATACATTTATCAGACATAGAGTAAAACTGTAGAAACAACATTTACTTAAAGTTTGGAAATGTACCACTCTGTAAACTGAAAATAGTGCAAAACAATATTACCTTTAGTGATATAACAAAAAGCAGATGAAGAAGACAGTCCAGCTAGGCAAGTAAATTATTAACAGCCTGTGAACATGAAATTGCTCCGCCAAGAAGATTAAGGAACTCCCAGATGTTGTTCAGATAAAGCGGCAATACCATTTTACTCTGAGCAGAACAAAGTTCATTTTTATTTACATTAGCACCAGAGCTTAAACTGCACCTAAACTCATCACACCACTACTACATTGGCATCACTTCACCGGTGTGTCTTTTATGTAAAGATCTGGCCAAGAGCTTGGTTTCCACACATTGCTAATAAATACAAGCAGCATTTATGCTACTTATCAACAGACAGGTAGTTTTACATTGTGCTGTCTCTACACAATCTCCAGTAGGATTCTAGACACTTCTGAAACATAGTAAGAAGAAGCACAGTAAGCAACTATGAATGACTAAAGATAGATAGTCAGGAGAAATCTGAAAATGTATGCAGTAAAAATGGACACCTCTGTGGACTGGATGAAAAGTATTTTGAATAACTGCTACCTCATTCTGAATTTCTATGAAATATTTTTCCTGGAGATCAGGAACAAAATAAGTTCCTTAAAAGGCAGAGCAAGATGAAGCTGGTCAAAACTACTTGGGCAGTGATGGAACAATTGTTAACCATAGACAGTCCCCTCTTCCTCCCTTTATGGTAGTGAATTCTAGGGATTAAAAGCATTTGCAATCATTGCTGCAAGCCATAGAGTAAAGCATGCTAGGAAAACAGGAACGACTATATGACCATTTGAAATTGTAACTCGTCATCCCCAGTTTGTCATTTATTTTTCCTCAGATCAGTTGATGAGTAATAGTTTTCTCATTTAAAGTTAATCCTACATGTTGAATAGTGAATGAAGTTAAGGGATAAACCACAATGAAAATATTAAAGAAAAGGCTTTTACTTTTGGTTGAAAATTTTCATGTAAAAGTATTTTTCATTGCAAATTTTCTTTCCTTTGTTTCTTAAGCAAGAAGCATTTGAAAAAAAAAAAAAAATTAAACATTTGAAAAAAAATTGCTACTGAGTAATGTAAATCTCATGTAAACTAATTATCTGTGATTCTTTTTTCCCATTGTTCACAATATTCCCTAGAGATGTGTCTGCAGTTCTACACTGTTACACGTTATAATCAATAAAGTATATAGATCATAAGAAATTGTGCTACCTGAAGTCTTAATCCTCAAATCCATAAGGAAAATACAGCCTTTGCAATATTTGCTCTTCGCTAGATAATTTAATTCGGGGTAGCCTTAATTCAAATTACCTTTAAGACTCTAAGACCTGTCTTTCTTAAACTGCATGTGTTCCTCCATTTGGGAAACTAGTTGAGACAGGAAAAGAGAGGTATTTCTACATAGCAGAGAAGTTCTAATACCCAGATTGAATGGCTTCAGTAGCAATAGTCAAGATTGGGAAAGAGTAGGAGATCCATTCAAACCTACTTCCTCTGGAACCACAGGGTCATGGACTTAAAACTGAGAGCGTTTTATTCTCCAAATTATTGCAGTAGGTGTTTGAGCTGTACAGTAAAATAGGAAGAATAATTCTTATTTTCTATGTCAATATCTATTGCCATCCTTTAGTCAGATAAGCCAAAGTCAGCTTTCTGTTTACATTACATACATTCTGAAAATCTGTACTTACTTACTTCTTACTTCTTACTTTACTTCTCATTGAGACTGAAAGTCCATAGGCTATAACGTATTACATGTCTTGGCACAGACACAGTTTACTGAATATCATTTAATGAAGATTGAGTGTTCCTCTAGAATACTTCTTTTTTTTCCTTTAATAATATATTGCCTTTGATACAAACAGCACTTTGCTTGTATTTGGCAAGCATCTCCTTCAACCAAATGGCTTCTCTACACTTGGAAGTCGTCTATTTAAGAACAGCAAACATTTATTACCTATTT
The DNA here is from genome assembly GCA_023055505.1 of Callipepla californica brunnescens. Taxonomy (NCBI): domain Eukaryota; kingdom Metazoa; phylum Chordata; class Aves; order Galliformes; family Odontophoridae; genus Callipepla; species Callipepla californica. Next base: position 1,372,267 of record JALIRH010000031.1, on the reverse strand, counting down.
AATTGCAATGATATATTAATAGAGATTGCTTGTTTATGTGAGTGGAAAATCTTTGTTTCATGTGCAAGCATATGCTTGAATATCTGTGTGAAATTTCAGTTTTAGCAGCTCACAGTTCAAGAGGGTTTTGTTACTGTATTTTTGCTTGTTTGGTTGTTTTTTTTTTCAATTAAGTGGCAAGCCTTTGACCTCAGTCAACGTTTTGCAAACTATTCTAAAATTTTTATTAAAGATGTGCTCATTAGGAAACCATTTCTCATAGGGATGAAGAAATAAAATTGCTGCTGCCATCAGTCGTACAGCAACAACATGAAACGGAATATTGGTGGATGGTTCAGCCTCTACTGCAATACTGCCAACATCTGCCTCTGATGTTTTAGACTAACATGACAGAATAGGAGTTACTAATTCCAATGCCACCTTCACACTTTATTTTCCCTTATACAAAGAGATTGTTTATAAATACTGCTTGGTACCTGCGTAATATTTCAAATAGTCTAACACTCTGAGCAGTAATGAAATGACTTTGTAACACTATTTACTAATGCACTCATTCAAGTAACATTAGTAGATTTGTGTAAGCTCAGTTATAACGTAGATCTTGAATTCAACTTTTTTTTCAATTGAATCAGTAAATAGATAAGTAAAAGAAAGATTACTAAATATTTTAATAGCTTAATTTAATGCAATAAAATTTATAATAATATAAAATATAAAACATATAATAAATACTATGTTCCTTTCCAGATGTTGGTGAATAAATGCTTTGAAATTAAATACAGGCTGCAAAATATTTCATTTTAACAATTAGTAAACCTAATTTTGAAGGAATTCATGAATGCATTTTGAAAAAATACATAATGAAAGTAATATGGTGATCAATGATGTAGATATTGAAAATCTTGCAAAAACATTGCTGCAGTTTGTATATCAGCTACCAAGGAACTGATATTTTAGAATCTCTACTTTTAATAGCATTTAATTACAAAGTATAACATGTTTAAATTCAGATTAGGTAGCAACGCATATTAGCTGAGTACATATTTTTAATAGATTGTTTTTTATTTAGTCTCAGTTAACTTAGTTTAGATGTCTCCCTGTCATAGCAGGATTTCTTTCAACATGGAAGTTATTTTAACATACAAAACAGCTGACTTGAATAATCAAAAGCAAACAGTGTTTTTCTAGTAATGTAGCTATCTTCAGAAAAATCTCAAACCCAGTGCAACTGGAAAGTGAAAGATAACAAAGACCCACCCTAAATAGTAACTAAAAAGCTAATTAGAGGAAATCCTTTTGCCCAGTAAAAGCTTTTCTTCAGCTTTATTTCAGGTAGTCATCCGCAGAAAAAAAATGGAAAAAAAAAGAAAAAAAAAGAGCAGAGGCCTTTGTTGTTGTTGTTGTTGTTGTTTTAATTAGATACACTGCTGTCTTTAAAGATAGCAGCTGATTAAAAGGTAGCCCTTTAAAAAATCAAGAGCTCGTTCAGATTAAAATAAAAGAAAATAGATCTTCATATGACAGGTTCTTAAAGCTCAATTAGTTCCAGTTCAAGCAGGCACACAGTGAAAATCTACCTTCACAATTAACTCACGTTTCCTTGATAATAAATAAATGAAAATATATATATAAATAAACAAAAAAAAGAGATAAAGAAGTCCCTGAAACCCCTAAAACACACTCCAAATCATCCTTAAGACAGCAATTCTTCTGAAGAAAAGTTAATAGTTTTATCTGTTCTGAGCAAATCTGTGCATCCTAGAAAAAAAAAAAAAAGAAAGCCCTCTGGAGACTGCTTTTCTGCTCAAATACAGCTACAGTCTGAACATAGCTGCATTCCAGGAGCTTCACCCTGAATTTCTTCCATATCTGACATTCGAAGAATTTGGTTATTTTTTTGACTGATTTGGCACCATCTTCAAGGGCATGCATTACTGAACAGTGCATGTAATAAACATTTGCATTACCTCACTGTTTAGCAAGCATGTGAAATGCATCGTTCACAGTGGCAGGAACAACTGAGCAATGCTTGCTACTTATATAATTGTCAGCAAATACAAATTCTAAAGAAACATTAATTTTTGTGTTTCATGATAATACGTATGTTTAATCTCATGAAATGTGAGACTAAAATATACTATAGAAATTTAGTTCAAGAAGTTGCTTAGCACTGTAAAACTGTAACAGCAATATTATTCTATACTGCATCACTGTATAATCCCCTCCAAAATAAAATACACTGTTTCACTGCCATGAACATAATTATGCCTGAAATAAAACCATGATAAATTACACAAAAGTTGCTTCAGCCTTGCCTTAGATCAGTTAGAGGATGGACTTGTCTGAAGACCTTAAGTTCCAGTTAGATTGATTTTTTGACTGATAGCACATTTCACAGCAGAATGAAAATCAAAATTGATGGGCAGGTGCCCAACAGTCCTCCATCCTCCACTGATCCGCAAATGATCGAGTCAAAAGGGAATGAGTAATATGACAATATTGCTTCTTTTCTTCAGAGTGTATTACAGTCTGCAGGGAGATATTCAGATTTTGTGAGCATAACATTACTCCACAACTTTTTTTCTCAGGAATCCACAACAGAACAAAAGAAAACATGAAAGGTTTTAAAATATTTGCCAAGTATGAAAATATGTGGAAACCAAGGGAAATAGATAGATAAATAGATAGATAGACAGATAGATAGATAGATAGATAGATAGATAGATAGATAGATAGATAGATAGATAAAAACATGCTTAAAATGGAAATCATCTCTTGTTATAAAGATCTGACCTTGTTCAACTGCTGGAGCAATTTAACAGTAAGGTGACTAAATGCATTGTATTATGTAAAGCTGGTGTGATATTAGCTTCAGGCAACAGTCTACATTGTGTGGTTATAACTATTTTAATGCTTTCTGTGCTCCAAGGCTAGAAAGAAAACAAATAAAGGGGTATGCACAACAAGTAGATTTAAAGCACTACACTGGGTGGCCAAATGTTCTGCAGTGCAGTGCAGCATCATGCAGGTAATCAAGGCACATACAGATGCATAACAGTGTCTCTAGCAGTGTGCAGGCATGTACAGGCATAATTTATAGGACAGGATAGGATAAGGAGTAAATGATAACTAGAAGTGCCCTGCTAAGATGACTAGTCACTCTGGCCATGAACATTCATCAAAATACTTGGGAGTGTTTTCAAGTTCATGCAAGTCACATATGTCCATTATCTTGAGTCTGCTCGCAGTGTGCTAGCTGCTATATAGCTGTATGGGTTAATGGTCCCAAAGCCATTTTTCTGAGTATAGAAGTTCAGTTCTTCTCACATGGAAATTTTTGGAAAATACCTCAACTTCTAAAAGTGGAAAAAAATAAAATAAAAATAAAAAGAAAACTCTTGACAGCACATAGTGGTAGAAAGTAAAATACAACTTGCTGAAATAAAATGGAATGCTTTGCAATCCAATAAATAATTCAAATTACAAACATTGAATTCTACACCATCTTCATTTTAAAAATATTAGATTTGTTTTTCACATAGCCTCAACAGTTATAAAACATTAAATTAGGTAGTAAACAATTCTTACAATGGCCTATTCATGGAGGCTCATTAGGATTCTTGATCTAGGGTTTTCCAAACAAAGTTTTTTTAAGCAGTGGGTAAAATGTGAAAAAACAAACAAACAAACAAAACAAAACCAAACAAAAAAAAAAACCATATATTTATTTGCTGAGTGATAAAAATATATATTGGACTTTGCTTAACCAGCTTTTTTTTTTTTTTTATAATATATTTCCAGAAAAATATTAAGTAAAAATAAGTAATAATGTCTTTTGAATACAAACCTTTTAGTGAGTATCACTAGAAGACTGCAACAAGTATTATGCAGAAAATAATACTAACATTTTTGTACTGTTTTCAAAAGATAGAAAAAGTATTCTTTGAACAATTTGAAGATAATTAGACTGTTTTAAAAATCGTCTTAATTTAACAAAGGGATATGAGTAATTCTATATTATTCAACAGAATTAAAACTATTAACTCAAAGAAGGAAGATTTAGATTGAATGTTTGGAAGAAATCCTTTACTGAGATGGTGGTGAGGCAGTGGCACAGGGTGCCCAGAGAAGCTGTGGCTGCCCCATCCCTGGAGGTATTCAAGGCCAGGTTGGATGGGGCCCTGGGCGGACTGATCTGGTGGATGGCAGCCCTGCATATGGTAGGGGTTAGAACTGGATGGTCCATAAGATCCCTTCCAAATGAAACTGTTATTGTGATTCAAGCTGCAGTAAAAGGTTGCTAGAAGTAGATGTGATTATAAAAATTGCTACAGAAAGGTTTAGCTAACATAATTTCATAGATTTCCACATATACCAACAAGTGAATGTAGCTTCATGTTATACACACTGAGTGATAAGAAGAAACTCGTTCAAGGTTTATCACTTATTTATTTATTTATTTTGAATGCATTTTTTTTTCCAGAAGTGCAATCTGTTGTTTGCTTTTTTTTCCTTTTTTTTTTTTTTGTAATTTTTTTTTTGACGCGACATTTATTTGTTTTAATTGATATTTTGGCTATTGCTTCTATATATTTTGGAAAATAATTTGCTCTCCAATTTGATTTTTCTTTCTGTAATTATTCTTATTATTTTATCAGCTTGGGAAGGCACAGGCGTATCTAATCACAATTCTGCAAACTGTTCTAGCAAGCAAAATGGCAACCTGAAGCTTTTTCCCATCTTCTCTTCTTTACAGGTTCCCAGCCCTCCATTCTCTCTATCCTTGACCCAGATGCTACCAGACTTACAGACTGTCTGAGAGCTGGAGAGATCAAGCATTCAGTGCCTAATACCGTGGCACTCAGTGTACCAAGTCTCATGGAACTTTGTCTACATTTCTGGCAGCTTGTTGTGCTGTACTTTGAGAGCTGTGTCGCAGTCTCTTTGTATCAAAGAGGAGTGATATTTGGCCTACCTTTATGTGTGACAAGACTGTCTGCATTAGTTTCATGAATATGTAAATACATAATGCAGTGTATGTATATAACAGATACATGAGAGGTCTTTAGTGTTTTACCTTTTCTGATGGGACTGCAGCCAAATTATTATCACTTTCATTTTTTTCCTTCTGTTTTTTCATGAGTACAATTTTTCATGTCACATGCAATATGCAAAGGTCTTCATATATAATCAGAGAAGACAAAAACGTGAATGTATACTGCAGAATTTGGAAAGAGAAGCTAATTTCTAACTTTTTAAATCGGATCTTCTTCATCCAGCTCTGTACAAACAGCTGCAGAATACTAGGGTCCTTCAGTTGAAACTAGTAATAAAAGAGACTTTTTTTTTTTTTTTTTTTTGTATGTATGAATTTAAAAAAATTCAGTGTTCCCCTAATATTTATTGGCAAACAATGTGTTATAATGTTGGTGTTTTCCAGTGCAGAAAGAATGTTGGCAAGAACAAAGATGTGTTATGTTCTCAGTAATTCAGTATAAAAGTGGTAAAACGGCTTTCTGGCATCCTGTGCCCAGCTGTCCTTCCCTCCAAGCAGCTCAACAAGTTAATCATAATATGGCTCCTGTAACATAGTAATTCCTAGTCCAAGTTTCAACAGTGAAATGCAGCAGCTTAAACCTACCCAATGTTGCAATGTAGCCATCTATTTTTGAAACATCACCATGAGGTGAAAGTAAAATTAACCATACTCAAGACGAAAGTATGTTCTACAGATTTTGAATTACCAGCAGTAGTAAATGTAGTATATTTATTAGGGTTGGTTTTTTTTTTTTTTTGTTTGTTTTTTCTTTCCCAGCCATCTTTTATTTTGTTGCTTGATTTTTTGTTTGATTTTGGGGGGGAAATTACAATACATAAGGAAGCAAAGTGCAACAAACTTATAGTGCCATACATATTCCTCCCAATCTGTGTTTGCTTGGTTTTAAATCCTAATAGTAGCTGTCCTGCACTTCTCAAGAGAACAGCAGAAAGGCAGTCAGAAATCCATTACTTATGATTTGCAATTTACAATTCATATCTTCCTTTTTTTTTTTTTTTTTTTTTGTCAATATCATAAAGGTATACACTAATTAAACCTCATTAGTTATCTCCAGCAGTCTCTTGTGAAAGTTTCCTAGCAAGGTATATTTTTGTCAGTAAAATCGTACAGATATTAATAGAAAGAACACTCCCATAACTGCAAAAACACAATAAATATCACCTTCAGCTGATGATCTACTGCAGCCATACTCGCCTGCTGGTGCTGTTAACAATTTGGATGCTCAAAGTGAGAGAGGATATACCAAGATACAAGTGCTTGCATACTTAGGGCCTAGGAGTCAGATTGTTTGGCCATGTCTCTAAATACACCTGAAAGTATGCATCTCCTCATGCAGTACGCACCCTCCCTGAAAAAACAAAAAAACAAACAAACAAACAAAAAAAAAACAACCAAAAAAACCCCACACCCTCTATAGATAATAGTGTGAACATGTGAGTATTTTGAAAGATACACGGCCTGGAAAATATCCTTTGGAAACTGAACCAAAGAAAGACTTCTTCTTAGCAAAGTATGCATCCTGTCTGCTGGACTACTAATTAAAGCCCCCTTTCTGCCCTCAACCTGGAATGAGGTGCTGCAGAGCTTCCCTTTCCTGCCCTCCCTCCCCAGGCCTGGTTTTGCCCTTGCACCCCTCGTTCCCACCAGCCCTCCCCTCATGCTCCCAAGGACGTCTGCAGTGGTTAGGATTTGTCAGGTCACACCTCAGCCTGTCAGGACGCGGCGCCTCCTTTGCCCTGCTGCAACCCATTGCTTCATTTCATCTGCACAGAGCCTGGTCTTGTTAGATGCAAACAGGCACAGCCAGCCAAAGGGAGCCAGCTATTTCCTTATTGCTCACCTGTCACATCCCTTTGGCTTTTCTTAAACCAGCTACTGCATTAATCAACCTGAAACCAGGCCTCAGTATAGACACAGGCATGCACAAGCCCGTGCATGCAGGCAAATGGGCAGGGTGCTCATCTGGGAAGCACAGGTGGCTGGGACTAAGTTGCACCTTTGCCTCAACATCTCTTATCCCTACTTGCTTGCTGGCTGCCTGCTGAAACTCCTCCTCACTCAGCACTGCTCAATGTTCAGCCTCTCCCATCTCTCCATGTGTTACTTCCGACATTTCCCCAGTGTGAAAGTCTGGCCTCTTAGTCCTTCTGCCCTAACTCCATCTGACAGCACATTTTCTTTACTTCTCTCAGTCCCTGGCCCAGCTCCTTGTGGCACCCAGCCTGCTGTCCTCCCTGCCCAGCCAAAGGAAGAACTCCCACCACTTCTCCCATCATTTCCCCAGCTCTCAGTGCTACCCTCTGCCCCCCAGTCTGAGTATGGAGTGGGGACATGTATGGAAGAGATAAGGTCTTGCTAGCTGCCTGTCCTACAGCCTCAGCTATGCATGTCCTCCTGTGCTGCTCATCTCTGGGTATGGAAATAGGAGAGCCCAAGCCTCAGAAATGTGGGATTTTTGGCCAAGTCTCTCCTGGCACTAAAGCCTAAACACTTCATTAGTTGCACTGTGCACACACCTGAAACCTGGCTTTTACTTCATCCTGGGTCTGTTAAATTTCGTTGTTGCTGTTTTATTAAGCAGTTATATAGCTCAGCAAATAACTTGAAGGTAGCTTTGAAGGTCAGAATCAGCTCAGTACTGGATGCATTTAAGATCATTAGAGATTCAAGTTCATGTTCTTGCATAGGGAATCTTGCAAAGTAGCTCTGCTAAAAAAAAAAAAAAGAAGTTATTCAAAAAACTGTTATAAAACATTCAATATAAGCATATCTACACACAAAATAAATTAAAACAAACAAAAAAGAAGATGTGAAGATCTTTGTGCACAAGCATAAAATCTAGAGATTATTCAAGGTTCAGAAAGCAGTACACTTCATTTACACTGAGATCATTCCCTTCTACCTACTTTGACTCTGTGTTTCTAATTCCTAGCATGAGGAAAAAGATATTGAAATTTGTTTTATACAGTCTAATAAAACCTTTTTTTCTATTATTTCTCTTTTTTGTTTTTTTTTTTTTTTTAAGCAAAGAAGAAGAAATAGAACAAACCACTTTCTGCCATGAGTAGCTCACACAGTATTTTGCTGACAGAAATAACTACAATAAATTGCAGAAAAATCTGTTGATAGTGTTGCAGTGGTTATGTTTTGCAATCTGAGCTGTTCTCCATTGAGTGCTGAAGTATTTCCTAACAAAAAGAAAAAGTATGAGTTCAGTGTGATTGGACTGAGTGTATTCCTCTGATGTTTTCTGCAGGGAATCTTTCCCTTTTCTTGGAAATGAAAGGCAAATCCATTCACAGACTTTATTCTCTCCCACTTTGTAGCCTAACTTTATCTGCACTTCCTCCCCCATTTTTCTTTTCCTTTCTCCATCCCCTTTAAGTTGTAATTCAATCTCTTCCAACTCCTGATCTCTTTTCTCTTTTTGGCACTCCATCCACCCTCTCTCTCTCTCTCATTAGTTTAACTTGAGTTAATTAGGAGTCGTAGGCAGCCCTCAATCTGTTATGTGTTAAAATAGAACAATCCGAAACAGAGAGACACAGACACAACTATGTGATTTCATTGTCTAACAGAGACAGAAAACCAGTGGGGATTCTCTTATCGAGGCTAACATCTCCCCAATGGTTAATCTAACTGTCTTTAAATTGTTCCACAAATGCAGATCTAGGATAACAATCTTTCCGTCATGTTTCCTTTTCTTTTTCTTTTCTTTTTTTGTTTTTCATTTCATCACTGGAAAGAATGAGTGAATTGGATTGACATGGAGGTGATAGAGGAAGAGAAACAGTCTACACGTCAAAATGACAATGTATATTACATGGTTAACAGAATGAGTGGTACGTGCAATGGCTGTGGGTATTTTCATCTGCTGTGTTGTACAATAACCTCTTATTTTCCAAGTATATCATCAAGATCACTCTCAGTTCAGTGCCGATTAAGTGTTTGCTTCAAGGATCTCTTTCTGTGAGTAATATCACTTGATAAATGTGGAACTGAAGTAAGAATCTAAGTACATTTGTTGCTGTTACTGAATTGTGTATATATATAGAGGTCATGACTGGTACTCTGCCTGTAGTGCTGATTGCAGACCTTAGGGCAGAGTGTGCAGTGGAAGTGAAGTATTACAGATCTAGGAAATCAAGCCTTGGTTGTAAAGGTAAGGCCTTTTTGACTGACTACATATGGTACTTTTTGGTTGAAATGCTTGCTGAGATAAGAGTTAGAACTGTGCATCTAATAGAAACGCACAAGTCTGTATAAAACATATCTGTCTGTGTGAGCTTGTATGTATGTACATGTATAAGTACATAAATACATCAAATTTGTTTTCAAAGACATTTATATGACATTCATGAACTAGCAACAGAAAAATGTAGGCTTATGGTAAAATTAAATTAATTTTATACCTATGTTTCTGCATACGCATGAAGATAAGTAGTAGGAATTACTGTTAAAAAGCTAACCATTTATAAACTATGCTAATGCAAATATCCTTCGAAATAAAGGAATTCCAGTTGTGTTTTCATTGTTGCTGTTGTTTTAATTCTAATATCCAGGAAACAGAATGAAATTCTATTTTTAAAAGAGCAAAGAAAGGGATGCTTTGAAAATACTGCAAACAAAATAATGTTGAATGATTTAAAAAGTGTAAATTGCCTGTCTGCAAAGGTATCTCTTTATTTTGGAGTAAACAATAGACTAAAGGGGCAGAAAAATAGCATGTAATGAAAGATGAAGTATATGATTGATTAACAGAATATACAAGAATGTTGGAGCATTAGAGAAGATAATATCTGTTCAGAAAGACATCCTTATCAGTTTTGGGTTTTTTTCAGGATGTGTAAGGGAGTTTCTAGCTGAGCACAATCCACATAAGACCAAATAAGGAGATGCTGCACGAAATTTATGTTTTTTACTATTAATAAATTGTTTGCTATATACTTCTCAAAATGATGCAGCAATCATAGCTAACTATATTAGATTCGGTAAGGAAAAAATAAGATACCTATAATGATTCTCAGTTTGATCTCTGCTTTATGTAAGAATACAAAAATGAAATGTAGGCCATTAGTTTATTTCACACTACAAATTAAGAATACCTTTTTATCTCCATGGAGATAAAAGAATTTACAGTAGCACCTCCAGTTTTATGTGAATAATTAAGACTGTTTATTTTTATATAGCCACAACTGCAATGAAATTATAATGTGAGAGTTGCATAAGACAAAGGAAAAAAATTATCAATTTAACTGAAATTCAGGACATTATTGACTTGTAGAGGATATTAATAATTTAATTTGTGACATCTGAGGTTATATCAATACTAGCTATACAAGTATGCTGATACATAAATGTGTGTCATTAAGAAGTCATTAGACAAATATAAATTCACACATAAAAACAGAAATAAAATTAGTAGAGATAAAATGGAAAAAAATCAATCTATATCTATCATTTATCTAGCAGACAGCTAGCAAGAGATACCATTAGAAAAGTAGAAAATAATTACCATTCTACTGTACAAATAATAAATATACTGGTGGTTTATAGGAGTAAACATATTTTTCTTTCTGCAAGCAGTTTCCATCATTCCTCATTGCTCTCCCCCATTAAAAGATTTGTAAGCTCCCAAAAATGCACCTTGCCCAAAACAGCACACATTTCAGTGTAGTGTACACAAAACTTTTGTCTTCTACCAACCTATGTGAGAATGCCAAGGACAGAAAGAAGCACTGTGATCATAGATGAACCACTTCAATACATAACAAGCTAGGGAAGGAATATTTAAATGAGCTAAAAAGAATTATGCTAGAAAACTTACATAATATAAAGAAGAACCCACTTTGCTGAATGTTTTTCATTCACTACCCACTCATGAATTTTATTCTAGATGGAGATTTTGCATCAAATTGAGCTCCATCTATGCAGGGTATGAGATTCTGTCAAAGCTAGTGAATGAAGCAGCTGACAGTAAGCATCAGATAAACAGCTACAAAATCAAGAACATAGTAATTTGAGATCATTCAAAGGAAATCAAGAGTAGTGTACGTCTTCTAGTGTCCTGTGGCAGTTAGTGGCACATAGCAATCCATGCACATATTTGACTAACTGAAAACGTTACAAATGGGTAAAGTCAATACTTTTAGAAATTACCCTTTAGGACATACTGCTTCAAGCAGATTAATAACTTTAGTACTGAAAACTGCTGCAAATTGTTTTTATATTCTGACACAATAGCATCAATGTTTATGCTTGCGCTGCAGTTGATTTTAGCTTTTTGTTGACACATGTAGATAGACTTAAAAAGCAAATGGCCCAGATAGGGTGAGAACTGAATTTTGATCTCTGAAACAATCGTATTTTTACACCAAAATTCAGATTAAGAACTATTTAAAAATATATTGCATATACCTAGGAAGTTTACTAAAAAGTATTAAAAAACCTAGCACTCCTACCTACGTGAAGAAATCCAGGAAAACAGAATAAAAAGGTGCTGAAAGCATAAAAGCACATAGAGTTCAGGCAGTGTTATAAGTAACGATAACAATGAATTTGCTCATGATAAACACCGAATTTTAACAAGGATCAGAGTCTCATAACGTACTGAGAAATATGCAGAATACTGATCTGGTTGTTACTTTCTTCAGAGGCCAGAGGTACAGCAGAAAACTCTGATGGTAAAATATTAACAAGGGCACTGACAAAGGATGTAGAACTTCAGGACAATTTGTTGTATGCAGAAATATGCAACAGTTGCTGGCTATTCTCCTTCAGTAGTGGTTATTCCAGCCTGCTTAGTATTGTTTTTCTCAGGATTTAAATATGAACAGGTTATTTTCAGAATCTGTATGAGAACAATGCTAACAAAACAGAAGACACCAAGAACTGTGCAGTCCCAACAGACAAGGGAACCACCCACACCCTTAGATAAGGAAGTTGCTCTCTCCTACAGTGGCTTTCACTGTAAATACCTTACTCTCACTGATCCAAGGCATGGTCTTGTCTGCTGAATGCTGTTTTGCTTCAGTAAAGTAAACACTTTTTTCAAGAAGCAATATGGCTTTTAAAAAATAAATAAATAAAACTTTTCTGTAGTTTCAAATTTGATGATATAGGATGCTTTTTTTTTTTTTTTAACTGTTACATGAAATTTCTTTTTTTGGATTTTTTTTGTCTGTTTTGCCTCTTTTTCCTCTTGTTTTTTGACAGAAAAAAATATATATATACACTTCTGGTTGTAAATTTTCATTGTTTTAAATGGTGCCTGTCTCAGCTGACAGTTGTTTTGTGTTTTTGTTCTTCACAAAGCAACAGAAAAATCTTCTAATAAAAATATTTTCTTCTTATATCAACAGAAATTTGATTACTTTTAAATTTCAATCATGCAGAGAGACGTCTGAAATTATTAGGACAAAATGAAGAAAGGTTATTCTTGTAGTGGAATGCTCCCTCTGAAGTATCCATTCCTTTTTTGTAACCTGAACGTCCCTTTATGCAAACACTCCCTTCTTAATCCACTGCATGTCGTTACATAATGTCTCTGCTTCAGCAAGTGCTCCCTGTCAGATAAAGCACTTTCTGCTGCGAATATTCATACCGAATTTTCTGAATTGGCTGTAGGCACAAAATTATTTGACAGAATGTCTGTACGTAATACTCAGGTTAGTATCTTCTTTTGATTGTTAGCATATAACTTAAGCCTGAATTTGAGTAAATATATTGTTTTATTTAGTTTTGTTTTTCCTAAATCACTTAAGCATTAGTCATTATTCTGCAACTAATAAAGAAAGTTTAGAGATCTTTGATTGTAGCAAGCAAGCAACTTTTCTTATTTTGTGGTTAGGTCTGGGGAGAAGTAGAAAAGAACCCTGAGACCTTTTATTTGGAGCTTTTTGTGACGTTATGACATTCTCATACGTTTGGAATTTTACAGCTGTTTCCAAAACAAATTGCTTTGACTTATTCTAAGATACATTCTTCATGGTCTTTTTATAAACCAAGCAGTGAAATGTCATGCAAAAAATACATAGCCCTAATAATGTGTTTTCAGTGTGCATTGTTTCAGTAAGTCTACAATTCAGTTCATGGATATCACACAAATGGAATGGTACTGAAGTGTTTTATCAAAACATCATTGCTTTTAATTTCAGTGTTGCAGTTTCCACAGAGAGGCAGCTATTCCTCTGTTCTCATAAACAAACATTAAAAAGTAATTATATTTGTTGTTCACCTAATGTAAATGCATTACTTGTACAGCTGTATTTATATTAAAACAGAGAACTTGCACTGTTGCACAGTGTAATAAAATGTTCCTATTATGTGACGTGCCATCACAAAGAGAAGAAATAAGAAAACAAATCTTAAGCCTAATATAGTCAAAATAACTCATGAACTTTGTCTTGCAGAGCTTCTTACGTTGCTTCCATATAGATAAATTTACTTGCATACTGGGTGATATTCTGATAGTCCTGCTTCATTCAATATGAACTTGCATTACATTTTTTATAGATTACTCTGCTCTCATGTTGCAATTGTTCTTCCTCTTCACTGCAAATTACTGCACTTGAATCTTATGTAATTTCCTCTCAGAGTACAGATTTTCTGGAGTTTTTCTAAGAAGAATGATCCTGAGTAGCAAAAGATCTTTCTTTTCAATTGGGTTTGTTTTTTTTGTGGGTTTTTATTGCTTTTTTTTTTTCTTTTTTTCTTTTTTTTTCTTTTTTTTCTCCAGAAATATGGCAGTATTCTGTTCCATGTTGGTTAAGTGCTCTTGGCAAAGAATACTTTGCAAAGAAATGAATGAGGAAAGAGATTTCTGAGAACTTGAAATGTTAGGAAGCTATTAGACAGAAGTTGTAGTGATACCACACAAAGATTACTGGTACCCTTTTGTCTACTTTTTTATTCAGCTATCACTACTGTTTTGCTGGTGAAGTCCAAAATATCTGGTAGTAATGAAAGAATTAAAAAGGAATTGAGAAGTGAGCCTTGGGAAGAATGAACCACAAAGAATAAAGATGCATAGACAGCCCACTCCACCCTGATTGTTTACTTACACCCATATGTAGAATGATATCAGTGAAAAGAATAAAATGGAACATTCAACAGTAAAATGCATATTCTGCCATCTTTATTGCATTTGAATCATGGTCTAAGGAGCCTGTTAACACAAGCCAGAGGCAAAAGGATATTTATTAAAGGTTCATTAAAGGGATAGTGAGATGTTTCACTGTTAGAAAGAAGACTGTACCACCAAAGACAGCTATCAACAGTTAAGAAGAAAATGGAAGAACATTGATTGCTACAGTCTGTGACTCAGCCCCCTGCAAGTGACAAGTTTTACACCATTCACCTAATTACTGACTTTTATATGCTGAAAAAGAAGGTGAATCATCTCTGAGTGCTCTCACTGCTCTTTGTGAGGAGGATCTGATCATCCTTAAATTATAAGAGGAAAATATCAGAGTAAATAAAACCAAAATATCCCATTAGTCTTTTCTATCCAAATTTGCTTATGTTTCCTTAGTTTATTTTGTAAAAGTTTATAACTTTTATACATACAATTTGTTTTTATTCTAATCTATACCTCAGTTCCCAGTAGTTCAGCCTTTACCTTATCAAACTACCTGATCTAGTGTTCTAAGTTTTGGCTTGCATGTAGTTTGATGATCTCTCATTTTCACTCTTTTAATTCCGTGTCTGTGTGTCTCCATTTTAACTTCTTGATTGGCAAATTTTTTTATACTTCAATATACCAAACTAATGCAAAAATCAAGGTGAAATTTCAAATTAACTTTGAATTTTATTTTGTTTTGAGCAGGATTTACTAATCTTTTATTGGCAGTGATGAGAATACCATTTTCATTCAAACCTTATGCTGTGAATTTACATCAGTTATGAAATATTAGATTGTGTCTCTGAGAGACTGCAAAACTTCTGTATCCATGGAATCTAGAAATTTAGCATGAAAGGATGGGACTATTTTAATGTTTATGTCCAGTTTAAATATTTAGCTGTAAGCAATTTGTTTCTCAAGGAAAAACTTTAAGATCTAAATAGTAACTGTTTTTGGTCACTGTCTAATGCCTCTAAAACATTTTTGCCTTTCCAGAATCTGCTGGTGGCTAAAGTAAATTGCAGTTTATTACTATCATTATCTCAACCCCAGAATAAATCTTTGGATTATCATCTAGGTAATACAAAGTCCTTAGAACTTTTTGCTGAATATGCATAGTTATTGTGCATAATACTTAATGTTCACACTCTCTTAAAAAGCAGTAATTCAAAGTACATGTGTTTGAGAAGCCTCAACAGCATGCTGGAAAATGCACTAAAATGTTATAAACATTGATTTTACTTGGGAGCAAGAAACCGCCATGTTCTCAGCTTTCATATTCTGTTCTTTGAAAAGAGCCAAGAATTTTTTCAGACTATTCTATTAACCTATAAAAGGTTCCGTCAAACAACAGTAGACTTTGTTTTATTCTTTTGTTTGTTTGTTTGTTTAAGGTATCATGTTTCCCAGAGACTTGTTTGATTTTACCTCTTGTCTTGGGATGCTTTAACAGCATCAGACAGATGTTACACAAGAATGGTGTTAAAAAAGAATTTATTTACATGCTTAATTATGCAGTCTAGTGTCCTGGATCCACAGATGATCCAAATCAGTTTTGGGACAGTAGACTAAATTACCTGAAATCAAACAGGATGAAAGCACACTGAGATTACGGGGTACTGTTCACTGTTAAATGTGAGTATGGAAAGAAAAGCAGAAAGGAAAAAAACAAAACAAACAAAAAACAAACAAACAAAAAACCCAACAACAACAAAAAAACAAGCTAAGATAAAGTGACTTTTTTTCCTAGTTTGCTTATAAACCAGTTAAGAATCTGAAAATATTCGACAGCTGTATTTTTTTTCTTGTGGTTAGAGCAAAACAACTATGTACAAGTACATTTTGTTGGACAGCACTTTTCCTGTGTCAAATCTTATCATTCTGTAGGTAAAGGTTGGTTTTCTGTCTTCTTTCTGCTATTATTTTCTCAAAAGGAATATGGAGCATTTATTGAATCAGTCAGGAAGCGTGGATATTTTTTGTAAGTATCTGCAATACACTGCATGTATATAAAAAAATAAAAAAATAAAAACATATTTCTAATTTTAGATGAAAAGTGGGTAATGTCACAAATGACATGACTACCCTTATGGTAAAAAATAAAATTTTCCTAATATCCAGCCTGAACTCATACAGCTTTGTGCTACTCCCATGTATCTTGTCATCAGTGACAGGGAGAAGAGTGCAGCACCAGCCTTCAGGAAAGTCAGAATCAGTGAGATTGCCTCTCTCTTTTTCTACAGGCAAGGCAACCCAAGCTTTATCAGTGTATCCTCATAGCACATGCATTCCAATCCTTTTAACAGCTTAGGTGACTTTCTATGGACACTTTCAAATACGTTACAAACCTTTTTATTAAATATTTAATATGAATTAAACTGTATGCAAGATTTAACATCACTACATGGAAGAGCAATGAGTAAGCACTCCATAGCATTCAGAGTGAGCAAGACTGATCATATCATATTTCCAAAAACCATAATCTTAATGATTTTAACTGTTAATTCTCACTAGTGATGGTTATAATTAACAAACATACACTTCTGCAGTCTTTGTAAAAAGAAAACCACATTAAAATTGGACAATAACCACAAAAAATTGAGAGAAAAATGGGAATTTCAAATGCCAGTCTAACACTTCTGCAGTCTTTGTAAAAAGAAAACCACATTAAAATTGGACAATAACCACAAAAAATTGAGAGAAAAATGGGAATTTCAAATGCCAGTCTAGTGCAGGTAACTCACTATAATTAAACTTGAAATTAAAACAGGACAAGGGATAATGCCAGTCTCATCAATTTCCTTGAGAGTATACTGTAACATGAAAACAGAGACAACTATGAAGTGCTGCAAAAGTTTTATTTTATAATAGGACTTGGATTCTGAGTCCATGTATGCACAGATCTGCAATCTGGTTAAAGTCCAATTTTCATTAGAAACACCACCCTCTGAGAGCATCCACCGAAACTTCCCTGAACTCTATGAACAAAGAGAGGTCTTGCTTCACCTTGGTTGTTTGTTTGTTTAAGTTAAACAAAACAGTTGCGAAAAAGAGGAGCTGGAAATTCTCCATTGGTGTTATGATACAACAAAAAAAAAGGCGATGTCACAGTTAATTCATAAACTCTGTATGATTATCACCATATCAAGTTAACTTTTATTTCTTATAACATTTTCATAATGCAAGTAGGGAACTCTTCTGGTATACATCTTTCTAATTCAAACATTATAAACCTGAGTTCTAATCCCAAGATTTCTTACTAACGCTGGTAGTTTCCAGACAAATTTGAAGTAATTCTGATAACAATTACAGTAATAGTAATAATTTTGGGGTAGGGGAATTGAGAAGGATTTTCTCATTTCCACTATAAAAACACCAAAGACCAGTACATTCTACATGTACAGATTTGAAAGAATAGATCTTTCAGAAATACTGCAATCATAGTCACACTGGTAATTAGTATAAAACACTAGGTAAAATAAGAATAATACAAGAAAATAAGGGGGTATACATTTGAAAAATTATCTTCAACGAATTTTAAAAGTTATATTATACATATTCATTCTATTTTTTTCTTTTTTACCGTACAATAGAGTTTTTCAGAAGCTGTTATGAAGTAGAGAGTTATTTCCACATGTGAGACTTTCATAACTAAAGAAGACATTCACTGTACACAGGATTATGAAGCACACATAGCAATTATGCAAAATCAATTGAAGCTGTCTAAATCTTGGCCTCAAAACAAAGGGACATGAAGAAAATACTGAAAACTTGGAAGCAATTGTTGCTAATAATGCAGGTTAATAACTAGAGTTGGGTTTGATTCTTATCTAACTGATTAGTTTTGCACTTCCATGAATGCTACTGCTTTGCATTAAATTCATGCTGTTCACTGATTAGTGCTTTTATCTGTGACCTACTGCATAAAATCTGTCTTGTTATTCATAAGAAACTACTTCAGGAAACTTTTATTTATTTATTTATTTTGTGCTCTCACCTGACTTGTATATTGAAAAGGAAAAAAAAAATGTTTGGTTCAGTTTTCAAAGGGAGTAATTCTAACACTGGCGAAATGACCTCTATTTAGTCTTAGATTTTTTCAGTTTAGTATGGAACAAATATAACAGCATCACGGAAAAATGTTCTGAATATTTTAAAATCACATTTTGCTTTGAAGACTGTCGTGAACCTCTGCAGTTTGTTACTCTACTCATTGTACTCTTGACAATATGTTGTGATACTACTTTTACATCAGTTCTCATCTGTTACAGCTCTGATGCAATACTCTTTTCACAGTTCTCCTGAAAGTGTTTTCCAAGAGATATGTCTCCATTAATTCAAAAAGGCAATAGCCCATTACTAATGTTTTAATTAAATAATATCCTCTTGACATGAAAATGTATTTAGCCTGAGTGAAAACGCATATTTTTGGTGGTGTTGATTTATGAAAATACAGATTCTCTGACCTTTATTTTGCACATATTTGATGACATTATCGAATAATAACAAAGAATTAAAATAGCTAGAAAAAAAATCTACTCAAGTAAATAAAATGTTGTTCTGTATTTTAGGTAAAACACATGCAAACTTAGACCTTCAATATTCACAGCAGCAAATTGCTTCCTCTGGCTGGAATATATTCTGTACTTAAACTTTAAAAAATATGTTAATAATTTACAAAACACTGTTCAATCTCATTGTGCCACAACATACCTATTTCCTTTTATCTTTTTATTTATTTCTTTGTTATTATTTTTATGATTATATTGAACATGTTGTTTTGTAGCCAAATTGCCATTCATAAAAGTTAGACCATCTACCCCTAGAAGCAATGCACAGTAAGAAATATGTTGTATAGTAACTACAGACCACAAAGAGATGTCAAGGGAAGAGAGATGAGGATTCTGAAAATGTGTTTAGACTGATGTACGTGCTTCTAATAAAACATTTTGCTCTGGATAAACCCAACTAAATTTTAAATAAATATTCCTGGGGTCCCAGTCAATCTTTCAAAGAGAGAAGACACTTCAACAGAGAAGATGTGTTTATCTTCTCCTGAGGGCCTGCTATTCAAGGAAGGATATGGTTAAGCTTTATTTGCTGTCCAAAAAAAATGTAATACAATTTTTCATAAATGATAGACTAGAATAGAGATTAAAAAAAAAAAAAAGGAAGAAGAAAAAAAAAAAAGAAACCCATCTTACCAGGCTATAGGAGAGTAAATTTTCTGTACCGAAGATACCTCCTTTACAATACCCAATAATAGCTGTTCTCCTCTGGAATGCTACTCAGCTGACCTACATTAGACACCTCCCTCAAAGTGAGAGGATTTGTGCTGTAAAATACCCTATCCCTCACCACTGATTATAAAGAGTTGTTGTATAATTAGCTCACAAGCAAGAAGTATCCTTTGAAGTATCCAGTACTAAGTGGAGATTTATTTGAATTAGTTAATTAATTAATTAAATGAAAACAGCAATCAAGCAACAAGGATACATATTCTACCTTTGTTGCTTTTTTGTAGGAGCAGAGCACACACTTAATCTTTTCCATCCCTGCAGAAAGTGTCTTGGGCCAAAAGTGTCATTATGGATTTAGCAGAAAATAGACCCCATGCCAGTAAACTCTTGAGCAACCCATGCACATATATCAAGAAATTATTCAAAATCTTTTGACAACATGGTGACAAAATGGGTAGCGCTAGTTTTTCTACTTCTTGCTCTGCCTCTATTATTGTGCTGAACCAAAGCAATTTAAACCTGGCTATTAGTGGAGCAAAGGTGTTCGCATGAATCAGCCAAACAATATCTAGTATTATGATATATGTTCAGACTTGTCTGTGGAGTCATTATGGAGAAATATCTTCTGGGACTTCTCTTCAAACACTGTAATTGTCCATGTAGCAAAAGTGAAATATTTGAAATATAATTTCAAACTCAACTAAATACTAATGCTTCTGTCAGCTGCCTCACTCCGTGAGTTATACTTCACAGAATGTTATAATGAGTAAAGAATAGTTCATTTTACTCAGAAACACCTCTGTTCAAATAAAAAGAATGTTTTTATTTTTAGAAATATGTGGTAGTCTAAAATCAAAATAATTTTCTCAGTAGTCTTGAAAATCTTGCCATTTTGACTTAAATACAACATTTTCCACAATTAGAATTTCCAGATCTACATATTACCCATCTCTGGACTCTAAGTTCAGAGTGGGAAGATGGTAAAAATTTCAGATCAGTTCATTCTGATGTGGCAGTCTTTCCGTATAATGCTGAGTCATGACCTCTGTTTCTGCTGTGAAGGCATTACTGGGACATCATGAGAAAGATCAACAATGTGAATAATGGATTTCTGGTCGAAGGTTCAGTCATTTTAAGAAGCTCAATGATTTCATTCCTCTTTAACCTATTTTGTTGTTCTTGAAACTCACTTTCCACTCTTAAATTAATGTCAGTTTCTGTCAGTACCGGTAGTATCCTCATGTGAGTTCCCTAAATCTCGGTATTATTTGAGCTTGGAGGTAGTTAATCTACTCAGGATTTGATGTCACAGCTAAATTCTTTCAACAGAGATTTTTCACTTGATTTTTTCTAACAAGGTATTATAAAATGTAAAAGTGTTTGTGCATTAACCACTTTGACAGCAGTCAGTACTAATGATGTAACACCACAACCAAATTGTAAGGCACAGCATATAATTTTGTTCATTTCCTTTCCCAGATTGTTTTTGACAACAATTCTATATCACTACAAAAGATTATTCAGCTTCTTTTGGGTTCTAGTAAGTAATTTTTTTCAGTTTACTTAGACCATTATCAAACTCTTCAAAAGGCATAATTCTGCTGCAGTCAAAGAAGTAATTTTGATTGATCATCATATTCCAAAAATATTCAATTTGGAACATTCCCAGAACTGTAAATTACAAAATCCAAAGATATTCAATTTGGAACATTCCTATAAATTACAAAATTTGCAAGTAAAAACCTTCCACTGACTATTTAGCTTCAATAAAATCCTTTTACTGCCCTATATTAGAGGTAGGCAAGTTAAATATATGCAGTGTTTTCAGATTTGAGTTTTTCCAGTCCAAGACAATTGTTAACTTTCTTTAATGATCAAGACTAAGCATTTTTAAGGACAATGTGTCCTTCCACAGAAATTTACAGGCCAAAATTTCTTACTGCTCTGATTGTAATCTATGTTTTACACAAAATCTAAGTCACCTGTCCCCTATTGCTTGAGAATGGAGACACAGACTGTGGGAATTGGGAAGACAGTTTGGCAATGATTCAAGAAAAGAAAAAAACAACAGTACTTTTTCCCATAATAGTTTCTTAATGAAGAATATCTAAGAAGGTAATAGACAGAGGGGAGACTAAATAAACAGCATAATAGTTTCTGGCCTTAAAAGTCAAGGTAAATTCTAGACAACTGATACCTCTATTCTCAGAAAAATATTCTATGCTATAATTATAATGAAAATAAATAAAGAGAGAAAAAAAAAAAAAAACAACTGGGAGGGGAATTTCTCAAGCAAACATACACAGGCTGTAGTAGCCTGGCATAAGCTAACGTACAAATACTAAATAGAATCATAACCCTAAAGTCATCACTTCTTGTGAAGCCATTTCCTTAGAAATAGATATCTACTGTCATTTGGGCTGTACGAAGGTATAGATGACAGTGATACAATTTGGTAAGGTGTCATAGAATCTATAGCAGTCTTCCATACAGTCGTCTCGGGGAAGCTAGGATATTCCAGAGTATTTCAGAATGTATTAGTATTATATTGATTATATTCAGTCACAGGTTACTTAGCTGCTTATTGTCATGCACTGATTTCACTGGTTGGATTACCAACTAACCCAGCTAAAAGCTCCATCCATTATTAGGCTTCTCATGTAAAGAATATGCTGGTATAATATGTCTTAAGACTAAACATCAAGTAGTTTGTCCACGTAAGTTGCAGTGAATCTAATGCAATCCAAAGAACAACAACGTTGGTGATATGTCACTGTATGAATGAATCTGAGGAGAAAGGTAATTTTTTCTATGGAACAATTTCTTTGATTAGTTACTCATTTTTTAAAACTTCATGAAGTTTGAAACACATGTACAAATGATTTACGGCCTCTTTTAGTTAAGCAGCATGCATAACGTAATCGCTTAAGACTGAGTTAAAGTCCATGCAGCCCTAAGTCCTGTGCTTTATTACCAGTGATATCATGCAGCAAACTGTCTCATAGCTTAATTACAACTTATATGATGGACCACTAACTTACCTTTGATCCCCTTTGATCTTTTATTGACTAGGGGTACTCAGAAGTTTTTAATCAAGAGAAAAGTTGTACATTAAAATGTAGAACTCGCTATCACATTGTAACATAATACACCATTTATTCCTTCAAGATACATAGTGACAAAGATCTGAAGATGACAAGTGACAAGAAAATTACTAAAAGGGGAAAAAAAGCTAGAAATGTCTGACTTTTCCTCATTAGAAGGAAAACATAAGTAGCTAAGTAAATTTCCAAAAGGTGATATCCATCTGAGTGTTGTTTAACCCACTGATTTAAAACAATAAAGCAGTCCACTAAAGATACAGTGCTTGAAATGCACATCTTTTTTTTTTTTTTTAGGTGAAATGTGTCAGAATTATGATGCAGTATCAGAAAAAAAAAAAGTGAGAGCACGTAAGAAGCTGTATTAAACAAGAGCATGGAAAGTGAAGAAAAGGAAATCATTTCTATACTATCTTAGTAGAAATCTTAGGTTGGAAGGGAATAGAAATTTATGGGAAGAAAACCATTGGAGTGATCATCTAACCTCAGCAATATTTGAAATTTCCTGAAAAGGGGGAGAAGAGTCAGCCATTTACAGATGTGGGAACACAGAGTAGTTAAAGGAATTAATGACATTAATGTTAATGTTTGGAGAAAATATCATTCAGTAAATAAGACCAGATGATAAGTCAAGCAAGGAACTCAAGATAGCAGGTAATCTTGTTAAGAGATTACATGTTTTCAACAGCACACAAAGGTAAAGGGGAAAAGAAAGGACTCTCAGAAGCTGTGGTAGTGAAGGTGATTCATGAATCCAAGAGTAGAAGAGGGAAACAGAAAGAAGGAAAATGATGGTAAAGTTTATATTAAAGGAGTGGTGTTGAAAATATATACAGCATGTTTGACCAACATTTTTGGAAAAGTCAAAACTTTTCTGACAGTATATTATCTCTGAAGTCTGTTTAAGCAGATTTCAGGCTTAGGATGATATGGGAATAGGAAAAAGCCATTGTTTCAAAGAATTTATGATAATTGATTTATAAATCAATCAAAAATAAATACTTCAGGTATGCAGTGATACCTAAATATAAAAATGTATTCAGGGCATTCTTATTTGGGAGAAAAAGTGTTTTTGGCTTCAAAGCAGGCTTCTGTTACAACTGCAGCTAAATTCTGTCCAGCGTATTTAAATCTGAGCAATCATGGAATGAATTAAGTTGTTAATGGAGAAAAAGTGACAGGAAGATAACTAGAGCAGATTATAAATTTTGGAAGGAAAGAAATAAGAAAGAAGGAAGGAAAAAAAAATGAAGGAAGGAAATTAAGGAAAATGAAGTAGGAAAGAAAGAAAAGAAGGAAAAGTGAAAAAAAATGAAAAAAAAAAGATAAAAGAAAAAAGAAAAGGAAAAAATTAAAAAGAAAAGAAAGAAAGAAAAAGAAAAAGAAAAAGAAAAAAGAGAAAAAGCTAAAAAGAAAGAAGAATAAAGAAAAAAGAGAAAAAGCTAAAAAGAAAGAAGAATAAAGAAAAAAGAGTAGCATGTTGAATGTTGCACTGAAAATCATTTATATTCTAACAGATAGAAACAAATTATGTCTAAGTAAGTTTTAGACAAAAAAAAATGTTGTCTAAAACTTACTTAGACATTTTCTTTTTTTAGTGAGACTCAATTGCATTGTCTAAGGCAAGCAGACATTGTAATTCAAAATATTAGGGTCAGAAAGTGCTTTCAAGTATATTGTTCTACACTGGAATATTTTGAGTCAGCTGGCTGAGCTCAAGATGCTGAATTATGCATCCAAAACAAAGTAACCTAGCTGTTAATCTTAGCTTTCATAGCATTATAGCAATGAAAACTGAACTGTTCTGATCATATGAGAGATTGGATGGCTGAGACCTCTTCAGGTCCATGCTGGTCTCTATCAGGAGAAGACTATTCTAAGAATTGTCACTTATCCACAAATTATTTGGACACTTTTAAAGTCCAGAACCCCTTGATCCAATCATATAGTCAAGTACAAAAATAATCAGTGAGAATTACAGCACGGCCTTTAATTCAGAAAGTATGCTAAATATAACAAATGCATAATAAAATAAAACTTGTTTTAAGTCCTTGTCATCTATCAGTTGAAAACAAGAATGTCACCATTGTCAGATGGTTTAGTTGATGCCTGATACATGAATTAACTAAGTTTACAGAGTTTTTCAAGCATCTGAGTAAGCTCAGTGAAAGTAATAAGGTCATTTATGTCTCAAATACACTACATATATATATCAGAAGCTTACTGTATAAAAATAAGTGTCAATGCAATCCTGATTTTCCCAGTGATGTTACTCAGAAAAATATCTTCATGAATAAAATTTTGTTGTGCCTTTGTGTTGGAGATATGTCTCTCTATGAATAATCAGTATGGATCATATGTACATTGATAGTTTCCAACCTAGGTAAGAGTTTTCTGATTATTAAATAGTTCTTGTAAAAAGATAAAAACTCAGATTTGATTTTCTGAGGGGCATTACAATAAAAATTCTGTCCTTACAATTTGTGCCCTTACCTGGAAAAAAAAATTGTATTTTGATTGATTGTAGCCAGAGAGATGTGGGCTTTTTGTTTATTTTTCCTAATAAAATGTTATTTCCTAATTCCACATTTTTTGAAATGCATGTTTAGGACAGTGTAACAAGATAGTCATCTTTTTCTCTGTGTTAAGCTGGTATTAATTAAAGGAATTGTAATTTACTCTGAAAATACTAAAGCGCAACCTGTGGTAGCTTGTATCCTAATGAGCACTGTCCAGGTCTGACAGTTGTTTTTACTAGCACAGTGAGAAGTGCTCCGTTTGTTTCCAGAACTAATAAGTGAATATTTATCTTCGTAGCTGCCTTTGAGTAAGTGAAGACCCTCAATTAAAATCTGGGGACCTGCCTTTTGAGACAAAGTAATTTTACAGGTAAGAAGGCCTTAAAAATATTCCTTAGTATGAAACTCTTAGTGCCTGGCTGCACAGATTGTTTCAGCAGAAATTTTATATCAAACTGAGTGAAGAGATTGTTCCTTTTGGTCTTAAAAATAAGTAGTGTCGTTTTCCCTTTGCAAGGAATTCTTTCATCCAATCAAATTCTTGTATGCAAATATACCATATCTGGTACAGATAAAAAAAAAAAGGCACAAATAAAGCTAAGGGCTCGGGCAGGACAAAAATCGCTGTGCTTCCCTGATACCTCATTTCACCTGTGTTTCAGGAACATACTCAAACTCCTCAACTGACACCATGAAGAAGCAAGGCTCACACGGCAATACAGCTCCAGTTTTGCCAGCGTTGCCTGAACCCCTTAAAGATCTGAAAATTAAGTACACTAAGGTTAGTAGTGTTTGTTTATTAACTTTTCTTATGCGTTCAACTCTGCTCATTTCAATTTGTACCGCAAAAGAAAATTTAAGTCAGTACTTAAAATGTTTATCCTGATCTGTTTCTGATATTACAGGTATTTGTAATTAATGTTCAGTTATCTTTTTACTATAAGTATTTCAGGAAGTGTTCAAGAGTCAGAGACTCATTTCATATTTCATGTGAGAAGAGTGTTGTTTTCCTTCTAAAACAAAGATTTTTGCAGTTTTAAGTTCCCTCAAAAAATTATAAATGCAAGAAAGAAGGAAAGGTTTATGGTGCCACAGTATTTTTCAGAACAAAGGGAACAAATTAAAATGTTAGTGTCACTTGCTGTTATAAGCAGATTGACACAACTATACCAAATACATGTAAAAATGAAACTAAAGTTCACTCTGCTCGCCTATTTTTAGTAAGTATAATGAATCCATTTTTCAGATTAAGCAAGTAGCAATCAATAAAAGAGAGAAATCTACCACTGCTAATTAATCAGTGCTTTTAGAAATACTTTGGTAGTAGCAAATAATTTGCGTATGTAGCTAGAAACACACAAATAAAGAAGGTCTGAATCCAGCTTTGTCTTCACAGCTATAAGGACCCTTTGCCTGTTTTTTGTCATAGTACACAGATATCTGCAAGAATTTTTCACACATCATTCACAGAAGTATACTGAAACTTCGCCTCCTGAAATGTTCAGGTAGAACAATTGATTTGAAAGGACTTCTTCTCTTAGGAGACTTCTCTGATATAGTTCTTATTTTTCTCATTACCACTGCAATATAAATAATTTTTAGTTTCCTAGAAATGCTGCTTATTTTCTAACAGAAGGATGTTCTGTAATTATCTAGATTAGTCCTTTTGAATACTATTCTATCTTGTTTTTTCAAGGAAAACCTACCCAGATTTCAAAGCATATCTTTCTTGAATAAATCATGCAGGACCTTACTTTGTAAATATTTAACAGCCTAGGAAAACTATGTAGCTGCCTCTGCCATGTGATAGCTCTTCCTGTCTCAAAAAAAAAGAACAAACAAAAAAAAAACCTTAATTTAAAAATAATACATCACTACATAGAGACTAATTTGCTTCACAAACTGCTGTGATATTTGTTTTTTCTTTTTTTCCACAATTGAAAATAAAATAAAATAAAATAAAACAATTAATATGAGAAAATGCCAGCTCAGAAATCCTATTTAAATGAATATGCATGACATTTCTGTAAAAAATTTTCTTTCTCTATCAATGAGCAAAATATTTTTCCAATAACACAAAAATGAATTACAAGATAGTCAATCTGTTTGAAGTTTCTGTAGTATCCAACTAAGGACAGGGGCACATAGTGAATTCATGCGGGATTTTTTGCCCAGAATACAGATTCTATTTGTTTAGAAACAACATATAATGTATCACTGCAGAAATTCAATGCACTTGTTTGCAAAAATGTGTCCATATAAGTTATAAAGTCAAACACGATTTCTTTTTCTGATGCATTCCTCCTCTTTTCAAATATCACAAAAAACTGTCTGAAAACCATAACAGTGAACTGAGGAGCAGGGAACTGGCAAAATATAAATTTAGCTCATATCCAGCTGTCCTCCCACAATTTAATAGAGCCTTTGTACTCTTTATCTTCCTACCCTTCCTGTTCCTCTCCTCTTCTGTGCAAATTAGCACACAGAGTGTGACTGCTGTTAACTATGTGCATTGAAGGAATCAGAATGAGTGAAGTATTATTTACTACTGTGGTATTTAACTTTCTGCTTGACACACCATGGATACTAGAAGATTTCTCTCTTCCAAAAACACTTACCTCTCTTGATCTATAATAACAGAGTAAACTGTGTGCGGAATGGTGTGCAAGTGTAAACCATGCTGATTGAAGAAAAATCATAGCTATGTATCCTTTATGATATAACTACTACAAATAAAGTTAAGGAATAAAATTTGAATTTCAATACCTGGAGAGAGGCCACTGGCAATAAAGCAACTATAGAAACCTACACTGTTTAAGCTTAAATGACTTTTCTAAATACAGAGGCGCTAACGGATGCATCCAAAAGTTTAAAGAAACAACTAATACAATGGTATGTTCTCTAATCATTAGTTCATTACAGCACTAAAATAAAATATCTCTATACATAAATTCCTTAACACAAAATTCTGATGAAAATAAATGAATAAGTAAGTGCTCTCAGATCACAAATCTCTGCTAGGCTTGGATGTGACCGTAAGACTTATGCTGACATCAAATTCATCTAAATGACTCTCATATTCTACAAGAGCATGTGTGAGCAAGGGATGACAGTTTTTCATCACCTGGGTGATGCTGAATTCCATTCTGCAGCAAGCAGCAGGAGTCTAGCCACAGCTTTTCTTCCCCTGGTAATGTCACCTGATGATTTACTGTCCGAACAAGAGAGTGAACGAGTGGTCAGCTGAACAGCTATCAAAACTGAGTGATTTTTTTTAGCACTGTATAACAGGTGACTGGGCTCATTTGAATAGCATCATCAAGGAAATTTTTATCATAGAAGAACTGAGTATCTGGTGCATGAATTGTGGGAAGAAGTTACACTATTTCATATATATCTGTGTAACTTTGGAAGAGTTTCTAGTAGCTAAAAAGAAGACAGCTTAGACATTTCATTACATGTTAGTAAGTCTGACTCAGTTCACTTTGGGATTGTACATGATTTAGAATATATGGAAACTTTTGTTGTCTTCATCTCTGTAGAACAGATTGCAGCTTATAATAGTAATAATGAATTACAAAAAAATTCTTTCCTAAGGAAAAGAATAATCATATAGGCAGATCCTGAACTGTGTGTAGGATTCCTTTAGCAACAAAACTGAAGCATTTTCTTCCCTAACATCTACTTTTAAGTCACTGTGCAGAAGTGCAGAGTCCTGAAAGCCTGTACAGATATATGACAATAACGAGCCCATTAAAAGGTGATTCTTATTCCATGGAAGATGCATGAAAATTTATATTTCATAAGGTTTTAGCATCTAGTATGGAGCCTTAATAGCTATTTCATCAGGGTCACTGTATGGTCAGTCCATTTAAGACAAGTGTCCTGAATGCAGTTCATTCTTTATGCAGTACAGGCAGTAATTGCCATGCTTCTTATAACATGTTACAATATAAGACGAACTCACAGTCACTTCAAAATACGCAAGGATGGAATAAAACAAATGAAAAACAACACACTGTGATGATAAAAAAGGCAAAGTACATGTCCTCTTTACCAGTTTTCTGCTTAGATCACTTGAGTGGTAAAATCAACTGTACAAAGCAAGACAGAAAAACTGTAGTCTTCTGCATAACCTCCACTCTTACTAGTAGAGCAGCACCTGATTCTCTCAACTGAAATCAGAGAATTGTCAGAGAGTCAAGATTTTATTGTGCTCTAACATTGGGAAATAAATCAAACATTTTTGACAGCAATACCTTTAGTTTAAATGAAAAGGTGTATTAAATTACAACCTCATTTATAAGAAATGCGTATTTCCAGGTCTAGTGCAAAGTGTGGAAGTCATTAGTTCTTCAGGTTGTTGAAATAAAAGCTCTTTTCCCTCTTAAAAATACCAGTGACATAACAAAATGACAGAACAATACCTCTAAGACATCAGTCTTTGCAAAATAATTTTCCAGCCCTTAACCTCATGGGCAGTGTTCAGTCATTGCAGACAACACTCTTTATATTGAATATGCAATAGAAAATTTGTTCTTTCACTTTTTCTCCTGACAAACAAGAAATAAAGAATCTAAGGAGCCAGAGTTCTCCCTGACAGACAAAAGAGTGTAATCTGTTTCAAGATGGTCCCAATTTGGGGGATTCTCTGTTTAGTAAGATAAGAAAGTTGCTGAGGATTACTTTTGGATGGCAGATGAACCTCCTCTGAATTTAGAGAGCCTCACCCTACTTGTGGTGGTTGATTTCTGTTTGATTTTTATTTTGTTGGTTGGGGTTTTTTCTGAGATATGGAGACATCTGCATGCATGTTTCAGTGCAGTTGCTTGCAATGTATGTAAAATAGCTTACATGGAGAGTTTTGACATTTTCCTTCTCTGTTCTGTCTGTCATACCTGCATAAGGCTTGTCTAATTTGAAGAAGACATCTGGGTAATTTGATTTATATAATCCTGATAAAATGTTGTGTACATATTTAAAGTAATGAAGTTATGTTTGAAATGGGAATGGTATTAGGGACATTAATAAGAAAAATATTCTAAAGTAATATCATGGATGGTACTAGTTGGTGCAATAAATACAGTTTTTAAACAAATACTTTCAGAATTTCCAAAAATGGTATGTTTTACTATTATTCCTTTCACAGACAGATATGAATTTGGCATGCTGTAACATCATAGCAGTGTTATGTTAATATTTACCTTTTACTTTGTCTCTTTTCTTGGCAATGTAACTAAAGATGGCTTGTTCATATTAACTATTTAACTGCTGTCTTTGCCCTGTCATAATAGCCAGCATTTTGTGTGGATACTTCTGTGATCAACTTCATCACGTATTTGAAAATTCCTGGAACTTGTATTTAATTTCCCTGACAGCTTTTGTTAATTCAGGAGTTTGCTGGTCTGCCCTGATGCCTAGAGGGAAGGATGACGCTGCAATTAAGATACCCACATATAATCAAACAGAAATATTCAGGAATATAACAATAAGAATATAGTAATAGGAAATTGTTACCATATATATTTAAAGATAACGTTTTATCAGTCATGAAAATATTACCATACTACTCACAAATTATTAAGAACCACCCGGAGAATAAGTGCAAGTAATTTCAATAGTATGCAAAAATCTGTTCCTTGAAATTAGTCTTATATTCATAACATACGTGTTTCTAGGATTTATATCCATACTGTGAGACTGAAAGCATTTATCCTTATTATTATGCATTTAACTTTACCTTTGTCCTCCCTGAGTCATTGCTTTTATTTGCCTGCCCCAAACTGTGTCCTGGTTTTCTATTTAAATGAAGAAACTCCTGATGCTATGAGCAGCAGTAGTGGGTGCTTCGCACTGATGGAGAGAAAATGGAAATCACATATTTTCTACTAGTTCATTAAATAGTTGATTTAAACTCAGATTCTCAGGCTTCTGCCAGCGTGGTTATAACCAGTGAACAGATGTGAGGCAAGGTGGTTTTTTTCAGCCAGGATTCTAAAAATTGGCAGAGGTTGAGAATAATATACCCAGTATAATCAGAATCTGCAACAATTTTAACGATGAGCATGAGCAAGATCTCCCTTGTGCATTAGCCATAAGTGGCACTGGAGAGCAGTGAGAAGGAAAGACAGCCTCCTCTGGCTGAGGGTTATAAGATTAAACAGTTAGTGATTGCTACTTTTAACACTGGGCAGCAACGTATCTTTCTCTTTTCATACTCTGTGCAGTGTATCAGGCCTTCCCAGTGACATTTCCTTTCTTTTCTAAGACTAACTTACTGAATCAGAAAGTAAAAGCTAACTCCCTTTAACAATTTCACTCAAGTAAATTCAAACATCTCTGGGTCTGGTGCAGCACAAACCCAGCCTACAGATCAGACTCAGGTTCTATTTTGCACCTACGAATGGAGAATGGAATACCTTCCATGAATCTTCTTCCATGAATCTTCACACTTCTGTCTGATAAATTCTCACAATTGTGTTGTATTATAAGTAGTATTATACAACTTCTCTGTAACTACATATTAGTACACATTTTTAGTAGATCATTTGATTATCATTCATAATTACTGAATCAGTTCAGAACAAAATGCAGTGGGCTGGAACAAGGAGGCTCCATCTAACCATCAGGAAACACTTCTTTATTGCGTGGGAGACAGAGCACTGGCAAAGGCTGCCCAGAGAGGTGGAGTCTCCTCTCTGGAAATCTTCAAAAGTCACTTTGACATTGTCCTGGTAAATTTGTTTGATGCCCTTTGAACAGGACCAGATAGCCCCCAGAGATCCCTTCCATACTGAACACTCCTGTGATATTGGTATCATCTTTAACATAACAGAAGTTCAGAAATACTTAATTTTTTCCTCCAGTTGTAATGGCGTATTTGCTGATTACTTTTTTACATATCAAGATCTCTAGTTTTGAATTGCTAGTGTTCTATCACAAAAGTTTATAAAAATTCGTTTGGGTAAAAATAAACACCAATCTTCCCTTTGTTTACTTGTTGTTCCACATGTGTCAGCAATGTTAAAATCAAAACATGATGGTGCTTGTTCCAGAAAAAGAAAGTAAATTCCATACACATTTTTCAGCCTGTATAAAGGCTTAATCGAGTAGGGACACAGTTACCATCATTTATTAAATGGACTTCAGATATTAATTTTACTGCTGTTGGTAATCTGTTATTAACTTTGATATAGGCCAGCTGTTATGTAGTTTTCACTCTTACATGATTCCTAGCTTCTAACTGTATGTTTAATCTTTTATGAAGAAGATGATACAGAGATATATTAAATACAAAGACAGAATAACATAGGAAGAATGTTTTCTGGGTTATTAGACATATTCAAATCCCTGTCAATACCTAGCTAAAAATATCTAAACAGGCAAAGCATGTGGAAAAATCAAGAGAGTCTGCTGGGGAACTTCAGTGGAGGGACAAAACAAAGATCCTTAGAGTTGGAAGGAAATTTGTAAGACTACCTAGCTGGACAAGTGGGATGAATTCGCTGCTTACAGTTCAAGAAAAAATAGACAGATTGGTGACAACATTCAGATTATCTGGAACAATTGCATTTTATGTCTATTAACTAAAGAGAAGGCAGAGAATTGGCACTAATGTTAGGATAACAAAGGACTGGGAAGTTGAACCCTTTAAACTGGAGACTTCAGGTTACTGATAGAAATTGCAGAATAAATAATTAATGACATTGAATAATTAGGATCATTTTAGAAAGAAGAGTCATACTGATTATAAAGCAATAGCAACTAAATCTGTTATCAAATCTGCTTCACCATTTGAAAGCAGGAATTGTAACAGATGCTGAAAACCAAAACCAGAAAGACTTGAATGGCATTCAGGTAGGAAGGAAAGAGAGAAGAACCCCTTATATTCACAACCATCACCTGTAATCCTGTCAAACAGTGAGGTCTCATGTGCTTTCAGCAGCATCATTTGCTAATTGTTTATTATGATTTTATTCATGTACTGAATGCAACATTATGGTCACAGGACCAGAGCTCTTCTTCCAGTATGTATTGATAAGTGTTTTTTTAAGAGTGCCTCTGTGAAATGTACTAACAGCTAAAAGAAAGGGCAGTGTAGGTTTTCTTTATGGCTTCTAGCAGTAAACTTATGGTAAATACAATTATTATAACTAATTCCTTTTGATTTTTGATTTTTACATTTGTTTAATGAAATAAATGCTGTGTTTCTATAAAACACTGAGATAATTAAATTTCTACACTTAAATCCTGATTAGAAACACATTCAGTGAGGAACCAATCCACAAAGCCATAGTGTTTTTGTGAATAATAAGAGAAAGCTTATCTCGGATTATTTTTATCGTTTAATGTGGAAATAGAGAAATACTCATGATTACTTCTTACTCTGCTTAATTGTCTATTTCCATTTTTCATTCAGTTGACTGTGGAACTATTTTAGACTTGACTTTCAGAAAAAGTTTTCATTAGATTTTTTTTTTTTTTTGTGGGATAGTCTTTTGTGGGGAGAAGGTAAGGAGAAATCGAATAAAAGCCATAAGAAATAGTGTTTTTCTTTTCTTTTATATAATATATATTTACCAATCCTGTGAGGTCAAGAAAGAGAAGCTGCTTTGGGTAGATAATTTAGGAATGTACCTTCGCTGTACATCACACAGTTTAGATTGAGAGGAGGGACTCCTATGGAACAGTATTTCTTATAATATGAAACAATCCAAATAGTATCATGTGGAGAAAAGAATTGTCTTCTCTCCAGAGATAATTTTCTAAAGGTGGTTAACTTCATGTATGATCATTATTCTCTGTAACTGAGTTATGTGGTAATACCTATCCCATTTTTTGTTCAGGTTCTTATAAATTGGAGTGCTCTAGATTTATCCTTTACCATATAAAAGACTCAGGAAGTATAAATGTTACTAATAGTACTGCACTGTTTCTTCATTTTCAGATATTCATAAACAATGAATGGCATAACTCAGTCAGTGGTAAAAAATTTGAAGTCTTTAACCCTGCAAATGAAGAGAAAATCTGTGAGGTTGAAGAAGGTGACAAGGTAAGATTTACTTTCATGCTTTTCTTCTTAGCTTTAAATGTAATTCTGTCCTAAAAGTATGAACGAGAGCATCCACCTCTGTTGACTTACAAGAGAACCTCAAAGATTTATCTTATATACCTTTATCTGCTTCACCCTTAAGAATTTATTGATATAAAGATAAATCTATAGCAATGTTTTTTGATAATTTTCTCGTTAAAACTACTAATTCTTTGCTATCTTTGGTCAGCAGTATCTAATTACTTTACTGTTATTTTGTTCCTTTTTTTTCCCAGCTCTGCTTCATACAGTGATGTGATTTGTTCATTATATATTTATAGAAGGCTTTTCATAACAGATACCATAAAGTGGAAACATATTGAAATGTTTTTCCATGCAGACTCTGAAAAACTGTTCATTTCTATCAGAACTTTTAGCTATGAACTTGACATCTTGGTAGTGTTATCTTGAAAAATACAGAAAATAATCCTAAAATAGGCTCTGCAGATGAAGGTCATCTAAAAAAATGGACACTAATTCCTTCAAAACTAATTTCTGTGCTGCATGTTGAGTCCATATATTTAAGCAGAGGAATTAAAACATAAATGGTGCTCATAAACAAACTTTTTTTTTTTTACATATATGAGATTTAGTCGTGGAAATATTGCAGATGAATGCCATTTAATCAAAGATATAGTCAAAGCCTATATCCTCAAGCATGTAGTTTTAGATCTCATTGTACTGGGTATTTTCAGCTAGAAAGTATGTGCTTAGGTTTACTATAGAGCTTAGTGAATGTTATCAACTAAAAGAGTTATTTGTTTGCAGAAGACAATTTTACTTAAACAGTTTGAAAACTGATAGCCAGGGAAATTTTTTTATAAACTCTGAGAAAGTCAGTACGAGAAGTGAATGTTATATTTATAGCTGATGACTAAAAATGTTCTATGTATATGAAAATAAAATTCACCTACAATTAATGCTTTGTTTCATGCAGATATTTATTTCCTTTTCTATACTTTACATTCTGAAGTCAAATCGTTCTGTTCAAAAGACAAAAAAATGTCTCTTATATTACACAAAGTTACATCTGAAGAAATATTCATGCCTAAAATAACTTGCGTATCTGGAATATTTTAGGTTTAGCATTAAAATGTTTATTGAACATCATTTTATCCATGAGAGATATTGAGGAGACTTATAAGCTGCTTATTTGGAGTTGGAAGTTCACTAAAAATTTATTGTCAATATAATAAGCAAAATAAGCAGCATTTATTTTATTGTACAGAGATAAAATATTCTAAAGAAGTGTATAGGAAATGAGTTCATACAGCTTCCTGTATTCAGCAGCTGCCTCTGCAGTACAGACATTACAGAACATTAGTGACCTTACAAGACAGCTATACTAAAGATATGTATTAAATGTTTAGTTTGACAAAGGTAGCTGGAAAAATCTTCACAATCCTGGCTTTTGTTAATTGCATATGTCTGGTCAGGTGCTCTTAAGATGCTTTGTTTTTGCTTTACTTCAATTCATGTTTCATGTGTGTGGTGCTCTTTGTCACAGACATTTTTCAGAGTTCATTTTGAACTCAACCGAAGAATTTCATAAGCATGCCATTAGCCTCCAGATTGTAGTGCACAAGCATTACACGTGCTTCTGATGTAAAATTCTACTCTTACTCTTCTCTAACTTGTTATTTGAAAATCAAATTGCATTGCTAAGGAAGTTGGCTTGATGTTTGATCACCCTTAATTTAAAATACATATCATCTGCAACTATTCACTTAACATTCATAATTTTTGTAGCTTTCTTTCTTTACAAGTGATCTCACAACTCATTAAACAGAGTGATAATATTGTCTGACAAAGACATTTACTTTCTCTCCAATAATTTTGCAATGTAATGTGTAATGACAACTCCTGTTAATTAAATCACCAAGTAAAATGCACAAACCTAGTGAATTACATGATCATTGTGAACCTAACATTCTTGACCCTAGCTTTTAGGTAATAAACCAAGAGATTGTAGGAATTTAATTTTTGTGTACACAAGAATATTGATAAAATGGATTGTGAAGAATCAAGAGAAAAAAAAAAAAAAGAGAGAAAGAGATTACAAAATATATGTGTAAATGGAACTCTTTTCCTGTAAGTTTGTTGACTCTTTCAACCTACATTTGCTAATCTTAAAGCTCTCTAGTACAAATAAAACAGCTCAACAGGTGGCCAATAGGATGAAAGGTGATTGTATATCTGTAAAAATTTTAAAAGGATGGGAAAGGGAAAGGAAAGGAAATAGAACTACTTGACTTTGAAAGGAGCTATCAGTCTCCATTCCTTTGGCATAGATTTATCTTTCAAGTAGTTGAAGATCATTGTTTGTTTTTTTTTCTTACTTTCACTTATATTCACAAACTTTAATTATATTTATACATTCTTTTATTTGTTTTAAGTGTTGTGCTTGTAGAAACACCACATGGCACTGTGTTTATTTTAATTTACAAAATTCACACAAGCGTAGCTCATTGTTTCCCCGTGTTTTTTTCTGATATAGGTTAAGGTATACATCCCAAGTGAAACAGAAAAGCTGAAGAATTTTTATAATAAGAGATAAGAAAACAAGAAGTAAATATTCACACTATACATATTTGTGTGTCACAAATAATGATGAGGTATCTGTTCTGACAGATTCTGGAAGAAATTTATCTTAAATATCTTGTGGATTTCAGCTACAGAATTTAGATAATGGATCATTACTAGCCTATTGTAATGGCTGTGTTGGTTGTAGAGATCCTTCCATTATTTTCCCATATTTACTTCCACAAAGCGAATTAGTGAATCGTGTGATTTAGTGATCTGCTATTATTATATTAAGTAAAAACTTCCCTTCAAGCTTTCATAAACAAATTCATTTATTTGTTTTCCTTTGTAATAAATCTGTGTTCATCTTACAAAACATTTTAAAGAACAGCTTTTTTCTAACCTTGACTTCACCCCAAACCCAGATATTTTTAGATAGCACCAAGTATCTATAAATTTAACTTACAGATTTTGGCATCTCTTTCTACATTAAAAAAAAAAAAAAAACATTAGTATTTTAATTTGTTTATGAATCCCTAATCATAGAGACTAAAAGACAGACAGAATGTTTAGAAATAGAGTTCCTTAGTATGCTTTTTTTTTTTTTTTTTAATTTTAGGAGCTTTGAAAATGCATGTTTTTCATAGAACTTAACACTTCTGAAATGATAGTAAAAGTGTTTAAAACAAAATAACCTATCTTACATTACTGTAATAACTGATATGATTGGGATGTAAAGCACCTTGCATGTTTAGAAACTAACAAGCCTGGATAACAGATTTTAAAAGTTTTTATGTTTTTCTTGCAGGCAGATATAGACAAGGCTGTTAAAGCAGCTAGAACAGCTTTTGAGCTTGGGTCACCCTGGCGTACCATGGATGCTTCTGAACGAGGAAGGCTATTGAATAAACTAGCTGATTTAGTTGAAAGAGATCGACTGATTTTAGCTGTGAGTATAATATGTGAGCAAAATGGGAAAAAGTCAACATTTGAATTTTTAAAAGAAGATACAAATGAAAGTAATACAGTAAACCCTTACAAAATCAGGCTGTCATAACCATTTTTATGGTGCTCTAAATTGACCATATGAACTGGCTTGTATTCAGAACTTCTGGTACCTCAAATCCACAATGTACTTGAGTATCTGATTAGCTTTCAGATAATACTTAAGCTGACTACAATCCATGCAGTTTCAGTAGTTGATTTTTAAGGCATTAACATAGACAGTGTGTTCAACACTTAACTGAAGCCGAAATCAAGGCCTGACCTCAAAGCCAGGTTCAAAGTTTACAAGTAGATCTTGTTAACACTTGAAGAAATTTAAATTTCACGGGAATATATTTTGTACTCACTAACTCCAACGTGCAACTAGCAATCAGTGGAAAATCTTAACCAGAACCAAAGACAATAAATTATCTTATAGCAGGAATCACAGAATCACAGAATTGTAGTGGTTTGAAGGGACCTTTAGAGAGCATCTAATCCAACCCCCAGAAAGAAAGGAAGAATACAGTTGGCAGGTGATAATTTCCTGTCTTTAGTAACTCCCACTTTTTAGCCATGTTTCTGCTCAACCGCAGGCTCTTAAGCATTCTGAATGTCTAGCAGCTGCTTACTAATGCAAGAAAGAACTTTTAAAAGAGAAGTGTACTAATTATTTGGAAAATGCGGTATCCTATGCTTGTTTTAAACCTCATGTTTGATTCTGTCTCCAACTTTAAGCACTGTCTGGGGTGAAAGACTAAGCAGGTTAAGGGTTTGTATTGTTCTGAAGATGAACACTGCTTTAGTGCCCACAGTGTCAAAGAGTGTAAAAAAGTATCAGGAACATCCAGCACTCAGAATCATCACTCAGACTGATCTAATCACAATTTTAAGTATTTAACCATTAGATACAAACCACAAGATAATAAAATTCAAACCTCTAAAACATGAAATACCTGCAAAGAAACACCTATTGACCATTCTATAATCACTATTGCTCCTGTGTAGGAATACACCTGTACATGTCCCAAACAGATTTTTTAAAAACAAATGAAAAATTCAAAAGAGCTGTGGCTATTTCCTAGAATATTATAGTTTACAACTCTCAGAAGTACATTTTTCTTCAGCAACACTCTTTCTATAAACTAGTCCTGTGATCTTGATATGGAGTGAAAATTTTGAGAAAACTTGGGTAACCAGAATTTGTGTCCTTGATGGTACTAAATTTATTGAAACTGGAAGAGAATAAATTTTAAGAGAGCGATATTTTTTTTTGGAGGAAATGTATGGCTCCTTGTCAGTTAAATACCAGACAAAGTGGCATTTACTCCTTTGTATTATAGCCTAAGGCATTCCACATGCAAAGAGGATAGAGAAATAATATTTTATCCACAGGAAATTCAGAGCATTAAGTTTTTGTTCCCAGGAGCCATTTTTGTAGTATGAAAGCACACTTTTACTCCCTCTTCTATTTTGCTGAATTTGTTTTTATTTTCCACAAATTTCTCACGTGATTGACTACTTTTCACTTTTAGATAAGATGTACTTGAGTGAAGTGCTTTCGGACTTAATCAAAATGAAGATGTTTTCTCCTCTCAGCTTGTCCTAATAACACAGTCAGTAGTAAAGGAGCTAGGGAACTCTGGACCAATGAAGTAATAAATTTGGAAAAGAAAAGAATATTTCTAATATATTGTTAGTTCTTGAAACTAATGTTTGAATATTTTATCCTTAGGAACCTAAAAAGATTGTTCACAAAGCTAAAGGCCCACTCACATTGTACTTGGAAACTCGAGTGAAATTTTTACCAGCATCAGCATGCTGATATTATTTAAGGACTTCATATAATCTTTAACAAAATGTCACAAATTTTAGGGGTTTTAAAATGGCATTAATCCAAAACATACTCCTTAGATTTGATATCAGCCATATTTCATGTTATTATCCCTGTAGGATCATCAAATCATAAAATTAATCAACTGAAAAATAATAATATTGAATGACTATTATTTTAAAGATTTAGAATATATATCTTCTTAGCATGGACAGCCATGGAATTGGCAGTTGGCCAGCCTTCGAATCAGACCAATTTTTTCACAGTTATTAACTAGAAACAAAAAAAAATATTATTCTCTATAAATATTTATTTTTCGTATTGAATTATTGTCCCTTGAGTTCCTCATGGTTAAGACCTTTCCTCTGTCCATTTTTTTCTGGGGCTTGTATTACATGTTTTGAGTATACTTTTTCATATACAAGGGCTATTCTGAAAGTAATGCCTCCTATTTTTATTATAGCCCACAACATCAGAGGTGAATGTTGGTGGTATGGCAGTAGAGATGAGCCTTCCACCAATATTCTGGACATTTTGTTGCCAGTCATGCATCCATTAAGTATGAAAATGTTCCTTCATAATTAAAAATCAGAAAATCCAAAGCTAATATGGCAGAACTTGCCAGGAAAGTACTGTCCATCTTGGTTGTCAATACACATGGGCTAAGATATGTTGGTCACTCACTTGGTTTGAATTAGTTAACCCATGGAATCCAAGCAGTATATTTTTCCATCTACACTTGTAGAATACTTACTATAAGCTATAATATCTTAACTGAGTTCAGATGGGAAAAATATTATTCTTTTGAAGAACATGATACCATTTCAAATGTGAAATGATCTTGCAAACTCAATAGAACACTGAGAATAAACCACCATTAAATTTCCTTGTTTGTAGATTAAAACTTGGGCTTTTCCTCTAGGTAGAAATTAATCTTCTACAGGATAGTACATGCTGAAAACCTCTGAAGTGAACAAGCACATGCTAGATGACAAAGTACGGATATAAGAAAGCTTATCAATATTTGATATTAACTTTGTAATTGCTGTTGTCTACAGACAATGGAAGCTATTGATGGTGGTAAACTCTTTTCTACTGCCTATCTAATGGATTTAGGCGCCTGTATTAAAACAATACGCTACTGTGCAGGCTGGGCTGATAAAATCCATGGTCGAACTGTTCCGATGGGTGAGTAGTTGTGAGATAACAAAAGAACAGAACAGAAAAAATGTCACCTGTAAAAAACTGCATTTATCTAGAAGCTGTGTAATGCCAATAAAAAAGATTCACGGAATATATTTTAGTCTGTTTTTAAAAACCTTATTTAAAGTCTATAATAATTCTAATTTTAAACATTCACTGCAGTTTTTGCTATTGTTATCTTATTTTTCTATGTACAGCTACACAGTATATTTTAATGTCTAGGAAAATTTCAGCCTACAGTTACATCTAAGAAGCCTCGTTGTTTACTTTTGCATAGCAATGGATTGTTTATGCAATGGTACAGTAATTAAAGTCAAATATTTGCTTATTATAGTTAAGATTAGCAGAAACAATAATATAAGCTTCAGGTATCAGATAGTTTATTAGGAAGAGTACTAAGAGATAAGAATGAGGAAATTTTCCTTTGTTTTCCTGAATTTTCCTTCTGCTTCCTCTTCCACTGTGCAGCTCTACAATAACATTATTTCTAGCTGACTTTGCTCAGAAGTACAAAGAATGGCAATAAAGAAGGAATTAAGGAAAACTGTAGTGATAAATACTACCAAATATTGGCATGATGTAGATTCCTATACCAGGCTTAATGGAACACATGCTTATTTGAATGAAAGAGAATTTGTTTTACTTAATGGATTTCATTTAAGATAAGATCTAATACTAAAAAAATGTCTGATATGTACCAAGGACTGCAA
The DNA here is from genome assembly GCA_023055505.1 of Callipepla californica brunnescens. NCBI lineage: Eukaryota > Metazoa > Chordata > Aves > Galliformes > Odontophoridae > Callipepla > Callipepla californica. The sequence continues at coordinate 1,330,882 of JALIRH010000031.1, read as the reverse complement.
GTAGCTTTTAGAAAAGTATTTTCTTAAAAAAAAAAAAAAAAGTGTGATAAGAGAAAAATAAATGAAAAATATTCATTGGTATGCTGTACATACCACTTTGAGATGCAGAGTTATCACTGCAAAGTCAGTCATAATGATAGAGTCAAACGTTGGAGCTATGAAGAAAACAGAGATTGAATCCAGATGTACTTTATTGTTCTTGTTGTACAGTTAAGGTTTTGAGAATAACATTCATAACTAAAATTGTATGTAACTGTTTGGTGTCCAAATTTATCTTCTTTTGATTTAACTTTTTCATAAATGTACTTACTGAATTTCTAATTTATTGCTTCTTCCTCTAGATGGAAACTTCTTCACATTTACGAGGCATGAGCCTGTTGGTGTGTGTGGACAAATTATTCCTGTAAGTTGGAGTCATTTATGTAAAACATGGGTGTTGCTGTCATAAACGAAAATGTTTTTGAGCTTCTGTAGGTTGTGAATACATTACCTGTGAGAAACATTTTGCTCCTCAAAGTAGAAGCTATCTTGAGTATTCTTCAAACTCTATAACATGGAGTCTAGTTAAGCCTTGGTTCTCTACTCTCTGTATTATGGAGCTCAAACTCAAAAGATAGAATTTGTTTGAAAAACAAGACTGTGTTCTGTTGGAACAGAAAGAACTGGAAATAAACTAGGTGGAGAAGATAATAATTATAGCTTATATGCAATAATTTATTTGGTTCCTGGAATATCTATTCTCTTTAGTAGAGCATCTAGGCTAGAGCAATCTGTAGTTATGACTTAGTTACATTGATGACAGTGCATGCAACAATACTTTTGATAGGTAGCTGGGACAGTGGTTACATGCACTAGATGCTCCTAATCCACCCATCTCTTTCCACACATGAAAGGTTTGGGAAGACTGATCTGACCTGCCTGACAGCTTACAAGATTCTAAAATAGTCAGGTTGTCTGTCAGGCATGTTCAGCCATGTGGGTCCCACTTTTGTTACAGATATCTTTCAGCTGACCTGGAAGATTTGCTGTATCTTTAGACCATGATGTTGGTTTAGAGAACATCTCTGGAAAACATCATTTGGATCCAGATTCTTGCAGAGCTTGAGGAGCTCTTGTTCATTTCTTTTGTAAGTCAGGCACAAGATATATCATGCAAAGCAGATTTAAGATATGCTAAAGAACTATACACATTTTATGTAAAACTGCGGCCTAGAACTATGGGCATATGGGTACATATGCTAGTTTACTATACAAAATGTTCCAAGACTTCTCAGTACATCTCCGTTTTCTCTGAAATGAAACTTAAAGCCATGTTCAAGGTCTTTACATAAACCAACCTTTGAGGATTATGTGAACACTGCAAAATACTTCTGTCTGCTTAGCATTTCCCTTCCACTCACTCAGTTCTGCTTCAATAAGGAAAGATTCAGAAAGCTCTGTAATCCCTTACTTTGAATTATTTGTGCTCCTGTTATTTCTGGGGGTGGGGTGAGAATAAGGAGATAACCAGAGAGAGATAAAGAACAGATGTACATATACTTCTCCAAGCATTTCCAAGATAATAGGTAACTGCTAACTGCCTTTTCCTCTACTTTCTCCCTTGTCTTTTCTGCAGTTTCACAGGCACAATGGTAAAAAGCCACTACAATTATTGTCAAAGGGACAGAGTTCTTTCCCCCTTCTTTGCTGTCTCTCACACTGCTGAATATGGGGTCCAAAGGAGTCAGTGCTCTCCATTCCAGCTGAACTAAGCACAATAGAGGGATGACAGTGAAAACACCAGGGAAGAGTGCAGAGACAATACTACTCACTATTACTTTGTCTCTCTTTGAAAACTGAAATGATGACAGATCATTTAAGAAACAAGATAACAAAAACGACACCTTTACCACTAATCCTGCGGCTTTGCTAGAGGTGTACTCTTGTTATTTCCTGTGCCTGGACTCACATATACCAAAACCACCAGTCTTTGTACATGGTTGACTAGTTGCTTTTTCAAAATATCTTCACACTGAAAAGAGTACAGTAAAAAGTTTGATCATTCAGCTGACAATTTGTGCTAAAATCATAGAAAAAAGCAAAGACATTTTGGTTATGTATTAGTAATTGAATACACATTCTCATCTGCCTTTTAGTGGAACTTCCCGTTGGTTATGTTTATCTGGAAGATCGCCCCTGCACTCTGTTGTGGAAACACGGTGGTTGTCAAACCAGCAGAACAAACACCTCTGAGTGCCCTTTACATGGGATCCTTAATTAAAGAGGTAAGTTGGTAACAACATAGCTTTTTGCCCTTCTCAGAAGTGTAATAGAACACTGCAGCTGAAATGCCATAGAGGTAATGTAAGCTAGGCTGTCCTTTGAAAGTACTTCTCATTACATGTCTAGCCTTGTACTATGGAACTTACCTACTGTAACCAGTTAAGTAAATTCAGGGCAAAAGCATGCATATACACAGCCTCACACACTCCCACAAACAGAGTTTAAAAAGCTTAAAAAAAGAAAACAAACAATTACAATACTAATTTAGTAAACGACATTCCATTCTTTGGCAAAGATATTTGCACAGTGCATTTCAAAGTCAAAAGTAAACATTAAGTCAGGAGTAGGGTATTTAGAAGTGAGTGGCAAGGACTTTATTAGCATAGTTATCACAAAAAAGAACTTGATTGTACAGCTAATTATTATTATTTTTTAACTGAACAAACCTTTCACCCACCTCGGTTTATAATTAACAGAGAGCTGTAAATCCTCAATGCTTGAGTGATGCCAAGCTTGTGAACTCTCTTCACACTGAAAATGACAGAATACACTTTGTGCTCTTGAACTCAAGGAGCGTTATAGTTTATCCAGTGGCTCCAAAGTGGCATTGGCTATTGTACCTAGCCCAGTAAACACCCAAAGAAAAGTTAAATAGTTTAGCTATCTTGTTTCCCAATAAGATCAACAAATGTAATCTCACATGTTTGAAGAGTTAGCATGGACTTCAGCAGTTCACCAGCGCAGTAACCTTGCAGTGTGTTACTGGCAATGACTTAGCACATTTTATTTCTCTGCTTTGAAACCATGATTCAGCAAAGCTGTGGTTTGCTATTTCATACAAATTAAATGAGTATTAAGACTAAACTAAATGCTCTCATTTTGTTTTTCATTGAAAATGCTTCTAGATCAGTGTCACTGGGATAACTTACAAAAAAAAAAAATCTAATGTATCCTTTCTATTATTTTTACCAATAAACATCAAAAAGTTTATTTATGTGGAAAATCAAGTTACATAGAACTGAAAATAAGATATATTCTCCTAGTCATTACCATGTCCCTGATTTTATGGGGTTCTCTTTTCCAATTCAGGCAGGATTTCCACCTGGAGTTGTGAATATTGTGCCAGGCTTTGGACCCACTGCTGGAGCAGCAATTTCTCACCACATGGACATAGATAAAGTGTCCTTCACAGGCTCCACTGAGGTATAACGAATGCAAGAAAATATAACTGTGCTCCAATGATTACCAGTAATGATTTAATGTCTAACTTTTTCTGTGTAACTTTTTCTGTTAACTTTTTCCTTTCTTTTGGCTGCTGGTTTGTTAAACAAAGTCTGTTTAATGATTTGTTGGTTACCATTTCTTTTAAGAGTATTTAAACAATCTTTGAATTGCAGGAAAACCCTTCAAACAAAGGCACATCATGACATACAATAGGTTCTATTATATTAATGCTATTTTAAGGCTTTTCCTTTAAAGACAAAACATTTTTATATTTTTTTTTGTTTACTTCTTAATAAAAATAATATAAAATTGCAAAAAACTGAAAGAAGTTGTGCTGTATTGTCTTTAATAACAGCACGATGGTAGCAATTTACTTCAGAAATCTAGTCATTGGACCTGCACACACTTAGGTGAAGTAGTGGCATTTCTGTATTTGAATGATACAGATGATGACTGGGTAGTTCTTAGAAGTTTATTTGAATGTGTATCAGTTTAATAATTGATAAGAAGATCGCCTTTAATTTTCCCGAACTTTTACTCTCAAGAGCAGTTATAGATATAACTGAAGATTTGTCCTTCTGGCACTATAAAACTTTGTCCTTACTAGTGTACTTTATGTTATCTATCTGTGTGCATACTTCATGGAAATACTGCCAATTGGTCTTTTAACTTCTTGAATGTGCATTCCAAAGATAAATATCATTGCCTCATATCAACAGTCCGTACAAACTGAGAAAACCCAGAAACCTTGACGGCAAAAGCTGTGGGAAAAGGACCCCAAAGCAAAGATATATAAGAACCATTCCACAGATATTCCCAGGGGATAGTAACAACTATAATTCCTAGCGCCCAGTATAGCTCCAAAGGCAAGTGGACAGTGGAACATATTTCTAGATTTTGGTTCCTGTCATCTATTTGTGAAAGCGTAATTTAGCAGGAAGAAATTCTGTTCCCAAAATCAGGAAGTCTGTCAGTGTAAGGATGTCATCTGTTGGTTGCAACACGCTAGAAAAAGCTGCAAGTTCTACAAGCATCTTCCCTCACAATTTTCCCTGCAATTTTTCACGTTAAAAAAATTCCTCTACTGATGCCATCAACTGAAAGAACCAGCATAAACTCTCTGCCTATTCAGGCCCATTACCTCTTCTTCTTTCAGGTCTCCTTGTCTCTCATGAGGGAGAAACTACAACTATGTACTGTGATGATGATTTTTGAGTGTGGGTTGGTCATATTAAACTTTTTTAAGTGACATTCTTTTTCTAACTTTCAGGTTGGCAAACTGATCAAAGAAGCAGCAGGGAAGACAAATCTGAAGAGAGTTACATTGGAACTTGGAGGAAAAAGTCCTAACATCATATTTGCAGATGCAGACTGTTAGTAGCATTTTCATTGTATAAATTAACTACATTTTATTTTGTAAAAAATGACTCATATCTGTATAAGGAAGAGCTTTGTGTGCTTTTCTTTGTATGTTTCTCATAGTGCTGTAATTTTAAATTAGAATGTCATTAGCAATTGCTGGCTGTTTGGCTGCAATGAAGTGTCTGTCCATCTGCCAACACTTACTTATTATAACTATGATTCTAATGCAACAAGAATTCAGAACAAAAACCAGATAGATGGTTTATTAACTTCCTAGTGGACTTCTCATGGTAATGCTGAATCAATATTTGACATGTAACAGTTGAATGTTTTTTGATTCAGAATGCTGTGCTACTGTATATAAGAGTAGCACTGGACATCAATAAAATTAATAGATACTTATGTTTTAAATGACCATGCAAATAAAAAGTACTAAAAAGAGAAATGTAAGGGCATGACAAAAGTTTGCATATAATTTATGAGGTGACCACTGAAATTTATGACTTTTGAACTCTACGTTTCTTTGCAGTGGATGAAGCAGTGGAATTTGCACATATTGGTCTGTTCTACCATCAAGGACAGTGCTGTATAGCAGGATCCAGGATTTTTGTGGAAGAGCCTATTTATGATGAGTTTGTTCGCCGGAGCATTGAACGAGCAAAGAAGTATACTCTTGGGGATCCTCTGTCACCTGGTGTTCAGCAAGGCCCTCAAGTGAGTAATATTATATGTCTCTCATTTAATTTTGGCAGAACATCACACTTGAATGTACTCCTAAATCCATTCTCATGTTAGTATTAAGGCTGAGAACCACTGTCCAGTGACTAGACTGCAGAATCAGGGGAAAAATTCAGAGTGAGGATTGTTTGTATTACCATCAGAGACACAGTAACACAGGAGTTTGATTTCGTTCTCTTTTCCAGATCCATTTGGTATGGAAAGGGAACAGTTATACTGAATTTAAATGTACTGAGAAAGCTCCAGCGCAACAGCTGTAAAAGTGCAAGTTGATCGCCCATGTTATAGTGCTAGTATTATATTCAATTGATGCCTCAGTATATGACTAACTTGAGAAAAACAAAGCTGAAAGCACTTCTCACTACGGTCCAAGGTGCTAAGTCCTCGTTATACTGATCTCAATTTTAGAATATCACACAATGAAAAAGCAGTATTTTGTATTTTCTCCTGTTTGTATTAAAAGATTATGCCAACAGCTTCCCCACTAAATGGAGGCTGAAATACAACATTAAAAAGCGTTATTATCATAGTGCTTTGGATTTGTGGATTCTGTTGATCACATTCGAATATTGTTTAATACAGAATACTCATTTTCATCCTAAGTCTTACACCAATATTAGTTTGCACTATAGGATATTCAAATTCCTGACAGCACAACTACAAACAAGTCTGATCACCACAGAACAAGGGAACTGTAACAGAGATAAAGCAAAAGATTGTGACAAAGGAAGTCCTACACATTTGATAATGTTCTGTAATTCTTCATTGATTTATGCAGTCACGTTATCAGAAAAATTAACTACTAAATTGGAGAATTGCATTCTAAGCCATAAAAGGTTTGCAGAATGCAAAAACAGTAAAAAACAATATTTTTAGATTCTGCACAGTGTCTAGCTAATGAACTAATATATTAAGCTAAATAAATATATATGTCAGAAAGCAGGAAGTTTCTAACATTGAATCTTCAGGAATTCAGATGTGTATCTATCTGTTGTACAGCTAACACAGAGCTAACAGGGATCCAATTTCATACGATTGTTACTTTACTGAGTTTGAAATTCATAGTATCAATTTAAATGCAAAAGAAAAGTAAAATTTTACTTAAAGGCAGACAGTTAAATATAGGGGGAAAAAAAGGAATTACTGAATACGTTTGCCTTTCTTGATCTCTTTCTTTTAGCAAGATTCAGTAGAAATCTTTAGATTTTCATAGGTTATCAAAGTTTCTCCTGCTAAAATTGTATTTTCTTGCTTTGTTGCGCTGTTCACGTAGTTCCATTATAAAGGAAAAATACAGCAGTGCAGTTTAGATTAATTTATTTTGTGGTAATTGCTTTAAATATGTTTGTATTGCATTCCATGCTGTTCTTTTCATCTTTCTTTCAAAATGCAAATTGATTTACTACGTTCTTGAGTCACATAGCCTCCTTGAAAGCCAAATTTTTCCCCCAGTTCATAGACTCTCAGCAGCAGCACCTACCTCAGGCCACAAGTTTGGGTAGTGCACTGCAAAGCAGGCAAGAGGGAAAATGCAAAAGCCCTGCTGAAACGTAAAATAACACATATATGATAATTCACACATTATTAAGAAAAATTATGATGATAGCAATAACAAAGGAATGACTGAAAACAATTTGAACTGTATCATCTAAATATTTTCACATTGTGATATTTATGCACAAGAGATATTTGGCCACCAGGGTAGCAGAAACTTTATGTCTTCATCACGCACTAAGGCAATTGTTTGAAAGCATAATGACAAGGGGAGCACATGTAACTAAAAATCACCTCCTTATAAATATCCTTGGAAATAAATATCCCTATAATTATAAGCTTTTATCACAGCTTTAGTTGAATATATGTTTAGTCTACTCTACATCTAGGAATCCCCAGATCTTTTCAAATGCTGTATTATTGTATGACTGAAATGCTATTTGTTGTTTAAATGAAATGCCACCTTTCTTATAGCACGAATAAGAGAATAAGATGTACGTCTATTTCACTGGCTGATGAATACGATCACAGAAAAGCAACTTCTGTGCAAAAGTCCCCCTAGAAGTAATCTTAGTCTCTTCATTAGCTAGTGCTCGAAAGGCTGAACTCTGAAAGAATGAAGTGTCTTGAAATCATTATAAAGAATTTTTTCTCTAGTTACCCAGAATCACAGAATTGTAGGGGTTGGAAGGGACCTCTAGGGATCATGGAGTCCAACCCCCCTGCCAATTCAGCTCCCTTGCCCAGGTTGCACAGGTAGGTGTCCAGGCGGGTCTGGAACGTCTCCAGAGGAGACTCCACCACCTCCCTGTGCAGCCTGTGCCAGTGCTCCATCACCTGCTCTGTGAAGAGGTTCCCATGAACATTTGTGCAGAACTTCCTATGCCTCAGTTTGTGGCCATTTCCCATTATCCTATCACCACACACTGCTGAGAAGAGTCCAGTCTCATCCCTTTGCCTCCTACTCCTTAGATATTTATAGACATGGATCAGATCTCCCCTGAGTCTTCTTTTCTCAAGGCAGAACACATGCAGGTTTCTCAGCCTTTCCTCAAAAGGGAGGCTTCCCATGCCCTTTATTATCTTTCTGGCCCTCTACTGGACTTTTTCAAGGTTATCCCTGTCTTTTTTTTACTGGGGAGCCCAGAACTGGACGCTCCTCTAGGTGACGCCAGTCAGGGCAGAGGATCACCTCCCTTGACCTGCTGGCCACACTCTTCGTAATGCATCCTGAGATCCCATTGGCCTTCTTGGCCACAAGGGCACACTTCTGGCTCATGGCCAGCCTGTCATCCACCAGGATCCCAACGTTCCTCCCCTCACAGCTCCTCTCCAGCAGGTCAGCCCCTAAGCTGTACCAGTGCATGCAGTGATGTACCAGAGCATGCAGAGATGTGGGGTAAGACCTGTCCCTGGAGATATTCAGGACTAGGCTGGGCCAGGCGCTGAGTAATCTAACCTTGCTGTGGATTTCACTGTTCACTGCAGGAGATTTGGACTAGACAACCCTTACAGGTCCCTACTGACTCTAAGGATTCTATGATGCTAAAAATAAATAAATAAATAAGTGTTATATTGTATGTCTCCACTAAACAAGCCTTGCCATTGAGTTTTTCTTGATATAATGTTACTTTGTAGATATTTTCTGTAATGCATAAAACGCTGATTAGTTGATTGGAAGAGGGAAGAGAAAAGCACCTGTGCTCTTTCTCCTTCTATTTACAATATTTTCTTTTATCTCTTTTGTGGCTAAAAACTGGAAGTGGTCAGAGAAATATTAACTGTCATCATAAACTCCCTTTCCAGCCAAAGACACTGCAATCTGTTGTACCATAGAGCCAAACTGTTATGTGTTTGTTTATGCAGTCTTGCTTTGTGAACATGGGGAAGAAGGACGGAGGTTGGCTTCATCCAGTAGAAAAAATTCTGTAATCTATGCTTCACAAAGCTAAAAGTCTACATTCTACTAAGAACTCAAAAGGACTTGAAAATAGCACTGAATTTCACTTATATTGTACTATTGCTTTTTAACTTTCTTTGATGGCTTAGGAAAACAGCAGGGCCAATCTATCAGTCCCAGTGATATACAGGAGAATCCTGCAAGCTAGATCAATTGCTCTGTTATAAATGCAGAAACAAGCTCATCAGTTCTCATTTGGATGATATCCTCATTTGCAGCTGAGGATAGTTCTGGAAAAAGTATCAAATATGTTTATTTTATAGATTTTTTTTTCACTTATACTGAAGATACACACACTATCACTCCCTGTATAGCTGATTTATCTGTGTGAAAATTTCAGATTACCGAATCGTTTTGAGAAGTTATTGACAAGAATGTGTGCCAGGCTCTCCAGATGTTCTTCTTCAGTGTATGCAATTGAACGAAACTGGAACATTGTTAATTTGTGGATTAGACACTGTTTTCATTCCTGTATTTCTTTTAACTTAGATTGATAAGGAGCAGTTTCAAAAAATCCTGGATCTAATTGAGAGTGGGAAAAAAGAAGGAGCCAAACTGGAATGTGGAGGAGGTCCATGGGGAAACAAGGGTTACTTCATCCAGCCCACAGTTTTTTCTAATGTTACAGATGATATGCGCATCGCCAAAGAAGAGGTAAATAAATTCTTGGCAGTCAATACTGGAGATTTTCTGTTTAAATGTGTGTACAATATATCCATTCAGAAGATCAAGTGACTATAAAAATGTTCCAAGTAAATGTGGTTCCAGTCTGCTGTTTAAAGTCCTTTTCTTAGTTTCTTATACCCCTTTCACCATCCCATTAGAGGTCAGTGAGAGGAGTATGAGGCTGACCTGCCAACAAAGTCTCCACCTTAAGCTGATAAGAGATAAGAAATGTTAAGGCTGGGTCTGTTAATTACGTCACTCCATACTGCCCATGGCTCATATTTCAGCTATGGTAACTGTAACAGAGAAACAAATTTTGAAAACATAGTTTGTGAACTCTGCACCCCATAAGGAGCAGCTCAAGTTGCAGTTTTGACACAAATATGCACCAAAAGGCTATTTTGCAATGAGCTGTGCTTCCATAGGTGTTTTGCTTGGTGACAATTACAGTGAAGAAATGTTTTGCCCCTGCAGTGTTGCTTAATCTAAATTCCTTTCAGAAGTACCCACGCAGCATTGAAGGACTTGTACTGAACCAACTAAGGGGATGCTGCTAGGTCAGCAGAGAATAGCTGGAGGGAAGAGGGTTATAACTGCAAATAGTTCTGTAAGCACACTTTCAAACTGAAGTTATGGCCTCTTCACTCTCCATGTTGTTTTGTTTTGTTTTTCATTTGCCTGGTGCAATTATTGTTGATTATATTTCTTCATGCTAGAAGGCTCCTTCAAAATTGTTGGAAATCTAAGAGTTAGTTTTTTTGCCAGCAAGATCGCTAATGCAATCTGCTACACATACCAAATATATTTAGTAAAAAATCAACAGGCTAAGTTAAAATGAACACCAGAGCACTGAGAGCTAATAGCAAAGGGGAGAAGGACAGAATAAAGCTGCCCAGAAAGTAATTTTGAGTGTTTCTTCTGATCTTGGAAGGTTTATTCATTTCCTTTAGTTCAGCAGTACAGCAAGAACTGGTTGTCTCACAATATTTTGATTCTATTGAGTAACAAAACCCCAGAGAGCAAAGGCAATTTAAAACATACTTGGATTTTGAATCTCAGGATTTTTGTAATCAGTGTAAATAATTCCTTGCAACACCAATTAGAAACTAGGACTAAAGATTTTTCAATAAAATCAAGTAGAAGTCTCATAAACTATGGGAACAAAATTAGATGAAGCAATGCCCCCCTGCCCTATACTGTGTCAGCATGAAGTAGTAGGTCATGGTCATATACAGCTGCTAACACAGAGAGACAGCAATGAGAAAGCAAAGTCCAATAGGGTATTTTCTCATACAGAACCCAGAAAGAGAGAAGAATTTACATATACACTTGGTGTGTATGTTTAATTGTGACCCTATCTGCAAAGATGGAAGTCTAATGAAAAGATTAGGAGAGAGAAATATAGTTTCCCAAAGAAATATCAGTTGGCTGGTCGCCAGCATCGATCTGTAACATACTGTGGCTCCATGATAGATACCTTTAGGCAAGATGTCTCTTCTTATTATTATTTTTTTTTCTTATTTATTGTTTTATTTAGTTTTTGTTTTTTTTCTTTTTACAAGAGGCTAACTTGGTTTGCTCCATGCTATGGAAATCTTACCTTTATGTTAATTTATAACCCTTTTAGGACTCTAACTTGTATACCCTTGACTGAATGAATTTAGGAACAAGACTGAAGGAAACTGTTTTCATTATGTATAAATTTTGTGATAATGAGATACTCTAGTCCACTTTGTGTATTTGTATATGCCTAAAACAGATATTTGGACCTGTTCAACAAATCATGAAGTTTAAAACTATTGATGAAGTTATCAAGAGGGCAAATAACACTACCTATGGCTTAGCAGCAGCAGTTTTTACCAAAGATATTGATAAAGCACTGACATTTGCATCTGCTCTTCAGGCTGGGACAGTATGGTAAGTCATGACTCATTTAAATCTTCACTTAGAAAGGGGAAAACTTCTTCTGGTGGTGTGTTATTGTGTTTCAACCCTTACTTGTCCACACCTACTGAGATATTACATAAATATTTCTCGGTCTTCACACAATTGTCCTGTGAACTTAGTTTGAAAAAATTAAATGTACTTGATAGAAAACAGAAGGAAATACAGTAAAAATGCTGACTTCTTTTCCACCCAGGATTTGGAGATAGCTCAATACACACTCACTGTGAATGGTTTTCTATAATGTGCACATAAATCCATTACTTGCTTGACTGTTAACCTGTTCAGAATATCGTCCTGTGAACAAAAAGGCTGATAAAATGTGAATCAGAAAAGAAGGGGGTAGAAGAAGCAGGGTCTGTGATGATAGAACAAGGTGAAATGGCTTCAAGCATAAAGAAGGGAGATTTAGTTTGGATGTAAGGAAAAAGTCTTTTACTGAGAGGGTGACAAGGCAATGGAAGAGCTTGCATAGAGATTTGGTTTATGTTCTGTACCTGGAGACTATCAAGGCAAGGCTAGATCGGGCCCTGGGCAACCTGATTTAACTGTGGCTTCCCTCTTCATTGCGCAGGGGATTTGGACTAGATCACCTTTAAAGATTCCTTCCAACTCTAAGGATAACATGATTCTATCATTCTAAGAACTGTTACAGGGAGGAAGGAAAAGGTGCTAAGGGGAACAATAAGGCAGAAAAAGCGTGCAAAACTGTCATATAGAAATGGAAAAGAAAAAGGTAACCTACATGGAACTAAAAAAGCAAATAAAAATGGAAACCTGAAGGAACGGCAGACTACCTAATGACTGACAAAGATTTACATTTCCCTATCAGAAAGTGGACAGTTAATTTCAATTGAACTCAAAGCATGTGTACTTCCTGTTTTTTATCTGAAAGGATTTGCCATCAGTACAAATTCCTACTGTGAACTAAAATAATACTTTTTCTAAAAGTTAATGTCTGATCTAATATTCTTTCAAAAGAAAGAAAGGTTAAAACAAAAGTAAAATTCTAGTTTTCAACTCTTATGCTATTACTGATCTGTCTAGGAACCCTTAACAATGAAAAGAGCCTTTTTTATTGAGTTATAGAATATGTGGAGTGAGAAGGAACCCACAAGGATCATAGAGTCCAACTCTGGGTTTTACACAGTGGAACCCAAATTTAAATTCCATTTCTGAGTGCATTGTCCAAATGGCACTTGTACTCCATCAGGTTTGACTACTGCCCTGGAGAGTCTTCTTCATTGCCCAGCCACCCTCTTGGTAAAGAACCTTTTCCTAATATCCAGTTCTTTTTCTAATAAACCATTAGACTGTCAGTGGAAAAATTGTAAGATGTGAAAACAGAGAATGTCTGATTTGACTATATTGCAACATAGAAAGAGCTCCTCAGCTATGGAGTAGAATGCATATTCTGCCCAAATTCTTCCTAATACAAATTCCTATTACATCCTTATTCATTGGCTTCTTTTTTTTCTCAGCCACAGTACAGAATGGATTAACACTGAGAAGAATCAAACAACACTTCACTTCCTAAACAGATATTAAAATGATATGAATTTACCTATTGGAAGTGTACATGGAGAAGAATTATCTGTACTTAAACTTTGGTTTGGGAATTGATTCATTAATTAGGAAGGAGATTCATTGTCACTATCAGAAGAAAGATGTGACTTTCTCTCAGCTTGAAGACATTTGTTGAGTCAAAGCCTTCACCCTAGTAGCATATTTCTTGTGAATATATAACTAACATGTATTTTACAAATATCACCACAAATACATTATAGTTTATGGCACAACAGTGACTTTTCAGAAGTGAAAAAATTTTTTTTTCTAAAGCCTTTTTTTAATTCTTTTAGGGTGAATTGTTACAGTGCATTGTCAGCTCAGTGTCCTTTTGGAGGATTTAAGATGTCAGGAAACGGAAGAGAACTGTAAGTAAATGACTTTGATACTCTAGAATCACAGGAAACAGAAAATTAAATTTCAAGCTACAGCTATTAATATTCACACCTAGAATGCCCATCTTGAGATTTTGTCAAACTGCTTAATATTCAGAAATCTCATGTTGTCAGGTGAAATGTCAAGAAAAGAATTCCTTTAAAAAGCCAGTTTTCATCATAACTGCTTGTAGTAGTTTGCAGTCTACTGATATGCAAAACTAATCACTGTTTTTATGGTATATAGTTTTTGCATGTATATAGAAAGTGTCATTTACATGCGTATACGTACATAGAAATCATGCATAGTTTGTGGAATGCCCTTTAAGTGCCCCTATTTTAGGAATGCAAGACATTTAAAAATCCTTGAAATTACTAACCAACTTGATCAAATATAATGTCAAAAAATAACTGTTTGCACAATACTACTTCAGACTTTTTTGTCTTTTTCCAGAAAAGTGGAAAAAGAAGTGGAACAGTCTATAGATTGCTATAGAAATGAAAATTTAATCAAATTGTTTCAGGCTTGCAAGATTTAATCCAGTTTCAGTTTGAATCGGGTCTTGTTTTATCTACATTCATTCTGATATTCATATTAGCATTAGATTAATATCATGCTCTATACCATTAAAGATAAGATATCCTAAACTTTTACTACATAATAGCATATTTTTATTTGGGGCTTTTTGGAGCATAAATCACAGCAGTCTTCTGTTAAGAAATGCAAGTGGAATCCATCAGATCTGTTTTTTTCCTATTTTATGAGAGGTAAAACATAGGGCTTTCATGCTTTTTTATTAATGGATTTAATATGCTCCTGACAGTAAATTAGGTCCTAACAACTTCAAAGGGAATTAATTTATATCCATACTGAGAGCATCAGAAAATGTCAAAATGAAAACAAACAAAATAATAAAAAACAAGAACAAACAAATAAAAAAAACAACCCCACCACATCCAGAGCATTACTAGCACAGAGATGAACTACTGAGCATTTTGAAGGAAATCAGCTTTTCTGCAAATGAAATTGACCTAATGTATGGTCCAAAACAGCAACTAGTACACCAACAAAAAAATATTTCTACCGAAAAGCAAGGAAGAATTAGAACCAGATAAAGGTCTGATGTTGAAAACAATTGAGAAAGAGAATAGAAAGAAAAAGAAAAGCTTTGCAAGAAGGTGGGAATCAGTTGGAGGAGTGGCAGAAATATGTGTGAAAAATTTTCACTGAATGAAGTCAGTGTGTCAAAACATCAGTTTCCTGGAATTTCAGAATAAAAATCTCTAGACAGTTCTTGGAATTTTAACACTGTTATTAAGTAAACTACTACATTTCATATGTTAACAGAATGCATCTCCGAAACAGTAAGAAAATTGGGATTTATTTTCCCACAGCACTGAGTCCTGAGTACAGATATCTGTTTTGCATACATATGTATCCAGTAAGACTTCTGGGAACTGAATAGCATTGCATTGCAGCAACTATTCGTTCTAAAAAGCAATCAAGTTATGTCTAAATTCCTTTCCTGCATCAAGTGCCAGCCAGCTAGGCACGCGAGTAGCTTCATCTTGTCATGTAAAACTTAAAGGTGGAATCATGTTAAGAACATAACAGTAAGATTAAGTATTTTTCACTATCTGAGAGATTTCACAGAGGATTAATTATCACTCCAATTTGCTTGAGATTAAGATTCAATTTCTTTGACTCTGGAAAATACTCTTGACAGCTGAGGAAGGCTTTGGCAAAAGGCTTGTTGAGTATGCCTGCAAAGACCTAACACATGCCTGATTTGTTGCACAGAAACTCAGTTTAGAATGCACTACAGTGATTGAATGACATTCTTTTGCACAGAAATGAAACCACTCTCTTTCCCACTTTTCCCAGGCAACAATTGTTACAGCTTTTTGAAAGGCATCCGAAAGCAGTCTTGCTGCACAGATGTCTTAACAAATATGTCTATTATCCCTGTTACACATCTGCTCAATTGAACAGCACCACTAAAAATATCATCGGGGACATAATTCGTATAAAAAGTATTAACCTATTAACCTTTGTATTGCTCTTGATTCTCTTTTGTCTAGGGGCGAATATGGCCTTCAAGAATACACTGAAGTTAAGACTGTCACAATCAAAATCCCTCAGAAGAACTCATAATGCTACTTGAAGTGCAGAATTTACAGTCTTCAAACGAACCTGAAAAAGCTGTTTGAATTCTGAATTGTTTGAAGCCTGAATTATTCATTAACCTTTTTACTTTCTGATTGTAAAAGCAAAACTTGCTTATATTAACAGTATAAATAATAAAGTAGAAAAAAATAATGTAATTAATTGAGAAAGGGAAACTTTAATGTGTTGGAAATGACTAACTCCTTTGAAATTCATATTAAGAATTATTTTTATTTTCAGTGGAAGCTCTCCATAGTGTTATGGGAATGTTCCTTTTTCTTTACATCTTGCAGGTACTGTCTGAATTTATGTGGTCTTCTAAATATTAGATAGAAAGCTGTCTTTTCTTTGTGGCCTTAACAAAAGCACTTATGATTAACTAGCAGGTAGATGCTCTTTGTGTCTTTCAAAAACAATAGATAACTTTCTTCAACTGCTGAATTTTTTATTATATTCAGTACAACACAAATGTAATCTGGATAATATTAAAGAAAGATAAAATGCAACTTCAAAAGTTGAAAGTACTTTTTCTTTAGTCATTTCTATTACACTGAGTGTTACATGGAACATATTTTACATCCTTAAAGATGCACTACTGTCTCATTGGTATGTTTAGGTCACTTGAAGTACATCACTGGGTTCGGAGACTAAACTCCCTAATTCTCTCAGAGTGTCATAAATTGAAAGATGTGAACATACAGAACTTTGGCCCATTTGCTAAGAGACAGCGTTTGGCTTTGTAGTGATAAATACATAAAAAATTCTTAACAGATGGCAAACAGGAAATAATGAGGGAGAGGAAGATGAGAATTTCCTTTATGGTTCCTATCTGCTGCATTTTCCCTGTACTCCTATGTCTGTATATAACTTCAAAGTTTTCCTGCCTCTTTCCTCTTCTAGTCCATCTGTTTTCTTTCATTCTTCTACATAGACTCTTCTGGTTTTATTGTTCACGTGTATACTCTCAGAAAGGCCCCCTGCAGACATATGTGTTCCAATCTGCTTATAACCACACAAAGTCCCACTCCATCTGTGTGGCTCTGGTACCCCACAGTTCTTTGCTAGCTCAGCTATCAGCATCCTCTGTCAGCTGCTGGCCATCATCGGAGAACAGAAGAGTTCTGTCTGCAGATATCAACTACAGGATTTGCATAGCCCACTGATAATAGAATTATATTTTGTCTAAGCTTCACTCAAGTTCCAATTCATCTCAATAGTCAACTTGTTAGTTTGAAACAAAACCTTACTTACACCCTTACATACCAGCTCTGCCCACTTGTAAGAATAAAGCACACCAAAAATTTTTACACAGTAAACATGAAGCTAGTTCTCATGTCCAAGAATGGTACTTCAGCACCACATAACTGCAAATCCAGTCCTACTGGGCTATACTAGTTGCTACACAAGCACAATCAAAGAATTACTTTGAAATGTAACCCAAGTAGAGAAAAAAGATAAAATAAATACAAGGCTACGCAAATAGTACCAACTTTACACTTGTGTGCATGTTTGTTTTATATTTTAAGATTCTCAAAGAATTTTAATACTGTCCTCAGAAACATTCAAAATCTGTTTTAGTTATTGTTAGTCAACCTTCCGTTTATTTACAGGCAAAAGAAACCTGATGATATTCTTGTTCTGCCAACTTAAATGATTCAATATGATCAAAATGTAACATCTAGTAATGACTTCAATTGGTCAATTTCGCAAAAGTCTTCTGTCAGAGAAGTGTGTCAATGTGTATATTGCATATGTGTGTGTGTGAGAGAGAGAGAGAGAAAAATGAAAACAGAGACTGCCATTCAACTGCGGTGGAACACCCAACATTTTCATCAGAGCCAAGTGTATCCTTCTATTAATGTGGTGATACACTGAAGTTGTTACAAAGAGATGCCAATGAAAAGAGGTATACTTTTGGCATCTGACAAGTTTAAAGAATTCAATATATGTGTGTTTGCCTAAAGTACTGGGATACGATTGAGGAAAATGCACCCAGGCCTCAACAAGTTTCACAATCCAGTTTATCCAATGGGAGAAAATCAGTTCTTGGAGCATGACAAAGATGTATTACTAATGCAGAGTCAAACTCAGGAGAGTATTTCTCTCTGTAATGCACACATGTTAGTACTAATACAATCTGTCTGTGATTGCATGTACACACATACATACACATATATACGCGAAGAATAATTTTGTTCTACTGATGAGTCCTTTCACAGCTGAGAATATTCATAACTGTGCTTGCAATACTGAAGACTCCATTCTTTGCTATTTTTGCATTATATATGCATATGTGTATAGTGAATTATGATCACCCAGTCTGAGCAGGGATAAATGACGACTTAAACTCTGCAAATATTACACAGTAATTATTGAGGCCCTTTCTTTCTGGGCTTAAATTACCATCACGTTACACCATTGACATTTACTAGGACAAAACATGAAAAAAGCAGTAGTTGATCTCTATACAAACATTGCTCATAATTTTAGTAAAGTTCTGCTTAGCCTTTCACAGAGAATGAAATTTTACAATAGAAGTGAGCTTGCTGCATTTCCTTTTAAATATCCTGAAATTTGACAGTAGCAATTCCTGAATATATGGTTTTTGTTTGGATTGAAATAGTGATATTTTAAATACATCAATGGATGCCTGAGCAAAAAATTTACTATAAAATCCCAATTGTATTGAGTGGGATGATTCCGTTCACAAATAAAAATTTCTAACGTATAACAACACTATTGAATACACTCCCTCAGCTTTCCTGAAAGTGACTGGGGATTTATTTTTGCAAATTTATTGGAAAGTTATGTCATTCTCAGTATTTTACACCATATGGAAAAGCAAGTCCTAAAAATCCGAAGTCCTTAAAGTCTTGCCATGGTAGACACATCCCCATCTTTGCACACAATAGTGCAGTAAGTTTTAAAGAGAAGGAAAACTACTGAATGGCAACTGTAAGACAGAAGGACTCTTAAGATATTTCCATCAAAACAATGAATCTCATTCTGTCGCAAAAAAGAAAATTTCTGCTAATCCTTGACTGCCAAATATCCAGTTCTTAAGAGACATAAGAAGATATGGAAAAAATATTTAGGGCAAGAAAGGCATCTGGGTTGGATAAGGAGTGAAAATTCCCTGATGAAGAAGGTTTTAGGAAGGAATTTGAAAGATGTGAGATCTTGGCAAGCAAAAGAGTTTGAGGGGAAAACAGTAGGATATTCTGTCTGGAACACAAAAAAATGAGTGCAGAAAAGTCAAGTGCAAGAAAAATAAGAGGAAAGGAATGGAGCAATAGCAGAATTAGGAGCGCAAGAAAGAGTTAGAGCAAAGCTAAGGTCATCTTGAGGTTCTGTAAGATCTCGCTGTAATTCTCTAAGAGTTCATGAGAAGAGCTTGAACAGATGAAGTGCTCACAACTCATCCCACTCCCACTGCCATCATGTTTACTGTCAGATTGTGTTTTCACAGCCTGATTCTTCTGTTCTCCACATTCTAAATCCAAGTTTTCTTGGTGTTAAAATTATCTTCCATTTATCCTTCTCATGAAAACTGATATTTTAAAAAATCCTTATTTGGAAAGGTTCACTTTAAAATAAAGAAGCTAAGAGGAATCTGTGAAAACTTGGGAATGGTTCCTTGTTAACTTGGTGGGAGGCCTGCCTGACATTTTAGACTCTTCTCAAGGGCTGAATTATAACCTCTGCTATGCTGAGAGAAAAACAGTGGCTTGACAAATATAGTGCTCTGGAAACAAAAGTTAAAGATCTGGAAGCACAACATAAACTGACTAAGTCAAATAAAATGCTGTGTAGTCTTGTAGAAAGAGCATAAATCAACTGTTGCATGAAAAAAATTTAGATAGGCATAAGGACCCAGTAAACAGAATTGTGTATCAAGTGGTTTGCTGAAATTGACTTGTGAAATTGTGAAACTGGTCAAAGGGCAGCTACAAAGATGATTCATAAACAGTATAATAAACTGGCCATGCAAGAGTAAGGGATCACAGCTACTTCTGCATATAGCTGGTAGACACTGAAGAAAGATTTAGGTTAGCCAGAGTGTTTGGTTAATAAATGTTAACCAAAATACAAGAAGGCTGTACTGGATGGGAGCAGAATGGAATTAGGATCAAGCAAGCTATAAGGGAGAGCAACAGGAAAAGGATGTTTCTTTGTTGGGTTTATTTTCAGATATTTTATATACCTCATAATTTTTTTTGTTCTATGCAGAGTGTAATGCTATTACTAAATAATGGCAATATTGCTTGATTTTTAAAAAAGCTTACTATACTCCATGTCAATTTGACAGATTCTGTCTTACTTCCACTTCTGAATGTTCTGACCAATAAAGGATTTGTATTCGAATTCAGTTTTAAAAAATCTAAAAAAAAAAAAGAAGTAAATCTGTAGAGTGCTTTGTGTACTTTACTATCTTCTCAATAGAGTTGCAAATGTATTGGTAAACTCTTCTTCCCTCAAACATAAGCGGTAATAATTTCTGACACTTTAACTTGGAACAAGTAAAACCAATTGCTAACTTAAAAATCCCTTATCATAGGTTTTGAGCTCCCGTCTTCTCTGGAGATGTTCAAGACCTGCCTGGACGCCTACCTGTGCAACCTGGGCTAGGGAGCTTCTTTGGCAGGGAGATTGGACATGATAACCTCTAGAGGTCCCCTCCAACCCCTACAATTCTGTGATCCTGTGAAAGAGGAAGAAGACACAATCACTCACTATTAATGTTGCTGTGTTAGTAGATATATAAATAAATTAAAAAAAAAAAGAGTTGTAATAGATGAAATGTTTCACAAGACAAAGTTAAACAACAGATCAACAAAGTTTTTGGGTTCAAAGTCCATTGTAGATGTCAGGTTTTCTGTCTGTTCTCAGATGACCATAAGTCCACAAGTCAGAGAGAGTAATAAAAATTTAAACATCATTAAGAATACAAGAGAAGAGAATCACTGCTAGCTCAAATACTTAAAATCCATCTTTTCAGAAAAACACCTGTAGCTCCTTCATTAGTTTCTCACCAAATGTGCAAAGGGAAAAGCAGTTAGATTTCTGGCACTTCAACCTCCTTTCCTTGATGCACATATTCCCCCACACAGCATGGCTAATTTCTGTGTTGACACCACTGTAAAGGAGGTGTTTACTGTAAAATTAGCTTTCCATATTGAATAACATAAGAAATAACTTTAATATAATTGAGAAATGCAATAGAAGAGTTATTTATGTGGGAAATTAGTCATGGTATTGTATCAGTTTTCTCTATAGACATAAAAATACTTCACAGTGTAGCAAAGAGCATATATGTATCTTGCATTCTACTAACACGCAGATGGGAAGGTTGGGGTATATAATGTTTTCCTCTGGACCTCAGCGAACTATCATAAGCAAATAACTGGTGATGTTAGCACAAAACAGAGCTTAATCTTCTTAAGGAAGTATCTTAGAAACCTAAATCTCATGATCAACAAAGCAAGGTGTCTTTAGGGTGTGTATTTACGCTCAGAATATGTACCCTTAGCTTGCATTGTGTCATTGTACTCCTCTTCAGAGAAGTCTTAATTACATTTAACAAAAGGCAAAATTTCCATGTGCTACTCGACTCACTGTTACAAAATAGATTATGTCAAAGTCTCTATCTCAGGAACCTCTTGTTATTGCTTTCTTTACTATATGTGTTGTACTAACAATCACTAAAGGAGATCTTGCATCTTGTGTATTATCTGACACTTATTATCTACCCCTATATCTATACAGCCTGAATTGTTAACTTCCATTGGTCATCTGTCATTTGTCACTAACATAACTTTTGGCAGTTCCGGATCTCCATGTAATTCAGGTAAACATTTTCTGTGAGCATCTCTAGGGTCTGAACAAAAAGAATGAGTTATTCCCTGTGGTCTGTTGCTTTACTGCCTCAGGATTATTTGTGTGACATTACTGCTTTGACTTCCAAAAGTATGTTTTATGTGTAAGATGCATTTTAGCTCTTTAATTTTTAAGCAAATCAAATGGACAACTTCAGTATTAATCTTTCTCATGAATGCTGCATAGAATAAATTATTTTGAAGGTGAGAGACCTAATAATGACATTCAGACAGGGAAATGTATAACAAATGTGAGGATAGAAAAAAGAGCACACCAGTTGAAATAATCCAGAAACAAGTTAAATATTTAAAACTAAAATTCTTATTGTATAAATAAGACATTACATGATTAAACAGAAAATATCTGTTTACTTTTTAGTCATTGTGCTCTCTATGAGAAAGCTTGCTTCTCCAAAGTACTGATGCACAAATCCACAAGTGTGTATGTCAGTGTATGTTTGCACATATATTACAACTACCTAGCAAATACACGTCAAGGTCAAATCTTGTTCATAGTAATCAAAGAAAGGGATTTTTTGGATGGGTATGGTGGAGAAGATATTATTTCTCAAAATATTTGTGGGATTAAGAAATAAATTTGGGTTAAAAAAAAAGAGCAATAGTATAAAATAAATTAAGAAACCCTCCTGAAAAGAAAAATATATGTTAGTAGAAAAGATATAAAAGCTATCTGAGGCAGAAAAATATATTGAACTTATTAACGAGGTAGAAAAAAATAAATACCTCAAATTGTGTGAAATACTGGGAAATAAGTTCATTTAGAATATTATGCCCAGTTCCTAAATTCTAAAGCTCTTCTTCATATATTTACTTAAGAAATATATGTACCATGATGCCAGAGACCTGCACACCCAATAATTTAAAATTCAGGACAAAAATTGCATAGAACTAACTCAGCAAATAATAATAGGCAAATAATTCATGGTTTAGTTAAGAGTAGATTTAAGAGGAATGCAAGTAAATAATGCAGAAAAGATGGAGTACTACTCCCAGACTTCTGTAAAAATTACAGATATTCTGCACTAATCAAAGGAGAATGAAGTATATGAGAACCTCTGTAGAGGGTTAGAGAAATTCTTTCTTTTACAGAAATTAATTTACTGACATTCAAATTTATTTTTTTGGAATCTTGTATTTTCTTCCCTTTTGTTAATAATTAAGAAACTGTTATGTAGAAACACAGTCATTCACAGATAACCTGCTTATCAGTAGGATGCCATTCAGCTTAAACATTGATGTAGATATTAATGAAGATTTCAAGAAGGCATGAAATAATGGCTTACCTATGAAATCTGACTCTATTGTTATGACATTTGTGACGGATCTTGTTTTCACAGTAAATGTATTTTTCCTTTGTTGTAATGTAATACAAACACTTCCTCAACAAATATGTATGTATGTATACATACATGAATAAAAATCATCTGTCAAAAAGATATCTGCAGAAGGATTTAAATAAGGAAAATGTTCGTACCCTGAGAACATGATGGTACAATTTTGCTTTAACTTGCCTCACATATCAGAGAAATAAGAAGCATATGAATGAACAGTGAACAATCTAGAACCATGAAGGATAGAAAATGGTGGTTTTTAAGCCACTATATCATAGAAATTCTGTGTAAAAGAACAGTAAAATCATGCATAGAAGTTGCCTTGCTCAGAGCTGCTGTTCCTAACTGGAAAGTATTCTTCTGCCTGTGAACTCTCCCAAAAGGTACCCTGAGATTTCAGTATCCAAACAGACATAAGAAGATAGAAAATAAATCTAGAAATGAAAAATTAATAAAAATCTTGCACAAAGCCAACAATTATAGAATAGACAGGAGCAGCATTATAAATAAACCTGGCAAAGACTTGGGATCAACTTCCCACAGTTACAGGGAGTAGAATCTACAGCCACTGGGGTCTGGAGTCATTCTGTCTCACTCTTTGATATAAGAACTGTTCTATTACATGACTACAGGAGAAATGGAAAAACTGCCACCTACTGAGTAAACTGCTGTATCAACATTTCTTGCATAGAAAATGGGAAAAGTCTGGTACTAGGTATTCAGAACTGGTGTACAAACAAGTTTATTTGCTGTCAGGATCCTAGGACAAGTACTGGCCTGACCACTCACAAAGTCTAAGTCAAGCTCTGTAACAATCACATGCTAAAAGTGATGTGATTAAACTTTGGTCTGACTTTGTTACTTCCAAGATAATTCTAGCATCAGGACAACCAGGTGACGTGGCATTTGTCATGCATATCAGTGATGTCTTAATCAGGTCTGCACGTACCAGAGTAACTTCGTAGTGGAAATACACTTTCACAGAAACTTCAGATAACTACCGGAAAGGCAACAAGAAAAAGGTTTTTGTTTTTTTTTTTTATTTTGAGGTTGTTCCTACAATCAGTTAATGTAGGAATTAAATTTTTGTCCTTGTGAATACAGATGCCTAGCTTGTGTGTCTCATCTAGAGGTGATATAGGAGAAGTGTCATTTATTCCTTGTCTGTCCTGCAGAGAGATTTCAACTGAACCACTTTGAACAGCCATATGTTCCTTTACAGGTCAATTCAAGAAAGAGGAACCAGACTACACTGACAGTTTCATACTGCAGTTTCCTGCAGTCTGGGTGGAGTATAAAAGTAAAGTTCACCTCATGTGCAGGGACAATGCCATCACTTGATATGTAAAATGGAGGATTCTACTGTATGTCTTTGGTGCATCATAAGACACCACTGAGAAATAACCCCACATAAATAAAAAAATATTTGCAGCAATGGACACAGTGAAGAAAATTACTTCTATGATTCTGTGGTTCTTTAAAGATCAGAAAGTGCTTATTCCACATGGCACTGTGCTAGCTGGAATTAAGGCAACTTTTATCTTTTATAGAATCACAAAGTCACAGAAATCTTTGAGTTAGAAGTGATTGTCTAATTTGGGCAATGCAGTCTAATTTGGGCACCCTCCCCCCACACTGTAAAGTCAGCCCTTCCCCATGCACTTTCCTGGGCATGCACGCACTGTTCAGCAACTGACAAACCACGAGTGCACTATTAATGTTGTGAAAGGAGGGCATGGGGAGGGCAATGCTGGGCAGTGCTGACTCAAGTGATGGCAAGTATAGCATGCATCTTGATACACTGGCTCAAGCAGGACTTAGATCAGCAAAGAATACATAGTTCTGTTCGCTGATTTGATGCGGAAATTTCAAAATAGAATCAAAGAATCTTAGAATCCTCAGAGTTGAAAAAGATCTTTAAAGAACAGCTAGTCCGACTCTCCTGAATTGAACAGGGACGCCTACAGTTAGATCAGATTGCTCGGAGTCCCCCTTTAAGCTTGAAACCATCTCTCCTTGTCTTTTCACAACAGACTCTGCTGAAGAGTCCATCCAGTTCTTTCTTATAGCCCCCCCTTCCAATACTGAAAGGATGCTATCAGATCACCTCTGAACCCTCTCTTCTCCAGGCTGAGCAGCCCAAGATTTCTCAGCCTGTCCTCATAGGAGAAGTGTTCCATCCTTCAGATCATTTCTGTGGCCCTCCTCTGGATGTGCTCCAACAGGTTCACATCTCTCCTGTACTGAGGACTCCACTTCTGGGGCACAGATGGCCACATCAATGCAGAGTAGCTGGGCAGGATCATCTCCCTTGACCTGCTACCTGCGTTGCTTTGGACGCAGCACAGGATACAGTTGGCTATCTGGGCTCTGAGGGTACATGGCTGACTCATGTCCAGCTTGTCATCCACCAGTACCCACAAGTCCTTTTTGGCGGGGCTGCATTCAATCCTTCCATCCCCCAACTTGTATTGGTAGTGGATTTGCCTTGACTCGTGCAAGACCTTACACTTGGATTTGTTGAACCTCATGACTTTCTCCTGGGCTCACTGCTCAAGCCTGTCTAGTTACCTCTGGATGGCATCCTCCTCTGGGGTTAGCCAACTACACCCCTTGCCTTGGGGTTTCAAGATTGAGAAAAATAAATCATCAGTTTACATTTGTGAGACCGTTTTCAATTGATATAAATACCTGACCTGCAAATTTTCAAATGGAATGTATAGATGAGGTATTTAACTCAAACGTTTGATCATATCTCTTTACCAGGCTTTCATAACCCTTATATATCCAGAGAAAAATATCCTTAGCTTCACAGTCTCACCATATTTGTCTCATCACTTCTTGGCAGTACACATATTTTGAACAACTATTGTCAAGGGTGAAATACAGGCAGAGTAAAATTTTAGCAGAATTCTCTCATGAACACCTTGAGACCTCACTAAGAACTGCAGTCACTGCTACTGAACCAGACTGGTTTGTTAGCTTCACAAAAACAAGGTCAGATAACTTGCTTTCTGTCTTTTTTTATTTAATGTTTTAAGAAAAATATTTTAATTTAAAGTGTTTTGTTGCTTACATGATAGAGATATTTTATACTTTGAGAGGGCTGCTCTGGAAGTAATTCCAATTTTATTGTTTTGGCCCATAATATCAGTGTGGCATGGCAGTAGAGGTAAAACCTGCACCATGGTACTCACATTCTGTTGCTCTGTGACAGATGGCAGCAGAGGAGCACTCTGACAAAATGGCATCTGAGATGGAAGTGCACATGAAGCAAAGATGTAGAACCGAATTCCTCTGTGTAGAAGAAATGGCATCCATTGACATTCACTGATGCTTTCCGAACTGTTATTGAGACCAAGCAGTGAATACAAGCACAGTGAGGTAGTGGGTGGCATGTTTCAGCAGTGATGCTAGTGGGTCAGATTGCCATGAGTGCAGCATGCACACTCTTCTTCACCACTGGTGAAAATACAAAGCTAGTGTTGATATGCTGAAAAATAAAGTCTCACAGATGAGAATTTGCTCTATCAAATAGTTTTATTGTTCTGTATGTTACTACTGTGGTTTCCATGGAAATAAACAGCAGGCATTATTTTGGAGTGACCTAAATATATGTGGAGCAGGACAATTTATACTAAATGCAGTCCAAGCAAGCCAAATGGTAGGACATACATGGTTTTGTTCAAACCATGGGTCATGGCCACTAGGTCGTTTTGCCCAGAACCCATCTAACCAGGCCTTGAATGCCTCCAGGAATGTGGGAATTCACTGCTTCTTTGGACAGCCTGTGTCAGTGTTTTATCATGGGAAAGAATTTCTTCCTCGGATCCATTCTAATTTTACTCTCTTGCAGTTTAGAACTGTTGCTACTACATGATGTCATGATGTGGAATATCAACAACAAAACAAAAACCACAAAACCATGACATGCTTCTTGCTCTTTTACATGTCCTAGTAAAAAGCCTTCTTCAATTTTTCTCATGAGACACTTTTATATATTGAAAGGTCACAGTGATATTTCCTTAGAGCCTTCTCTCCTCCAAGCATAACAACCTCAATTCAACTTTCTTCATACATGAGGTGCTCCAGCGACCTGATCATTTCCTATTGCAATGATAGATGTTGTGTATGTGGAATATTATTTGTCAATATGTATTTTTTGTGATTAAATAACATACAAATTAGATGTGCCTCTACCCTAAATGGAACTTGGCTGCACTTCTGCCTTGCCATGTATTGGAAGTAAGACGTTCATCTCACATTTTGTATTTGAAGAGGGAAGGGTACTGGTGAACAGAAAAGTATTCCTGGCTCCTGTTCACAATGGTATAAAGAAGAAGAAGTATGTACCTATAGTCTCCTGCAATGCATTTCTCAGCCTGAGAGCTGCATCTGACTTACCTTCACAGCTTGTGTGAGGCTGAATCACCTACTCCACAATATTCTCTTATGATTTCCAAAAGCTGTGACATTCTCTTCTGTTGTATATCTGCCTGTGATCTCACTTTATTGTGATATTTCAGCTACTACAGGTGGTCCATAAGACAGAATTCTTCAAATTTGCTATCTTCACTGGGAAAGTAACAACAGTTTCTAGTATGAACAAACATTTTTGCTTTTCAAGAATGTTTTCGAAATTATCTGGGATAAGAAACTGTTAACTGAGTACTGCTACATGTTTATGAATTTTACAAACAAAATATGGAAATATTGTTCAGTCGTTTTTTACATAACATCTGAGTGAGAGAGTTATTTTTCTTTTCCAGAAAGAGCTTTCTAACTCGAAAGCTCAGGTGAAGTTGCAGTTTGGCTTCTATATTTACTTATAAATAGTGCTCACAACTGTCCCCTTGAATGAACATTACATGTCATCATGACTAAAGATTCTGGCCTGCGAAGTACCTAAAGGTCAGAGTTCAACGATGATTCAACAATTTCTCTTTAAAAACAGAAATTGATAAAATCATCCCCAAGTAATAATACAATCAGTTATTACATCTGAAACATCCACAAATATTGATTTTTTTTAATTTTCCCATGATCTATTTCAGAATACCAATTAAATTACTTATTTTCATTGATTCAAAATACATTTCAGCAGAAGTTTATTCATAATCAGAAAAGATTATGCTATTGGCACTAAACCAAATACTTAATCAGCGAACTTCTGGCCTTCCTGCAAATTCATAATTGACCTGAAACTCTACCAGCATGCTTATTTCTGTCAGCTTCTACAGGTACAAATGGTACTGATTGATCTTTTCGTAGGACAGCAGCTCACACGGATGAAGAGCAATATGTTATGCTGCTCTGACCTCTGCTGGAGAAAGATCAAGTTACATAAGGTTTTGTTTCGATTTTGTTTGGTTTTGTTTTGTCTTTAGGCAATTATAAAAATAAGTTAAAGGGGAAGCTAAAGGATCTTCTTATAGTACGTTTTACAAGCAGAACAAATGGATAAATGTTTTCTGGATGTTTGCTTTACTAGGATTCAAATATCTTAGTAAGTTTTGCAGTAACTCTTATGTGGGAGTCATGCAAATAGCTGAGAAGGGAGTGGAGAGGCAAATACAACCAGTAGTAATAAAATTGTAGGGTTTTTTTTCAGAAGTTAACATTAACTTCAATTCTACGATTATAAAAGTTAGTATAAGTGATATAAGACATTCTTCTGCAATTCTTGAAAATATTTAATAAATTCATACCTAAGCAACAGATTATGATCTATGAAGCTATAGACTGTAGTGACAGAGTGAAAAGTGGGGAAGGTAAACATCAAGTGAGACCACAGCTAGCAAGAGGGAACTGGAAAGAACAAGATTTCTAGAGAGTTGAAGCTTGAAAGTAAGACAAGAAATCACTGTGTTTTACAGTATAAGCATTGAAGTGTTTCGTTTTATAAGACATAATAAGATATATTATTATTTTAAGATATATTATTTTAAGATATTATTTTGATAGTATCCTAACAGTGGGATTTGCTGTTTTTGTTGACGATTTAGAACCCATGCCCTGAGAACCTCTGAAGGGATTTTAAGTGTTTCTTTAAACTTACTACCTTCTTTTTATTTTCACTTTTTCTGTCACTTTTGTTTGTTTGTTTGTTTGTTTTAAGGTTTATCTCATCAAGGTTTATCTTAACAAAGGTTTTATCTAGTCAAAAACAGGCTTTTTCCTTATTTGAGCTTTAAAATATGTTTTTGGTGTATTGTTATGCATCTGGTTCTATTTTGGTTAGCTCATTGCGTAAAAATAGCTTTATGTTTGCAGAAATGATCATATCTAATGAGCATGCGTGCAGTTTTGTAGTGAGAAAAATAAAAAAAAAAATAATTAACAGATCCAGTGAAGAGAGATTACAGAGACTGCAAACTGTTTGGTATAGGATTTAGTAATTTAATTTGTAAACAATATATCTATTTTGCTTCCTGTTGTAATGATCTGAGATGGTTTATAGGTTATTGGCTACAGATAATATATTGTTTTTTTGTTTGTTTTCTAATCTAATTCAAGACAAGAAAGGGACAGAACACTGTGGTTATTCACATTGATTTTAAATTTTGAAATACTAAAAGATCCACTTGCAACTGTGAAGAGCTCTCAAGGGAGAGACGAAAAAGTCAAAAGGTAAATTATATAGCAATTGATTGCAAATATCATTAGTTACTGCATGATAGAAATACAGACATAATAGTAAAGACCTTAAGAGTGAAAATTAACCACAAGGTTTGGAAATTCTTGTTGCCTGTGCAACTTCCAGATTAAATAACCAGTACATTTTTTAATGTAAAAAAAAAAAAAAAAGTGGAGGTAAACCAAAGACTCAAAATATGGAAGGGTTGAAGAAAGGAATGTAGGAAGGAAATGCTGCCTTAAAACACTTTCAAGTTACTTTTAACAAGTAAACAGCATCTTTTCTTAAATGTGGATTTAGTATTGATCATTGAAAGGCGCAATATCAAATCTTGTCTGTTAAATCCATATTATTTTATTAATAAGATTTTAGTGAACTAGACAGAACTAAGCTAGGAAGCACTGACAGCAAAGCTGCATAAAACAGTAATTAAAGGTCTTTACTTAGGTACATTAAATAACTGTTTTATTTACAGTCACTGCAGCTTGACGCTGGTCACAGGAAATAAGAAACATCCATCCAGCTATTACATTGTCATCCCTGCCTTTACACCTGCATTTGAGAAGACATTTGTTGTTGAAGATGTTGCTGAAAACATACAGAATATTGGTGTAACAGAATAATTTCAACAGGTGGATTCTCTCTTACCCATTTGTGCTGTAAAACCATTCTGCAGACATAAAGACCCAAAGCAAAAGACACCTTTAATAACCACAGAAATTATGCACTCCCTAAAAGAATCCTTATTAAGGCCTACATGTTGCATGTAACCAGACTGCTTCATAACCAGTTTGTTACTCTAATTTATTTCAACAATTTTGAAAATCTTTGCTTTATCTTTTCTCCTCTGTATGGATCACCAGGACACAAAGAATCTTTAAAATCAGTTTCTTCATCTGTTCTATAAACCAGGATGTAATGCACGGCCTTGGTTGTAGCTAGAATCATCTTTTATTCTAAGGAATATCCAGAATTTTATTATATTAAATATCTGTTGCAGGTGTAAGAAGTCTCAAAGTGATATCTCATGACAAACATTTTCTTGTTTGTTGGAAAGTTTGTCCTAAAGCCATGGATGAGGCAAAACCCTAGAGCACTGGGACTTACTTTTAGCTTACAGGCTGATGTATTTCTGGACTAAAAGGGTGTTCAGATTTAATATTTAAAATTTAATGTTTTACAAAGTTCAAATTAGTGTACTTTCTGAAAACATCTGAATTACAGAGTTTAAAAATCTTATCTTCCAAAGATGAAAAGATCTACATTGTACTTTTGTTATTTAAATTACAAGAATCAGTGTAACCCAGATACAGACATGTCCTGGGATTCAGTCTTAATCTGTTTGTCCACTCAGTCAGTAGCATTTACAGTTTTTCTGCTAGGAAAGACTTTCTCATGCTCTTATTGCAATGCAAATATCTCTCGATTTATTTAGCAGTGTTTTGTGCTTGTACACAGAGCAGCCATGCTGATGCTGGCTAAAGGTCTGATGGACACTGATCTAATGTCTTATCACTAGATGATAGCAGATGCTTACAGAGCAGTATAAAAATTAAGTAAAGTATAAAATTAATTTCTCTTTAGTTTATCCTTCTAGAATCTGGAAATTGATTTATAGACCTGCTTGAGCTAGAATTTGTACTGTCTGACTGTGCTTCATTGGAGATATGCAGGCTCTATAGTTTTATGTAAATCTTTTTCAATAGGTTCCACAATCTGATTACACAGAAAATTTTTTCTCCAACACCACAGACTTGCAGTACACTAAGATATGATTAACTTTTTTTCAACTGTACAAAATGAACTGATATTATACAGAAAATCCCCAATAGAATTGCATTTATTTTTCAGAAGATGGTCTCTTGACTACATTGGTGTTATTCATCTTCTGACTATTGAAATGAGCATCAGTGTCCAAAGTCCGGACAGTGCAATAAAAACAGATCATAAAAATATAACTGTCTCATTGGAAAAATTAGCAACAGTTTGCAAATGAACACGCACCTATTCTGTGTTTCTGCTACACTATCATACTGAGAATCTGTTCCAGACAGGACTCTCTAGTATCAATAAAAATTTACACTAATAAATCCACAGAGAAGATTAATAGCACATATTCTTATGCAGTAATAAATGTGTCTATGCAATAACAAAATCCTGGTGAGTATCTGAGGAAAAATATTAAGTAACGGTCTTACCTATGTTCCTCAAATTCATATTTTACATTTATTTTTATTTTTCCAAATGTGATAAAACTCATTATTGCTGCATTAGCTAAAAGTAGTACTGCAATATGAATTAAACTTTCTTCTAGCAACAGGCAGAATATTGCTTTTCTTTTACCTTTAAAGTAATTTCCCAAAGACTTCAGAGATAAACACCGAACTTTTGAGATGACTGCAGTTTCACCATGTAAAATTGGAACTCTTTGGTTAAGAATATCCTGCCTGCAGAAGTCAAGCCATATGCAGTTTTAGATGACTGACTCCAATACACTTTCTAAGTTAGGTTTTCAGCAAATGTTTGAGGAAAAGAAAAATTTATTAGAGACAGTCTTGCAAACTTTTAAGAAAATAACCAACAAAATACAAAATAATATTTTCCAATATATACCTTAAGTTTTGTGACATTTTGACACAGCTAACACATTTTTGCAATATCATTAAAAGCAAGCAGACAGATGCGTGTTTTTTTTTTCTGCTGAGAAGTCCCATCCCACAGAAACTGAAGCACATGAATATGCAGATAGAGTTTTATAATAAATGCAACGGAGTTCTGCACTTTTGGGTGTTTTTTTGGGAGTCAAGATCACCTTTGTTTCTCGAGTGTCCTTCATCTTATCACAAAGCAGAAAACAGTAGACAGTTTCCTTATCTGTAGTGAGGAGGACCTCTGGGCATGCCTGGATGTACCCCTGGAAAGCGTGGGTGTCCAGGTGGGTAGCCTGGTGCTGCAAATCCACGTGGCCCAGGTGGACGTGTTACAGCTATGGGTGGGGGAGGAAAGTTTCCCCCTCTGCCCTGTGGTGGATAGTGGCCATTTGGGGCAGCGCCTGGATGGTGCAGTGCCTGAGAAGAACTTGCTTCCTGTGGTTGACCTGTTGTCTTTGCTTCATTGCCACTCTGTTCTTTCTTGTTATCTGAAATGTATTAAGGGAACGGAGTTAAGGAATGACAATATGGAACAGAAAATCTCTCTGAGGGAAAGTCTGCAGCACACTATTTACTCCAGAATATGATGGAAAGTCTAGGGCCCAAGGCACAAACAGCTGTGTTAGGTGTGAGCAGATCTGCTCTGCCTTGTGGCCAGGCTGCAAGGTGAAGTATATAGATTAAAAGGTGTCATAGGAGGCAAATAGAAGGAGCAGGGAAACCACAGTTCACCCATGCCAGATTATTTCAAAGGAAAAAGCACAAAACCCAAGGCAGCCTGTATCACATCAGACTGAGGAAAAAATTGGAAGGCTGAAGGTAAGAATCCAAACGAAAGGAGAGGATGGAAGCAAGTCTGTGCTTGAAGCTGCAAATGACTCCTTGTCTGCTCCACCCCCACAGGTGCCTCCCTACATCAGGTCTAAGGCCCTAGTTGTGAAAGGCCCTGAATATGAAAGGCCCGTCTGTGGGTAATAACAGCCCACTCAGTCTAGATAAACTAATGAAACCAAACCACAAACAGCCTTCCCCCAGCATTAAGACTACATCACTGAAGAAGTGGTGGGTATTAGTTGTAGTTGATTCCTCCCTAAAGGAAACTAAACAACCAACATGCTGAGCAGAACCTCTCCCTAGAGAAGTCTGCTGTCTTCCTGGGGCTTGAATGAGAATGTCACCAGGAAAACACCTGGCTTGCTATGGCCATCAGATCACAACCTCTTACTGCTTTTCCATAGAGGGAGAGTTGAATCATCCACACATGGGTCAAAGGCCATCAAAAGGGACTCCAGTGCCTTGGGACAACAGCTGAAGGAACTGAATGCACAGATAATCTTTTCTCTGCTTCCTGTATTAGGTAAGGACACAGAAACAAGCACTCATCCTGCCAGTGGACTTCAAACACCAGGCTTCTGGAATGCACTGAGGATAACTTCTGAGTCAAGAAATTGAAGGCCCTACCAGGGGGAATGCAATACTGGACCTAGGTCTCAACAGTGTAAATGAACTGATTAGTGACATCAGGATTTGAGGCTGCCAGGGCTGTAGTAATCAGGCTATAGTTGAGTTCATGCTCCAGAGGGACATCAGACAGGTAAAGAGTAGAATCAGGATGCTAAATTTCAGGAGAGCTAAATTCCAACTCTTCAGGGAGTTAATGAACAAAACACCCTGGGAAGCTATCCTCACAGATAAGGGCAAAGAGTAGAGCTGGCAGATCTATAAGGAAGCTTTCCTTAGCATGTAAGAGCTCTCCATCCCCAGATGCAGCAGGTCAGGAAAGGAATAGAAGAGACTGGTGTGGCTGAACTGGGATCCACAGGTCAAACTGAAGAGCAAGAAGAAAATGCATAGATAGTGAGTGGAAGCAAGGACAGGTACCATGGGAAGAGTATAAGGAAGCTGCTAGGCTGTGTAAGGATGAAGTCAGGAAAGCCAAGGCCTAGCTTGAACTGAACTTGTTGTGGGATGCCAAGAAGAACAAGAAAGGCTTCTATAGCTACCTCAACCAGAAAAAAAGAGTCCAGTAGGGTGTACTCCTCCAGTGTATGATACAGGCAAGCTGGTAACAGCAGACAAAGAGAAGCTGATATACTTAACAGTGTTTTTGCGTCACTCTTCTCTAATAACTGATCATCACACAGCCCTCAAACATTTGGTTTGATAGAAGGGGATTGAAGGCCTTCAGTATGGCCTTTGACACAATAACTTACAACATTTCCAAGCTGGAAAGATATGGATTTGAATGGGTGACTGTTCAATGGATGAAGAACTGGCTGTAGGATAGAGTCCAGAGGGTGGTGGTCAATGGCTCAATATCTGGATGGAGATCACTGACAACTGGTGTCTCCCAGGAGTCAGTACTGGGACTGATACTCTTTAATATCAGTGACATTGACAGTGGGGTCAAGTACACCTGCAGCAGGTTTGCTCAGGACACCAAGCTGTGGGATGCAGTTGATTCAGATGAGGGACAGGATACCGTCCAGAGGGACCTAGACAGGCTTGAGCAGTGGACCCAGGTGAATCACAGGTGGTTCAGTAAATCCAAATGCAAGACCCTGCACCTCATTCAAAGCATCCCTTGCTAACCAAAATAAGCTGGGAGATGAAAGGATTGAGTACAGCCCTACTGAAAAAGACCTGGGGTTACTGGTGGATGGGAAGCTGGACATGAGCCAGCAATGTGCCCTTGCAGCCCAGAAAGCCAACCGTATCCTGGGTTGCATCAAAAGATGCATGGCCAGCAGGTTGAGGGAAGTGATCCTGTCCCTATTCTCTACACTGGTGAGGTGAGGCCTCACCTTGAGTACTGTGTACAGATGTGAAGTCCTTCATGTAAAACAGACACGGAGCTGTTGGAGCACATCCAGAAGTGGGTTGCAAAAATGATCCAAGGGATGGAACACCCCTCCAATGAGGACAGGCTGAAAGAGCAGAGTCTGTTCAGCCTGGAGAAGACAAGGCTGATAGTGGTCTTTCAATATCCAAAGAGGAACTACAGGAAAGAAGGGGACAGACTCTTTAGAAGGGTGTGTGGTGATAGAACAAGGGGACATGGCTTCAAGCTTAAAGAGCAAAGATGAAGGTTGGATAAAAGGAAAAAGTATTTTACAGTGAGGGTCGTGAGGCACTGGAACAGGTCTTCTCAAAATCTGATTCATGCTCCATCCCTGGAGACATTAAAGATTAGGCTGGATCAGGCCCTGGGAAATCTGATTAAACTGCGCATGTCCCTGTTTATTGCAGGGGAACTGGACTAGACAACCTTTAAAGGTCCCTTCCAACTCTAAGGATTCTATGATTCTATGAAAAATGGGACAACATAATTTCATGACTCTTGAATCAAATTATTTTTCTAGTCCTTTTTGAAAAAAACACAGTGAAGGGAAGCAGAGGTATTTCCCAATCAGATAGATGCAGTGTCAAGAGGGCATCATCTGAAAATGATGACAAAGATCAGTAGTTCCAAAATCAAGCAGGCAGATTTTCAGGCTGCAGACCTGTCGTCCATGCAACTCTTCCACAGATCTCTAATCTTCAATTTTCTGCTAGGCTTGAGAATACATTGGTTGAATGAAATACATGATGGGAGAAGTTTACTAGCATTAATGGGGAAGGAAAGAGTGTGAAATCCTTAAAATGTACCTGAAACTTGTTTGTACAAGCCATTGTTCATGATGAGGATTACTACCACACTGCATTCTTACAACCATAGCTATCCTGAATACAATAGGAAGATGCAGTATTTTATCCCAACAGTTTTACTATTAGACAATTGGAATCAGTGCCATCCAGAACAAGCCGTGACACATGTGCACTATTAGTTTTATTACTTTAATAGAAGGTTTTACCTGATATGGAATGATGTTATGGTGTTTCTTAAATGAGCCAAAGAAAGAAAAATGAACTGGCTAAAACTTGTCATTCACTATGGTGAATATCTGTTAAAGATATCACAGCAAAGGAAGTAGTTAAGATAGGGGTGAATTCTATGATCCAGTGTACAAGTAATCCTCATCTTGAGAAATTAAAATCTGTGTTTACCTTGTTTTGCATTAGATTCATCTTCCTTGCCTGCTTTTTGCTTTGACTGTGGTGGCTCTGTCTCAAATGGATTTTCCTCTTGTCCGTTTGCTCTTTGTGCCTTTTGTTTATTTCTTCTTTTGTTTTCTTCTGCTTGCTAATGATGGAGAGATAGAGAGGGCATTTTCAGTAACACTGATTTTCTAACAATTGTAAAAAACAGAAATACTGATTCCCCATTCCTTACACTTTGTAGTTTCTTTTTAAGTTCCAGGTTAGCTTCTTTGTAGGATTTGGATGTAGCATTGAGATAATAAATACTCAGGCTAAATTTAAAGAAAAAGAAAAAACTTGTTAGATAATGGTTTAAATACAAAGAATCTTGCAAATTTCCTACAGTAATAACTATAGTTATTAACTGCATTTTTCCTCATTTATTTATTTTTCCTAATCAGTAGAGGCATTTTGGCAGTGAAAAATGTAGTATGAAGAAGGCATACTTATCTCATGGGAAATAATGATGATAATAATAATTAAATAAAAAGCAGAAATAAGTATGGTAGCTAAGGAAAATTCTGCATAAAGCTATGCCTCACTGCAAAGTTGTAGCGAATAACGTTAAATAAGTTATTCAGTAAAGTTAAATTAACTTGCATGGCATACTCTAAAAATAAGTAGCCATACTTAGAAAATCTTTTGTTATAATACAACAGACTCAAGTACTGCCAGAAAAGTAGCCAAAATCATTCATTTTAATTTTAAAAATCACAGTCCCATTCTACTTAACAATAATATCCCTGCACAGTGCAATTTTCATTTTTTAATGAATTGAATTACTTTCATAAAAACTCTGTGAAATTATTATTTTTTACTATCTTAGTGGATTTCTGATAAGAAATCTCTTCTCAAACTCAGTAGTAAATCATTAATCTACATATCCCATTTTCACTGCTTTTCCTGATTTTGCTTTACATATTTTTAAACTCGCCCCCCACCCTTATTTTATTTTTATTTTTGCCTCAGAGCACAGCAAAATATGAATTGTGCTCAGAATAATTCATTAGAAACTAACTGTGCATTTCAGAGGGAAATCTAGTTTCTGCTTTTCTAGCTGAGGGTTAAACATGAGAATTAAGTGAATCTTTGTAAAATTTCATCTCAGAATCTCATTTATTTCATGTAAAATCTTTTTGCAAATTTTTGCTCTATTTTGTAGCCTTCTTTGTGTTTCTGGCATTTCTACAGTGTAGGGTTAAAGCCCTGTCCATTTCTACCTAGAATTTGCGTTTAGTTCAGTATGCTAAAAGATGTTCTATACATGTAAACTGATCTACCTTTGTCAAGGACTCAGTACAGCCTTTAAGACTATTCAGGTTCATTACTCTTTATCTGCTACTGACCTATTAAAAATCCATAACTAGAAATTGGACAAGAATTTTACACAAATACTTGAGACTGGAACATCTCCATAGTATAACAACTCCATAGTTCTCTCTCCTTTTAATTCCATCTCAAAGAATACAATTTTCATCAAGGACGGGCACTGGCACTCAAGATCAGATACACTGAAAGTTAATGAGAAACATGTCTGCTTCACGGTAACCATCATTCTAATAACTTTGTATTGAACTTGTTAAGGATTTATGAAGTGTAGCTCTACCTACTAGACTAGCTGATCAAAGTCACAGCACTTCAGATCCCATAACCTTTTGCAATTTTATAGTTTCTCCATTAGAGTAGCAAAAGCAAACAAACAAACAAACAAACAAAAAAGCCATGGAACAAGAAAGCAAAAAATAGATCTTTGTCTGTGGAAAAGCACATTACTTATGGCCAAAGAGAAGACTTGACATCACAGGGTAATCAGTACTCTAATTAGATATTTAGACTGTTAAAACTCAGAGCAAAAGAAAATGAATAGACTTTTCATTAAGTATTAAGCAAGATGTAAGTTAATATTCTATACGTACACCATCAGTAATATAAAAGGTAGGATGAGTCCAGGGTTAGAGGCATAACCAAATACTTTCCCAAACCAAGAAGGGAAGTCATGCTCCAAAGTTTCTGATATGACTTCAAACATTCTTGTTTTCCCACTATTAAACAGAAAATATACAATATATCAAATATCAATATATCAAATAAAAATGTAAATACAGTAATATGCATATATAAGTTAAATATATCACACCAAATCTGAGTAAAAGAAGAAAAAACTGTACATTAGCATTATTTAAAACTTAAAATTCTGTAACTGTCCTTCACACTAATGCCCAGAATAATCTTCTCCATAACTTTGCAAAATAATGATGTTAAAGTGGCAGGTCAATATTTTGCCTGGTTTTCTCTCATATGCTTCATGTATATAATCTGGTTCAGCCTCCAGCTGGCAGGCACCTATCCAGTCGTCCAAACCATTGCTAAATTATTGATAAAAACATCCGCTAACTGCTTCAGTACTTGGATCAATCTTGTCATGCTCCATGCTGTGACTCAAATAATAAGAAAGCTTACTTTGCAACATTTGCTTTGTTACCATCATTTCTGTAAAATTTAACAAGGTTATTCCTCAGTAAACATTTAGAATGTCATGTTATTATCCCTCTTAGGTCACTGTGACTATAGCAAGTGGCTAGACGAATATACCAAAATAAACAAAAATCTGTATCTTATGTATTGATTGTTGTTGTGTATTCATTAAAATCATATGCCATGCTAACTATCAAGTAAAGATGCTGAAAATGGTCCCGAACTTTAAATTGAAAGTATGGCTTTATCTAAGCTAGCTTGGCTGGAAGGCACATGTTTGCATGCATGAGAAAGGCCTAATCTTTTAGAGAAGTCTAGTTAATATGGAGGTCTTTAGAACTTGAGGAATGTATTCAGGAATCCAGTGGTAATAAAGGAGCATGAAATACAGTGTCAGCTGGAGATGTCGCAGTAGTCAAAGTCTGCACCACCTCCTTCAACTTCAGCACAACAGTGCACATTCTGACATGCCCCTACTACAAGGCATACATAAACATTTACTGAAAGTCATCACCCTTGAGCCAGAAGACTACAGTGGCATAACTGGCCACTCCTCAGTAATCTCTGGCATAATTAGAGCAAGAACAACAAATGTTCACTTTGCAGCTAACTAAAAATTTTTCTATTCTATACACAAAGAAACCTTTTCTAAATAATTAACCAGTATTCTAGAATTCCAGCTTCAAGAATTTTTACAGTGATAGACATCACACAATAAAAATACAGCATATCAGGTATAATACTTATTAACAAAGCTATTTTCAATACTGTATCATTTACTTATGAGGCAGTTGATCATATCATTAGCATAAGGTAAAATGGAAAAGACCTGAAAGGGCCACAGTCAAAAGATGGTGGAATGGAGACAATGGTGTACACAGCAGGCAGTGTGGAAAGAAAGAGAATGAAAAGCAACATGGCCATGTAGAAGTTGTTAGATCTGGAGGCTTTGAAGACTCTCTCCTGAGGAACATTGCAGCACATCACTGCCCAGCATTGCAGGTACATTGAAGTATGGAGCCGGAACACATTGATTGCAGGGAGACAGGGAGCATAGAAAGATCCCATCCTAGAAAAGAAGGAAAAACAAAAAAAAACAACCACAACCTCACAACATTTTCTGGTAGAACTGACAAGATATACCATCTACTCCCTACTTCAATGTGCTTGGCATTCATATATACTGCACAATATTTCATAAAACCTTGTTTACACTTTTTTTTTATTTTAATGGTCTTGTCTTTCCTTGCTGTAAGATGTACTGGAGGCATATGTACAGAATTCTCCGTGTGTAGTTTTTGTCTCAAAATTCCACAGTCCTCATTTTTTTTCAAATGAGATGATCACTTAATGAAATTTTACTCACTTCTTTGTACTGTTAGTTTAGGTAGTAAAGTAAAGCTAGGTATTATCATACTAATCTACTTTATTCTTTGTTGAATTTCTTAATATACTAGCACCATTTTAGGAAATAAATTTTGCTACATCAACTACCTCCAGAGTACAGAGATGTCATGTCAAATTACAATATAACATTTCCCTCTTTTTTTGTGTGTATATTCAGTGAAAAGATAAAAGCTTTTCAGCTATGATTCAAGGCAGAGAGCACTGTATGGTCCTAGTCCTTACCTGTGGGAATACAAGAAAGACTGTTTAAAGTAGAAGTTGTGAAGGAAGATAAACAGCATAAGAAAGTAAGGCTGAGAACCAAGGACACTTTCAGAAGAAGAGAAACACAAAGTCAATTAAGCTGTTTGATAGCCACATGATGATGGCACTGACTGGAGGAAGAGTACATGGCTTGAGACAACTCACAGCCCTGATTGGATAAGTGCCTGTATGCACAGTCAAGGAGTGATTGTGGAATGTTTTGTTGACATGTAAAGGTGAGCGGGAAAGTTAATAGAGAAAACTTGTGAATGTATAGAAGGGATGTTAGAACTTAAAATAAACTATTTGGGTTGTTCACATCTGAGTTTGTGCCTCAGACACTGCACTTACCCATGTGGAAATTTGTTAGCTGCAATATACTCTTCAATTTCAACAAATCTTTTTACAGTATTTAGGCATAACACTTACTGTAGGTAGAAAAAATCTTGCCAATAAATCATTAATACACAGAAGAGCTGCAAATGATTTGCATCCCAATCATTTTGTGAATACACAGAAAAAAGCGAATAAAGGAGATC
This sequence comes from Callipepla californica brunnescens, assembly GCA_023055505.1. NCBI lineage: Eukaryota > Metazoa > Chordata > Aves > Galliformes > Odontophoridae > Callipepla > Callipepla californica. Next base: position 1,289,865 of record JALIRH010000031.1, on the reverse strand, counting down.
TTCATGGTCTATTTCATTCACAAAATAAACGCTCACGTACATCTCTCATTCCTTATAGTTATGTGCCAGTTGTAACTGCACTTTTTATTATGTTTCACATGAACATAAATATGCGCTACAGAATTTGAGAAGACGACAAAACAGAAACGAATTTGTACCATGTACACAGTAATGGTAAATACAGTTTTGGCAGTATATGTTCATTACTGTTAAGTCAACTTTTTTCTGTTTTGATATATTCAATTCATAAGTCTGCAAGAAAGATGTTGTATCACAATGACTGCATCAGAAATGCACAAGTCACACATTCTGTGCAGCATCACAAACACTGGGGCACTGCAATTTCCAAGCTCACATGTTTTGTATGTGAGTGTAAAAATTAGAAGCATTTATAGAATTGTTATCAGAGAGAATAATCAGGAACAACTCCCTCAACCAGCCCCAAGCTTCTTTCAGCTAGAGAATGATTTCCAATATGTTTTCTGAAGTGTTAACCGCAGCAATAGAAGATGAGTGACATCAACTGAGAAAAAAAGTTGTAAGCAGAGTTAATAGTTTCACTTTCTTACTGTGATGTCCAGCAGCCTGAGAATACTTTTTACCAGAAGTGAGGATGCTTGTCTAATGACAGATAAGAGCACAACGAACGTAAAGGTGAGCTGCTTATCTTGGGTGCAGAGAACTCTACAGATCGCTTGTGCACCAGGTTGACTATTTCTAGCTATATACTTACAGCATGCCAACGTTATGATGTCACAGTTGGTGCCATGTTCATCCTCACCAACTTATCCTCCAGCCAAGCAGGCCCAGAGTGATGATGTCAGGGCACTGGGAGAGAAGCTTGGTGGCAGAGACTCGAATCCAGCTCAGGGTCAGTGAATCCAGGGCCCCCGTTCCTCTCAGTGCAAGGACAGAGCCTAAATAATGCTATGTAAGGCATGTCCAGGTACAGCTCAGCCCAGGAAGCTGTCTCCGACTGTACTCAGCCCTTCCTCTGCCACCGCAGCCATGCTGGGACCTGGCCTGAGCCCAGGGACCAAGTGAAAAATCAAAGACATTCAGGTTGCTCAAAAGTAATAAGGTACTGTGGTGCTGTGGCTGGGACACTGGAATGAGGAGCCTGAGCAGGAGAGGTGCAATGGGAGTGCAGGGTGCCAGAGAAACCTCACTTCCTCAGCTGCTGGGAACCAAAGCACCCTGAGTAGGGTAGAAATGGGTATTTCTAGCAGCACCCAAGGCAGGACTAAGCCTGTGTATGCAAAGGAGGGAGGATATGCGCAGCTCTGTTAATGCTGCACAGGACAAAAATAAATGAATAAAATAACCTTCTGGAAATTACAAAAGTGGAAATTTTCACTCAAGCAAAAACTGTAATTAGCAGAAAATTGTTAAAGGGAAAAAACTGGGCCTTAGCAAGAATCAAGAAGTGATGCTTGCGGATGGCAGTTCTTCAGAAGGCGGAGCATCTTACATTAGGACAGGCATTCTTTAACCCATGAAATTTAGATCTTTCCTCTTCAAGGGCTACTCACTGCTACTGCAGCAGGGACATTTGATACACACTCACATTCATATAGAGATATGTATATTTGCACCTTTGCACATGGTGCATTGGAATAAACTAGAAGATATTTCAGTTTCAAAGCACTCAAACGACGAGAAAACAATCAAGAATAAAACAGGATTCCACCCAGCCTTTTACTGCAAGACTCTCTATAAAAGTCTGATGCACCTAGTTCCAGAATCTCAATGCAGAGCTAGTTTAGAAATATATTTCACTGTACCAGAGTATTTCATTGCACTGACATTAAACTAAAGCAGTAAGACAAGATTGACATTTCACAGATACTTCTAGGTACTGCAGTACCACGGAGAGTGCTGATGCACAGTCACATTAGAGACATAGGCATGCTTACCAGATCATGCCCTGATTAAAGATCAGTCCGAGCACATTCCCACTTATATCAAACTCTGAATATGATGGCTGAAAGAAATAACACAAATGTTTTCATTAGACTTGCATAAAAGTTTTTTAAGATAACTAGATTAAAACTATCACTTTCAACAGCAGCGTAATACTTGCATTATGTTGCAAAGAATTTCTGGTACCTGGCCTACTGATTCAGAACCTTTAGCAATTAATTCAAAGTCTTCAGCAAACTTACATTCTGTCTAGGGAAGGTTGTTTTTCCTAAATCAGTAGGATATCTGAAGCCTAAAAGCAGTCTCAACACTGCACAAGCCTTGAGGAGGTACACTGTCTTTACTATGTTAGAGTTGATAATATAGGCACAATAACAATATTGAAGTGCTAATTAGAAACTTAGACAATACTCAAGCTTTTTACAAATAATTTATTGACGAAATATAGGACTTGACCTACATAAAACATGACCTTTTGCCTGGATAACTCACCCCTTTGGAACCTCATGACTATCAAAGATACTACCAAGAACTCCATATTAACAAAACATTTGCATAGTATTAGATTTTAATGAGCATAGCAATCCTAGGAATAGGAGGGTACTTCAAAGAAATAGTGTGAATATTCACATGTTAAAATGTATAATAGCTGTGTGACTTAGCACCTGGATGTGCAAACTAGGAGCAGTGATCCCCATGCACCTAGTGCTGCAAAAAAGTAATACTGCCTTTCTAACCTGTTATTAATTTAGCAAGTGCCATTCATGGACTGCAGTGACATCTCTACATCTTCACTCATCCTATTTACCAGCCTCTCCTAAATTCATGAACATTTTCCAGCTGCAAGCACTGAGTACACTGAATATGAGCAATGAATTTAGTACGCATATATTAGTATGCACACATGTGAGTGATGATCTGACAAAGAGTTAAAATAACAAATCAGATACTTACAAATCCATATTCCAAGTCCCAGCACCAGCAGTAATTGAAAAACCTAACAAAGACAGCTCTCAAGAAATCACCTATTAGAATTGTGATATATGTTGTCATCGTGTCGGAGACTGTCAGCCGTACAAACTCCTGTTAAAGCAATATTTCCTTTTAACAATACTTTTAAGCAATAATAGTTACATTAGTATCAAAATACCAGACAAGGTCCCTAAATGTGCTCACTTTGCTACAATTTGTCAAAGGCTCTTTTCTCTTGATTCAACTTCTGAGAAATCCAGGAGAAAGACTGCCTCACGTCTGTTCAAGATACCCTCTGCTTCTTCTTATGCTCATAACAAATGACACTTCCAGGGTCCCAGAATATGATTAATCTGACAAAGATTTCCAGACAGTATTGCTGCTATAGAAGACACCGCTTTTGATTCCCATAAATCTGGGGAGAGTAAAAAAAAACCCAAAAAAAACAGAAACAAACAAACAAAAAAACCTACAATCCTTATTCCTCTTCTTTTATTTCAGTAAGTCCCATTAAACTACGGTTTCAGGCATTAATCTAATTGCCCAAAAAACTATTATTATTCTCTCCAATCTCAAAATGATGAGACCTGGGTGTTCTTAGCTAACCATGCTGCATCAGTGAGAAGAGTACAGTGTTTGTTTCTTTCCTGCCATTCTGCTCCGTGCTGTCAATTGGGAGCATAAGTGACAAGCTGGAAGACTGCCACAATGAGTGTGCAAAAGCAGAAGCTGTGATTCAGTGCTAAATTCAGTCAATGAACAGGAAAAAAAAAAAAGAAAAGAGAGAGAGAGATAAAAAAAAAGGAAAAGGAAAAGGAAAAGGAAAAGGAAAAGGAAAAGGAAAAGGAAAAGGAAAAGGAAAAGGAAAAGGAAAAGGAAAAGGAAAAGGAAAAGGAAAAAAAGAAAAAGAAAAAGAAAAAAAAAGAAAAAGAAAAAGAAAAAAAAAGAAAAAGAAAAAGAAAAAGAAAAAGAAAAAGAAAAAGAAAAAGAAAAAGAAAAAGAAAAAGAAAAAGAAAAAGAAAAAGAAAAAGAAAAAGAAAAAGAAAAAGAAAAAGAAAAAGAAAAAGAAAAAGAAAAAGAAAAAGAAAAAGAAAAAGAAAAAGAAAAAGAAAAAGAAAAAATGTTGTCAATGCCATGAACTATGCAGAGGGACATCCCTAGGAGAAATGATTCAAATTAAACTGAAATAGCTGTTTCTAAGCTTCGCAGTTTAAGAAGAAAAAGAAGGAAAAAAAAAGTCTTCCATCTTAATTTTCTCACATTTTCACTTCTTTATTTCACTTGTCAGTGAGAACAACACAGAATCACAGAATCACAGAATTGTAGGGGTTGGAAGGGACTTTAGAGATCATTCAGTCCAACCCCCTGCCAAACAGCTCCCTAGCCCAGGTTGCACAGGTAGCCATCCAGGCAGGTCTGGAATGTCTCCAGAGAAGGAGACTCCACCACCTCTCTGTGCAGCCTGTGCCAGTGCTCCATAACCGTCACTGTGAAGAAGTTCCCTAGAATATATCTATATAGATTCTGTACAGATCTTCCCATGCTTCAGTCTGTGTCCATTTCCCCTCATCACCACACACTGCTGAGAAGTTTCCAGCCTTGTCCCTTTGCCTCCTGCTTCTTAGATATTTATAGACACAGAATAAATATAAATTTGACATGACCTCTTACAACACACTACATTTTTGACAAATATGAACTTAGTTACATTACCTGGCCTACCATTGTTTCCCAACATGGTCCCCTGGGAACATCTGCAGGGTCCACCTGTATTGGAGGAGCGGTTGAATTTTCTGGAATGGTGCCATTGTACAGACTGGCTTCCCATATTGTCATATTATACTTGACTATCTTTTCTTCTTCCAACTAAATAAATAAGTTAATCAGGAAAAAAAAAAAAAAAGATAATGAGGTTACAATACCAAATTTTTCATGCCTTCTAATTCAAGACTCCCCCATCTTTTGCAGACACGTTTGTGGCACAGTTGGAAACAGACATCTTTGACCTGGTATATATTAAAAACAGTGAAGAGAAGTAAACAGCTTGCCTTGAGATTGATTTCATCCATTAGGGCAATAATGAAAGTGTAGAGATTGCCAAGAAAAAGAGCAAATATGCGTCCAAGCTGCCATCTTAGAGCTATTCGAGGATGGTAGTTTTCCAGAGAACTGATTACATCAAATAAGGTTGGACAGAACATTCCTAAGAGTGACATGACCATGTTTACCTAGGGAGGTGGGAGAAAAAGAACAAAAGTTTACAGTGTGGTTGTTAAGAAAGCAAAACCTGCCTAGGTTTTTATACAGCAATGCTGTCTTTAGGTGCTTACTGCATACTGTTACAACGAACACAATAACTTTCACTATTCTACTAACAAACAAAACTCTCTTTGCTCTAGGAAAAAGCAGACTGAACAGAAAAAAAAAAAAAAAAAAAAAAGATACTGGACTCCTAGACTGGCAGATGGAGCTGGAAGGCATGTTACACTCTTGTTACACTGCAGAACTGTATCTTTGAAGCTCCAGCTAACTTTGGAGATGGCCACATGCAAGTCACCTTCCTTGGATCAGCAACAGGAGAACAGACTCCTTGAAAAGATACTGCAAGACCATTGAGTGGCTAGAAAAACAGTTTTAAGAGCTCCCCCAAAAAATAAAAGTTAAGGACATAAAGGAAAATTCTATCTGAAGGAATATTTGAAAGAACAAGCCAAAGAATATTCCTTTTAATGAATCGGGAAGCGGAGAGACTAGAAGAGTTGTTTTGTTACACGTTTACCACCCATACTCAAAGTACTTAAGTTTGCAGGAAAAAAAAAAAAAAAAAAAAAAAAAAAAAAAAAAAAAAAGCAACATGCAGAGTGGAGGAACAGTTTCAAACCACATCTATTTTAGAAGTGTGCTAGCACGAACTTCATTTCTTTCCCACCACCCGTAGTTCTCCAGACCTTCCAGGGCAAATTTCTGGGATCTTCTCACAACAAAAAATATGAGGTAGCCACTCCCAGCAAGTGTGCATAAAGCTAAGAAGTTAGCAAGAACCCTCAGGAACCGAGTCAAGTGAATATTTTCCTCTTTTCGGCTCTCCTGTTCCTCCACGATAGCTTCCTGCACTTGTTAGAAACAAAAGAATATTATCAGTACTTTAATGGTCAATACCCAACATTGCTTATCCAGTTAGAATTCCAGTTAAATAAGTTGTGACAAAGCAAATGCAGACCTGGACATCATGTTTTCAGATAAACTTATATTGCTCCAGAAAATCCGTTGTGGACCATTACGGATTATGGAGTTTGGATTCCCAGAGCTCCCTTTGCTTACATTTACTGTATCTGAATTCTTATTAAACCTTCACTCATGTGTCATTAAGAAATCAGCACTGTCAATTTGTGAGGTGCTGTGAGGTTGTCACCAGTAATACACGTGATTAGCTGCCAGAAAAGGAACAGTCAAACTTCAAAAAAAAATTCACATTTGTGATAAAACAGCAAATAAATTTATTTTCAGAGTTGTTCTATGGGTTTACATATAGAAATGCAGAAAGAAAACAAATAAACATTATAAATCTTAAGACTGTAATACAAAATGTTTGCCTAGTATTTATCCTTGGCCATGACTCCGTTGTAGATGGAATCTCCAGATTCCTGCTGTGGCCAGCAAAAAGTTTTCTCTCTGAAATGTCCTCATGAGAAGGAAGTTCGGTTACAATTTCTTATTTTGGTACAGAGATCAGTTGTCCAGAAGGGAAGCTGGACTCCTGAACTGTAATAATTAATTAATTTTTAATTATTATTCATACTTCTACTTTCCCTAACAGTTGTGTTCCTTACATAAAGGAAAGGAGATTGCAGCAACTCTTAAGCAAAACTTTGAGAATGTCAGCAAAGCTAAGGTTTCACATTTTTGTTACCCACTTCTCTGGCAAAGATTACAGTATATGTTCACGAGTGTATATCTCAAAAATAAATCTCCATCTCAGTTGATTTATGTTCTCCAAATGTCATTCTATAGCTAATCTTCATTGGCAGGCATGGAAATCTCACAGACATTCAGTGCGTAGCATTTTGTTCATATTTGTTTTCCAAGGACCTCTTCTTTCCACTTACCTTGAGTGCAGAAAAAATTTATACCTGCAGTTGAGAGGGTGAGCAGTGTGGAGAAACAAACTGGTTATATCATTACTTCAGGAAGTAACAGTGTTGTGTATGATAGGACAGTATAGCTAATGCTTGGCCCTCCAGCTCCTATTGCTGTTTAACATCATGGTTGGAGGCTAGTGTCCTATTCATTACCTGGTAACACACTGCCAGCGTATTCTCCAAATGCTATTGGAAAGTTAAATTATTCTTTATACACTGCACTGGTATTTCCCTATATAGAAACATTTTATTTAACATTCAAGAGACAAAATACTTCCCTGCATTGTTTTTGCAGCGATGCATCTCTCATCCTGCCCTAGATACTCACAGAATGAGTGCTGAAATCGTCATGCATTTCAAACTGAACAGAGGCCTATCAAAGTCTAGTATTGCAAATTGGGCTGTTTCATAATTAATCGAAAACAAAAACTTTTCTTATGCAAAGCAAGTATACACTCAAAATTCTGATGAAAATTCTTCTCATATGACGAATAGGCACTTTATTTTTGTTTGTTTGTTTGTTTGTTTGTTACTGCAGTCTTGTGGTATCTCTTGAGAAGCAAAAGAGGAATGTATTCATTTCAGCCTTTTAAAAAAGAAATTTTTCAGGTATAAGCTTTATAGGAATTACAATCTATCAGAAACAAGGAAAAAGCATGGATTATTTTTACAATAGAATCTTTTTGCTAAAATTAGTTCTGCAGTCACAGAAAACAGAAAAACAGGATGGAAATGTGTAAGGACTCAGAATCAGAGGCATTTAGATCTGCCCACTTTGGTTTAAGCATCTAGGCTCCAGGCAAAGTTAATACTTGACCTTAGTTCCATCTGATTCACAGCACTGTGAAAGATAAATCAGATTACATCTCTTTAGTGATCTTTGTTTTACCTTAAAGCTGGTAGTGATAGAAGCAAACTTATTATCTGCTGTCTCAGGATTGCCAATCAGGTAGTCCCAACTTGTGAACATTTTCCAGCTGAAATTAAAGCTAGTATCATCCCCACCACCATCTTCATTTGCATTCCTTGCCATTCTACAAAAATCAAAAAGATGCAGAAAAGCTCTGTTAGAAATAGTTATGTTCTGTGAGTCTGTTTTTTTAAATTCTTCCTAAATATCTAGCTTTATTCTGAAATATATTTATATTATTATTGCAACCAGTCATGTTATACTATATCTAAATTTTAAAAAATCTACTTGAAACAAGGGAAAACAATGGAGATTTTGATATTTTTAGAGAATGTATCGGATCATAATATTCATTTTCATGAGAAGGACTGAAAGTATCTCATGAACATCTCAGAGGAATGCAGCTGAATAAGAAACTCAAACACAATATTAGGTAGATTTCTCAGAGATGAAGTTGCAGTAGATTTGATTAGACCCTTCATTAAAAGGAACAAAAGTCCTCTAAAATAACTAGCCAAAACAAAATAAAGAAATCACTAATTAAAGATCTCAGGCTTGCCTCATATCTCATATGTATTTTAAATAAGATTTGTAACTGTTCCCACAAACATCAAATTCTTCCTTTATTGATTTCATTTCATTTTGACTGCTAAATTTACTCTTTCAAATTGTTGTCATTCAGGTAATAATAGTGCTCTTGTTTCTGAATGTTTCATCATTTAGTTCAGCCTACTAAACACAAGGATGGAGTATGTTGGTAGCACATAAATCATTTAACCTTGGGCACTGCATTGCTTTTTGGTCAGGCAAACACAACCCTTTTTATGAAGCTGACTAATGTGGCAGATATATTTTATTAATGTCAATAAATAGTTTGTAACACATTTCTAACTGCCCAGTGAAATGCATTCTCTCAAACAGAGGAGTAGAATTAATAGTAAGGGATACAGCAAATGCTTTTAAGCTAGCATAATCTAATGCCAGTTTGTTGTTGCTGTAGTAGCTGTTGTTGTTACTACTTATTTACAGAATGGCATATTATGAAACAGTCTTGGTAGACTCTGCTTTGTTCCTGCTTTTTGACTGAGGTAATCTTAGACTAAGGTAATTATTTCTGAAGTAATTTAAATAGTGAACAATCCTATGTTCAGGATGTCATATCTTTGAGAACAAAAATGTTTCCATTTTGTTTCCACAGGATAAGCTGTAGAGTTAAGCTGTAGATATTTCCTCTAAATATAATAATATAACTTATACTCCTCGCTTTTTCATGCATGCATTCTTTCTCTTTCCCAGATGTTAATCAACAGGACAGTACCCCACTGCACTGCTTTCTAGAAAAACAGGAATAATCAGAAGACTGCAAGAACAGCTCTTAAGATCACCAGGTTACAGACCAGCAGTAATGTCACATGGCCAGGTGGGAAGGAAGATACAGCATGATTTCCCTGTTTTATTCTCAAAAATTCTCTGCTAGAATAATTTTGGTTTTAGTTTATTTTTTTATTTGTCTGCATGACAGTCAATTATTACTCTCAAAAACTAAGACTTTTCTAATCTTCACAAATACATGATCAAATAAGTATTTTAAAAGACATTTTCCACCTAAATTAATGACTTATTTTTATCAAAGTAGATATTTGTTCTCCAAAATACATGTGCAATTGAAGTTTCTCTATTGATTTTTTTTTTCTTCTGGAATGCTTTTGGTTTTGCCCAAGGCAGGAAACCACATAATATTTGAAAAATGGAACATAATTTAAGCTGGTGCTTATGAGAGTGAAAAATACTGTCAACATCACAAAACACTGGAATAGATTAACTATGACCTTCTCTAAATTCACTAGTGTCCTTGAATCCCAACCTCTCATGTTCCAATTATTCCACCCAAAGAAAACTATAAAGCTGTACTACTAGCAAATGGCATTTGTTGTGGTAGGTGTTCACTGTGCTTGAATCAAGGTTATTAAACATTAAATTTACTAGCAGTGCATCTGTTCTGAAACTGTTAGAATCATCACTGTTTAATACTATAAAAACAGTCATAAAATAATATATGAAATATATTCTTTTAGAATATAATAAGGCTATAAAATAATCGTGAATTAATATTAATCCATCTCTGGTCCTATGACAAAATTCAAGTCAAGAATTTGAGAAGCCTAATGTTGCAACAATTGTACTGCCTAGGCCTAGTTTCATTTACACATGTTTCCAATTGTTTTAAAGTCAGTAACATTTTATTAAGCATAGTTTTACACTGCTGGAGATAATTTTATTTGTCACAGGACTTTAGATCTTTACTATGATCAATAGTATTCTATGAAACCACAGTGCAAATGTGACTTAACCACTATAGACTTGAGGAGAGTTGTTTGCTGTGGACTATGAATTACAAAAAGAATTATTTGCCATATGTTTCTTCCTTTTTTGCCTTCTTTCTTCGTAAAAGAATTTAATTCACATAAGGTAACGCTGAAAGAAGAACTCTTGAATTTCCTTAATGTTAACTGACATAATGCTAGATACAGAGCATTATGAAAAGATGGACTGACAGTTCTGTTCCTGATGTTCCGCTCTCAGTTTACACTCTGAAGTCACAGGAGGGAAGTATTGGTATTTCACTAAGGATTTTTCCCACTTCCACAAAGACAGTTGATGCAAAAATAAATAAGTATAGACACAAGGAATCTTATACAATTTTAAAAGAAGTCAGCCTTTCTTTGCATTTTTGCTCCACTGGTGTTGTATTTGTCCCGCTCTTCAGATTGCTACATCCTAAACTGTATTTCCTAAAAGAAAGCCTTAGCGATTAACATTGATATTACTTGTTTTTATAAATGTACTCATTTCAGAGCCTACATGAACTTACGTTCGAATGACAATCATAAAGCTGTAGCCAATAGTCCCAACACCAACAAGGAAATAAGAAAGGGGCATCCTGAACTTGAGCCATCCAATTGTCCTCTGGTTATTGTAATAACCGTAAAAAAGAACAGAATACTGTGCAAAGCCCTGAAAATTCAACAAAAATTGTAACATCACAAGTCTGTTAGATATGCACAGAATTAGAGTTTAATTAATAGCAGCATTATGAAGCATTTCATTTTCAGTGCATTCACAACAGTCATAAATACCACTATAATTAAGCTAACGGGAAGGAAAAATCCCTCTTTTTATAAGTTTAGAAAGGCAGAATATTTAATTTAAGTTTTCTAACCTTTTCTCTTTAAAACTTTTCATGGCAACTCTATCTCCAATAAAAAAAATTCACCCTCGTATTTTGTTCTATAGATTACTCGCAGCAAAAATGAAATATTTTTGCTTCATTTCCACATTTTTGTGAAACTTATTTGACATAACATTATCATAACTTCTTTGTCCGGAAGCATTCTTTTCTGTTCACTGAATGAGCATTTAGTACGTTAGTCATTACATAACTACATATTTTTGGGGTGATTGTTCAGTATGCAGGTTTTTTATACACTTAAACTCCAAGGCTAGATAGAGTGTGAGGTAGGCGTATATTTCTTTTCAGCACTTAGAAGTTTTTCTGTTTTTCTAAAAGCAATAAGAATCCCCTTCTCTTCACAGATCAGTTTGCTGATTTTTCAAAGTAATTCACTAATACATGGTAAACTATAAGCAATTGAGGGAGTCTAAAACAATTCAAATAAATGAGGCTTTATGATAAACCTCAGGTTAGAGTAGGAATCTCTTCCTAGATAATTGTAACCAGAAACTTCCTGACAGCAGCTCACCATGGATACAGCTCCAGCTGAATGCAATGAATTCAAGTCAAATACAGTGTTCAGTCAAAATGTAATTGGTGGATAGATCAGGTGTTATTTTCTGTTAGTTGAAAAGAGATGTTTACTTCCCTTTTGGTGTTCAGTATCTCATATTATTTAAATAACATCTCTCCTTTACATCATATCACACAACATGCAGTTCATCTATGCTAGTTCTCGCTAAAACTGAAATTAATCAATCACAGTATAAACTAAAAAAAAAAAAAAAGATTTGCAATTATTAGCTGAAAATGAAGTATGAATATATCATAAATAATTATTATATAAATGAACTATAAGAAATAAATACATTAATACTCATAACTTACTTTGTAATATCCAATAGCCACCACCAAATAAAAGGTACTGTTTCCTACACAGCTTAACTGAAGGTGTCACTATCTTCAGGGATTATTTTTCAACAGAACATTCCTCAAGAAAATTTTTTTACCCTTAGTACTTTAGAGGATTCGTTCTTTTCACTGGCCTATTCTATTTTAATTTCCATTGCATTTGCTCCTCATGTTAACTGCTACTCTTATTTACTAAACTTTCTTCATAGCTGTCAGATCCTGTTTCTCTCAGCTATTATAACTTCCTCCTCCTTCCACCATCTGTCTACATTCATCTTTCCTCAGCCCTGTTTATTTTAAAAGCTTTATTCCTATTTGCTGTATGAGCCTCTTTTAGTCTGTATTCTCTTTATAAAGGTTTCAGCTCACTACAAAATTCACATTTCGCCAATAGCTCCCTGATGTTTTAATTTGTTTAAAATGTCATCATTATCTAAATTCCCAGCTACATGTCTAGACATATTCTTCCTGTCATTCAAGTATGTAACTCCTGATGAATCAAATGTAATGTCACTTTATGCAGCAGTCATAGGAAAATGTTATACAGATGTTTTCTTATAAAGGTAATGTTCACTTCTATCCATATCTTTACAAGGAGAGAGCATAAAATGTGGAGAAAAGTAAAGGAGAAGTCATCTGATTATTTAATACATATTTACAGTCAAAAAGTCAATCAATGTACCTTCAACATATTATTACATTAGTTTAAAATTCAGAATTTTGCATTTAACAAGCCTGAAAGATTTTGCTTATAAACGAGAAAATGTTTTAATCAAGTTAAGTATTTTCCTGTGTTCTGTGGTATTATTAACAGATTTGCACCATTGGCTGAATATTTAAAATTGATCCAAGAAAGAGACAAAATGTGAAGGCATTTGAGGCTCTACGTAAGAGTACTGAGTTACAAAGGACTCTGAGATGTCATAGGATTCATGATCTCTGTACACCCTAACCATAGTCAAAAATGGTAATATTGAGGAGAGGCATAATCACTGTACATTTCTGTTTTTTGTTTGTTTGTTTGTTTGTTTGTTTTCAGGGAAGATCAGAGATGGTTTAATGCTGGAATGGAGATAGGTATAAAAATATTCCTGTGCCCTAATGAAAATTCTCATGCAGAGCTCTGCCTCCAGCACTGTTCCATGCCACCAGCATAGCTGGGATGGGATCTCAAAGGCACCAAAACCATACAAACAGGCTTTTTCTAAACGTAAGTCAGTATGCTAAAGGTTGGACACACTGAGCTGTAAGATAGAGGAATTTGTACTTGTTTATTTCCTCAAGAAATGAATTTGCTTTTTGCAATCGTGCTCATGCTTTCTGCTGCTAAAACTCAAGTGCTAGAGGATAAGTCTTTACAGTCTTGGTGCTCTTTGTAGAGAGAGTGCAGCAGATTTAGAGATAAATTACTCTTATCTCAATAGATGCTGTTTTCATCAATATGAAGGATAATCTAAACTAGATCCACTGTTTCACAGGTGAAAAGTACCTTTTATTGACAACATTCTATAGAGAACTCTAACAACCTTCTAACTAATGTGTTGCAATACAAAATTTATCATCAGCTGGCCTTGTACCAAGTTCGATCATCTTTATGGTCAACTGTAGAGACATATCACGTGCAACATTAGACAAATTGTTTTCAGGGTGAAAAGGGAGTATGTTACAGATGATCGGCTTCATCCTTAAATCAATATCCAGAGATGTGGATATGGTATAGACAATTTTTCCAGTGAGTCTTTGTATTGCTTTAAATACTGAAATGTATATGTGGACTATGAGCTTTATCATAAATTTTATCTCTGGGGAAAAAAAATCTATATTCAGAATTTGTGGGGAAAAAAAAGTTCTACTTTCGTTTTTTCCTGAAATATGCCACATTAAAACTTGGAATATTAAATAATGAAGACAAAGTTCTTACTAATCAAAAGGTTGTGTGAATATGCAACATTGTAAGATTATGCACTTACACTAAAATCCCAAAGAGTAGCAAAGTTCATAGCCGTAGCTTCTTCAGCTCTTGGAACAGTTTTTCTAGGTAAAGAGCCATATGGCTTTCCCATCAAAGCCTGGAAACAAGAGATGATAGCAATTTACATTTTAAAGCTAAATACCAACAAAGGGAAGGGATAGTGGTCTGCCAGCCCTTAGGAAGACTTTTCTTGTGTTCCTTAACACCTTAATGAGAATGACCTACTTCTCCACCTCTTCATTGCTTCCCACATTAATGTTTGAGCTACGCCTGAAGCATGCATTAATGATATTTTCTACTTTTAAAGTAGAAGGTAGAGTAGAAAGGTTTGTTTTAAAGAGAAGGCCAAGAGATTAGTTTTTCTTGTAGAGTGGGATTTCATTGGTTAGTTAAATTAAATACATGGGAAGTTGCAAGGGATACCATTTTTGGATTCTGAGTCCCAGTGTTCTGGCAAGATGCTTGCCAAGCCACAGTATATGTCCTCATGGGATACCTTCCAGGCCTTTCCCTGTGAATACTTGGGCATATTCTCTGTTTTAGGTTTAGTGGAAAATGGATCACGCTATTGAACTGTTATACTAAGGAACAAATGGAAATTCCCAGCTTACAATTTCCCACTTGGTCACTAGAAAATAGATTGTGAAGGAGTAAAAGTGAGTAGATAACAATAACTTCAATTTCGAATAAACTCTCTTTTTTGAAAAGTTTTGCACCATTTCAGGCAATATAAGACCACTTCTCGGACAGAATCTTACACACATTTTTCTGTTAAGATTAATTCAAGATACCTCTCTAAAGACAACCTTCAACAAATAAAGTATACCTTTATGGCTTTTGTTCATCATACTAGTTTTTAATGGAGCATAAAGAGATCACAAAATTATTTAAAGGTCATGTCCTATCAAACGTCACAGCAAAGACAGAAATTCACATTCAATGAAAAATTAAAAAAAATCACACCTCAGGCACCATTACAAGTCCAAACGTCAGTCCAAAGAGAATCATGTTTATTCCATACATCCAGCGTAAGAATATGAAATAAGATGCTACTGATGAGCCAAAGTGACCTATGAAAATGTAAGATGTAAAAAAAGGGGAGACCAGTTAGTCTTCATATAATCCTTTACCTTAAGATGAAGTTGTTCAAAGTTTTTTATTCTGAAATGAAATCAAAGGATTTTTTTTCATTTTCTTTACTAATACTATTCCAGAATGCATTCATTTATCTGGCAGAAAAAAGAGAAATAAACACACAAACAAAAAAATACTACTCATGCAAGCTGTTTGTGTCCTGTAAATATTATGATATTTATTTGTACTAGATCCACTGATGGAGAATACAAAGCAAGTAATTTCTTTTTCTTTGTGGGCCTAACTGGATTCATCTTCACAGAGAAAGAAATCCCTTGCTTCACAAACACAGCTTATTCATGTCATCACTTTTTGGCAGTACACACATTTACGAAAAACTGTTTTCAAGCTGGAAGCACAGGAAAAGTAAAATTTCATTTACGACCTCTGATGGAAACCTTAAGAGCTCACTAGGAATTGCAATCACTTCAATTGAACCAGATTGATGTGCTAGCTTTGCAAAAACAAGGTCAAATATCCCACTACTTTTATGTTTTTGTTCCTCTCTATGTGTTTTAATAAAAAAATATATTTAAAAATTTTTTTTTTATTTATATACATTAATTATATTATAACTTTTATATGTGTCCTCAGACAATTCCTCTTCAGTCACTGTGGCCCAAGCAAACCAAAAGGTTGGGTGCACATGATCTAGACCTCAGTTAGTTCCACGTGTTCTTTTGGACTGGTCTTAATATCCTCATTCTTTCAGGAATGATCTCTTTTCAGGAAGCAAAAACCAACATGGACCATGGTGAGAGCTAGGTCTTTATTCTCTGCAGTGGAGAGCATTATGTAAAACTAAGCAGAGGTTAAAATGAAGTTTTGTCTTCTAGGGCTTAAAAACTAATTACCTTTTTCTTCATTTTCCTTATCAAAAAATAAATGTTAATTTGAACTTCCTCTACTGTGTAGTAATATGGAAAGCAGTTGTACAGACAGAGCTCTGAAGCAGTGAACTGTGCCAACGCATTATATATGCATTTTATGTGATGCATCAGATTTCTAAGAATAGTCCAAACAGTGTGTTTTATCTACTACAGTCTGATGTCATTTGGTGATTTTTTTACTGTACTGTCTCCTCCAGAAATGAGCTGTTGAGTAGACAGTGGTCAAATTCCTCAGAGCAATTATATTTCACCAAAAAAATGTCAGCCCTTTGGAGCTAACATGGCCAAGAACTCACATACACAGTGGTGTCTTAATGATGACACCTATATTTTAGGTATTGATCCAGGAGTACAGTCCTAGTGTTCAATCACTTTATTTCACGTCTCCTTGTATTTTTGTGAATTCTGAGGGACCCAGGGTAAACATGCAAGGTATTTTGTGCCAACAGGATTGTTCAGTGTGCTTCCTTTAGCATGACCTATTATGTGCTTAAGTCAGTAGTGTTACCGCTGTTTCACAAGTAATTAAACTCAACCTGGAAAAAGAAAGCCATTGGCACTGTGACATAGGAGTCAAAGGGCAACCACATCTTTGTTCAGTTCACATTTCCCCCTGCAGAGTTGCTTCTGTTGTTTCTTTAATTCAATTGCACTTCCAAAGACAGCAACAATTAAAAACATTTAATTTTATGGAGTTTACCCAGACAAGCTTGAAGTTGTGTGGAATATGCTCTGTATTTGATTTCTGATTAAATCTGGAAGTTTTAACCAGAGTCTGATATTAAAATAATGTTTTTTTAAAAGTTATCTTGTACTAAATCTGCTAACCCGAAATTTGGAGAATACTAAGGTAGTCTTTGATTCAGCATTGTTTGTTAAATGGCCCCACAAAATAAATAAATAAATTAATTAATTAAATAAACCAAAAATGTCTTTTACTTTTTCTAAACTTACTTAATACAGTAAAGTCAGTATAGTATATACATACATATCCTGTCCATATATAAAGTTCAGTTGGCAATCAGATATTTAGAAAAAGTTGAAGCAGAAATTCAGTCTCACTCCCCCAGTGCACCTTTATATTTCCTCTTTCCTTATACACACGTTGTCTTACTTCTGTTTCAGTTTCTCTCACTTCTGCTTTTTTAATATCAAAATACCCTTTTTTTCCTGAGATTTGGCAACTTAATCAGTCTCATCATTAGTATGAAAAAGAAAAAAAGAAGAAAAAAGGAAAAAAGAAAAAAGAAAAAAAAAAGAAGAAAAAGTTGTAATAGAAAAAGAATAAACATTACTATTTTGCCTCTTGAATTTATGAAGTATTATCCTACCATGATTTTGAGAGCTTTACTTTTGAGAGCAAAAATTTTACTCACTGCAAATGAAAACAATTTCTTGATAGAAGAGCAAGACTGGAAGGATCACTACTTTCCATTATTGTATTCATAGTTCACAAGGAAAGAGAAACACTCAAGCATTACTAGCAGAACTTATACCAGGAATCCTTAATGGAAACTTGCAGAAACACTGCTCCCACAAAAACTCAAAATGTCCATTAAGTGTCCAGATCAGTAAATTATTACATTTATCTTGCTGCTGAACTTGATTTTAACAAACAGCTTTTATATTGAGTAGATAATCTATTCAGCAGATTGTATGTCGTATGTTTAAGGACATCAAGGAAGTCTTTTTGCTGTTCAAAACTCCACAAAATTGACAATGTATCATTTCCTATTCTTTTGCTGCTCTGGCAATTATTTTTAGATGCAATTAAGTTGAAATTCCTTCAAAAGGCAATTTCTCTAAATGCAGGCACTATTGCAAATCCTCAGCAACCCATCTGCAGCAGAGCCTCACTCAGGTACTCGTGATGTCAGATTTCCTCCACACAGAGGGATCCATCAGTGGAATTCTCTAATATAACAGTAGCACTAACTACACTGATCTGTTCCTATTTATGCCTAATAGATGGTGATGTCCAAGACCATTAATTTTCACTCTATGATAGAAAATCAAATAAATGACTTTGTAACATCTCTTAAATAAGTCTAAAGATGATGAAAAAGATATCATAGAAATAATTATGATACGCAGACAAAATAAAGTGAAGGTAGACAACCCAGTATCTCTTTTCCAAGTTTAACTTCAGTCCTAGGTCTCACTATGTGTAAGGTCCCTAACATTCTCTCAAGGACATTTTGAACAGGCTATAATATAAAATTTAATAACTATTAATGAGAGAGGAAATACTCATTGCTTTAATACCTGTATGTATGATCAGGGACATATGTCTAAAGTACTAAAAAATAATATACAATTTTGGCATGCATCAGAGAGATGATAGCAGATAGTATACTTTACTGTCATTCACAAGTACTTACTTTCAATCTCTTTAATTTTCATTTCCCAGGGTATGCAGGCTGTTTTAAAATTCTCAAAATCTCTTTGGAATTTCATCCATTTCTGGAAAAGTTCATAGAGTTAAAAAAAAAAAATCATTTCTGACTCCAGATGTTCTATTTCCCCTTAGGCTAGCTAGTGTAACCTTTAATCATACATATCATTCTGTGGCAGAGCGCACTGCAAAAGAATCACCAGATTATGAAGAGTCATCTCTTTTTTGTTTGTTCTGAATATGTCTCCCACTGCCTTTGTGTGAAGTTCTTATTTCTTCCACATGAAGAATGATTAAATAATCCCTTCCTTTTATGACATTCATTTTTTCAGAATTGTTTCTGGGAATTTAATTTGCTCTTTCTTTTGCTATTCACAGTTCAGATTTGGAGCTCAAGCTGTGTCATTTAATTGCAATTACTCTACTCACTACTTTATCTATTTGATAAGTAGAACTTCTGTAACTGAGCTTCCCGTGCACAGCTGAGTTGTTCAGCCAAATCCCTTTTTGTGAATATTAACATTAATAAGATGTGACTACACAACTGCCTGCAGAAAAAACAAGCTACCTAAGGGTAAACCTGGACAGAATAATTAGTCCTGCAAAACATCCATGCTACCATTCTGCAACAGAATTTTATTTTGAGTAGGAGTATACTATTGAAATGAATCTCCCAAACCAGTCAACACATTTACTTTAAAGCTCTATCAAAGGATAAAACTCATATGAAAAACATACTTTAGAAGTGTACAAAACCATGTCCACTGCCATTGTGTATTTAGTTCATGGAACCACACAGGAGTTGGATCAAAGTAAAACTGACCAGAACACTTATAACGTGGACATGGAGTCCTCAGCAACAGCTACTCAGCCTCTCAATCGCACTCCTACAGAGCCACATTGCTTCCCAGAATATATCTGAGTTAGAGTAATAAAATTTTGGCTCAACGGAGGTGCCTCTGGTATTTTTACAGTGGGCAAAAAGACACTTTCTAATCATTCTCAGGATCAAGGGAAAGACTAGGCTTAACATCCAGTCTGTAGAGAAATAATCTAAGAGAATTGTTTCCAAAAGATGTGTCCAGGTTAGAGTCTTTGTAATTCTTGTAAAACAGTTGATTTTTTCTATTGATAGATGTCTCAGTCAAATTGCTAATAAACAGGTGATAAGTCTCAATCAAACTGTGAGCTTAATTAGAAATTGTTTCATGTGAGAGCAGAGGAAACAAAAGTATTAATAACCAGATAAAGACAAGAAAATTTGTTTTGGAGGATAAGCACTTATGGCAGCAATCTTCAAATGGCATCCCTTTTGCATTACAGGAAGTTAGTAAAGTGATATATTTACCTTGGTCATCATCACTTTGTATGCATAGAACTTTTTTCCCTTTCCTTTTCCAAGAGCACCTTCAAATTTTTCAACAAAAAGTTGTGCTTCTCTGGAAAACAAGGGCAAAAAGAGGTGATTACAATTACATAATTACATATTTTTAATGTAACTTTTTCTAACTCCATATTGAATTCTGTATAACCTTGTTCCATTAGTAACATCTAGGAAAGAGAACTCAGATTTTGTCGTCCATCTGCCTAAGAGAAAATTCTTTTCAATTTTTACTTCGGAGATTTGTATATGCCAGAGCTTTGGTTCCCCTGTGTACACATTTCCCAAGACCATGTTTAATTCAACTCTTGAGTATTTCTGTATATATAATCACTAACTGAACAGAATAATTCCTTAGAACTTGGCATCTGCAGTACCAAAAAGACTGAAATTCCTATTATGAAGATATGGAAGTTAATAATACACTGATGATACAAATCTGAAGGGTTTTTTTTAATTATTGTTTTACAGAATATGATCATATATTGAAATAATAAACAGCTAAGACCAAGTATGCACTAAAATTTCTCTCTTACATCCAAACTTTATTTACAAACGAGACTTTCGTGCATCCCTCTATTTAGAAAATATGCCCTAAGAGCCACACATTCTGACATAATCCACTGAAAAACTGAGTAAAATTTTTAGATGTTAATTGCATGCTGACTGGTCAACTATTATATTACTTTTACCTGGACAATTAAAAAGCATTATATATAATATCATTCACAAAATCATAGAACAGCAAAGGTTGGAATGGTCTTAAAGACCATCCAATTCCCACCCCCTGCCACCGGCAGGACTGCCACCTGCCAGCTTAGGCTGCCAAGGGCCCCACCCAACCTGGCCTTGAACATCGCCAGGGATGGGGCAGCCACAGCTTCTCTGGGCAGCCTGTGCCAGTGCCTCACCATACTTTGAGTAAAAAACTTGGCCCTAACATCTAAGCTAAACATCCCCTCTTTTCAGTTAACAGCCATTCTCCTTTGTCCTATTCCCCTTGGACCATATAAGTCAGTCCCCTTCCTGTTAATAAGCTCTCCTCAGGTTCTGGAATGCCACAACAAGTCTAATTGCATTGCAAGTAAGCACTTGAGGAAACATAGACTACTGGAAAAATGTACACATTCTTCTAGAGGTTCTAAATATATTCAGTGGAATTAGCACACTTACATCTGCTGCTAACAGATTTTACTCAGATAAGCAAACAAAAAGATTGTGTCAAACTGCAAAACCTGATTGCAGAATAGTAGAGTAGCTGTGATAAAGGAAAACGAAAGTTACATATGAAAAGGGTTATCAATCACATTGTAATTCCTCTTAAGTCATTCTCTACATCTTTGAAAATACTGAAGAATTTTAGTAACTGCAAATGCAATTTTCTTCTGAATAACTATACAAACAACACATTAATCACACTACTCTTTTTCATTACCAGTTCTAATTTTTTGTATCTATGTTTCCCAAGATTATGCAAACTACTGAATTCAGCTTTCATTCTTTGAGTCCCATCTGAGCACTCTCCTTCCAAATGTTCACATCTAAATCCAGCTGGTGAGGTATTAGGACTAGTGTCAGTTGTCCTGATATCTTCAGGATTACATCAGACTTTCCTACCAATTTTCCTTTTTTCCTTTCTTTTTTTCCTTCAAAGTCTGAGGTTAGTAAAAGGAAAAGGTGCTATACACTTAGACATGAATCCAAAGACAGTAATTCTTTCCCTTCCCCACCTTTTTTTCTCTGTGCAAAATGCACAGAGAGACTCAGAGAAGATAAAATAGCCAACCACACCCTCAGATACACAGACACATATAGCATCTCTTGGCCACTTCGAAGTGTTCCTCAGGATCCTTTTAAGTCTCTAAAGATCTCTTACTCTGCGCTCTGTGTCACATTTAAATTCTGGATCTAAAATTTATTTTCCTTTAGCTGCCTTTGACATCAAATTGAGTCCTTTACATTTTCCAAATCACACAAATTCTACTGAGGTATTCTGGCTCACAGCTCATTCTTTCCTTTTGACTCTCAAAAGAGTTATGCTCTTACTACTACAGCCTATTTCAAACAAGGGAGAGAAAACAGGTTCCTCATCTTCAGGAAAGGTGGCCAAGAGTCCTATTTAAAACCACGTGCTAAGGATTTAAAATCTTACCTCACCACCTGCAGAAATATAAGGCAATCTTAACAGCAGATGGCAGCGTCCTCACAAATGCTGCACTTGCAGAATCAATTTGGACTGATACCAATCCCCTAAGTCACCACATCATATTTCTCACCTAAGAGAAAAACGTTTTACTACCACTTCTGTCATCAGATAAGTCGAGTAGTGGGCTACTCCATGAAAAATTACTGAAACTGAAACCTAAAGAATTGTAGAAAGCTTGTGTTTCTAGTAAAAAACTACATATGGTTATGATGCAGAACACCAAGATTTCAAAATACGTTATTTGGGGAGCATTTTATTTGGTGTGGGTGTTTTTTGTTGTTGTTGTTTGTTTGTTTGTTTTGTTATTGTTGTTGTTGTTTTTAACGAAGCAGTAAATTAGAAATTTTAAGGGGAAAACAGCCGCTAACACCTTAAAAATCCTCCATATTGGACAGTTTGCATTTGTAGCTGAACAAAGTAGTCCACAAACAACTTCTACAGAACAAGAATGAATATTCCACATTGGAAATCATAAAAAGTTTTACTTTAAACTCAATCTAAGCTTTGTCTTTGTTTGTTTGATATGTCTAATGTCAACTTTTTCTTAAAAAAACAACAACAACCAACAATCTCTCTGCTCCCCGACTCTCTATTGCGAAATTTTTCAAGAGTTTCAGAATTACAATTTTACACCATTTCTGACTTTCTACAACCAACCAAAACTGATTTTTGAAGTGGTGATCCAAATCTCTAGGGCTGATGGTGCTGATGTTCCAGAACATATCCTTTGGTTTCACTTTGCTGGTTGCTGAGATTTCCTTCTTTCCTTCTCTTACACCACCCTGTGCCAGTACTTGATGGTTACTGAACTTTTATAACCCCGCCCTAAATGGGACTAATTTATAATATGATTTTATCATATTTTCCCTTCACAGACATCCACCGAGCTAAGTTCATCATTCAGCAAAGCTAAACCAGACAATACCTGATAACAATTAAACTCACTAGGTGTAAAGCTTCTTTCATGCTTCATAAGCAAACTACGAGGCAACTCCATTCCTGCTTTCATATATTGCTTGGCCTGCACAGTTCCAAGCAATTGGAAGAGAAGCTGGTTATCAGGAGTAATCAACATGGATTTACCAAGGGAGAAGTATGCTTGATGAACCTAATAGCCTCTGTAATGTCATCACCAGCTAGGTTAATGGAGGGAGAGCAGTGGATGATGTGTTTCTTGAGGTTTACATTTTAAATACAAGACAGTTAACAATGTTAACAATGCCCACAGCATCCTTCTATAATGAAGTTTAGGAAGCATGGGATAGATGAGTAGATGGTGAGATGGGTTAAGAACCAGCTGACCAGCAGAGCTCAGAGGGTTATCAACAGCAGTGCAGAGACTGGTTGAAGGCTTATAACTAGTCGCATTCTTCAGGGGAACAGCTAGGACTCTTCCACCTGGAGAAGACTGAGAGGGGGTCTCATCACTGTAATATCTGAAGTGGAGGACACAAGTGGGTGGGGCCAGACTCTTTTTATTTTCATCCGAAGATGGAACAAGAGGCAATGGGAACAAACTGAAACACAGGAAGTTCCATACAAATAGAAGAAAAGATGTATATACTGGCAGAGCGCTGGAACAAGTTGCCATGAGAGGTTGTGGAGTCCCATTCTGTGCTGATATTGAAGACCTGGATGCTTACCTGTGCCATCTACTGTAGGGAACTTGCAAGGGGCTGGACTTGATGTGCTCAGGATATCCTTCCAACCTCTGTAATTCTGTGAGTCTATCCACATGTCATTGAAATAAATGAAATTAATCTGTAAAATGCTTCCTAGCTTTGAAAGTTCAGAAACAACGTGGCAACATTCAGTCAGGAAAATCACCTTCACTGTACTTTCCATGACTGTGACACATACTCTTTTTTGTTAAGTATAAACCAATATGTTATTTAATTCAGCTTTCTACCTTGATATTTAATCCACCTCACTTAAAAGGCCTCCATTCTAGCAGACTTTTGTCACGCTCCATCCTTTTCTCTATTTCTTTTATTCTAAAAATAAAATGTGAGGAAACATGGAATAATCAAGCAGTATAAATTAGTCTTAATCCCACTGAATTCTTTTAGAAACCTCAAAAATTACCAAATAATACACACATATATATGTATACCCACTTGGAAGTAGTGCAACTTTACTAACATGAGGACGTGTCAAAAGCAACACAGGGCAACAAAACTGAGCTTTGTAATCGCTGGTATCATGTGTTATAGGTAAATTATCTATATCACGAGATAGGCCAAAGTGTGCCCTGTTAGCTAACTGTGAATTTAAAGAAGCTTCAGAGTAACCTTATTAATTGAATTACAGACACAAGGAACTTATAAATGTTACATGGAGTCCAGCATTATTGTCCCAGAGAAGCCTGAGCTAATTATTAATAAGAGGTGTGGAGTTACAGCTCCCAAAGTGCTAGGTGTACGGTACTTCGAGCACTTAAGTGTGGCACAGAGAGGATAAATTACAGCACTCGGAGGTTGCTGCTAATGAACAGGATTCAAGTGGATTGCTCACATTTTTCAGCAACAGTTCAGGAAGGTTTAAAAACTCATTAAAAACAAATGTTGTATAAATATTGATCACTCAGGACTTTTCCAAGTCCAAAAAGACTAGCTTAAAACTGAATGCAAAACAGCTGTTAGCAGGTCCATCTCACTTGAAAGCAGTTCATCAGCAATAATGAGCAAATTATAGTGTTATTCAATACCCAGATGGCCTTCAGGACAGCCACAAACACTGGCCTCCAAGACTGACAATATGTCCATAGTAAGGGATATGAAATATAGATTCACCGGACTACAAATAGCACATCCAAAGATACATATACTGCAATTTTATTTGTAAGTATGTATATATACATACACATATATAAGGAGGTGTATGTATATGCACATATATATTTTGGGGTTTTCTATGCTTATTAAATATAATATATCTACTTGATCTGTCTTGATGGGTTCTGTGATAAAATAAATTATGCCTTTTTTAAAAAAAAGAAAAATATATCATCATAGTATAGTATGTCCCCAGTATATAAAAATGAGAATGCTTTCCTCCTTGTATTATTTTAAAAAACTAAGTTCTCAGTGTTCTCTGAATAGCCTGTACTGAATTGGAATTTCTTTGAAAGACTGATGTCTTTCAAAAGCCTGCTGTAATTTTTCTTGTTTTGACGTTTTGTTAATTAGTTCTTTGTACAATTCTAAACTGGTATCACTGTTGGCACACTTAAGGATTCTTGTGTACAATTCTCTGTCTATATTATAGACATCTTAATAACTTCTCTTCTAAACATAAACTGCTTAACTATTAATAGCGTTTACTATTTTACAGCAAAAACATTTGCCTATACAAAGTGCAGTGCGCACTAACGAGGGGAATGAGTAGTCCAGACCCTAACATATTAGCTCAGCTTTTGAACCTTCCCTTTCCTTCATACCCATTCAAAACGCAACAAGGAAAATGTGCAGATAGACAATAAAGTACCCTAAAACAAACCTCAGCTGTAAATTGGGATAGCTTTCCCTGGAGTTTTTCCAACTTGAAGCGCTGGAAGCTAAGGCCCATACTGGTTTTGACTGAAGGCATTTTCTACAAAGCAACTAGTTTTAGTTAAATTTCCTAAAATTTAGTCCACATTCACTCAGTTTTAGGAAAAAAAAAGAAGGAAAAAAATATTTTTTTTTCACTAAACTATCACTGGAGCTATGTAGAAATGTTCTGTTCCATTCTACACCTTAGGATATAGGAAGAAAATCCCTCACAGAGTTACAGAATTGCAGGGGTTGGAAGAGACCTAAAGAAATCAAGTCCAACCCTCCTGCTTAAACAGGTGTCCTACAATAGGTCACTCTGGTAGGTGTCCAGACGGGTCTTGAATATCTCCATAGAAGGAGATACCACAACCTCTCTGTGCAACCTTTTCCAGCACTCTATCACCCTCACCATCAAGTAGTTCTTCCACATGTTAGTACAGAACTTCCTACATTTGAGTTTTACTCCTTGTCCTTTCACTACACATCATCAAGAAGAGCCAGATCTCATCCACTTGCCTCCCATCTTCATTTAGATATTTGTAAACATTTAACAGAACCCTTCTCAGTTTTCTTCTCTCCAGGCTAAACAGACCCAGGTTACTCAGTCTTTCCTCATAAGAGAGATGTTCCAGAACCTTTATCACCTATGTGTCCCTCTGCTGGAATTCTTCTAGGAGGTCCCTGTCTTTTTTTAACTGGGGAGCCCAGATTTTGATATAGTAGTCTAAAAGTGGCCTCACCAGGACAGAGTAGAGGAGGAGGATCACCTTCTGGTAACACACTTTTTAGTGCACACTAGGATACCACTGGCCTTCTTGGCCACGAGGACACACTGATGGCTCCTGGTCAACCAGTTGTCCACCAGGACCCCAAGGTTCTTTTCTACAGAGTTTCTCTCCAGAGGGTGATCCCACCCTGATACATGTGATTATTCCTGCCCAGGTGCAAGACTCTATCTATACTTGCTCTTGTTAAACATCATCAGGTTCCTCCCTGACCAGCTCTTCAGCCTGTCCAGGTCTTCTTGAATGGCAGTGCAGCCTTCAGGTGGGACATGCCCAAATGCTAGCTAAAAAAAAATAATTTTCCAGAAGTTTGTATGATAGAAGTATACAAAACTCACTTATGTGACTTACAATTTTATCGTACTTAGATAGTCAGTTTTTGTCCATTTCTGTTTGAATAATTTCAATATATCAGGCTATTGATTAAGAGACAAATGTTTATTAAGATTCTAAAACCTTAAACAAATGTATAGATACACTAAAATGCGCTAATATAATATATGTGCTAATAATTTAGAAGTTAATAGGAGTAGACTCAAATAAGCTTATCTGAAAAACTGATATTTTCTCTTGGAAAACATTCTCTTCTGGGGCAAATAAAATAAACTATTAGTTTCTAAGCCTACTTCAAAGAGGGTTATAGCAAAACACATTAAAATAAAAACACTGTTTTGCAACTCCTGTAGAAGGAGCACTCGGTTCTCTTTTGCTCTGTTCCATGTGTTCCTTTTTCTCAATATGCCTTTGGTATGCTCCTATGTAACTGTCTCCGCCCCAGAATAACTTTACTTTCAAGAAAGAAAAAATCATAGACTTTCCACACCATATTTCATATGGTCTCTCATCTTATTATATTCATGTTTTCTCACCATATCAAAAACTGGCTGGAGGAGAGACCATGTTTTCTTCATTACTTTTGCCTAACTAAATACAACCATACATTTTGCTGGTGTTTGGCCAGTACTGCAATGAATGAGTTACTGAAAACAGAGAGGAGTACAGCAGCTTTGGCAAGAGAATAAAGTTCCCTTTGTTAACATAGTTTCTTGTGATTGGTGAAAATTTAGCTGACTTTTTTGCTTTAATGAAAACATAAGGATAGACTTGCTGGGGAAAAAATACAGTTTTATAAGAGGCAAACTTGAAAATGCGTAAGAAATGAAGCTCAGTTTTCATTCAAGTTTGCTTTTCTGTAACGCCAAAAAAATCTATTCATCTCTAAAGAAAGTTAGAATAAAAAGAAAATTCCTTTCTCCTCACTAAATTAATCTTGGGTTATTTCAGAAATTGCATCATTTTTCCTTTATAAGGGCTCAAACTTATCAGTTGAAGCAACAGCCAGCATAAGCTTAGCAACTGTAGAAAACAAAACATATTATAGATTTTGAGGTTAATTGTGTCTGTAGGGCCAGAAATAAAGTGAAACATCAGAAAAATATAGCACACTACAAAGCTGGATGGCAGATAGATATTATTAAATGCAAACCATACTTTAGAACTGACAACTTCTTTTTCATCTTCCATGGTTTGTTTCGTAATGTGGCGATAAGCTTCTTTTTTTCTTCTACCTCTTCCTTCAGCTTGGCCAATTCCTCCTCTGTAATTGGCTCCTCCTCAGAGTCAGAATCAGAGCTTCAAACAAAAGTGGGAACAAAAAACAGCACCAAAAATTAGGAGGGACGTAAGTTTACAGGGAGCATGGTATAAATTCATAGAAATTCCGAGATCTAGAACAATGACTTCCCTGTTGCACTGAAGGGACAAATAGACTCACTGTTCATTTTACTATCAAGGCAAAGCCTGCGCTGTGCTTCACCAGCACTACAACACAAGCAGTCACACTACAGATGAAGAGCAGTAGTCATCCAGGGAACATGTCCTGCAGGAGTAACCAGTCCCCCTGGAGTCCAATCCAACCTTGCAAATGAGGACTATAACTGCAACCATAAAAAACACACTTCCTCATCATATTTCTGTGTATCTCAGAAGTGAGGAGACAGGCTTAAACACTTGTTGACAGCCCATCCACTAATCAAAGCAGAAACTTCTCAGAGATGGGAGAGATGGGAAAGATTCACACAGATCTCCTTTTCTGTGATCAATTTAACCATATGCAGTGGCATACAGCAGATCTCTAGCAACAAGTGTGTCATCTTCTTATGTGATTAAACAGGCAAATGTTAAATAAGAAATAACCAGATTTTGACTTTCTGCCCAAGAAAACTGACTACCACAAACCAAGCTCTCAGTAAAAAGTTTGATGCATTTCTATTTTCAGTTACTTTCTTTGTTTGCCTTTTTTTATTGTTATGAATGTTTTGAAATATAATACTTAAAAAAGTTTTCTATTTTGTTTCATTAACAGCAATTCAAACTTTATCAAGTCCCAGACTCAGCCTTCCAAGACTTTAACATTCAAAATCCAGTGTCACAGCTGACTCACTATGTAAGCCAAATAACAGTAGTTCTAAGTCCTCTGGAAACCTTCTGCTCACACTGATAACACAGATGTAGTCAAATATTTGTACGACGTAAAGAAAGTATCTGAATATCTTCTCTGTCATCAGAAGTGTTTGGCAGCAAGACTATTTATGATGTTTCAAAATAAAAACAAAAATATTAGGTAATGTGAAAATGCGAATTTCTCATTATCCATCTACTTTTGGGCTTTATGAAATAGACAACATTATAAAACTGCAGGAGGGTAATTTATAAACTCCAGGCATACAAGAGTAAAACTCTGAGAGACTCTCAGAGTAATCACATGAAGCAACATTAATGACAAAAATACTATTTAGTGAAAATTCAGTAGTTGAACTTATCAGCCTTAACATGCCAGGATGCATGTTATGAAAAACAAAGCCACAGAAAATATAAATCTAGACAAATCAAGACGGTTCTGAAGTGTTTTGAGAAACGCATGTCTATGGTTGTTTTGATACTGTGATGAGAAAGTGAATAGGTCAAATGGATGAAGTCATTAAAGTATATGTACATACAATTATATAATTCTAACGCATTATAAATAAATAAATAATGCATTTGAGTAAAAAAGAAAAAAAAAGAAAAATAAAGTCCTTTAAGAAAAGCTTTAAATCCTTATTTTTCCAATTAGCTGCTCAGCATTATACAAAGCAGATTGCAGCATGGTTGGTGCTGAGGACTTGCTTTGACAGAAGAAGAGAAGATATCAGAGTTACGCAAAATTGAAATGTGCAGATGTACAAGACTGCAGTGAGAGCAGGGGGAAACATGAGGGGCAGGTGTTATTACAATGACCTTACTAAGGAGAGGAAGCTATGCAGAACACAGGCATGGTTATTAACAGTTCTTTTGGCCATTGCCCACTGCTGTTTTATTTATATTTGGATTTTTAACTTTCCTTTAGCACCAGAAAAATAATCAAAATTTAATTTTTTAAAACATCTTTGAGAAATCCATAATCAAACTCTATTGCAACACATTAAGAGGTTGAACACTATGAGATTCTACCCAGGAAAGGAGAATTCTGTCTTCTGCAAGCAAAAGTCCCAGCCTTTCACAAAACACTGTAATTCACACATTTAAAGGCTAGAAGAGGTCACTGTGACCTTCAGGCTAACGCAGAGCAGAAAGGATTGCTCATTAAATCCAAAACAATCCTTGTTTTCCTTGACTATAATTCAGTACCCACATTGCATCTTCTTTTAAGCCTGTCTTTTGAAATCAGTGACACTGCTTTAAATGATACACTTGATGAACCTGTCCATAACATTCATCTGTGATCTGATTTTAGTCTCATCTCCTTTATATGGATTTAAATTATATTTATTATGCTTTCTGTAAAAGCTGTTTTGTAGAAGTGAAAATTAAGAGAAAAATGTTTTCTTGGAGCTTGGATATTTTCAGGAGAAAGAGAAATAGGATACTAGAGTGATAACTGAAAAAATTTAACTACTTTTTTCTTTCTGTGCATGAGAAAATTCTACTGTTTAGTGATAATCCACTTCCTAGTACCAAAATTGCAGTTCCAGTACTGACCTATTCTTTCATGTACCTCTGGACTTCTGCATAAGCTCCATATCCTCTAATAATTCAACTAAGTTTATTTGCTCACAATAAAAACAGAAATAGACAGACTAGGGAGAATATAATATTACTTTTCTACGTATAGCTCAAAGCGATGGTTACTACCAGGTATACTAACTATTGGAGACCAATCAGCACAATTAGACAAGTCAGTAAAGAACAAAAATCTAGTTTTTGAACCCAGGAAAATCACAGAAATTGAGAAATATTACAGGTCCTCACAAGGTTACTATGTGGAACAATTTGTCAAAATATTTTGGGGATGATATAGAGAGGTCCTCCTCATCCCCACTAAGAGATATGAATCACATATAAGAGTGGAAGTTATTACAGTGATCCAGAAATGGGCTCTTTGCCATAGAATTACCCTATGAAACTCATGATAGGATGATCAAAATTTCAATCAGGTTGAAAAAAAAAGATTCAAAATATGTATGAGCGCAAAGTTCAGCTAGGATTTCTTTGAACAGACTGATTAGTTACAAAGAGTTGTTCCTGGTTAAGGTGAAAAGCAGGATGTAGTAAAAGGCTAACAAAAGCAAAATCTACTGACTTCAGTACCTAGCCAAAAAGTAACTGTTCATTGTTCCTGGACAACAAAATCCACAGAAATATCAACAAGTACAAGAATCATAGAATCATAGAAAGGCCTGAGTTCAAAGGGTCCTCAAAGATCACCTAGTTTCAACCCCTCTGCCATGGGCAGAGTCACCAGCCACTAGAGCAGGCTGCCCAGAGGCACATCCAGCCTTGCCCTGAATGCCTCCAGGGATGGGGCATCCACAACCTTTCTGGGCAACTGTCATGGTTTCTTCCTAATATCTAAATCTCCCTGTCTTAGCTCAAAACCATTCCCCCTTGTCCTATCACTATCAACCCACGTAAACAGTTGTTCCCCCCCACACCATTTATATACTTCCTTCAAGTATTGGAAGGTGACACAGAGGTCTCCCCAGAAGCTTCTATTCTCCAAGCCCAGCTCCCTCAACCTTTCCTCATAGGAGAGGTGCTCCAGCCCTCTGAACATTTTAATGTCTCTCCTCTAGACCCATTCCAAGAGCATTACATCCTTCTTGCACTGGGCCCCCCCCCCCAGGCCTGGATGCAGTACTCCAGATGGGGGCTCTCAAGAGCTTAGTAGAGGCGTACAATCACCTCTCCCTCCCTGGCGGACATCCCTTTTGTAATGCAGACCAAGATATAGCTGGCCCTCTGCTCTGCAAGTGCACACTGCTGACTAATGTACAGCTTCTCATCTGCCAGGACCCCCAAGTCCTTCTCCATGAGATCTTCCCCCAGTTTGTATAAATACCTGGCATTGCCCCAGCCAAAATGCAACCCCTCACACTTAATCTTGTGACCAGGTTCACACAGACCCACTTTTCCACCCTGTCTAGGTCCCTCTGGATGGCTTCCTTTCCCCCCAGTGAATCAATTGCACCACTCAGCTTGATATTGCCCACAAAGTTGCTGAGGGTACATTCAAATCCATCGTCCATCCCCCTTCCCCTGACCAGTGCCATCACTCCATTGTAGAAGGCCACCAGCTATGTTGGCTGTCTCAGATCACCTCTTTGTCTCGTGTGTGCATTAACATGGTAATCAGGAAGATCTGTTCCATGATCTTCCCAGGCAAAGAGGTAAGTTCAATGGCCTGTAGTTCTCTGGGTCATCCTTCCTCCCTTTCTTAAAAATGGGAATTAAGTTTCCCTTTTTCCATTTACAAGGGATTTCACTAGACAGCCATGATTTTTCAAATATTATGGAGAGTGGCTCAGCAACTACATCAGCCATCTCTCTCAGAACCCTGGGATGCACATTATCTGGCCCCATGGACTTAAATACATTGTTTCAGGAGAAGGTCTGGGACTTGTTCCACTGTTACAGTGGGACAGAATCTGCTCCTCTTACCCACACATAGAGGATAAGGGTCCTGGCAGGCATGGGGAGCCTGGACACAAGTGAAGACTGAGTCAAAGCACTTATTGAGCACCTCAGCTTTTTCCACGTCTGAGGAAGCCAGTTCTACGTCCTTGTTAATAAGAAGGGGAACACTCTTTTTGGTCTGTCTCTTCCTGGCTGTACCTGTAGAATTCCTTCTTGTTATTCTTCACATCCCTCACTAAGTTCAGCTCTGTCTGTGCCTTGGCTTTCCTGATCTTATCTTCTGCACTTGAGGATGACATACCTGTATTCTTCTCTGTATGTTTATATCAGATCTTCCGTTTTCTCTATATTAATTTTACTTTGTTATATAGTTGTTCTGTCTCTAATTTTAGCTATAAAAAAGTGCAATAAGAGTGATGAGACAGTGGCTGCCCAGAGAGGTGTTAGTTACCCCACCTTGGAGACATCCAAGGTAAGTTGGACAGGGCTCTCAACACCATGATCTAGTTTTGGATTGCAGTCATTGCAGGGTTGTTGGGCTAGATGACTTTTAAGGGTCTCTTCCAAATCAAAAACTCTATGATTCTATGACATACTTTTAAAGAATACTTAGCTTTTGCTATGGTGGGGCCTCACAGACTTGGAAAACAGGCTACATTTCTATGCTCACATGATTCTCTTCTGTTCAGAAGATCTGCAAATCTTTAATGTGAATGATAGTTAACAGATTACGATCATAATTTCTTTTTTTATTGTTTTTTCTTCTTCTGTTGAAAAGCTTTTTAAATATTCTTGTATTTATTACTACATAATCTTGTCAGCTCGTCCCCTAAGCATCTAAGAATATAATGTTCTTGAACTATTTTCCAGAGCATCATCAGATTTTCTTCAAATGTTGCACTTTCTACTTCAAGAGCAATGTGCTGATCTAAGTAGAAACTAAGATTACTCAGTCTAAACATGTATATTTTATGTTCAGATCTTTGGAACACAATTAAAAACATTACACCCTCATTCAAATTTATAATTTGAATGTCTTTTTTTTTTTTTTTTTTAATTAACACCCAGTAAATACTTGCAAGAGATGACAGCAGCAATAAGCAAAGGAACATAGATTGGCAGATTCCAACTTGCTGCTTATGAATACAGGAAACTGCACAATGGGGAACAATTGGCACCGCAGTGAAAAGCCAGCACAAAGGAAGATTTTAGACATTCTTGTAGGAAAGGGAAGTGAACTAGAAGTGTACCGAAATGGGATTGTGAACAAATTAATTCAGTAGCATATATCACTGTATTTTCCTTCCCTCCTGACTCCTGCTGTGCTCTCCAGTGATGCCTTTGGGAACACAGACAGCTGTAGTAAATGCTGAATCGAGGAAAGAAGATTTCTGTTCCTTTCCACTGATATAAACATGCCGAATTCCGTTAGCTTTTTTGCACACTGTTCTCAGAGACTGTTCCCTGAAAATATCATGAGAAGGGATATGCTGCCAGAGAATGCCAGGATGACAGAAAAAGAATAAAGAGTTTTCAGAAGTATTCTAGGTCAGTGTAATTTTCCAAAGACTCCAGGTTGCATTAAATGCTTTGGAAAAGTGATAGGGAAAATTTCTGTGGGAGTTAAGTGGTAGACAAACTTTGGAAAATTTCATCTCTGTTCGTGGTTCTGAACACAAGAAGTTTCGGCATTCATCTGTCACAAAAAGCTGACTCAGTCCTGGCTAGAACATGAGAACTTGATCTTCTGGCAAGTTTCAAGAATTTTATTCTGCACTGGAAATAGAACTAGATCCTGAGATTCTGGAGAGTGTTTGGTTCAGGCTTTTTATTTGGTTTTGTTTTGGTTTTGGTTGTTAAGTTGCTTAGGAAAAAAGTAGGGGATCCCACTCACCGTCACTCTCTGTCATTTATTCCCTCCTCTGTCACATCAGAGGAACAGCTCAAAAACTTGGGACATTTAACTACAGTAAGGGGGACCTGAGCTGAAGTTCCTGTTCTGCTTTACCATATTTGTCTATAATCCTCAGGATACCTGTGGAGTCAGAACTATCTGTATTATCATTTTCAAAAGTTCCACCCTGGACCTGTGACAGCCTCTGGACCACGTTTCACTACGGTGGACAATTTCCACTCCACTCAGTCAGAATTTCCTCACTCCATAAAAAAATAAAATAAAATAAAACCTCCTGTTCAGCTTTGACAGGAGTCATGCCAACTCTTGGTATTTCACAGCTGTAAATGAAAACAGGTTTTACATAAGGCAACAATTGTTTTATATTAATAGATATATATATAGAATTACCCAGATCCTGATTTCTTTTTGTCCTTCTTCTTCTTGTTGGCCTTTTCTTTTTTCCCTTTCTTATCAGTCTTTTTGTCCTGTTTCTTCTCATTTTTGCCTTTCCCACTCTTACCCCCTTTTTCATCTTCCTCTTGTTCATCATCTTCCTTCGATTTCTGATTTGCCTGGTTCTTCCTGGCTTTTGTGGGGTCCCCCTCAGAATCACTGCCCTCATTTCCACCTGTTCGCCCCCGTCCTCTCCGGTTTCTTTGCCTGCGTTGCCCAGCTCTCCCTGTCCCATCTTCATCATCTCCACCCTCCTCACCACCACGCCTGGCTCTTCCTCTGGCACGTCCCCTTCTGGTTCTTGGTTTTGCTCTCCTCCTTTCTTTATCTG
Source organism: Callipepla californica brunnescens (assembly GCA_023055505.1). Taxonomy (NCBI): domain Eukaryota; kingdom Metazoa; phylum Chordata; class Aves; order Galliformes; family Odontophoridae; genus Callipepla; species Callipepla californica. Next base: position 1,254,842 of record JALIRH010000031.1, on the reverse strand, counting down.
TGACAGAAATGAAAACATGAGATAAAGTAATATGCTATAGAGAGACCTTCCCTCCTTGTTTCACATCGATGACTGAATGTGAACTCAATGTTATCCACACCTACTGACCTGCTCCTTTGTCTTTTTCTTGATCCTCAGCAGCACTGTCTTCTTCTTTGTCAATGTCACTGCCATCTGTGATTAGAAAACAAAAGCCAGTGGGTGTGAAGTGTGGTTTAGTCAATGAGAATCCAGGGTTTTTAAGAAATTCTTAGGAATGACCACATAGTGCTCCCTTACACAATTCCACAAATCCAGCTTTTTGGAACAAGCAGAGTAGCTTTCAAGAAATCAGATGAAAACAGGGGGAAAAAAAAAGTTGTTTTCCTTCAAGTTGTTTACCTTTTCCTTTTACTAAAATAAGTAAAACTGAAAATGATGGCTTAAAGAACTTAATCTTTGAGAGCAAATATGTAGGAAAGGAGGACCCTAAAGAAGGAACATCATAAGCAGCAGCACCCTGTAAATGAAGAAATAATTGAAGGAATATGGAAATGATTCTCAAGCAATTCTTAGATTTTCTCAGATATGTGAAAGATAAGCACTGGCACTTCATGTTACATATCTTGTCACTACTGAAATTGGTAGTGGTGTTCAAAAGCAATGTACCTTCACAGACAGACCAAATAATACCTGCAAAGTTAGGAGCTGACAGGTTTTCTTCAGATATCCCTGTTTGAGTTTGTAGATGTGGAACAGCATGCCAATGGAATATGCAGAGATATATGGCAGTAAGAGATTAATGACTAGGAAATATTGCCTTGACTACAAGTAGACAGCTGTCATTAGGCTCCAGTACAGCATGTATGTTCAAATATATACTCTCTATACATATAGGTATGCTGTCCCCCTGTACAGATGGGACACATGGTGTGTTGTGATCTGTATGCTGCATTTTTCAGCCAAGAATCTTATAGAATTACATTTTGTCTTTCTCCACCCATTCTCTAGCTACTTTCATAGGTTTTATGAAGTTACAAGACATTAACTGAAAAATTGTAAACAAATCGATTTACCTATGGGCTGTTACAGCTAACTGTCAGGATCAACTTCTTAGTTCTATCTAGTATCAAAGAAAAATATTAAAATATGCAAGACTGAAAACAAGAAAGAATCTAGTGTATTGTTTTACTGTGTACAGCAACATGCAAAGTATTATTACACAGAATCTGACTGGCATTTTAAACCTAGGATTTATGAAGAGAATTTAAGTTCCCTTCACAAAGCATTGTATTGTAATCACGATTACTATCAATTCAACAGCACCTGCACAATATTCTTTTATAAGACAATGTAAAAAATGTTATCATAACATCAGCAGCGGTATGGGAAAATAAGTGGTCCTTTGTTCTCTCTGGACATATGCCTTCTGTTGCTGACAGTAACTAGATCTCCATTTAACAAAGATCATTATGCAGCTATTGAAAGCCTGCAAAGATGACAACAGCCACATCTAAAGAGATACTCTGAATGCCACAATGGGGCATGGTTTTTTATTTGCATCTAATGCTTTTGCTGATCTTCTTTAGTGAAAGAGAAATTCCCAGGGAAGTGCTCAAAGATGCAAGATTGGCCTCAATGAAGATTTTCATGAGTACATTCAGCAAGAAATTAGATAGAGGTTTATCATGTACACTGAAATGTGCGTTACCAGCAGAAGTGTGATATTCCCTGTAGCTGTAAAACTAACTATGAACTATGTAATACAGGATTAAACATAGCAGAACATAGATGTTGAACTTTAATTAATTTTACGGGTAACAAAAGTGATAGTCTGAATCAAGTATTTCAGGTAAAATTACTTTTTATTTAAACTACTTGATTCTTGAAGAAATTAACAGGCATGCTGTTAGAAGGAAGTGTATCTGAATAGTGAGGCCTGAATGTTTATATCTATTTTCATAGAAATTTACAGACACAAAAATGATAACAAGTTTTTGAAGAAATTAAGAAAGAAAAAAAAACATGAAATAAAATCAGAGTGGCTATTTCCACAAAATGGGTCTAGAAAAAAACAGTGATAACTTGGAATCATGTGGCTAAAACAGTAGAGGGTACTACAGTCGCCCATGGAAATGCAAGTCCGTCTTCAAAAATGATATTGGAAAAAAAATAAAATTTTATCTCCAAACTTCGGAACACTCCTGCCTCCACAGATCCATCCTCACCTACAGATATAAAACTTATTCAGTTTGTTTCTGACCTTACACTTAAAACAAAACAGAACTTTTATGTTAAAAAGACAATTATTGTGAGTTCTCTATGGTATACACATTGCTATGTTCACACCAAAAGCACTTAAATGTTCCCTGTGCTACACTCAGCTACACAAATTTTATTGAAACATTCAGAAACAAAAAAGTCTGGGGCATATGACTCTCTGCTGTATATGGAGAACGAGAACTCTCTCCCAGGTCTTGAGATGTGATACAGGAAGCATTGCACAGGATTTAATTTTAAAAGGCAGAAAACAGACAAAACTCTGTGTTGTACTGTGTGACATGAACTGTGTCACTAGAAAAGCTGAAGCTCAGGGTAGAACTAGAAATTCAAGAGAAAAATAGTCACTGAGAAAGGGGACAAAGTTTCTTTAATACACCTTAGGTCTACCTTGAACAGTATGCATGCATGTATTTATATAAACTCAATAGATACCCAGCCCTGCACTCATCTTGTAGCTACCCCTGCAAACCTGCAATTTAGTCAGTTTTTATTAATAATGCTTTTGTTCCGTTTGTGGGATTTGTTCAAATCACAAAAAGAACAACATTGTTAATTGGCTTGATATTTAAGCAATAAGAGCAATATGAATGAGTTGAACGGTATTACTATGTGAAAGCTATTTCATATTATTAACATTGTAATACTTCTAAAAGAGGAAAGTAAGAAGGTAAGCAGGTCATAAGTCAGCACTTTAGTTGCTAGTGGCAAATCCTGTCTTAATTGGAAAAGTATTGGAGAAGTACTTCAGCTATGCACAAATTACATTTCACAAGAATTCTATATCTAAATGCAATTTGTCACTAAGTTTAAATGTTCTTCAATAAACCACAATACAGAGGAATACTAGAGGGACATTCTTCAAGCATTGTATTACTATGCTATAGGAAAAACAAAGAGCACCAAAAATTCTCTTCTTAAAGGAATTTTCTTAAAGGAATGTATAGTCTTTGATGCAGAAACAAAATCATCACTGTGTAGGATCCTTTTAGGTATACAACTTTTCTTCTAGTTTTTTAAACTTCATGTGATCTTGCCTATCAAAAAGTCATCAAAGCCTTGACTAAAAACAAATTGCACATATCCTACAGCAATATCTAGAATGACTCAAGGTTCCAGACCATGAGTTTACAAGAACTCTTTTCTTCACAGTGTTAGCACTCACAGAGCTCATTTTGGGGTAATTGTGCTTTGTCAGATAACTTGAATTTATAAGAAATCAGTGCAAACTATTGCTTAGCTGTCACATCTTCCTGGATACTGCATCCAGCCCCAATTATATGTACATTATTAGGGATTAGCTCTAGGAAAGCTAATCACTTATGATATCTTTTCCCAAGTAGTATGAGGTAAAGTTTGTCATTATTCCAGACTAAGGGCAACAAAAGTCTGATCTGAGTAAGTTATCACATCTCTTGAAGTCTTACTTATGTTTTAAACTACAGCTGGACATGAGCCAGCTAGACTAGAGGAGAGTGTACTGAATGTCATTTCAGAATAATATACAAGTTAGAGACAGATCATTCATCTCAGAAGACAGTTTAGGAGATAGCTTAAAATGCTGGCAGGTTGGCTATGAAAAAATTAAACACAGAATACAATCTATAGAGCTATAGGAATCTTTGTTGTGAAGTGGCCAATTAGCACAGTGAGGAAATGTTTTATTCTTATCTTCCCAAATCATTTGCATTTCACTACCAGAGGACATCTGCCAGATTTCATGCTTTTCTTTTAACTTTTTTTTTTTTTTTATGTCACAACTTTGCCTTAATTTCTCACTATGGGAGTGATAATGATTCTTGGAACTACTCCATGAAACATGGCCCACTATTGTAATATTACTGCTTAAAATGCTACTGTGTAAAATTGACTGCTGCTAAGCAATTCTGAGTATCCATGCCTTGAAAAAAACATCAGATTTGTATACGAATCTAAAAATGTTATGATTCTTTTTAAGTTTATTCTATTTTTTAAGTCAAAAAATAAATTTATACTTTTCAGCCAATTAAATGGACCGTATGCAGACAGTGTTCTGCAGGAAATCTTTATATTTTCTTTTCATCTCAAAGTGGATTTTTTTCCAGTGATAGAAAGATGTCAGCACAGACAGCTAATAAACTGGGTGACCAAAAAACAGAAATTGTAGCCATGAGGATAACTAACTCTCGTGAGATTTCAGACAAAAAGAATAGGCAGGCCTGTATAAAATTCAATTATTGGTATTTACATAATTTCCATAATATTATCTCAGGTAAATAATGCACTGGCTCACAACACTTCTGTGATGAAAAGTATCGCTAGAAGCAACTGATGTAAAACACGCCAGAACTCAAGGAAAGTCTACAGCAGAAGAGTCAACTGGTGCACTCATCAAAGATTTGAGACCTTAACACTAGAGAGCTCCTGATCTTAGTGTATTTCCAAAACACAAATAGAAACAGTTTGGCACACATTTGGTACAGGAGAAGGGAAACAGAGGAGTGGGGTCAGAAGTATAGACTTTGCTTGAAGTACAAGGCAATATTATGTCTGACTTAAAATCTTATTTCCTGACCCAGTAAAGGATGTTCACATCAGTGAACTGTTGAATACCATGGCTAATTACAGTGTACTTTGGCCAAAAAGCCAGTTCTATTTCTGGCATTCAGAAACAGTAAAAAGAGACTGAATTGATTTGTTCCACCTTTTTATTCTCTCATGTATTCATGTAAGATTTTCATACGTCCCAAAGTACACTTTTCAGCAAAACTTTAGACCCATGGAAGCTTAATATTTGAACAAGAGTCGAGTCACACACTTGAAACACCAGGTACTTGTACAGCCAAAAGGAGCTAAGGAAGACCAACAGATTTCCACTGCAATTTGGATAAAAAATTTTTTGACTGGAAAGCTGAGATTCAACAATGACAAACTAGTTGCCTGGAAACAGAGTGGCCCAAGTCCCTCTCAGCATGTCCAAAGCTGATGATAGGCAAAATTTTGGGGTTTTTTTTTCAAGCATCTGTGTATCTCTTGTGCCATGTAAAACAAAGAACGTTTGACTAATCTGATCAATATTCTTGAAAAATCTTTTGTTGTTCTTGTTGTTGTTTTTTATACTGCAACACCTTATTAAAGGTTTGATGGTGTAACATAACTTGGGAAGGGTGAATTTTGACAAATTATAACAGCGCCTATACTGAGAATCTGACAGCTAACATGAAATTTCTCTTTAGAGGAATCTAAAGGACTAGGAGGGGTGGAGTACATGTCAAAGCCCAAAACTATATATCTGCCTATTTTACTTGACTAAGAAATATCATGTTTCCCCCACTTCGTTTTCAGACTCCTACCAGGAATACGACACAGCATTAACATTGCAGTTTTATTTACAGATTCTTGCCTTCTTTGAATCTGATAGTTCAAAACTGCTCTATCCTCATTTCTACAGCAAATAAACACATTGCAGAGTTAGCCAAGCAAGTTGTTTGCATCTTTCCAAAATGGCTTAACCTTACATCTGTTTAATCTATTTCCTGCAACTAGATTCTGACAACTTGGCAAAACATTGTTCCGCTCTCCAGTGTCTGTCCCCGACAAAATAACTTCCTTGCTTTAGCTACAAAAAATTACCAAAAGCAAACATTAAGAATCTGCTTGTAACTTGATAGGTTGTGTTCATTTTTGTTACTGTTGTCTTTTTCATTACATTTCATTAAATAACAGTCAACAGAGCTGCCTCTACAAGACATAAAATTATTTAGGAATTCAAATATCTTTGGCAAAGTTCAAAGCCTTCTATTTATATTTTAACACTTGGAGGCAAAAGAGATAACAGTTATACGGTACATATTGCTAGGTGCTAAGGTTAAAATCTGAGAATGAATTAAAAAAAAAATAAATCAGGAGAGATAAGACTTTTCTGAACTCCACTAATTGCCAGCCAGATTTATATCTTGTATGAAGTGTCCTATATAAGCAGAAGTCAAAACCTACCACTGAAAATTTTTACAATCTTCTGTGTTTCAGATTTCATTTATCTCCTGCGTTTCCAGTAACTTCATTTTAGAAGAGAAAATAATTTCATAGTCATACTTGTTTAAAGCAAACCTTCATAGAATACTGCCCCTGAAAGTATCCTAGGTAGGTAAAACTAACTACAAGCAAGCCCAGTCAACATTTGAAAATTACAGGTGGGATCTACAGGGAAAAAAACATTTTATTTTGATTTACGTCTATGAATTGCTGATTGGTTTCCCACTGGTAAAGAAAAATCATGAATATCTTCTGAATATGTTCTGCTGAAACATCAGACTGAGGCAGCATAGATCAACTAGATCGCTTCTCGGCCTTTTGGCTAAGATCAAGTGTAGTATCTATCTATCTATCTATAACCATGCATGGCAGCTGGCAGCAGGCAATTCATCTGACCATGGTCTGCTCTTCCATTTTCCTTTAGGGCCATACTTAAACACTACAGGGTGTTAGAATTATTTCTCACAGAAGGCAGAGGAAGTAGATAAGAAGAATCTCTCAGAAATTCAACCCCCTTCAGGAGAGCATAGACAAAATTTTCCAAGCTACTATCCCTGTGGATGCACATCCATTTTCCTCACTGGCTTGACTGCGGCTTGACTTGTTTTCCTTCTCAATGAAGTCTTTACTTAAAGAACTAGGCTAAGAAAATTAAATATCCATTGCCTAGCACATGAGAAATGACAGTAAATGATACCAATCTGACCTTTTCAGGTTCTGAAATGTGATTTTCTTAACTCATTCTCATTCATTCATTGTACTGTTATCATGAGTCTATATGAAGCATGATTTTATATGAAAAAACAGCTTATATTCTAGCAAGAAAAAAAATCTCACTTACACCTACAAAACGTTAAATTCTGTTTTTATTCCTTGTTAAAAGAAGCTCAGTTAGCAAGTACTACTTGGAAAATACTTCAGAAGTATTTGTAGAAAAAAAAATGGGGGAAAAAGGATACTCATACAAGAGGAAAGAGAACATTTTAACAACTAAATGTACTATGGGTTATATTCTGATAAAATCCTAAGTCCCTTTGGAAGTTTTCTAGAGAAGCATAGCTTATTTTACTACTGTTTTATACTATGAATGTGGATTAAAAAAAAAAAAACAAAAAAAAAACAGGAAGCACTTTTTCATAGTATCCACCCTTCTATTTAGCAAGACCTAGCAAGAATGAATTCATCCATTTTCTACCATGCTGAATGTCATGCCAGCCCCATATTAAAAAAGATATTTTTTTTTATCTTTCTTTTAAAAGAATAGAGAATTGAGAGCACTTCCCTTGTTATTGACATGTTCCGCACTTTGTAAGAAAAAAATCAGATCATTGTAGTCCTACAAAAGCGTTTCTAATATCCAGATCATTCCAGTGTCAGTACAGAACTATTGCTAATGCATTACTTTACTATAAAGTATCCTCTTGATTTTAACACTAGATGTTGAAAGGAATGAGCAATAGTGCTATTGCACTTACATGCCTTACAGAAGCCACAAAACACTAATTTTCTCAATCTTTCCATCCATCTGCATATAAATGTATAACAAGTAACTGGATTGTATTTGGACACTTTTGCTTTACTAACTCATGGAGAGCCATCCTTTAGCTAAGCAACTTACAGCAAAGCTGTCTTCAACAGGGAAGTAAAGCACACATTTGAACAGAAGAATTATGATAAAAAAAATTTTGCATCAAAAGAAACAAGAAGAAAACAAAACTTTCACATTGCTGAGCTACATGAAGAAAAATAATATATGCTTCAGATATATAATTATAGTTGTAATTACCATTTCCTTCATTGGTGTCTGGCTTTTCATGTTTAGGCATTGTGACTGTATTTCACAGGGCTGCTCCAGATGCCTTTAGTATTGGAGATTGTCTGAAGGTTGAATGGTCTGCGATAAAGTGTTATCCACATCAACTTTGTCCTGTCTGCCACTGAACGGATGGTGCTGGTGGAGTTTCACTGACTGAAATATAAGAAGATACTAATTTCCTAAGTCATTAATCTTTCATGAATGTTTAGTTTACTACTTAGGTTTTGCATGCTAGGGTCAAAAGAATGGAAGAAGTTGTTCATCTTCTTATTACTGAAAAAAAATAAAAACCCTACAATGTATTTATCTATGACTAACACTAGCATTTAAAAGGTAAAGTGCACTGGTGAGCACAGATGTTGTATGATGTTCACAAGGGGAAACTTAGATGCAGCATACAGGTCTACACTTCAACAGCACTGCATATGGAAGACTATATACATAAGTTTTTATTTTTGTTTTCTCATGAAAAACAGCTTTTACTGTAGAGACATATTTAGATGGCAACTTTACAAAAAAAAAAAAGAAAGTACACTAAAATACATTTAAAATATAGAAAGAAATAATCTGACATTGATATAGCTGTTGGTTTCTATTTGCTTCACTGGATGTAGAAATTCCCTTTAGATTCTTTGCTTCTCCCAGTTTGCAAATTCTACATACTGCGTATGCAGTAACAGATTTACCCTGACTCACCGTGGACTTACAACACTAGACAACCTTTATGATGAAACAAAGCAAACATTTTTTTGAGACATAAGTCAGTCCTGGAAGAAGATTAGAAATAACTTGTTATAAGTATCATCTTTGAAAGTAGGGACAGGCAACTTTGAAACAGTACAAGTATGTTGCTAAGATATATAAATAGAAAATTAGAATGGCAAGAGCCCAGCTAGAACTTTATCTGGCTGCTATTGTAAAAAATAACAAAAAATGTTTTCACAATTATGAAGGCTGCTCTGAAAGTAATGTGTCATATTTTATTATGTTTGTCTACACTGCCAGAGGTGAATGTTGGTGGTATGGCAGTAGAGGCTGAACCTTCCCACCAGTTCTCCCTTTTACTTTGTTGCTGTATGACAGATGGCAGCAGAGGGGAAGTCTGGAAGAGTGGCATTTGACATGGAAGAGCGTATGAAGCAGTCCTTGTATCTTTTGTAGTTTCTGTGGTAACAAATGGGAGGTGTTACTTTCGGAGCAACCTACATACATAAACAACAAAAGAATGGCAAAGTGAATCTCCATTCTTTATTGGATGCGGTGGAGAACACTACCACCAAGAATGAGGAAAATGCTGAGGTACTCGATGCCTTTTTTTGCTTGTGTCTTTAATAGTCAGATCAGTTACCCTCAGAGTACTCAGATCCCTGATCTGAAAGACATGGATGGAGAAAAGAATAAACCTTCATAATTCAGGAGGAAATAGTGTCTATCACAATGTTTTGGGACTAGATTATATACACTCAGGAGAATTGATGGAGATGGCAGAAGTGCTCACCAAGTCACTTTCAGGAGCATTCCTGGTGAACTGAGAAGGTCCCAGAGGACTGAAGACTTGCCAGTGTGATGCCTGTCTACAGGAAAGTGGGCCCCAGAAACAACAGGGCCATCAGCAAGCCTGACCTCAGTATTAGGGAAGGTTATGGAGTAAATCATTTTGAGTACAATCACACAGTATGTGTAGGACAACCAGGGGATCAAGCCTAGCCAGCACAGGTTCATGAAAGTTAGGTTCTGCTTGACTAACCTCATCTCCTTCAATGACCACAAGACCTGCCTGGTGGATGAGGGAAAGGCTGTGGATATAGTTTGCCTAGACTTCAACAGAGCCTTTGACACTGTCTTCCCCAGCATTCTACTGGAAAAGCAGGCAGTTCATGGCTTAGACAGATGTAATCTTCCCTGGGTTAAAAAAAAAATGGCTCAGCTGGGCCTGGAGAGTGGTGGTAAATGGAGTTAAGTCCAGCTGGAGCACAATCAAAGAATCACAGAATCAGTCACATGTTCCCTAGGGGTCAGTACTGGGGCCTGTCCTGTTCAGTATCCTCACTGACAATCTGGGTGAGGGAATTGAGTGCATCCTTTGTAAGTGTGTAGACAACACCAAGTTGGGAGGAAATGTCGATGTGCCTGGGGCAAGAAAGGTCCTACAGGGCAATCTTCACAGTCTGGATAGCTGGGTTTTGGCCAATGGGATGAAGTTTAAAAAGACCAAGTGTCGGCTTCTGCAGTTTGGTCACAACAACCCCAGACAACACAACAGGCTTGGGGCAGAGTATATGCAAAGCTGCACGGAAGAAAGGATGGATCTTGGGATGTTAATTGTTAGCCAGCTGAACATAAGCCATCAGTGTGCCTAGGTAACCAAGAAGGCCAATGGCATTCTAGCTTGCATCAGAAGGAGTGCAGCCAAAAATACTAGGGAAGTGATCGCCCCCCTGTATTCAGCACTTGAGGCTGCACCTCAAGTACTGTGTACAGTTTTGGGCCCCTCACTACAAGAAAGACAATGAGCTCCTGGAGCATGTTCAGAGGAGGGCAACAAAGGCTGTGAGGGATCTGGAGCACAAGTCTTACAAGGAGCAGCTAAGGGAATTGGGAATGTTTAGTCTTGAGAAGAGGATACTCAGGGGAGAGTTTATCACTTTCTTCAACTGCCTGAAAGGAGGTTGTGGTGAGATGGGAGTCAACCTTTCCTCAAATGTAACTAGTGATAAGAGATAATGGCTTCTAGTTGTGCTAGGGAAGGTTCAGATAGGATATTAGGAAGAATTTAATCTCTGAAAGTGGCAAGGCATAGGAACAGGTTGCCCAGGGAAATGGTTGACTCACCATACCTGGAGGTGTTCAAGAAATGTGCAGATATTGCAATCAGGGACATGATTCAGCAGGCATGATCAGTTTTCATTACATAATGACCTCTTTGCAGTGCATCAGTCTTGCAGAGAAAAAAAAATAAAAATAAAAAATAAAAGAAGACCCTATATTTCATTTATCTCTGTGTGACAGCAGGAGTTACTGTATTACATAATAAATGATAGAAAAAGCCCCAGTGGAGACAGGTTGAAGGAACTTGGCCCATTCCTAAATGACTACACTGAACAAACCAATTTATTATTTTTTTTTTTTTAACAAATACACCACATTTTTAGTTGTTCAAATCTGAACCTCCTTGTTATGGACAATTTCTATACAATAAAAATGCTGAAGCATACATAATACACAAAGGCTGAAGATCAGAAAAATAATTATCCCTTTACCATAGCCAAAACTGATAAAACACCCTTCAATGAAGGAAGTGTAAACTACTGGTTCACATATTCTTCCTCATCACTAAAATGATAGCTTGTTTGATAGTCAAAAGAGATACAGTTGACATCCAACAATGACAACAGAAGTACGCTTGATACAAGTGTTTTTGTTCCAGTAAATTTGTAAGGCTCATTTTTCCACATAATCAGCATTTAAGTTATAGTGACATAACCTACTCACAGTAAAATAACCACTTTCCTGACACTTCTGCCCATCTGTCCTCTTCTGCACACTCATTCTAGAAAGATGAAATGTTCTGCTTGTTGACTTTCTGTGCTGCATTTTCCATTGGTTTCCATATACACTGTAAAACCTAAGGCAATAAATAATTATCTAGCAGATCTTCTCTACTAAGGTTACTTTTCAGGATAGAATTTTAAAATTCTGTATTGCTTTTGGATACACAAAAAAACATATCCTGATCTATTGAATCAGATGATAAAATCAGGCAGTTCTAGATGTGGATATGAAAGCAAGTAGAAGTTATCTCACTGTAGACCTGCTACTGAAAAGGCCTTTTTTTACTATGTAAGGTAATACCTGCACCGATGCTCCCCTAACCTGCTGCATCCAAATGAGTCAAACAAGCCTGAACAGCATTAATGTTAAGTCTGCACCTAACATCCTCATTATCCCACATCGTTTCAAAGCTCAGTGGATGGTTACACGGATCATGTCTGGGAGCAACAGGAGGCTGCAATGGGAGGGACCAGGGCAGGATGCTGGTGACCCCAAGAGGATCAAAACATTCCCAAGGGGCACAACCTTGCAGCATGGCAAAAGCAGTGTGGTGGTGGAAAGACCAAGGGTCCCAGTCGAGGCTGGGCAGGCACCGTGTCAGGTAACAAATCCCATTAATTACAACCCCCATGAATTAATTTCATGCAAGAAACATAAAAGCTGGCTTACATCAATATTGACTCCCAAATTAACATATCAGCTCCTGAACACTGATTAGGCACTATTCGGTAACAGAAACACAAATAACCTTGCTATGACACCACATTGGTATTCAGAGGGAAAAAAAACAAAAAAAAAAAACAAAAAAACAGCTACTTCTTAAACAGACATGCAGACAAATCTTTGTATGGGTAGAGGTCTCTGAACATCAAATGAAAAGGTAAATTTAACAGCTAAGCCAAACATCTATATGAAATTCAAATCAAGTTTAGCACATGGTTTCTGGAGCTTTCTGGCATTTCTGAAATACTGTATTACAAATTTCTTTGAAAATCTGGAAGTTGAACCAAAAGAAAAGCAGGTACATTTTTAATTGTATTTAGGTGTTCTATGCTCTACTGGTAGACAGAATATTCAGGTTCAAAGGAAAAGCATTAGAAGTCTCATGACTCCTAGGCATCCTGAGAGGACAAGGTTAAGCAAGAAAAGTATACCAACAGACTTTATGGACATTCTGGGAAGTCTGGCTCTAGAAGAAAAGAATTTTTCCATGAGACAGGGGGAAAAAAAAAAAAAAGAGTCAATTTGGGGACCAAAAAATTGCTTTCATGAAGGACAAAAAAAAAAGTGCAAGCATACTACTGTAGAGTTACTTCATCCTCTGATAAGGCATACTTCCCATTAAGGTTCATTATGAGAACTGTAACATACGAGCGAAAAGCTATTTTAACCTTCATACACATTCAGCATTAGTTTTGCAAACTGATATGCCAGAATGGAGGTCAGTTAGTGTCAATGATAATTTCAGAATCTGATATGTGGACATCCCTTCATTGGAAAAAGCTATGAAACCAATAACATTCTTTATTGACTTCTTGAAGAGCTGCTGAACAGCAATGATTTTATAATTTGTCAAACCCAAACATACAATACAATTTCATGACAAGTTAAATAAACTTTAGTTTCCTTGGTTATTGCTGATCTCCTGAGATGTAATCCAATCTTTCAAATGATAAGGGAAATAAATATACATACATTAAGGGAAGATAACTAGCTTTGAATAAAATAAGATAAAGTGGTTTGAAAACAAAATGTGAAGGTCTACAAAACACAAATATGTAGAAAACAAAAATGATGGAAAATACTAGTACGCTCCAACCTTAGATGCTTCAATCAGAGGCTTGAAATAAACGCTTATACCTATAGAACTACTTTCTCATTAAAACCAGTTATAAAGCTATTCCCATTATAGAGAATTATTTAAAATATCAAAGATACTTATGAAAAGAAAAGCATCAAAGGTAGCAGAGACTAAAACTCGTCTTAAAACAACTATAATTTGAGGAAAATGCAAATCATCAGCTACAGAATAAATTACAGAAAACTACATAACTACAGCCTGTCAGTGAGCTTCCCATTGTATAAATTTACATAGATGTTGAAAGACAAAGGGAAATTCAAAAGAGCTTTTTCAGACTGCACCCTTTTTCCTAAACACAACAGCGCTATCAAGGCAAGATCCTCGGAAAACAGCTTTACACTTCTGAGCAGAGACAATTCTAGAAATGCCATGATATGATGCCACAACCAAAGGTTTTATATTGGTGGTGATCCTCATGATGTAAATTCTCTGTCATCTTTCCAACTGACCACCAGAGGACCCAAGGCAAATGAACAAGAGGCATATAGAGGGCTTTCTTTTCTTTCCTTCCAAATGTTTCTTAATACTCTTAATGTTTTGGAGGCTTTACTGCTTCTTTCTGTGTCTAATATGCTTTGTTACACATTCATGACTAAGGTCACTCTGTCAAATAAATATTAGAATATTAGTTCCATTATCACATGTGTATTTTTCTATTTGATGCAAAACTCACCCATAAATTGCAGATCTCCAAATACATACACAGATCTGTCAAACAGTATTAATTGACTTGCTTAATATTCCTGATTTCTTCAGAAGTAAGGAAATAGTTTATTATTTCTGTGATTCTTTATCATCGTAATGAAAGGTATCTACATACAACTAGGGTATCACTCAGTCTGTAAAAATTTGAAAAGCTAGAAACACAGACAGTGTTGATGAATTGTTGATGAATTATGTCATATCAATAGCTTCTAAATCTCTTACCCTGTGCATAGATTGAGCCTTTGCTAATTATTTGTATTGTAATTTTCTATCAGACACTCCAGAAAGTCCGGTCACCTCTATCTTGAAAAGCTGCAGCTTTCGCTGCTACCAGCAGATGGCAATACATGTGATTTAGTCATACGTTAATGCAAGAGATCATTTGCCACAAAACCTGAGAGGCATTATAGTCTCACTACTTTTGAAAGTTGATGACTTCAGCAATAAAAAACAGGGAGAGAGGCAGATTCACCAGATCACACTGCCATGAGGGACCTCTGCTGGCTGGAGAGGTGGGCTGACAAAAACTTCATGAAGGTCAACAAGAAGCGCAGAGCTCTGTGTTTGAAGAGGAACACCCCCAGGTGTTCAGGGCCACCCAATTGGAAGGCAGCTCTGCAGAAAGGTACCTGGTGGTCCTGAGAGATATCAATCTGAGCATGAGTCAGCAATGTAACTTTACTGATAAGTAGGTTAATGGTATCCTAGGCTGCACTAGGCAGATCATTGCCAGCAAGTGAAGAGAGGTAATTCTTCCACCCTAATCAGTATTGGTCATGCCATACCTGGAGTTCTGTATTCAGTTCCGACGTCTCCAGAAGAAGAGAGTTATTGCAGTGCCAGAGAGAGTCTGACACAGGGACACTAAGATGATGAAGAACTAAAGCATTTATCTATGGGAAAAGGCTGAAAGACCTGGAATTCCTTGGCCTGGAAAAGAGAAGGATCAGAAAAGATATGGCCAATTCCATAAACACCTGAAGGAAGAATGAGGATGGAACCAGGCTCCTTCCAGTGCTGTCCAATGTACTGTAATGAGCATAAGCTGAAACATAGGAGGTTAAGTCTAAACTTCCAGAAGCATTTCTTTAGGGAGAAAGTGACTGAGCATTGGCATAGGTTGCAGAGAGGAAAAAATATTCCATGATTCTGTGAAGAGATAGCATGAAATAAAACAATATTAGTCTTGCACCATGTCTGGTTTGTCACTGCTTTTCATGACTTGTTAGATCACAGCTGATCTGTCATTTAGATGGCAGAGATTAAATGTGATTCTTGGCTGATATGGCAATGATATAAGCAATATCCTCATCATTTTCAGTATGTTTGTACGTTTGAAATAAAAGAACTTTCAGAACAACAGCCAGACTGCAGTTAACTGCCGGAGATAAAGATTCTGAAGATAGTCCAATTCTGGTGTTACTTACAAATTGCATTTCTTTGTCAGACATTTCTGGGACTAAATGGATACCAGTGAGTAGAAAATAGACTACTTGCAGATGTAAAGTAGAAAGACAAGCAGGAAGATGCATGCACTTGAGACAAGACATTCTTCCATCAAAGAGAAAAAGCAGATTTTGAACAATAAACAAAGTCCAGTATTCCTCTGGAATCAGTCACATCAACTTACTTAACTGTATCATCCTTACACATCTATGACTATTACTCTAATTGTCACCACCACCTTTGAAAATTTATATTTGAGCACATGGAGGTATTAGCTGTTTCCAGTAGCTATGCGTACATTGTTTATACGCTTCAGTAGAAACACTAGTGCTTCTATCCCAAGATACATGCAAAGGCAGCAGAAAAGAAGAGACAAAATGATTATTACAAGCAACGAAGAGGGATGCAGAGATAGGTTTGGTGTTTGAAGCCTGACATGAAGGCTTTGTAGATCAAGAAGCTGGGTGCAGGTCCCCTGTGCCCTGGATGTAGTGGGATATATGGGGATCATCCATGGAGAGCATGGTGAAGAACCTACCATTCAGTCTTGGATAGAGGGGGAAGGGGAAGTCTGAGACTCTTAGGGATGTTGCAAATGCAAGTAAGGGAACTGAGCATCTCCATACCAGCCCATATCAGGAGCCCAGAGGTGTCTATCTGAACAGGTGGCCTCCAGGACTCTCCATTCTCAGAGGTCAGCATGGTCTGACAGGCACTGACAGGACCTTGTTGCCTTTATGCTTAAGCTTTTTTTGCAAGCTGCAAAAGTAAATCAGATAACAGAAAAGTCACACAGGCCATGTAGGTACTAACACAGGAAAGTGGTTTACAAAAACAGTCAGCAGACGACAGATGTTGTTTGAATACACAGACTCTTACTTGTCTTCTGACATGATTCAACTTTCCTAAGACAGCTTCATTAAAGAGTTATTTTACCAGTAGTAATGGATTTAAAACTACAGCTGATCATGCTTCGATTTTGTTTCCCTTGGGTTGACTTATATTAAAATGTCTCAAGGGGCAGGGGTGATACAATAAGGATATAATGTGCAGTGCCTGGCCATGTACAAATCTGGAGGTGGACAGACAGCATTGAAACAGCCCCAGGATGCACTAAAACTTTCCAATGAACCCAAGAAGAAATGAGCACTAAAAATCTCATGAAATCTAGATATTTCCTTAATGTTGTACTTCACATAGTAGCTAAATCCGAAACTTGAAGGATCACTTTTTCAGTCTCATATGGCCACAGACTATTTTATAAAACATTTCATGTTTCGGCCTCCTTTAGATTTGGTGAGGGCTTTTTGTTGGGTTTTGGGGTTTGTTTTTCTTCTGGTTTTTGTTTTTGTTTTTTATTTTTTTTTTTTTTGTTTGTTTGTTTGTTTGTTTTGTGGGGGAGGAGACGCGTTTGTTTTGTAATAACAAGGTTTAGTTAGAATTTCAGATTTTCTTTGAATTTTCATCTTGTTCTAGTTATGAATAATATTTTCCACTGTCACCACATAAATACAATAAATGACTTTAAGAAGCACAGCAGTACTATGGAGACAAAGTACTTTTCTGAAGCCTTTCATAAATGTTCTGCAAATAAAACACGATTAAACTGTCCTTTCTTCTAAGACAGAGTGGAATTTAAAAAGTTGCTTAAATTAGTCCCTATTTGAAATATTGCCTAAATCATTCAGATACACAAGGTATTCAATCCAGGGAACTTTATTGCATTTTCACTTGTGTAAACTATAGGTGCCTTAAAGTATGTACTCTAGCAAACTGGGCAAGTGAGTTCAGATTTTTGTCAAGGGAAGGAAAGACATGTAGTTCACGACACTTTCTGAGCCTCTGTAACATTTTGATGATATTCAGGACTTTCATTTAAGTACATCCTGTGTGCATATTTATGGACTATATTCTGATTTCTGCAGTATCGCTCACATGCAAAGCAGTCTTCAATTACCGTACTGTAAGCGAAAGCACATTTAATGCAGATGATATCCTCATGGATCCTTTAATACTGACATACACTCCAGTATCCATAAAATTTATCTGATTTAAGTCAGCTCTCCAACCTTTTCCACAGTTGTGTTGGCAATAGCTATGGTTAGTTTTAGAATCATAGAATGGAATAGAATCATAGAATCACTGAGGTTGGAAAAGACCTCTAGGATCATCCAGTCCACCATCCCCAATATTTTCCACTAACCCTCGTACAACAGGGTTACTCCAGGGATTGTGACTCCACCACCTCCCTGGGCAGCCCATTCCAGCACATGACCACAGTCTCTGAGAAGTATTTCCTAATGTCTAACCTGAACCTCTTCTGGCATAACATGAGGCTGTTCCCTCTAGTCCTTTCTCTAGTTACATGGGAGAAGAGGCTGACTCCCACCCCACCTCACCTTCAGGTCACTGTAGCAAGTGGTAAGGTCTCCCCTGACCTTCCTCTTCTCCAGACTAAACAATCCCAGACCCCTCAGCTGCTCCTTATAAGACCTGTGCTCCAGACCCCTCACCAGCTTCACTGCCCTTCTCTGGGCGCACTTAATGACCTTGACGTCTTTCTTGTAGTGAGGGGCCCAAAACTGAACACTGTACTTGAGGTGCATCCTCACCATGGCTGAGTCCAGAGGGATGATAACTTCCCTGGTACTGCTGACTATACTGTTTCTGGTAAAAGCCAGGATGCCACTGGCCCTCTTGGCCACCTGGGCACACTGCTGGCTCACATTTAGCAGAGCATTGACCAATATCCCCAACACCTGTGTAGAGTTTCCTCTACACAGTCTTCCAGACATTCTGCCCCAAACCTGTAGCATTACCTGTTGGGTTTTTTTGTGGCTAAAGTGCAGGACCCAGCACTTGACCTTGTTGAATTTCATCCCATTGGCCTTGGCCCACCTATCCAGATTTTTCAGATTGTTCTGTAGGACCTCGCTTCCCCCAAGCAGATCGCCACTTCCTCCAAACTTGATGTCATCTGTACTGAGGGTGCACTAAATCCCCTCAACCACATCATCAATAAACATATTGAACAGGAAAAGCTCTAATACTGACCCCTGGGCAACACCAGTCATGACCAGTCACCAGCTGTATGTGTCTCCATTCATCACCATTCTCTGGGCCTGCTTCTCCAGTCAGTTCTTTACCGAGCAAAGAGAGTACCTCTGGAATTCATGGGCTGCCATCTTATCCAGAAGATTACTGTGGGAGATGGTGTCAAAGGCTTTGATGAAGTCTAGGCAGACTATGTCAACAGCCTTCCCCTTATCTACGAGTTGGGTCACTCAACCATAGAAGTAGATCAGGTTGGTCAAGCAGGACCTGCCTTTCATGAAAACATACTGGCTAGGCCTGATCTCCTGGTTAGCTCACAAATGCTGTGTGATCTCCCTCAAGATGATTTGCTCCATAAACTTCCCTGGCATTGAGGTCAGGCCAACAGGACAATAGTTCCTGGATCTTCCTTATGACCTTTCTTGTAAATGGAAGTCACACTGGCAAGCCAACAGTCCTCAGGGACCTCTCCAGTTGAACTGGAACACTGATAAATGGATGGAAAGCAGGTCAGCTATCACCTTCACCAGCTCTCTCAGCACTATGGACTCGTGGCAGACCAGGTGGAATAGTACGCCCCTGTTAACACCTGTTCCAGCTGTTTCCATCTGACTTGTGGGGGGTTTATTCTGCTCCCCATTCAAGACTTCCAAATCAGGGAGGATAACTGGCCTGACTTTTAAAGACAGGTGTAAAGAAGGCACGGAGAACATCAGCTTTTTCCTTCTTCTCGGTGGTCACATTGCCAGCTACATTCAATAAAGAATGGAGATTCTCCCTAGTCCTCCTCTTACTATCAGTAAGATAAAAAAGCTTTTCGTTCTCTTTTACCCCAACTGCCAAGTTGAGTTCAATCAGGTCTTCTGCTTTTCTAATTTTCTCCCTGTATATCCTAACTTCTTTGTACTTTGTTACAGGAGTTGTCCATCCCTTCTTCCACAGGAGGTAGGATTCTCTTTTTCTTCTGGAGCCTCAGGAAAAGCATCCTGTATATCCACGCTGGTCTCCTTCCCTGCTGGTTCATCTTACAGCACAAGTGCACAGCCTGCTCCTGTGCCTTTATGAGTTCCTTCTTGAGGAGTGGACAGCATTCCTGGTCCCCTTTACTCTTCATTACTGAATCCCAAGGGACTTTCCCTTACAGGGTTCTGAACAGCTCAAAGCCACCCTCCATAAATCCAAGGCAGCAAAACTGACTTCACCTCCTGACTTCACCAAGAATTGAGAACTCTGCTATTTCATGGTCACTCTGACCAAAATAGTCCCTAGCCTCCATATCTCCCACAAGTCCTTCTCTGTTTGTGAACAGTAAGTCAACTGGGACACCTCCCCTGGTAGGCTCTCTTATAACCTGGGTCAGGAATTTTTCTTCCATACATTCTAGAAATCCCCCGGACAGCTTCTTCTGTGCTGCATTGTATTCCCAACATATATTAAGAAAGCTGAAGTTTCCCATGAGAACAGTGGCTGGTAATCACGTAACTTGTGCCAGCTGTTCATTACAGGCACTTTAAACTCACTTAGTGCTTACTATGTAAGCATATTCTCCTGGTAAGTCAGTAATGATCTTTCCATTGAAGGATTTCAGCACATCTCTATTTCTGATGATAGATCATTATCAGGTTTTTTAAAAGTTGTTCTGAAACTTTTGAAAAGTATGTATTTTGCTTGTCTCCTTTGTAGAATAAAACAAGAAGCTGAGCAGAAGGAAAAAGTAAAAAGTAAGGCTTTGCCTCAACTGTATTCAAACTCACCATTTAAACTCAGCAGTAAAATACAGGACAAAAATCTTGAGATAGTACATATTTTGGGCTGTACAAATCCCTGACATTAGCAAACAAACCTTAGCTGTTACACGAGCAAATAAAATAGGATAATATAGGATCTCCAGTTCTTGAAGCCAGGGCAGAAAAACTGTGATTTTATTTCTGCTGCATTAGTATTCTGATCAGACCAGGTCAGGAATGTAAATAAAACCAAACAAAAGTGATGTATTTTGAAACTCAGTATATAAACTTTGTTCAATTTGGATATAGACATAGAAAAAAATATTGCACTCCTCAATATTTCTTCCATCTCCATTTTTGGTTAGTAGCCAACAGTAACAGTTACCCTAGAAATAAACTTTGAAGTTTTACCATATTCCTATTCTTATAATAATTCACCTTCAGTCATCCAAACATTCCCTCAGAGAGTCCTCATCAGTACTTACAAGTATATTCTTTTAGCTTTAAGTGATAAAAAGTGTATATAAACATTTTATAGTTTCGAATTTAGTCTCAGCATTTCTGAACAGTTGTGGCTGATACACATTATCAAAATGACGAAGGGTTCTTTCATCATTTTTTGTTTGTTTGTTTGTTTGTTTGTTTGTTTTTGCGTTGGATTTTCTTTATGTTTTGCTTTTTAGTTTAAACCAAATTCTATATTTCTCTAAGTTATCACCTGTTCTCTGTCCCACACCCCCCACCCCCTCCCCCACCACCCCTTAATACAGTCTACTACTTCTTACTTCTTTTAATCCAGAATTAGCATGCCAAGACTGGACTCTGCCTAGGAAATGGCTGCAATCAATGTGTGCTGCCTTCTCCTTCAGTCAGAAAGAGAAATTCAAATCCAAACTAAAGTAACAAATTGTGAAAAAGAAGTTAGTACAAATGATTCATAAGAATAGACAGAAAAAACAAAGTGACCTCTGTTTCAGTCTTTGAAAAATCCTGCTAGGTTTTATCTACTGAGCTATGCAGTCCTTTGAATGAATCTGAGTGCTCTGGACTCCTTTATGGAGAAGGAACTGCTACTGCACAGGAGACCTGAGACTACTGTCAATGTCCTGGGTGATTTTAGGTTGTACATCTGAGTTCTTGCTTCCTCACTTGCTACATGTTATTTAGACTACCTGAGACCTACTGATAGAAAACTGTATAAACTGGATTGTGTCACATGTGCTACAGCAAGCATTTTTCCTTCAGATAATTAGCAGCCTTGTTATGCTGGTGCAGACTAAGCATGAGAATTCTATAGTCCTTTTGTTTCTTCTATTTCTACTTGTGAATATTCTATTGCTACCTTATAATGGGTTTTAGGAATTAACTGAAGCATCCAGTACAGTAATATTGTGGGGGTTACTTATTGTTGGTAGTGTATTGTGTTATTTCTTTGTTCCTGAGCTTCTGTGTGTGTTGAATTGAACCTTCAGAAATTATAGTCAACTTCTGGTGGGCTACAAAGAGCCACTGATGAACAGTCAAAAAAACGTTGCAGAGTCTTCCCAGAATACCAATGGAAGCCCCAGACCAGGTGGACATCAAAGCACATGCTTGCCCTTAAACGCAGCCTCATCTATCAAAACACTTAGCCATTAGATGTTTAAATGACTAATTACTCCTGCTTAACAAACGGCATAAACATGAGATGTTTCATTCTAAGCAAAGGCAGCGTTAAACCCCTCATGAATAACAGAACACGTGAAGCCTGACCTAACAAATGCTCCACAGTCCCCAGTTCGGACAGTGGAGATTCATGGGAGTCTTCCCTCAGACGGCATGGTTGTTGAAATTCACTATTATTTTGATAAGATTAAATACTAACAGATTTCATTATTGAAAGATCTGAATAAATTGCTTAATTAATAGGGCTTATAAACTGTACATTTAAAAGAACCTTGCAAATTTTAAGTGTTATGTTTTATATGTAAGGGTTAGTGCAGTTGCTCATGCAGAACAAGGGATTTGAACAGACAAATAACCAAGAGAAAAGTATCAGTATATCAACTGATTTTCAAAGCTATAATTTTAAACTAAGGCAGACTACCACTCTTCTGAAAAGTTACCTTCGTACTAATCTGCTTCTTCTTTTGATTTGATTTGTGTCAGATGTCATGAACATACTTATTTAATACAGAAGGGAAAAACATATACAAAGTCACATTTTTTGGTGTCTGACACGGTGCTATACATATATTTCTGATTAATTTTTTTACTCTATATAGAGTAACATAATCAGTAATCTCTCTAGCTTTTTTTCTGAATGAAATGGTTCTCTACAAACAGATGTTTAAAGAGTTGTTTCGACTTTCTCAGATTTAGTGTTATTACTGGGAATTATACTTCTATAAGTTTAAATCAAACTAATCATTAGAAGGTAGCTCATTCTTATACAAATACCATTTGCAAGGCTCCCAGGGTAATTAAATCACAACTGTCATTAAAGTCAATCAAATCAGTGCAAGGTACACAGAAAGTGTAATATTGCTAGTGACGGACTTTCTGTAAGGCCTTTGATACTTTTCCTCACAACACTCTTGCCTATAAATTGGAGATAGATGTATTTGATGGATGGACTACTCAGTAGATAATGAAGTGGCCAGATATATCTAAAGTTATCCATATACAAAGAATTTCAATGTCTCAATGTCCTAGTAGTGAGTGGTGAGTTCTTCAGGAGCTCTTTATTAAAGACACAGATGGTGAGATTGAGTGCACTCTCATCAACTCTGCAGATCACCTCAAGCTGAGTGGTACAGATAACACCAAGCTGAGTGGTGCAGTTGATAAAACAGCAGGAAGAAATGCCAACCAGAGGGATCAGGGCAAGCTGGAGAATTGGGCCTAACCTAATGAGGTTCAACAGTACCAAGTGCAAAATGCTACATCTAGGTTGGAGCAATCCCCAGTATCAGTTCAGTATGGGTGATAGATTGAAAGCCAAGAAATAATGATTGACTGTAGAGAAATACATCAGTGTATCTGTGGTTAAAAGCTCAACATGAGCCGGCAGTGTGCACCTGAAGCCTGAAAAGTCCACGGTATCCTGGGCTTTATCAAAAATGTCACAAGCCAGATACTGATTCTCCCCTCTACTCTACTCTTCCAAGACAACACCTAGCACAAGAAAGAATTGGAACTGTTGGAGCGAGTCCAGGAGAGGCCATGAAGATGTTCAGAAGATGGAAGCAACTCTCCGACAAAGAAAAATTGAGGGACCTGGGCTTGTTCAGCTTGGAGAAAAGAATGCTCTGGGGAGACCTTATTGACATTTTTCAGTATACAGATGGGAGTCATAAGAAAGATGGAGAAAGTGTTTTTACCAGAATCTGTAGTCAAGGCACAACATGTAACAGTTTTAAACAGAAAGAAGATAGATTTAGTTTGGATCTAAGGAATAAGTGTTTTACAGTGAGTGTGGTGAGGCACTGGAACAGGTTGCCCAGAGAAGCTGTCTATGTCTCCTCCCTGAACGTGTTCTAATTCAGGTTGAATGGGGCCTTGAACAACCTGACCCAGTGAAATATGTCCCTGGCTATAGCAAAGTGGTTGGATCAGGTGATCTTTACAGGTCCCTTCCAGCCCATTCTGTAATCCTGTAATTCAGATATTTCTATGGAGAGCATGCTCAAACTAACACAAAAGTTATGTCTTGCTCATTAGGAGAAAGGTCTAGAATAAAATTATAACCAGGAGTTACATTGTGCTATGCCTCCTGTTTCTTATGGAGCAAACAATCTAATATGTGAGGTTTGGTCTGTGGGAAAAAAAAAAAAAAAAAAAAAAAACACTTTACATCATAGCTACCTCATTATTTGTGCTCCTGTAGGGAGAACCAGCATAAAGAGTACTACCATTGTAAAATGTACTTCAGACTAATTACCACCTAGGACATTATGCCAGTTACAGTAATTAACTGCATTGATCAGTGGTAGTTAGGAAAATTCACATGTGCCACTGTTTACATATCACCCCGTGACTTAAAATTGAAGTTGTCCTTCCTGTTTTTAACTTCATTGCTCTACCCCATGTGAGCTGTACCATTTTTTTATGCCAAGTCTACCTAGGTTAATTGCTTCATGAGCTAAAAAAAGATTGCAATAGACTATCGGTGCTGTCCCAAAAACTTTTGATAAATCTATTTGAGTTGACCAAGGGCCTTTTAAGAACAGTTTCAACAGAAACATCATATATGAGGGCAAAAAAGAGTTCTCTAGGCAACCTTTTTAGTCATTTGGAGAGAACACACAGCATAAAGGAAGTTATTTGCTAAAATGCAGAAGAATAGCTTGTGAGTTTCAGAAAGGTTGTTTATGTGGTTGGGCTCTTAACACTCACTGAAGTTAGTGGGACTTAGTCAGTTAGAGGCGGTTTCCGATGACATCTTCCGTTGAGCACCCAAACACTGAGCCACTTTAAATCAATGTGTACTTACGAAAGCATTGGCAATAACAATTAGTATCAGCCTCCACACTGAGTCACAGCTACTAAAACATGTTTGGGAAAGCTTGCTGTATAGGCAGATACTGCCTCTGGAAACCATTCCACATGCATTTTTTTATTTTAATTTCTTTCTGACTCCACAGAATCCCCCCCAAAATACATACTATAACCACTTGTGATGGTACGCTAAAGGACTATACAAAATTTCTGAGTTAAAATGATGTTCCACTATGAAGGCCAGTCCCAATCTGACAAAAGTCCTACCAGCAATATTATTCATTGTCTATAGACTAACATTTTATAAAGCCTGCTCCACTATTCCTCTGCAGTTATTTGTTCCCTTTGTGATAGTCTTTATTGCTCCAAGAGTCAGAGAGAACTGGACAGCAACTATATAACACCAGATAGAGCCATGCTTGTTCTACATCTGTAGCTGCAACCAGCATAGCTGGACAGCTCAATAGGCCTTTACTTAGTAAATGTTCCAGCAGGTGACCAGTGAAGAGAAGAATTACCAGAACAACATTTTATTAAAAAGTCAAAGTTCACAAAAAAAACAAGAAAATCAAGGCCCTCTAAAATGTTTGTCATTTTCAAGAGTATTCCTGCCAACAGTGTGGCTCTCAGCACAACTTAGGGAAGGCAGCCATCTCTGGTTCTTCCCCCTGGTACCTTCCTTGAAGTTTCTGCTCTGTTAACAGGTGTGGTTTTGGTGTATTAACCAATGCTCAGAGGATTTTTACTCACTGAACCAAACCTTCAGCTCGTGTGTTACTTTGGCTGCACCCTGTTGGCATGCTGCTAGACAAAGCTCAGCTCTTTTGCTTGTGCTGAGTCCAGCTGGCTTTTTCTATCTCTCACTTTGGAATGGAGGACAAAAAAGTGATTGTGGCTGATTCATTACATTCTTGATTCCACGGGACATCCCCCTGGGCTGGAGTTTTCAGGCCTGGTTTGCTTCTACTACACACTTCCAGCAGCATTTGAGGACCGCACTTATTTGCTTGCTGATAGTTTGATGTGGAACTGCTGTAGAGCACAATGGCAACACAGACATGGTATGTTGTACCTCTACTCTCCTCACAAATAGAAGCTTTCTGAAAGCCTTTAATTTTCTAAGCAGTTCATTTAATTTGCAAGTAGATGTTGATAAGGCCTAGAGAATAGCTATCAGCATAGGAGTGAAAGAACAGCTGTGTTTTTGGAGGACTCAATTTCAGCTAATTTTATGTGGTGGGCAGTGAATCAACAAAATGATTCTTAATCAGTAACAAATATTTTGAATCTAGATTTTTGAAAGACAGATATCACTGATGTAATGTCATAGAATAAGGAGCAAGGAATTCCTGATAGTTTTTCTGGAGGCAGTAAAAGCCAGATCTATCACCACAAGTTAAAATCAGAGTTGCCTACTGGAAAGTGGAATGTGAAGATCCTGGAGATCTCAGGTTCCTCAGCCTGGAAAAGAAAAGGCTTCTAAGGAGACGTTACAGCAGCCTCACAGTATCTGAAACGGGCATACAGGAGACCTGGGGAAGACTTTATATTAAGGGTAGGTAGCAACAGGACAAGGGAAAATAGCTTTAAACTGGAAGAATACAGAAGTTAGAAAAATAAGAAGAAATTCTTTACTGTAAGAGTGGTGAGACACTGGAACAGGTTGCTCACAGTGGTAAATGCCCTCTCCCTGGAAGCACTGAAGGCCAGGTTGGATGGGGCTGTGAGCAACATGGTCTAGAGCGAGGTGTCCCTGCCTTTACTAGGTGGGTTGGAACTCCATGATCTTAAAGGTCCCTTCCAACCCAAACCATTTTAGGATTCTAGGATTCTATGATCTCTGCTCAGAGAGACGAGCAATTCCCAAAGCAAAAGCCACACATTTCCACCAGGAATGTAAAAGTTGATTCTTATTTATTTGATTATTTATTCAGATATATTATTGTTGTATTTTTTTTCTTTCACTAATTGCTAAAGAGGAAAGAAAATAATGCCATCTACTAAGCGTAATGACAATGTTATTTTCTTTCATAAGGGGTGAGGGGGAGTTTGTCTTTCTATACGCCAAAAAAAAAAAAAACAAACCAAATGACTAAAGCAATCTGTTTCACACTGCGACATTTATCTGTGCTGGCACTGTGGTTTATTTAAAGCTCTCTTCCAAAGCACCCAGCTGGAGCATGCTGGATGGAAATGCCATCTGCTTCCCAGGGGGTTCCTGCTGCTGACCCTGGTCCCTCCCACCACAGTGCTGCGCAGCGGCGGTGCACCACTGTGGCTTCATTTGGCAGGCAGCTTGTTGTGCCTAGCTGGGGTGAAAGGTGTTCTGAGAGGCATGGCAGCTGCACTGCAACAAGGGACCTCTCCATCAGCAATCTCTGACCTGCACACCTCCAAATCCATCCAGTTTTCCTGTGTTCACCTGGCCAGTGGTTTGTGTTACAGTCAGGAAAGAGGCAGGAAACACTGGAATTATCTCTGCACTCAGGAAATATCTGTGGTCATCTGCTTTAAGCAGTCCCTAGCTCCCTAGGAGCTGAGTGCCGCAGATAAGGGCCATGCTCCAAAAAATGCACTCATTCTCTGTTTGCAGACTACAAAACCTTCCATGACACATTCCAGCCAGCAGAATGCATAACCATGAAGTTTTGAACAGCCCCTCTCTCTCCTGAAGGGCGTTCACCTTACATGATAAATAAGCAAAGACAACAGTTCCAGCACTGCAAAGGTTGTCCAGAGAGGCTGTGGATGGCCTTTCCCTGAAGGTGTTCAAGGCCAGGTCAGATGAGGCCCTTGGCAGCTGGTGGATAGTAGCCCTGCCCATGGTGGGGGAGTTGAATCCGGTTGATCTTTAAAGTCCCTTCCGACCTAGGCCAGTGTATGATTATAAGATTCTATCTATAAACCGCTTTCTAGCAGAAGCTGCAGCTGCTGACTGGGGTAATGAGAAGGCACCAGTTCCCTGCAAGACAAAGACAAAGCCACAGCAGTGACTGTTTTTTCCTTGTGAAGTCAGGCACATTGTGTAGACAGGTCAGGTTTTGCCTTAGGGCATGGTTGTCCAATCTTTTGGTTTGCCTGGGCCACATTTAGCAAACAGGGATCGCCTTGGGCCACATCTAAAATACATAATAAATACAATGTATATAAGTAACTAAACTTATTTTAATGTACTTTTAATTAAAACATAAAAAACAGAGAGCAACAAAAACATAAAACCAGTGGAATGTTTGACTTTGTTTTTGAGAAAAAATTCATTACGCTGGTTCAGTGGCAGTGGTTGTCATTCCCAGTGAGTTCTCAAGATGTTTATCAGAGATTGTGGATGAAATATTATTCTTCCAGTTGTCCATCCTTGACAATAACTGTTCACAAATGTACATATTGCCAAAAAGTGATGACATGAATAAGGTATGACTGTGAAGTGATAGATATTTTTCTCTAGGAAGAGAAAGCTTATAAAAGTCTGTTAAAAAGAAATGATCAAATTTTTCTTTGAGTTGAATGTTTTATTGCAACTCTATGTGCCATGTGAAAATCTGCAAGTAATGCATTTGTGATGACTGAAAATGCAGTTGCAAATTTACAAAAAAAAAAAAAAAGAAAAATTTGAAATTTTGAAACCTTTTCTCGAATTTCATTATTAAAATGGAAAGCATAGCTGCATATTTTTCACTGTTTACAGGACTGTGTTTAGCTGGTGTATCAAAATGCATGAAATTATTTGCCATAACTCAAGCTTTCCATAATTTGTTTCATTTCAAACGCATTATTACCTGAAACATAGCACAGATACAGATAAGCTGATTTCCACCTTGAAGATGCACATTTAAATCATTTAAATCCTTTAAATGAGCAGACACATCTACCAAAAATGCTAAATCTGTGAGCCATTTTTCATCTTCACAATCTGGCACAAATTTTCCTTTTGATCCCATAAAGGTTTTATTTCACTTTGCAAATCATGAAGTCTTTTTAGCATTTTACCCTGGCATAAACACCTTCCTTCAGAAGAGTAAATCCATACTTTCAAGAAACTCTAGAATTGGTGAAGATTCAGTCCTCTGGACATTATGAAATTCATACCTTTGATAAAAATTTGCATGATATTCTCCATATTTAAAGCTTCTGCACATAAATTCTCTTGATGTCTGATGCAGTGATATTTCATAAAATGTGAGTTACCTGCAGCAATTGCATCATCATCTATGAATTTTACAAGTCCTTCTTTTTTACTAACCATCACTAGGGCATCATTAGTAGCTATACCAGATTTGTTGACAAAGGTTAAAGAAAATTGCTTTAATGACATTTTTATTGCTTTATACAAATCAAGAGATTTAGTTGTGCCTTTCAATGGCACCAAAGAAACATTTTCCTCATTGATATTATATTCATTATCAATATCTCTACAGAAAATGTCAAGTTGAGAGCTATCAGTCTCATCAGTGCTTTCATCTGTAACCTAATAATAAAATTTGAAATGATCCTCACCCTCTACATTTTTTAAATAGATTTTTCTGTTTCTCCAGTTCACCTGGATGTAGTCTGGCAGACGGAGTTTAGAAAAACACATTTTTTTATCAGGACACATTATATCTGTCATGCTTAACAAACTCACCATCAGGAAATGCTTTTTTTTTTTTTATTATTAGATTTGGTATCACATAACTAGCTCTTATAACAGAGTCAATCCAAGTTCTAATTACTTTTTTTTAATATTTTGTTGAAATGACAGTATTTTTTTAGTTATTTTGTCTTTAGTACACAGTCCTTGATCTGCATTGAATTTAGCAGCATGTTTCTGTATATAATGCCTTTTGAAATTGTAATCTTTAAAAACTGACAGGATATTCTTGCAAATTAAGAGCAGTGCCATATTATTTGTCAGCACTGCACTGTGCCCTCCCCGTGTCCCAGGGCCAGGCCAGGCTGGGCACCTGGTGTGCAGATTGTCATCGGGATGACGGTGTTGTGTTTACATCGTGTAGGGAACCTGCTTTGGCAGGGGGGTTGGACTTGATGATCTCTTGAGGTCCCTTCCAACCCCTATGATTCGATGATGCGGCAGCAAGAGCCACAGGGCGCACACCAAGTGGTGCTGGGCAGCATGCGGCCACGGGTTGGGCATGGCTCCCTTAGGGCACAAACCTCTCACTCCCTTCAAGGATCCTCTTCTGAAAATGCACTGCAGAGTATCCTTCAGCCAGCCTGAGCAGCTTCAGTCCCACAGGACAAAGTAGGCCCAGAAAGTTCAGCAAGAGTTGTTGTGTTCTTAGCAGTCACAAACACCTGTCTTCCCCTTAATCCCCTTCCCTGGGCTGCTGGTACTCAGTACTGAGCACTAGAAACACGAGCGTGGCAGCTGGACCTCTCTCCATGCACACAGAGGGCAGCACGTGTCAGGTGCCAGGCAGCTGCCGGATCAGAGTGGGACAAGTCAGCTGCCAACCTCCTGTGATTTCAAATCCATCATCTAGCGTCACCTGCTTGTAGTGCACGCAGGGGAGACTGAAGGGAGGTAATCTGATACAGAGCACAGAGAAAGCCCAGGAGACATAATAAAAAAACTGCCGTGTTCTTCAGACCTTCAGACCATCTCTTGCTAAGCACAGCTCCATCTTCATCACAGCCTTTGTGCACAGCAGGTTAAAGCCTGCTCCTTTCCTGCTATGCAAAAGGAGGTAGATCACCCTGCGGATTTGTAATTTGAAACTTTGCAAGGCTTCCAAAATCACTTGCTGATGCCTAACTATTTTAAGAAAGCATTTGTTGCAACTGCTCAAATAGGTACATGCTTGAGAACAAAAACAAGTTTTCTGCCTGTTTGTGCGCATGGATCTGGCAGCTCTGTGTGTATCATATCAAGGCCTCACAACTCTTCTGAGAATAAAGCCTGAGCCCCACTTCAGCGCATGGTGCATCGAACACATAAATCCTCAGGCTGTCACAGAGATCAACCCTATGCTCAAATGCACAGACCCATTTACCTGGTGAAACTCATCAAGCCAAGTGTTCGATCAATCTGTATTTGTTTTTACAGCTAAGTCATTGTGGAAGGAGGAGTAGCCCGGTTCTCAGGTCTGCCTCAGAATTTCAAAACAAATAGTAAGCAATGTGAGACATGACTCATTCATGTTATTGCAGAGTTTTTTTGTTGGTGCAGATGGGTGTAGGGAATGAAAATAGAAAAAGAAACACAAGCTGCTTCTGCGTGACTTACTAAACCCAGTGACAACAGGAGCTTCTGCTGAGTCACCTTGCAGTGTCTCCCAGCTAGCACCAAGCAATCCTCTCCCTCCCACCAGATGCTTCCCCACACCGCTCTAGATTACTCAAGAAATTAATCAGACACTTACATCACAGCAGCATCAAAGCCTGAAAGTCATTTATTCGGAGGAGAAACCCATAAATGACTTTAGCAGAGTTGGGACTCCCAGCTGCTTTGCCAGAATTTCATTTCTCATTCCCAGAAGATATTCTGAGTAAGGCTGCCTGAACTAGTGAACACAGCAGGCAAGTAGGCAAGGAAATGTCAGGTTTCCTCCTGACCTATTTTCAAGCAAGGAAAATGTCTTTCCCCGGAGCTGATATCAGATGATGCTCCCAATTAGCTGCATATTAAGTAAACAAGTCGGGGGTGGTGGGTGGGGTGTGTGTATGCAGGGAGTGGTTGTGGAACTCAAAAGTTTCTGCTTTTCAGTCTGCTACGATTGTGTTAACTTCATCGTTTAGCCATACTATTTCTGAATGACTACCAGTGCTCCTTACCAGAGCAGCTTTTGCACCACACCAGCTTTACTTTGTCATTCCACTGACTTCAGTCAATGTAAGAGTGGGATTCTTGGTTTCAGTGTGAAAACCAGTTCTGTAGTTTGGAAAGATCTAAAAAGAAAAACAGAAAACCCTACTCAGAAATGTGCCCAAAGAAGCCTTCTGATAACATTCTTAAAATAATTACTGCTTTCACTGAAATAAAGCTGACAAATATAGCAAAATGGCATAAGGTGCTCAGATGCAAACATACCAGGCCCTATGTACATATGTACTGCAGAACTCTATAGCTCTGAATCCACCTTATCCTTCAGACAATTCCAGTTGTCTCCAACCAGTAATGCAAGGAAGTTGATAGAGAGTTGGCATCCCTGAGTGTGCAGAAAAAGGGCATCGAGAAATTTACATCACAATGTTTTCCACCTTCCCTTTCAATAAATGCAAGAAAATGTGGAAATTATCAAACCATACTACTTTGCAATTTCAAATAAGTAGACTTTCCAGCACTAAGTAGAGTTGGGTTTCTGTTTTGCTGGTTTTTTTTACTGTCACATTATTCTCCTGAAAAAATCTTCCAACTACTAGTCCAAAATAACTTGCACTTTTTTGTATCATGTCCTTAAAATATTCCACTTATAAACAAAATTGAACCACACAGTTCTGTATCCTCATTTTTTAGTTTTTATCAAGTCTCATTTATGCAGGTGAATTTGTCCCCAAAAATGTAAGTCAGAGTTAAGGCTGATTATGGTGGAAATCATGTTTTTTTCAGTGTGTGAAAATATTCACACAAGCAAATTGTAATCACCTGACAAAACAGTATGACAATAGGATGGCAGTTCAAAACAACTTGTCATACCCCCTCCAGATATTCTCTGAAACTCAGAATGGTTTCTGATTATAATGGCTAGAATTATTTAGCTATCTCATTTATTAAAAACACAGGCGTAGATTTGTGTCTCTCTCCACATGCAGCAAAATGAGTAAAAGCTTTTCTCTAGGACTTGTACAATGTGTCTTGTGATGTGCAATGATCACACAATCAAATTTGAATAAAACCAGTCTAAATGCAATGTTTTATGACATCACA
Source organism: Callipepla californica brunnescens (assembly GCA_023055505.1). NCBI lineage: Eukaryota > Metazoa > Chordata > Aves > Galliformes > Odontophoridae > Callipepla > Callipepla californica. The sequence goes on along the minus strand of JALIRH010000031.1, from coordinate 1,222,065 downwards.
TGTCTGCCAAAACAGACAAATTAATCATGAAACAGAATAATTCTTGGCAGGGTTTCAAAGCTACTCCAGAAGTTGTTAGAACTCAGTGTTGAGTCATGAAAGGGAGAATAAGCCAGAGACAATAATGACACTCTCAGCTACGTTAATCATTCTTTCAGTATGTTATACGGTGGACCAAAACAGCAAAGAAAAGCAGATAAAATGAATGTGGTATATGACTGCTGGCAGATCAGCTCCCATTTTACAGCTTCCTAAGAATATACTGCAGAGATGGCAACTTTTTTTGTTTTCATTTTTCTTTAAAGAGAAGAGAAACAGGCTACAGAGAAGAATTGCAGGTTGTTAAGTTTTACATGGCACAGTAATCTTCGTGATTACTACACTTTCAGTATATGTCTTGAGAATGTTCCATACAATGATCACAAAACACAATAAATTGAGTGTATCAATATATATAATAACATTTACTGAAGTGCATCATTTTAATTTGAGATTTGACCATGCTTGCGTCAGTGGGATGCAATGCCATTTTTCTTGGCCCGCCTTCAGGAGAAGGAAGATTTTTAATATTAATTCCCAGGCAGGTTGAACTGGTGAAGGCATGAGGAAGTTCCTTCTGGCATTGGCAGATGAGTTTAGGAAGTTAATTGCATAACTCACCTTGCCATACTCCTGAATTCCACATCTTGTATCACTGTATCCTAACAAGGAACTGTCACTCAGGATTCCAGAGCATCCTTCAGAAGTTTTCTAACTTTCATGATGGTTTTGCTGTTGTACCATAGAAGTCTGGTCAAGAAATATTTAGATGTTGTACTGAGGGACCTGGTTTAGTGGGAAATGTTGGTGATAGGTGGACAGTTGGACTGGATCACCTTAGAGGTCTTTTCCAACCTTGGTGATTCTATGATTCTTTTCTGTGACTGTGTCCTTTTTCTTGCAGCTCATGTAGACACTGAAGTACTCTGGCCTATGAGAAGATATGTGCCTTTCAAAGATAGCGGAGACAGTGGGGCACGCAACCACGGTGTTTGGAAAAGATCCTGTTCCCTCCTGCTCACACTGGAATATGTCTGCTGCAATCTTGTGAAGTGTGCATTATCTACTACCTTCACCATACAGACAAACAAAAAAGCAGGCAGGGAAATGACACAACCATGTATGTCAAAACATTTGTAGTTGGATACCCTTTCTCATGCGTTGGCAGTTACAGTCAGTCAGGTATACTGGGATGACAGTACATGCAAGGAATAAGAGCCTCTAACAACAGTACTGTTTCTAAAACAGATACCTATCAAATTGCAGTATGAATTTCCTTCCAAATATGACTTTTGCTAACTGATGCTACTTTCTTCATTCTCAAGATCTATTCATGAAAAGAAAATTGGTTTGAAAATGTATTCATGATCAACTGGCTAAAGGACTACAATATTTTTTACATTATTTACTTGAGTTTCATAATGAGACTTTTAAAATACAGTACAAAACTTGTAATGTAATATATCTACCACAAACAGCTGCCATAATGTCATAGTTTTATGATTTTTGGTATTGGTATTCCACATCATAACAACATGTAGTGCATTGAGAATTAAAGAGTTGATGCTCCAGCTCTGTGGATCATTGATAGTTACAGGTATGCCTGTCTCAGAAGAGAAGAACTATGTTCCCCAGAGGACTGTGCGATGCTTTGCACTTCTACGTGTTTCCACTCAGAGGGAAAGATAAAAAAGTTTGCGTGTCACAGAACACTCTCTTTCCTTTGGGATCGACTCAGCAGTGGGTGCTCGCTGCCGTCTCGCCTTCAGCATTAGCGTAAGGCCTTCAGTTTATCATACACTCCCTCTTGTTCATATTATTTGATTTATTAACTTCAATTCCAATTATATTGTATTATATTGTGTTATTTTGCTTTCCAATATCTTATTTAGTAAATTAGCTTCCCTCCTCAGATCATTGCCACTGTTTTGCTCCTATGCCCATCTCCCTTTTCCCTTTTCCCTTTCCCCCTTCTTCCTTCCCAGGGTGTGGTCCATGGATCCCATGCACCAACTGCCATGGAACCGGGCTGAACCAGCCTGAAAACCGTTGACAAATAACAATGAGTTCTGTTCTCCTGTAGTCAGCATATTGTCTGAAAATTTGTACATGTGTCTCTAACTGGTAAAACTGATTGTCCTCAAGAATTTCAAGCACATGATTGTCTGAATTGTCTTTTTTTGTTTGTTTGTTTGTTTTTTAAGTTGAAGTGTTATTTGCAGTTTAGGCTTCTTTTAAACATATACAGAGGAAAGGGAGAGAAGCATAATCTCCTAATAGTGTGTTATTTATTTACTCTGCAGGAAAGAGAATTGTTAAAGAAAATGGGTGGTGATCATAGTGGGAAAGAAAGGTAGCACCTTAGAAAGTGAAAAAAAAAAACAAAAACAAAACCATAAAACTTCTGAGAGAAGGCTACTGTGGAGAAACAGGAGCTTAGAAGCTATCCCTTCTTCATCCTCCATGAAGTAATAACACAAGGTAACATGCCTTGACGTAGTTCTGGAATGCAACAGACATAACTGTAAGGATACAGGGGTATTTTTTTTAACATTTTAAGAAATATTTTAAAGAACAACTAACAAAATTGTGCAGCAAAACAAACAAAAAAAAGTATCAAGCTGAGGCAGAATGAAACAGGCTAATACTAGCAACAAAAGTCCATGCACTGCTCATGGCTATAACAAAAGTCACCAACTATATTACCCATCCTATTCAAGATGAATCATCTATATCCACTTTGTCTTTATAAATACTGTCAAATATTACCTTCTTTCGATTGTAGATGGCTTACCAGGTCTGCTGAACAATGCATCTCCTTGTAAATACTGACAAGAGAATGTATATCAATAGAAGGAGGCCCAAGGCTGAACTCCTGCTTTGAGTACATACTGAAATTATTGTTTCTGTTATTTGTGGCATTCTCCAGACCCTTAGGAAGTTCAGCCTTGACCTGCTCGACTTTGATCCAGTCCTATAGTTTGATATGTTCTGTTAAGTGTCTGCTCTATAAAAACATTTGTTTGGCTCCTCATGGACTTGAGTTCTTCAGTTTCCCTTTCTGACATTCTGAGATTTCAAGGGCACAAATTATTACCCCGCATTTAATTTGTAAGCATTGTGTTGGTAAGGAAATCCATCATAAGCCACCAGAGCCACTCAGATTTCATTCTCACCTTGGCTGACTATGGCAAATACCATTAAAGATAAGCTGACATGAAGACTGAAGACTGTAGGAAATGCGCATCATAAGGAGATAGTTCTAAACCAATGAATCACAGATAGAATGGACCTTAAAAGTCATTTAGTTCCAGTCTCCCCTGCCATGGGCAGGATTGCTACCTACTAGAAGGAATATTCAATATTATACGGAAATATGTATGTATGAACGATTCTTAATTGATTACCTGACTCACAGATTGATGGAAAGACAAAAACCCAAATAAATTAAGTAGTCTGGGGTCTGTTGGACTTCTCAGCTTGAAAACTGATATTCTCTTTGAAGAGACTCCCTTGAAAAGCATTCCCTTGTTTATTTCAAAACTGGCTTAGCCAGCAAAGTGACCTGTGTAATTTTTCATGATACGGATAACTCAGAGCTCATGCAATTTCTTCTGGTGGAACAAGCCCTGAGGTGCTAACCTTTGGTAAGCAGACAATAGCAAAAAAAAAGAACAACAACAAAAACCTGGTAATGATAATCTCATCTGGCAGAGAAACATTCAGAAGTGGTCACTCCCCACTGTAGCTAACCCAAAGTTCAGTGTTCAAGAGGCATTTGGACAACACCCTCATGTATCATTGAGAGTGATGTGGTGACAGTATCACCTAATTCTCTCAGGACTCTGGGATGCTTGTGGATGTTCAGGTTCCTGAGGTAATCACAAAACCGACATTCTCTTACAGTGGAAGGGATATTACTTCTCAAATCCCCTCCTACCAAATCAAATGTTCGAGGACTGTGTGGCGAGCAGTTATCAGAGAAGAGTGAGACAAAAACACTGAGACAGAAACCTCAGCCTTCTCTTTGTCTGTTGTTACCAGCCTGGCTGTGTTGCTTACTAGAGGCGTATTCCCTCCTGGACTTTCCTTTTATGTTTGAGGTACCTATAAAAACCTTTCATGTTCTTCTTGGCATCCCTTGCCAAGTTTAGCTCAAGCTGGGCCTTGGCTTTCTGACTCCATCCCTACACAACCTTGAAGTCTCCTTATGCCCTTCCCACAGTACCTGTCCCCAGTTTCACTGCGTATGCATTTTCTTCTTGCTTTTCAGTTTGATCAGCAGGTCCCAGTTCATGCATGCCAATCTCTTCCCTTCCTTTCCTGACCTGCTACACCTGGAGATGGAGAGCTCTTGCACACTGAAGACAGTTTCCTTAAAGATCTGCCAGCCCTGCTTTGCACCCTTGCCCATGAGGACAGTTGCCCAGGGTGTTTTGCTGATTAACTCCCTGAAGAACTGGAAGTTAGCTTTCCTGAAAATTAGTGTCCTAATTCCTCTCTTTGCCTGTCACATATCCCTTTGAACAAAGTGAACTTCTAAATTGAGTGGAACTGTCAACCCTACAAACTATATCCGAAAGACTACAAAGAAACATCAACATGTCTACAGGGATATGTCTTAATCTTTCATTTTTATATAGGTCTATTTCCAAACAAACTCCAAGAAACCATGACTTTCTTCATCAGAGACAGGTTTAAGTGTCTGTCAGTCACGATCACATACTACACCTAGTATGAGCAGCCAGCTGTTAACAACAGTAACATCCCCACTCCCCAATCCCTTGGCCCTCAACAGTCTTTTACGTGGACTTGCTCTTAAAAAAATAAATATATAAATAAATAAAATCATCTGTTTTTCTATCAACATTTTATGTCTCTGAGTAAATCTTCCCAAGTCTGAACTTCTGAATCTTGCAAGAGAAAATGTGAAAGACTAGGAAGGACTTTCCCACTTTTTGTATTTTGATTTCTGGCTAATTATCATGTCTTCTTAACAGGCACACCTGTGAAATGTACTTTTCCTTTGGGGGTGTGCAATCAAACACAAATTCTCTCAGAATTGTCAAAACTTCAGTAGTTTAATGTGGAGAGGCAAAATGTTTTGAGGAAGTGAATCCTAAAATAATATGAAAAAACTGCATTCAATTTTTTTTAATCTAAACCCCTTCATGCATGAACATACATTACATGAACAGGGGCAGAAGGTCAAGGAAAGGTCACTGGATTGGACTGTAGTTGAGAGACTTTTGGTTCAAATCCACAGGGGCTTTCCAGAGCTTACTATTATCTCAGCATAATGCCACACTCTAAAACCCATTCAGACTTCTTAAGAAACCCAGCAAGTACTTCTCACCAGCAGATCAACTTCTGACATCTTACTTATAGCAAGAAAACGAGCTTGTTTACTGTTCCAGTTCCTCCATTCATACCAGCTATTGCTCACTGGCCTGAAAAGTCTTGCGGACTCACCAGGAGGTCAAGTTTTGCTCCTGACAGACAGTAACTCCACCACTAATATATAACAATTCTCAAGTGGTTACCAAGAGATCACTCATGGCAAACTGCTGTTTCCTGTTTTCCTGACATGGCCGTTGAGTTAACCCAATATATCACAGAGCAAACACTCTAATAATCAAGTAAGCACTCAGGAATTACAACGCTATTGCAGTGTCACTACACTGTCTGCCTTCAGTCCCAGTGTGGTGCTTCTTCCAAGTGCCATTAGTTCATCTCACACGTTCTGGCATGTCCATAATCATATTTAATACTATTTGGAACTATATGCAAGGAGAAAAGTTCATTTTTCCATGTGAAAGTGTATGCTAATCAGGGGAAGATTGTTCTGGAAAAGAGTATAGACCCTGACAGATGAAAACTTCAATCTACCATGGGTAGATCTATTTGTCAAAAATGTAATAAGCAAGCACAAATAACTAAGTCTTTTAAAATTTCATAGAATATAACATGTATAAATACGTTATATATTAAATATATGTGTATAATATGTTGTGTAGAAAAAACATATAATATATGGATATTGGAATTTATCTATTTAGGAAGTCCTGAGGAAAAAAAAAATGAAATATTTAAACAAATGTTGAAACACACAAACAGGCAGCAGAAGTCTCTCCCTTGACAAGGGAAAGAGTGGGAAAAAAAAACCACATCCAAATCAAAATAGAGGAGCATCAAAAGCGGTAGACAAGTTTGAAAATATCTGGGATGGGGCTTTCAATTACAAAATGTCACTTAATTGATACCAAGCAAATAAATTAATTTAGTTTTGTTTTTTGATATAAGTGATATAGCACCGCTGTCAGCATCTGAGGTAAAAGCTAGGTTAGGTGTGCCAAAAGACTTTACTATAATTCCTTTTTTGTTGAACAGTATCTGGTTTTCTATATGGTAGTTTCTGCTTGAAAAAGTAGGTGATTCTTGCCATTACCAGTGTGCTGTGGTTTTTTTAGATTTTATTTATCAGTTCAACATTTAGCTTGTAAGTGCTTGTCAATAACAATGTAAAAAATTGAATGAATTTACCTGCTTATATCTGGAAATGACAACTGATAAAATAGCAGCCAAAATAAGGCAGGTGGAATGGAAAATAGTCATGTAATCATTTTCTGACTTTTGGATCCCAGCAGGAGTAGAAATGTGCTTTTTTTAATTACGTAGATCACTCTAGTCTTCAAAAAAAAAAAAAATAGAAATTATGAAACTATAAAAATTTCTCTTTCATGTTAAGAATTTATGTGCCAGGAATGTCCACAAAGTCTTAGGACCTTCTTAGTTAAATTCTCACATAATCATTACCAGCCTTGATGCTGTGAGCGTTGGGGCAATGAAAGATTCCTTCTTTCTGCCTCTTTAGCAAAGGTTATCTTTTCCTTCCAGGTGGAAGGATAGACTCAGACACTTTCTCTTCCATGTTCACCAGATCCTGCCTGTATCTCCCTGTACTAAAGAGGAGCAAGGCACAATCCAGTTAGTGTCCTCACCTGTTTTTTCAACTGGTTAAATAACTATTAAAACATTACTAATTTATTGCATTTTTTCCACAGATTTCTGGTCTGACCACACTCAGCACAATATCTTGATCATGTTATTATGGACTACCATGTAATGATTGTGTCTCTATGAAAAGCTCAGCAAAGTCTCAAAGACTTTTGGGGTGGCAGGATGCATAAATAATAGAAATGCTGATGCACTGGGGAATTATTCTCGCTTTAATCAATACGAGAAAGGAGATGTGTCCCAGTAACCTTTCCAGTCCCTGAACTCCATCTTGGATCGTGCTCAGAGTTATACTTGTCACTCCATAACCATGGGAACTTCTCCAAGGATTACAGAAGGCTCTGGGGTTATTCCTCACTTCCCCGTCTCTCTCCTGCCAGCTGATTACTCCTGCCAGATCCCAACATGATCGTTTTATTGGGAGCAGATGAGACAAACAAATGACCACTTTCCAGCATTTGTAGCTTCCTGTTTGTGTCTCTTTATGACAGCCTTCCTGAGATTTCTGCTGCCCAGTTTGCCTGACAGGATTTCAACCAGCACTACATTTGATTAAATAACATTATTTAATCTAAATTCTGAAGTTGGAGTCTCACTGAAATGAAGCTGTTGCAGGCCTAGATCTCTTTATACACACTGCCCTAGACAAGACTTCATGGAACAACAAGAAGTGTTTGTGACTCTTCTGACCTCTTTTTGCATTCACTGGCAAAAATAAATATATGTTCTCTCATTACAAGCCTTACCACCACCATTCTTTAATCTTGTTCACTGTTTATGCAGTTGAGTTCTTATCTCAGTGCCTAACACCAAGGTATCTGATGTCTCACAAGGATTAAATTAACAATAATAAATCTCTCATCTTTTCCATCAGGTAAGAGTTAGAACTTGATTAGGAATAATTTAAGCCATTGTTACTCCTGCATTCCCCCCAGGCAGCAAACAACTCTTGTTGACTGAAACATTAGTAAACAGGAACACGATGAAACAAATCATCAAAGTGAAAGAACCTGGGTGTGAAGCAGGAAGCATTTATAGGAATGGATTAGTCATACCTTGGAAATCCATCAAGAATTTGGGGAGATAGGGGCAGAAAGCTAGAGAGGCCAAGAGGTAGACAGATCTAGCTATAAATAACTTCCCTGAAGACAGCTGACTAATATATAGTGCATGAGTTGAGACTTCTCTGTTTGTTTGAACCCTGAGAACCTTGTACAGGTTTTTCCTGGTCAGATGTTTTGGTGGTGGAGGAAGATAGAAGTGACAGCAGTTATTCTCCAGTTACATGTTCTCCTGCAAATTTCCACCTGGGCTGGTGTAGCAATGAGCAACCAATGTGATCTGTCCCTTCACTTCAGGGAAACACACATGTGGTACTCTTATTTTCCTTCTTTCCTCACACGGCTGTATCGCCTCATCACTGTTTTCTCACTGATGCAAATAAGTACTTCCTTGTGTATATGTGAAAAATCCCATTCTAAGACTTCTCAGAAGGAATGCTTTGAACAGTCTCTAAAAGCATACTATCTCATTATTTTACCAGTATTTTTACCAGTATACCTCTGGGTGGTGGGGATTCAAACATCTCATCACTGTGATTCATTCTTTTGCAGATATTATCTTTCTTGTAACTTGTCTCAGTTATGAACTGCAAGGAGATAAACACTAGAACTGGGCACTAGCAGAGAAGTATTTCAGAGCATTAATAAGCTTCTCACATCCTGGTACTAAGGATGAACTCTAATGGATATGTCAAATTATTCAAAACTCCTACTATAAGTTTTTTCTTCTGCAGTAGAACAGGTTACCAAGAACCAGCCTGCTGATTTCTGCCCCACTTCACAGCCAAACTAAGAAGCAATTCAAGTTAAAAGATGAATGAATTTCATTCCTGTGATCTAGTAAACAACTCTGCTTCCTAAGACCAGAACATCTCAAGATATGTTCCTCTGCTACAGAGGATTCACGTCTATTCATGCAGGAAAAATCATGACCTAGAAGATATAATTTTAAAAGGGAGGAGATTGAAGTTGTACATAACTGCCTGCTAAAGTGATAATATTCTAAGTTCAGTGCACATCTGGATCAATGCAAAACCTCTTTTTCACACAAACTCTGTTATCACTTTGGTAATGACTTCTTTCCTTGACTCTTGCTCTTATACACATTAGTATAAAGAAGTAAATGCTCACTAATGCTCATTTTTTATTGGAACAGAAAGAGGACACAAAATTTGACATTTTTATTGCTGATCCAAATTTACTCCTGAAAGATTCTCAAAGTATTCCTTTACAGTGGGATTTTCTCCAAGTAAAAGTGTCAATGTCTGACTTTTTTTTACATAAGAAATTATGAAACAACATTTTTCTGTTTGAACTACTGTTTTGTCGTAGAATCTCACTTGACAATTTCTGAACAGCAACCCACAGAAGTTTCAGCATAGTGAAAGCAATGAAGCCAACTCTGAAAAAAAAGGTACTGTTTTGGACAGTGAACAGGTTCTTCAGCAACATCAATTACAAATTAACATTCATCTCAAGACTAGAACTTTGTTACTGCTATTTCAAGGGATGTTATCAGTATTAGAAAAACATCAGGTTAATTTACATAAAGCAGGCTAATTCAATGGACTGCTCCAGAAGGAACACAATAAGGCACAAACGAGTTTTTACTAACGATTAACTAAGTGAACATGACATATTGTGTTTATGCGTTGGATGGGGATATTACTCTTTATGAAGTATTATGAATGTGTCATATCTGCAGAAGTGATTACACATCTCTGCTTGCAGACAGTCTGAAAGTACTTGCTGTTAAGTGTATGTATCGATTTAGTCACCGCGACCTAATGGATTATGTGGAAAACATTGTCATACAGGGAGCTGGTGACTCAAATACTGAAGCTCAGTGAATGAACTCTATTTATTTTTAGTCATCTTCTGTTCCTTTGTGTTACAGCAACTTCACCTTCTTAAGAAACTGAAGCATGAGCTGGAAAACTGTTTGCACGGTGTGGCTAGTATTAGCCCAGCATCTACACCACAGGAGTTCAGAGTTTCTCTACAATGCTTTTTGTGTGAAATTAACAGAAGAAATGGATTTGACAGCTCTCTGAGACCACAGCATCACATCCATTAACATTCTTTTAGTCCTACAAAAGTCTTCTTGATGCTGCTCTTTATACATCATCATCTTTTGCAGTCATTGAACTAAACATAAGTGCTGGGAACCTTTAGCTACATACTACACTTGGAAGGGTAGAAGGCAAGAACTGTATCTCTTGCCTCACATCATCATCATTCTTAAGGCACAGCCACAGGCAAACCACTAAGCTCACACTTTTAAGAATTCTTCTCACTTGCTCTAACAAGCCACAGAATCAGATTGGTAGAATGTTTGTTTCTATTTCCTGTGTCAGGGAAAACACTCACATTTCTATAATATTGTTTCAAAACTATTGAAAATTTTCATCTAAAATAATTTTACATGTCAAGGCCCTGACTATATGGAACCTAACAGCTGTTTTCTTTTTCTTCCTAACAGCCATAAGTGAGTGAAAAAATTTCGAATTCTTACACAGACTAGTAGCTAAGGGAGAATTAGTAGCCATAAAGTTTTAACACCCTCAAAATTATACCTGGAGATAAAGAATTTGAAGCATAAGAGAGAAATGACATTCTTCCACCTCTGCAGGGAACTCCTGCAGATTATCTAGGCTTCAGGAAAAGCACCTTCCTTCTTCCAGCTGAGGATAGCTGAGGAGTCCCCACTCTGGAGCAGCATTCCAGCAGCAGGCATTCCAGCACCCTGGAGTCCTTGTCCACAGCACCACTTTCACAGAGTTTTATCACAGGTTTTTCAGCAGCCTGTCCTGTTAGCTTGAAATTTATCAGATATTCTTGCAAAGGAATCTTGAAGAGATTTCACCCGTGATTCATGTGGTTTTCTGAAACAGTTTTGGGTTTCAATAAAATTTTCATGCTGTTCAGTTTCTCTGTTTGAGTCTATTTTACCTAGTATTTCTCCTAAGCATGAAGTATGGATTAAGACGGCCTAGTATGCACACCTGGACAGTTTTACACTGCAGTCTAGATAATCAATTTTACTAGATCTTTTTAAACAGAAAAACTGCTACTATTGTAATGGAAGATGGCAAATAATTTCTACCACAGGGTGAGCTCTGTTGATGGTTCATAAGGGTGTTTTAAAGGAGCACAACCTTGCTTTTATATTTAGGTGAAAAATTCTGGATTTCATTAGACTTCCAAAATTAAAGACTACTCACACTAGCTGAAAATGAGTTCAAAAATCCCAGTCTTGTAGTGGATGCATTGCAGAAGAGGTGTTCCAATCATAAAAGAGGAATGAAATTACTGCCAAAAACGTTTGCTTACCTAATGTTTTAGTTCTATTGCACTAGGGACTACTAAAGGCCAGTAAAAATTAAAACCAAACCAAAATACCTCTGTCCAAACCTCAAAAGGATGTAACTGTAGTTTTATCATGATTACATTGGCTTTTGCTGCATTTAACCAGACCCTTCCCATATCTGCAAAAACTGTGCCTTAGTGAACAGGCTGTAAGCAGTATCATGAGCCTACTTTATTCTTGCAGGTTTTCCTGTTAACATAGAGAGGCTCATTTCCTACGATGATCTCTGTTCTGAAATGTTTTGGAGAGCTTGTGTTAAAATATCACGGTAGCAGTAAATTATTAATAAATAATAAGCCTCAGTATGCCTTCAGTGTTCCACAAGATGACCTGAGTTTTAAGGTGTCACCTTCCACACTGCTTACAGGGTAAATCATTTTGAAGTCTGCAGTATGTAGATGGACATCCATAGATCCACAAAGGAATATAGAAAGGGAAGAAAAAAAACATACTTTCTTGCAAAAATAAGGGAGATATCATGTTTTGTTTTTTTTTTTAGCATGGATCTTAGCTAAATATTTATTGATGTTCTGTCCCTTGTATAGTAGTTCCTTTGCCTGATTATTACTTATCATCCCCTTTTCCTGGATGAATTTGATGGAGGTAATAATTGTAAATGCCTGAAAGGTAATATCAGAATAACAGATTAAAAGAAGCAATGGCTTCTGTTCTTTGAACTGTAGGTGCCATCTGTACAAATGGCAAGTAATTCTCTGCTCTCTCACAGACTCTTATCCCATCATATGACTTAATCCTTTCTTCCCCATTCCCAGATCAACTTCAGTGATCCAAAAGATTGCTGTTCCTTGCTGTCAGTATGTGCTATAGTACATGGACTGAGGGGAGCAGACCGTGCTCAGAACTACAGCTTTTATTCTGCATTTCCAAACCACTTCAGTGCCAATGTCTGTACCAAGTTTGGCAACTGTGTAACAGTTCTGTGAATGCAGGTACCCAAGATGTACATCCAGAATTATACCCCATTTTACAATAAATCTGTAATTCATGGTGTATGCATTTAGAATGAAAATCTTTGGTATTTCTTGCAGACTTCATGATTGTCAAAGAAGCCAGGCAGTTTTGTAACTGCTTAGAGCTTCTGTGATTTCTGAATGAAGGGAAATCAACACAACAGGCCTGGTACAGCCACCTGGCTTACAAAGTGCATCATTCAGGAAGGAGAACAAGTTCTTAAAAAGGTGAGTTATTTTCTCCCTGGCATCAGATAGGCCCTGCATGTTAAAACATGACAGAGATTCACTGAGTTAAGAACATCATGAAAGTGGTTCATAGCAGATACAAACTATTTACTGAAAACAATTCCATTTGTAAAACTGCACCAAATTGTCAGACAAGTTTTCTCTCCCTATACTGAGTGCTGACTGATGGATTCTAAATCTTAGAAATTAAAGCTAGAAAAGATCTATTAGCTTATCTGTTCTTCCAGGACAGCCTTATTCTCTGCCATATATTTTGCAGTGCTTTCATGTTCATTTATAAAATCTTCACACAGCCTCCCACCATATATTTGGCATTCAACATATGTAATGGATATAAAATTAGAAAACATTTGTAGTATATAACATTTACTAGTATATAACTTCTGCCTAATTTCATGGCATTGCTTCCATTGTATAAGTCTTTTTCCCCTTATTTTCAGTTCTGCCATATCATTGTTGTGTCAAGTGCCACAGCAAAAAGGTATACTTGCAAAACTGGCAGTTTTTAACATTATCAACAATTTTCAAAGCAGCTCTGAACAGAATAATTAGGCTGCTGATGTGAATGGAGAGCAGCTCTGAGAAAGGCAAAATTACACTGAAGCACGGGGACAGACCTGCTAATGGAAGCACACCAGAACCATTAATGAGGAACAACAGGCCTTCCTGCATGTTGCTACATCACACACACCTGTTCAAGAAATGCTAAAAAGCAGATAGCTGTAATGCAAACTGAGAGCCTTCTGTGACTGGGCAATTTTAATGAGTTCTTAATGTGTCAGGTTCATCACCAGGCATTTGTATGTGCTAGTTACAAGACTGTAAGTTGCTTAGAATGATAGAAGCCTGGGTTATGTGACTGGAATTTAGGGGCTGAATGACTGCATTTACTACCTTCCTTCCCTCACTCTGCTTCTTCAACCACAAAGGTGACAGTACCAGAGAAATTATATTTGTGACAGTTATCGTTTGCTCTGAGGAGATTCAGCTTTGATTTAACTGAAACGTTCAGAAGTCTCCATCTTGACAACAACTGTTCTACTTGACGCACGGGAAAGTAAGGAGAAGAAAACAACAACAACAAGAACTCCTAATTACTCCAGTAGTTAGTTCCTAGATTACACAGTAACCTTGAAGAGAGTCTCAGAATGTTAGCTCTTCATCTTCCGAGCGTGTCAGATTGCAGACCACCCACCAGTGCCAGGCAGCAGTCTCAGCGTGAGTTAATACCTCTTGTTTTGCTTCAAAGAAGGGTCATTTTAGTTCACCCAGTCTTCTGCTTGCTTGTTCCATAAAACATACCTCCTAGGGCTCTGTTCCTCCTGACTGTGATTTTCTTGAATCAGTTTTTATTACTGTCCTTGAAATATTATATGTAATTTATCATCACTGCCAAATGTTTGTCAGTATAGCAGTCATCAGTAGTACTGAGCATTGTTAAGAAATCAGGTTTTACGAAGGGCTTTCACTTTTAACACCTTTGTAGACTCAATAACTCCAAATTTCAATATTCTTTTTTTTTCTTCCAGGAGGGAAATTCTAACACCTGTGGAAAAAAGGGAAATCACGGAACAGCAAAAACATCTTTAAATCATCTTTTATTAATGTAAAATTTTCAGCTGTTATATTGTAGTAGATAGAAGACGTATTGTAGACATAGATAATCAATGGAATAAAATCTCATTTTGATCTTGTAAACACAGTAGATTTTCAGCCTAAATTGCAATTGGGGAATGTTTATATGATTCAAGTATTTTCTGTTGCATTTTTTTAAGAAGTTCCACTCAGAAAGAAAGGCTTGATTTCTACAGAATTTTGATACTTCTTTTGCTGTGCATTTTCAAACAGAAGTCTTGCCAGAAAAAAAATAGCCTTGCACGTTTATTTTCGCTTCTTTCCTTTGGTCTCAGCAAACGTCAGCCCAGAAGTACAGCAAATATTTTCAAATTTTGTTCCTTTAATTTGTAACAAAGTACACCATATATGTACAGTGTATGCCCCTGAATAAACTCCGTTATATTCTGAATATCAGTGTAGTCCAATTGCATCCCAGAAGACGCAGCACATGCATAAGCCTCTTGTGCACATCTCCTTAAAATAAATTTTACTTAAGAGAGAGGAAGACATGCTGTGCTCAGATAAAAAGCTAGAAAGAGGTGTGAAGCGAGAAGGGAAGTTTTCTAATCAACTCTGAATGGAAGAGGGATGTTCTGCTGTCACTTAAAGGACACCTATGCAAAACTGCCTGTTAAATTATAGCTCCACAGAGATTTCTCATGGTTTTAAGTATTAAGCAATGCTTATGTTTTAGTAATAGTTCCCCATGGGACTGTGACAACTACTAGGCTTGACAAAAGAACTGCAATATCAGCTGTAAGAAAAGCTCAGCATTAGCACAGAGCCAGCCAGTACTGTGCTAAGGGAGGCCCCAGCTTCTAGCTTCTAAGAAGAGTACCTTTCTAAGATGACATATTCCTGAGAACAGAGACTACAACAGCCTTGAAGAAAACATATCTAAGAGGTGGGGTACTTGCTGCTTTGTTTTGGGTGTGGGTTTTTTTGGTTCATATTTTAGTTCAAGGACAGCAAAACGCCCTGACCTTTGAAAATGTGTTCAGAGTTAAAAAATACTTTCAGGATTACAGCTGACATCAAATATGTCAGATATGTCTGTTTTTTAGGTGATACATTTCCCTTCCCTTCTTGAGCTGAGCTACTCATTACTGCAAGATCCTAATTGTGATACATGCTCCCTCTTCACCAAGGAGACAAATAAGGAAAATGCATGTGTTCATCACATTGTGCAACATTAAATAACAAGGCAACAACATATACTACAGACTATATAGCTTTGTGTGAAGACAAAAAAGCAAAGTCATATAGCTTGGTCCTCCAGTCTACACACATACCTTATACACATGTAACATAGTTAATTTCATCACATTTTAATATTTTTATTTGCATTTTGGTAGTGATAACAACATACTTGGCATTCTCTCAGTGAACACAGAGAAAAGACAATTTTAACAGACACACGCATGAATACACACATACTCTCTTATACAGTTAGGAAAGGACTGAAATAGCAAGTAACTAAGTAGAAGTGAACTGTAAAAAAATGTAATTCTATCTCACAGTAGTCAAACAGTTTATTTTCTTTTTATTAAATTTTAGATTTCATTAAAAAATAGAAGGACAGTGAAAGAGACAGGAAACCTGCAGACAGAAGAATGGAGCTTTTGCTCCTAGTTTGACTCAACTCAGCACCTCAGCACTGGCTCTACCAGTGTTCAGAATGGCAGCCTTGTTTTACTCTCAGGCACTTAAATTACCATTTTCTTCAAGGAGCTGATGCAGGAAAAGAATTCTGACATTTGCTCAGAAACAGTGAAGCAGTGAGATAAATTGGCATTTCCCAGCCATTTGCTGAAAAACTTTCTGAATCAGTTCTGAGGAAAATGGCAGTCCCACGATGGCATTCAGCAGGCCTTGCTGCCTGGCCTCCATGCCCTGACAACCTTATGACTCTGACCTATGGCATTTTATGGCTGCGCACAAACCTTGCCTGTCCGTAGTTAGGTCATAAACTGGAACAGAACAAGACAGTGAAACTTCCATTTGACACGGTTAGCTGATTCAAGGTAGTTTTCCCCTTAACATTGTGGTAACGTTAAGAGCTTACTACCAGCTTACAGCTGAAATGGGAGTGCGAAAAAAGAAAGAGTACTCCCAGACTGCTGAATGTTAGAAGTTATAGTATCATTCTGGCTTTTCTATCACGTCTATCAAGTCAGCACCTCTCTAAGAAGCAGACTAAAGCACCTGCAGTGAAGAAATTAGCTCATATTTCAGTGACATCAACAGTCATCAGATAATGTGTGAAAATATTTGGAGCTTGTCTGCTGTCTTTAGGCTGTGTGAAGATGTTTAGGTGCACCATCTGAACAAGCAAGTGTCACAAATACTTTCATTTTACAGCGAGCTAATGCTTTCAGACAAGGAAGGTTTCCTTCAACTGCTTCACTTGCTCATAATGCTGCTGATCTCCATTCATTGTGCATTCTTCTGGCACAGCATGGATGTGGGCAAGGAAGAAACCAAGGACTGCAGTTCACCACCACCATGCATCACACATGAAAAATCCTTAGAATCTCTCCTGCCATCTCATAATCTTACTCATTGGAACAGACAGCATCAGTGAATAGCCATGACCACCACAGAGGCAACCTGTGCTTCAGCCTCAAACTCAGTCACACACACAACACACAAGGCATGTGTATATTTATCTATTTCTATATAACTCCGATCCCTGCAAGCTGGCTGCAGGCCAAGCACTGTTCTAGTCAACACCTATGACAGTGGTTTTAGTGGCCAGTCATAGGTTCCTCTGTCCCATCTGCAGCTTCCCTGGAACGAGAAGAGTAAGGCCAAGAAAGGGGAGAAGGAAGAACAATGTTTAGAATAGCTTTCTTATAGTGCATTGTTGTTACGGGAGTGACAAAAAGGCACTGTCAAGGAAAAGCAGTTGGTGCTGCAGTTAAGTCATGATTGTGTAAAATAGAGACCCATGTACTTGAGCAACAGAAATATAAACACAGGAGATCTCTTTCAAGTACACAGAGTACCTGGGAAGTCCATGATGCTGAGTTACTGCCAGCAAACACAAACCAACACAGGGCTGACAGTCCCACAAGCAGAGCTGTTGTGACAGAAGTCACAACCCCTAAATACAGATTCTGACACTGACTTGCCGTTAGCCATCTTCACTTAGTACTTGGACGAGTGGGCATCAAAGACTTTGGGTTTTTGTTTATTTGTTTGTTTGTTTTCAATCTTCTGAGTCTTCCTCTTTTCTCTTAACAAAGTTGACAAAGGCTTCTGCATACACCAGGATCTGCTTGTCACCAAAGCGGTCGCACAGTAACAGCAGAGCATGGCTTTAGAAAACAGTGATAACTGATGTTCAATATCAACCTCAGAATCCAATTTTGATGCATTGGCTGCAGCATTTTCCACAGCAATACAGGAAGCACAGCGAAGAGAAAAAGGCATCAATTTCCCAGGCAGTATGAAAGTACCAAGAGATGTCACCACCTACAGAAGAAATGCCAAGAACACAGTATCAGGAATGTCTCCTCTGCAAAAGAGGCCTGTCTGTAGTACACAGGCTTTGATTAATGTATTTGACCACTTGTCTTAAGTCATGGGGTGTGATAGTGTTAGCCAAGACCCTGCTGCAGCTGCACCGTGCCTTATTGACAGTGCTGTGGTATAAGAATGCACTTGTTGACAAGGGGGTGCTAAGTGTACCACTGCTGTGCTCTACTTAAGACTTTTGGCCTCCAGGCTTAAGTAAATGTTGGCTGATGGAGTACCATCTCAACTGCTTTGTAAAAATGTGTTGCTTTTTTTTTAAAGAAAGGAGATGGTTCTGCTAGCGGCATTTTGTTCAGTGGTCAAAAAGAGAAAATTGGACTTTATTTAAACAAACAGTATTTCTCCCTTGCCTAAACTGGAACATGCTGTGCGAAAAGTTCAGAAATTTTAACATTTACACTCAGTCACTTGTTCCCTCTTCCAGCCCTCTTGAGAAATATGGAGGCTGAAGTAGTTCAGCATCAGCTTTATGTCCAGAGGAAACAAAGCTACTCAGCTTCTGTGGGTCACTGATTTCACTGTAGAAGAATCACCAGTTGAACACTTCAAGGCATGTTCCATGGAGAAGACAAAACCATTCACAGAACTACAGGATCACTGTAGAACTGCTGAATCACAGAACAGTTTGGGATGGAAGGGACCTTACAGACCATCCAGTTCCAACCCCACTGTCATGGGCAAGGCTACTACCCACCAGCTGGGAATGCCCAGGGCCCCATCAAACCTGGCCATTAATGCCTCCAGGGCTGGAGCATCCACAGCTTCTCCAGGCAGCATGAGCCAATGTCATTACCGCATTCTGAGGAAAGAGCTTCCTCCTAATGTCTGGTCTAATTCACACTTGTCAAAGGAAAATCCTCACCAAAATTCACTGCCTAGCAGCACTGGTCCATGATTCTCCACACAGCAGCAGCTATCTCACCAGTCCATAATTTTGCTAAACTCTTCTCAGTGTTCAGGTCCTTCAGGACTACCTGTATGCATCTTTGATTTGCTACTTCCTTTAAAGAACTGCACCATATAGCTTCACTCTGATTCACCTTGTTTTTTCCACATTCTCACTGACATCAGTCCCACTTTTCATAGTTTAAAGAAAGGTTCATGTCAATGTCAACATACAAGTGATTTTAATTGAAGCACAAACAAATCACATTCTCATTTATATTCAGCATCAGGAGTATTTCTTAGCTGCTGTAGAACCTTCTGCCTGTAATTCATCAATGCATCTACGTGTAACAGTAAGAGCAGGGCTCCTGAGTGTTACCATGAGGCCCTGAAGCCTTTAAGAGAGCCTGGGTGATCACACAGCTCTGTGGGAATTCCAGGTGAGGATGAAGTACAGTCCACAGTGTAGCCTGTGTTCTGCTTTTCACATGAGAAAAATCAAAGCAGAGAGGCGAGAATGAAATCACAGCACTGTCTAAGGGCTACACTGATCTAGATCACAGAGTCAGGATATAGAAGGTAAAACCCCAAGGACATTTGCTGTGGAATAAAAGCATGATCTCAATTATATGTGCCTCCTGTGTTGTGCACTCAACTCAGAATAGCATGCTTTCCACACAGGCTGTTCACCCTGTAGTCCATGAATCTAGATGGGATATCCAAGACAATTCTCATAAGTATTGTGCATTATGCATATCATTAATTGAGTTTGTGTGTACTGACATAGTTCCATTCAGGAGGTCACACATAATACATAAGCTTTAATTTCCTTTGAAAGTAGATTTTCTACATCCAGATAATAATGACAGAACAATACATCATAATAATGTCATAACAATGACAGAAAAACTAAACACAAAACCTAGTAACTGCCAGGGAGTGTGCAATCATAACAAATTTGTATCCTGGTTGTGCCCATATCCTAGGTTGCATCAAGAGAAGTGTGACCAGCAGGTCAAGAGAGGTGATCTGTCCCTCCACTCTGCTCTCCTGAGACACTACTTGGAGTACTGCATCCAGCTCTGAGGCCCCAACACAAGAAGAACATGGAGCTGTTGGAGTGGTCCAGAGGGCCACGAAGATGGTAAGAGGGCTGGAACACTTCCCCTACAGTGACTCAGGCTCAGAGAGTTAGGGCTCTTCAGCCTGGAGAAGAGAAGGATTTACAGAAGAGGTTACCTTACAGCAGCCCTCCAGTACGTGCAGGGGGCCTACAGAAAAGCTGGGGAGGAATTTTTTATTCGGGCATGTGGCGACAGGACAAGGGGAAATGGTTTTTAACTGGAATTAGGAAAAAATTTTTACTGTGGGGATGGTGAGACATTGGAACAGGTTGCCGAGAGAGGCTGCTGATCCCCTCTCCCTGGAGGTGTTCAAGGCCAGACTGGATGGGGCTTGAGCAATTTAATCTAGTGGGAGATATCCCTGCCTATAGCAGAGGGGTTGGAACTTAAAGATTCCTTCCAACCCAAACCATTCGAGGACACTAGGATTCTAATGATCCTTTTATACCAAGGTAGCTTGAGTTACTACCAAATAAATACAATGTACACACAAGTCCCAAGGAACAACAAGTATTAGGCAAAAAAGTTGATCTTTCTCTGTGCTGCTCCTGCTGTGAAGATCTGACCAAGTAAAACTGAAATGAACAGAAGGCATTTACTGAGAGTTAATAAGGACCAAATTCTGTCACAAAACAGTTTTTGTGAAATTTGAGAAGTGTATTTTTAGAATAGGAAGTCAAATGTAAGTGTGAGCCTACAAACCCAGTTAAAACTAATCATGACATTGCACATAAATCAGCCACTGGGTTATTTGCACCTACTGTCACAGTAACTACACTACTTAGAGCAGCATCACCCACAGATTTTCAACCCGTTTATATCAAATACATATTGTCATGTGGCCCTGGCCTACAGACACCCTTGAAAATTCCATCCCTTTCCTCCAGACCAAAATTAGCTACAGATGTCTCCCGATTTGCTTTTGATCATTGAATGCCAGGGAAGAAAAAACATACAGTATTTGACTACACATCATAAGGCATCTATATTGCTTGACTGAAAAAGAGCTTTCCAGGATGATGCTGAGATGATTTAATGTTTAAAGCTCTGCAGAAGAACAGATACACGAGTGGAACAAAAGGGTGAGTAGTTGAGCTGTTCTCAAGCACCCCATTGTAGACAGCTCCAATATACACCAGTATATTGGCTGCTGGGCATTTGTACAAAGCATTTTATCTATGTGTAGAAATGTACAGATCAACCAATTCTGGTACAGTTATCTCTGTGAGAGTTAAAACTGCATAAATCTTGCCACAACACTCTCCTCCCTAACTAAGACTGAACACATGGGAATTTATTCAAGCATAACTACTGCACTATAATTAGATCAATAAAGTCCTACTGATATAAATTGTAATCTAGAAAGTCCTACCAAAATTGCTACAAAAAGCAATTCACCTTGATTTGTTTTCCCACATTCCTCTACTTCTATTTTTGCATAAAGGAAAAGGAAAATGCATGTATTCTCTGGATAGGGCAGAAGAGAGATTTTTTTGCATTCTCTGGTGTAGTATATCTCCCTGTGTCAACACTGATTGCTATAAAACTTCATATCAATCATAGGGCAGTACAGTATCTCTGCAGCCAGAAAATCAAAATTCAATACAGTTTGCTGGTGCTGTTTTTTAGCCCCCCAAAAGGCTTGACAGAACTCAATGATCTACAACTAAGGGAAAAAATGGCAATTTTCCCACTCGCACTAATTAAATATAATCACAGCTGACAAGTAACTGTTTCCCTGAGGGGCTGACTGAATCTGTTTGAAAGCTCTAATTCAAGATTAAATCAAAGTACAAACAGTTCCAAAAGACATCAGAGATAACACACTGACTACTGGAATATTAAACTATAACATCCGCCCTCTGACATGATCAACTGATTTCTTATCTGTCCACTTCTAATCGTGATGAAAATCCCTGTTCACCTCAGTTCAACATTATTCTTCTCTTCTGCCTGCGTGCAGTAATTTACTCTTTTCTCCATAGCCAGTAAAAAACTGCAGAGGTGAAACAATGAACTCTTTCGCAGAAAGAAAGAGAAGAAAATAAAATGCCTTTCACTGAATGTCTTTTGCTGTTGGTCTCTTTTCCTAAGACAATGGCTGCCTAGGCATTTTTAGAAAAAGCTAAAGAAGCAATTATTAAAACTGTAATGGTCAAAGAGGACACTCTTTCCACAGAGAAGTCCTTATCTATGCAATTTCAACATTAAAACAACTAGACCTAGATCAGTTGTAGGCCGGTACCTATCTATAAGAGTTGGAGAACATCTGCAGGCAAATGCAGAGATATGAACTCCATCTCTTCATGCAAGGTAGCTCTGCAAGTCTCTGCAGAGGACAGCTGCCCATGCCCCTGAGCAGCACTGCTGATGCCGGCCATGCTCACACAGCTCCAAAACTCCACTGGCCTGGAGCTGTGGGTGAAGCCAGTGTGTTCCCCAAAGTCCATCCTTCTGGCAACACGGTGAGCTCTGGGCTTCCAAAGCTCCTGGTTCAGGCCCACTCCATACTTCCACACAAACATGAGAAAGCCAACACATCTCCCCTACACATGCAACATATGCTGGTAGGAGGATGGGTGCACGGACCAAACACAGCACCACAGCACCTTATGTGGCAACAGGCTGGGCAGAGGTCCTCCTCCTGCTTCAGTGCTGCCTGCTGGCCTGGATGGCCGGATCTATACAAGTGATGTTGGTATCACAAATCTCATGTAGACAAGCTATGCAAAACCATAAAAAAGAGACCAGTCAAGTACTCAGCTTCCCCAGGTCTGCCAGGTCTCTCTCCCTTTAGGAAGCCACTAATTAGCAAATTCAATTGAACTTGTGATTGGTAAAGGAATCTGATTACTTGGAACAACTTGGGACACTGAGGTTTTCTTTTTTTCTTTCAGGGGTGCACCAAGAGGTCAAACAATAATTTCCATAAGGATTCCTCGATTTTTTTAATAGGATCACATAGAACCTTATGGTATTAATTAAAGCTGGTAGAACTGAAATCTGTACTCTATCCCCTCAACCCTGAAGATTTTTCTTTCATGAAATTTTTATTAAAAAAAAAATGTTCTTATTGTTCCTCTGAGTCTTTTAATATGCCTGCCCTTCTTTAAGAAAAGAGTCTTAGGCTGTCTCCGGGGCTTTGTTTAAATATTATTTTCTCCTCCAACATATTCTTTTCATTAGTAAAATAATTCGTCATTTACTGCATGCTCTCTTCCTCTAAGAGGTTCAGCAGCTCCTGAAAAGCAGGAATGCTTAGCTTCTCATAGGGAAAGCACAAGACTACATCCCTTGGGAAGCACTAAGAGGGAACTGGGAAAAGGCTGAATGCAATTTCCATCCAACTGAAAAGCAGATGAATAGCTGCCCAGAGAACAAAGGCTGTGTTAGTTGACAGAATGAACTGAAACTAATCCAGTATTATGAGCCTGGAACTTTGACTCTACTTGGAGCATCTTCACATTTGTATTCAGCCTCTCCAGCTGGAAGAGGATAAGAAAAGAGAGAGCCTTACATTGTACACCATGCAGGGAGAGAGAGGTCTATGGCCCAGGCTGATTTAGACATTTCTTGTTTTACTGTTTAGCATTTTAGGAAACTTAAGTCACCTGAGCTGCTACACCTATCAGTTACTCTCTTAGCTCAAATAGGTGAGAAGAGTGTTATAACTCCTTATCACTCTGTAGGACTGACATGAAAGGTGGTTAGCAGAGCTAGCTCAACAGGATGACTACTTCAGCCTAAAAGGTGACTTCCATGAAGTTTTAATCAACTCAGGAAATGACATCCCCACATTTCCAGCTTCCTTCACACCAACAGAAGAGCCAGATGCTAAATGAAAGTTAACAATGCAAAGTCAGATGCTGAAAAGTCCATAAATGTCAGAGTTAAGGAATGCAAGATTTCAAGAAGATGTGCATGCAACAAGTAATTAAAGCCTGTACTGTAATGCACAACCTCAGGGAGCCTGAACTAAGACTGCCCCAGCAACCCTGACTTTTAAATGCTATGTTCACTGCATTCAGGTTTCCTTCTCAGAGGTTTTTAGAGTTTGCTTATGTCTGAATGGACAGCATCACTTCTTTTTGTTTTAAAGGCAAAACTGAATATCGTGGATTTTAAAAATATATTATTTTTGTAGGAAGAAAAGAAAGCAGTCACTCGCATTCAAGTGAAAAGCTTCAAATTGAATGATGTTTGCTTGCTGCTACAATCAAGCAAAAAGCTGTGGTCATGGTGACCATGCGAAGGTACCTCCAATAGTACTTGGTTTGGAATTTCATAAAACACTACCACCTTCTTCCTAGAAACATGTTTCTGAACTCCCAGTTCTTACACTGAAAATGTAATCTAGTTGCAAGTACTCTGGTAGTTATTTAGCAGATCCCCATAATAATAATATCAGAGACATTAAGAACTGAAAATATACAGCATAAAAATTAGAAAGTGCTCATGTAACTAGAAAATGCTTCTGAAAAATCTTTAGTGAATCACTGGAGCTCCTGAGCTAAGGGAAATCCTGATGAAGATGGTGCACGGATCATTTTCATCAAAATCAAGATTTGCTAAGAAGGGATGCTAATATTCTTCTGTGGGTGATAAGCACTAGCAAATATACAGCTCCTGTCCATTTCCCCAACTACCAAGAGTGAATTTGTATGTGGATTAATCATGTCATGACCCCAGAGTCAGAATAAACTGTAAGATTTTATCACGGTTTTTCATTTCAATAATACAAGCAGCAGTGCTTACTGAACATCCCAAATAAGTATATATACATATTAATATACTATTAAAAATAAGGGTTGGCCCTTTTGGAGACATAGATGAAAACCAACAACATTAAAATCTGCAGTCTTAGATGCTCCAAAATTTAATCTGGGTTAGTAATTTGCATTGCACATTGAACATACACTGACTCACAGTAATTATTGATGTACCTGGAAACAGAGACTATTTGCAAATAGGCTGCACATCAAAGATTAACTTTGTAGCTAATTTGTTCTTATCATTTTAGGGACTTAGATCTAAGTGTATATTTTAATCATATCATGGTTTCTAGAAAGATGGTCCATAGGATTATTTCTGCACCAGCTCCTGTGAGATGCCAGATAATTCCTTCCATGGGTAGGGTGTGACCAAAGCCCCATACGTTCTTTTGTCCTCCTTGCATCACCATGAAATACACTGGCTTCTCCTGTTTTCCACCTACACACTCTGATTCCTTGTTAATGTGACGTAATTGAGAGCACTTCTAAGCTGAAAATAGAAGAGAGGCATTTTACACTCGGTAGTAAATACAAGAAACAGACACAGGAGTGGAGCTTAATGTCTACAGCTGAAAGCAGGGAAAGAGCAAAGCATGACAAAGGTTCCAAAAAGGTATTACTGATGTGAGAGTACTAAGTTGTATCTTTTATTGCAAAATATCACAGCAGGCAAAAGGGAGACAAAAACAAGCAACATGTCAAACAAAGTCTACTCTGAGAATTCATCTGAAATTTTAGGGGAGGGACAGTGGTACCAGACCAAAAGTTGCTCAGGGACAAAGAAAGACAGCCAAGTGCCCACAGCATATTCCTTCTAGGCAGCTTTGAGCCTACAAGTAGCCAGCAGATTCATAGATTCATAGATACATTAGGTTGGAAAGGACCTACAAGATCATCTACTCCAACCATCCTCCTACCACCATGCCTACCTACTAAGCTACTAAATCAAATCCCTTAGCACCTCATCTAAACGCTTCTTGAACAGCGCTGGGGATGGTGCCTCAACCACCTCCCTAGGCAGGCCATTCCAGTGCCTGACCACTCTTTCAGAGAAAAAATTCTTTTTCGAATCTAATCTAAATCTTCCCCTGCGCAACGAGATCTACGATCTCATTTAACAAAGAACACCATTTGTGACTATAACCTCTCTAAAGTCACCAACCCACTGACTTGGCACAAGACTTACAAGCATGACGAAATTTAGAGTTGAAACAAGCACAGTCTTTGCACAAAGCGGTGATGGGAGCCAGAGTGTGGAAAGCCTGCCACGATGTTTCTGCCCCAATATGAATGCAAGAAAACTCAGTGGCATACAGACACACACAGCCCTCGTCTGGCTTTGTGTCTAGAGCACACACCACCACCACTACCAAACATCTGCAAGCTGGAGAATGACTTGCACATTAACACTGCTGCAACAGGTGACAGGCATAAAATTCTCATTAATTGCTGGACATTTAAGTGTAGCACTGAGGCTGTCAGAGAAAACTGAAAATCAGTGGTACACTTGAGTGCTGGCTGGCTATGTCTTCGCAGAGGGAATAGTAAAGTAAATCAGTAAGAAATGGAATTTCCATAAAAATTTCCAAGCCTTAAGTTATAACATTTTCATGTGACATGGTTGGTATTTAATTTCACTGTTTCTGCTACAGGGAAGGGGACATGAGTGGATTCATCAAGACCTCCTACTTCCAACTACTGCACTACTGTGAGAAAATTATAAAAGACGATTTGGAAAAAAATGCATCCAATCATGAGTGGTGTTCCGCAGAGGTCAGTATTGGGTTCCAGACAACACCCAGCCAATTTCTTTCTCTCTCTCCTCTACTCCACCATTGCCTTCCTTGGCTGCAATTTCATCAATAACTGGCTTTAATATTGCTTTCACCATTATGGCTTTGATACTGATCAGTATGCAGGTCAGATGAGGGAGTTGTGCAGTTTCAAGTCTCCAGTGAAGTGCACCTTCAAACTGAACTCTGGATATCAACATATAGTTGCCATTTGTACCTGATAAGTTGCCCCACGAAAGATAGAAAAAGTGCCAAATATGACCTATTAGCTGGGATTTAGGCAAAAAGGAAATGTTTAATTAGCGAGTTTACTGTATGACTCCTGGTCTGCACCCATGCAGTGCCCAGCCTCAACAGCACACAGGTGCCCTGATCTCCTGTCTCATCTCATCTCCCTTGTGCATCCACCCTGAATGGCAACAAAATTTTATTTTATTTTTGGTGGAAGACTGTGCTCCACTAACATTAGGAAAATACTTTTGATCTCAAATGGTATCTCAGTTCTCACAGGGTACTGAAAGAATATTATATTAGCAAAGTGAAGCAAAAGAAATTGCAGAATGTCAGTACTACAGTTACATCTCAAACAGGTTCTAGTGAAAATACCTCTGCCTGACAGAGCAAGATTCCCCTTATATAAAGCCTACTGTATATACTAGCAGATCACTGTTGTTCCAGAAAAGTACCTCTGGCACCAGTCTAATAAAGTCTCACCCTTCTCTTCTTACAAATGAAAGAAGGTAAGCTGATGAAAACAGTTATTGCCATTATAAATGTTCTGGCACTTGGAGTCTGTGGCACAGTCAGTCTGAGATAATAGCACCAAGACACATCTGTAGTATAAATTTGGCCCTTAGGTATCTAATCTCAAACTTGGTAGGAGGCAACTGAAAAGCAAGGTCTCAGCATAAGCAGCTGTACTTAAACCTTCCCCCGCTTTTATCACTTTCTGCAGACTGCAGCAGCAAAAAAATTAGCCAAAAAAAAAAAAAATCAAGTATAAAGCTGTCAGTTACAAAAAATATAAATAAAAATAAAAAGTACATAATTTTAGATTATTGGTTGTACTTTAGCAGTAAGTTTCTTTTTTGCTAACAAAATCAGATTTCATAGAACTCATTTCTCCTTACCTTTGTTTCATATTTTATGAGATGTAGTAATCATTTTATTCAGGACACAGCTCATAGGTATACTGCCTGTCTTGAAGTTCTAGTCATAAAAATGGAAAGAAATGTTTAAATACTAAAACACACTATTTGGTGTTCTATTCTACTATGCATTTCCAATGTTGAAGTGACAAATCAAATGAAGTGGAAAGACCCTTAGTGAGATAATCCACTTCCTTCCACAAACTTCTTGAATAAGAGAGAAGAAACAGGGCTGAGATGATATTCAATTACTTTCTGAAAGCCAACCATTTAAAATAAGTATCTGATCACTTGATCTCCTTCAGGGAAATATGTTTATCTCCTATGTGCCTTCTTTGAACACAAGGAAAAGACAGCTTTCTTCAGTGTACTAAAAAAAAACCTTGCCCAACTTATTGATGAGATACTTAGGAAGAGTGAAGGTCTTGTGGAAGAGAACTGCAAATGTACTAAAAATATTATCATGAACTTGTAAACACATAATTGGATGAACAGTGAAGGACCTCGGTTTCCACAGGGGTGAGAATCTCCTGCTCCATTTTTTTTGTCATGGAACTGGGCCAAACCAGCCCGTAAACTGTTGACATTTTTGGTGCTCAATGTGGCTCAACAGCTACCTTGGCTGGGTAGGGATGTACTTTTAGAGCAAATCTCTCTCTGCTCTTAGAGAGCTTCCCAAGAAAGCTTATCTGTACTGCAGGTGCTGAACTCAAAACATGGCCTTGAAGTCTGGACAGACTGCCAACTTTCCCAGGACATCTGTAAACTTTTTTGGGTGCTACCAGCTTGCTTTAGTAAAGAGAGGAAAAAAAAAATGCTTTCTCTTTTAAAAGTGCTCTTAAAGGGACTGCATTCCACTGTTTTTTCCCTTTTAATGCTCTCTGGGACTGCTCCTGGGACTTGGCAAAACACCCTCCAGTTTACAATATTCAGTTTCCAAATTGAATAATCCCATGTTCAGGCTCATCAAGTCATGCTAGAAGCTGAACTAAATTCCTTCCTAGCTGAATGAGACAGACTCCAAGCTGAGCTAGAGAGAGCAAGCTCTGAAAATGATCAATCTGATCAACCACAGGCTGCACCAGAATTTATGTCAGTTGCCTCTGTAAGAGGATGGAAAATGGAAAGAATCTCGACTCCTTTAGAAGAGAATAAAGAGGAGGAGCAGGAAGTAGAGGATGCAGCCACTGTAAGAGAAGAGGAGAAAAGAGGTCCAGAGGAGAAGTTCCGAGATCTAGGGTATCCAGAGGGAAGGCTGAGATCCCCAGTAAGATCACGGTCACCAATGCTTTGGGGGGTAAAAACAAGTCCTGCAAGAGTAGGAGGTGAGAAAGTCATTGTCACCATAATTCCTCAACTCTGAAAATGAACGAAATTCGAGGTATGAGAAGAGACTTCACACCACCCAAACAAACCTATTGTCACCTGGTTACTACGCTGTTGGGACAACAGAGCCAACAGTGTATGGCTACACAGTAAAGAAGCTCGCCAACTGAGCAGCACTGCCAGGGACTCTGCCATTGACAGAGGCATTAGTACATGCCAGAATGAGTCCTTCACTCTCTGGAAGTGGATGCTGATAGCCATGAAAGAAAAATACCCCTTCAAAGATGACACAATGCCTGAGAAAAAGAAATGGACTGCTATGGAAAGAGGCAACCATTATTGGAGAGAATATGCTCTGGTGGAAACGTTACATGACCCCAGATTCAACCATGACATTCAGACACGTAATGACAGAGAATGCAAGATTACAGATAGGTGAACTAAACCAAAGTGCCTGGGAAGGCATCAGCAATGCTCACTCAGTACAGGCCTAAAAATGTCTATTAATATGCTGAGATGGAATGCCATCTCCCAGCAAAAATTCTCACTACTTCTGCTGCTTTTAAGCTCTGTTTCCTTTTTATTATTATTCCAGATCAGAACGTGAGGGAACATGCAGCATTACCCAAAATGGAAGGACAATCTGGCAGATTAATCTGGGTAGACAGTTCTGCCTGAAGTGTGCATTCCCATCTGCATCATCATTGCCATACATACAAACTCAGTCAAATAGTATCCTTATTCTTTTATACACAAATATTCTATTATTCCATTTGTATAAAAGACTACCAAAGAAAAAAGTACAAGTTAGAAACTGATGATGTCAAAGACCTCAAAGGGGTCAGGAACACCTGACAGAGAAATGTCACGGTGCTGAGATGACAGATAAATGAAGTCTGTAATGGAGTGTAATGGCAGAAATGCCTTCTCTGACTTGCTGTGTATATTCATTATATTTCAAACTACATCTCCAGCAGCAGCTGCATGCTTTCCTCAAAAACATCTTATCCCTGGAAATGAAACATGAACAACAATCTTATATCTTAATGAAAATTACTTGCATTTGTTCACACTGCCAGTACTTTCAAAGCAGAGTAAGTTACAGACTTGCCAAAACAAGCAGAGCTACACTTCTGGAAGGAGTTTGAGGCAAACAGCTTGTGAAAAAGATCATCAGGCATGTTTTTAAATTCACAACTTAAGTAAACATCTTCTAAGGCTCTATATCAAGAAGAATGATACATGCACAGAACAGGCACGCAAAGAATTTGTTTGCAGAAGTCCAAACTGCCTTCTTTAAGCAAACAGAAGCTATGGAGACAGATTAATTCACCTCCTGGTTTCAATGACCTGCTTTGTTGCTATTAGAAAGCACTGAAGTAAAGATTTTTGAAGGCTTTTATGAATTCTGGCTAGGTTGCCTGATAGATGTCATAACTATTATACCTTGAAGGAAACACTAAGCTCATATTTAAGGTGTAGCTTAGAATAACTTTGCCACATTATCCATCTGCCATAAAGGCTATCTCAGTTGAGGTATGCATCAACCAAGGTAGCTTCACTGGAAAATCGTGTTTTAACCTCAGTGAGAGCTACAGCACAAATACTGGGGGGGAAAAAATGAAGTGATAGCAAATATAGGCATTACATGTAAATCTGATATTATCAATTAATGAAATTCCTTTAATGAATAATTATGTGGTTACAGGGAAGTGACTTTTAAGTCACCTTTAAAACTGTAAGAAGTACTACCATGCCATTTCATACAATACTGCATCTTTCACATGCCACAAAAAGATTTTAAAGATGCAGAATAATAACTACAATCTTATGGTATCTGTATTTTAATTTAAAAGAGTATATGTGTATTTTCAGTTTCAACACTGAGAAACTTTTATAGTAGTGCTTTCTGAAGGGAATAAACTTTAGATAACACAGGACAAATTTTCAGTTGGTCTTGCTCTCCCAGAAGAGCATATATAATACAGAAAACCAGGTTTGCTGAGATAAATTATATGTATACTGATCACTTTTCATCCAGTTCTGCAAGCAAATATTTATGGATATCATCTTTAGGCACCTGAGATTTGAACCAAAGCTCAAATAAAGGGATTTTAGATTACCAATATTCAAATACTCTACCCCCATTGCAAAAAGGCTAAAGGAGTAATATAAAGAGAAATTCAGCTCCAACTAAACTATATCGTTTCTATTTAAATATATACCCCTCTAAAGCATCTCAGTATTTGTTGAATTTATTTAGTTTATTTTAAGAGCACACAAATACCGCTTTTAAACTATTCATTTTTCTTTGAAGTCAATTTTTTTACACAGTGGAACTTTTTCTAGTTTTATGACATTTAACAGTTATTATTTACTTTGCTCTGTAACTTACATTCAATTCTGTTCACCCATATCTAGTTTTGAAGTAAAAATAATATAAATAATACGTATTGCAAACAATGCTATAAAAGATTATAATGATATAAATACCTTTTAGAACTGGGTTCTATCAATAGCTTATACCACAAAAGATATATTTTAGCAGAAAATTATCATTATACAAATTCTTTTAAAACTTCAGTGAGAATTAAAATTTTAAAAGATCAGTAATATCTGATATATCTGAATATCATGTTGTATGATGTATAGCCTTCTGAAGTTATCAGGACTCTTATTTCAGTTATCACTGATCACATTCCTCCTTACATGGAAGAGTTATGCCTTAAAGACTTTTAGGTGCCCCATCTCAGCCATAAATCTGGTTTCTATACATACAACACCCTGGAAACAAATAAACTACAACTTTGCTAGTATTGTGTGAGTCTCCATATGGCAGTATGAGCTTTCTCCTTTCCCATTCATTGATCTAGTCATAGCTCCAAGACATAAGAACTCCTAGGTCTTTTCTGTGTAAAAGATCTAAGAAGCTTAAAAGGGTGCATTTATTTTATGCCTCTATCAACCCATAATCAAAGCTTCTTTCCCTGTGGAAATGTACCACAGGTTAATTTGACCCAATACTGCACAACAACATGAAGTTCCCATAGAAGATCACACAAGATCAGAAAGTATGTTCAGAGCAAACTCAAAATTATCCTCGAGTTCTTTCCAGCACCAGAGAAAACAAAAATAGCAAGTTCCTGAAAAGTCCCATGAGAAGAGATTTAAAGTTGTTTTTTTTTAAGTTTCTAAGGGTTCTATGATTCAAAGACAGTCATAGATCATCGCCAGTGGTATCTCTGCCAAATATTCACATCTCAGAGGTGACCAAATTATAAATCATATCCAAACTCACAGAATCAGAATCATTTGAATTGGAAGGGACCTTTAAATGTCATCTAGTCCAACTCCTCCACAATAAACAGGGACACCCACATCTAGATCAGGCTGCTTGGAGCCTGGTCCAGTCTAGCCTTCAACGTTTCCAGGAATGAGACTTCCACAACGCTGGGCAACCCATTCCAGTGCTTCACTACTCTTACTGTAAACAAAAAATCTTCCTTATATCCAGACTAAATTTCCTCTCTGTTAATTTGAAACCATTTATAGAATCCTATAACAAACTGGGTTGGAAGGCAGCTTTAAGATCATCTAATTCCAACCACCACGCTATAGGCAGGGACACTTTCCACTAGACCAGGCTGCTCAGAGCCTCATCCTGCCTGGCCATGAATGTCCCCATGGTCCCCTTGTTCTGTCACAACAGAACCTGCTGAAGAGTCTGCTTCCTTCTTTCTAATATTCCCTATTTAGAAATAAACTAAAAAATAAAAATAAAAAATAAAAATCAAGTTCTGAAGAGATAGAAAGGTGGCCAGTCCCAAATGAAGGCCTTGCCTTATTACAAGGATCTTATTATCTCACACAGAAATGTGAGTAATTTCTGTCCCCTGAATAAATATTTCAGATTAGATATATTCTCATATTGGTCAAATACTTTGAATTTTCCTCAGACTCATTGAACTGTACTATAACAAAGGCAAACTCTCCATAAGCAGAGATGGGTAGACTATCAAGTACTGTACAGCTGCACAGACAAAGCTGAAAGAAGGTACCCATTATGAGAACAGGGACATGAGTATGCTGTATTAAAGAAACACACTCTGCAGGCACACCTGCTTTTGTAATGCAGATTCTCTGCTCAACTAAGCCCTCCTATCTCATCATCTGTCAACAGTACAGCCATAACACCCACCTTCTACTATCCTCTCTTCTGATAAATTAAAACTAGTGCTGATTCACTACAACTGAGAAGTGGTCAAGATGTGCGGTTATACAGCACCAGAAATCTGAAGGAGAAAGAAAATCTAGGAAACTAAAATTACCTAGAGAAATGGATACACAACAGGCAACATAGGTCTTTTTTCCGGTACTGTAAGGAAGATACATGGCTGAACAGCAAGAACAGTTTGTTTTTCTTCCCTACTAAGACACAAGCAAACGAACAAAAAAAAGCAGCTAAAATTCTGGCTACATTTGGTAACTTCTCAGTATGATATCTCCAAGAGGTCAGTGCTGCCAGAATTGTACTCTCACTTCAGCTTACAGCAACGGTACAAAGAAGTACTTTAAATTCTGATGTAATAAGAAGTACACCAGAAATTTACTGCATTTCAAATGCTAATGTTTAACCACTTTTTATCAGCCAACATGTCATCAATTCCAAATCTCCACAGAAGTAACGAAGACCAAACATCCAAGACTAAGAAAAACGGAAAAAGAATACTTAATGGTTCTACATTTACTTCTTTCATTTATCAATCCAGTTGAGACAAAGGTCAATCATCTACACTGATGTACTTTTAAAATGTAACACGATCCTTTTTCATAGAACTTATTGATAGCTGATACTGAAACACAGAATATGAAAGAATGGAGCATTCTTTCGTGAAGCAACCAGGTGTTTGGCTAGTGGATGGGGTCAGCACAAAGGTCACAGATTACAAGTTAAAAGAAGTGCCTTGATCTTTACTGAAGTTTAAAATGATAATACTACAGCAAGAATGCTACAGAACACGACAATGCACCTAACCATCACCACAAGAAGAGAGCAACAGTGATTAAGAATGATACATCACCAATTGCCCAAATCCTTTACTACCATCCAGATCCACAGTCATTGGGGAACCCTGGTTGCAGCAAGGATTTGGAAAGCCTTTCCCAGTAATCAAGTCCTGCACAGTGCAGCCATGTGTAGGTGAGGTCTCCAACCTCACTACGAGGGGGTCCACTTTTTATATTGTGGAACAAACAACTTTACCTGATAATTAGGCAGAACATCTGGTTTCATTCTCCCTCTGAACTCCACCTCAAGCCTGGTCAAGGCTCAAAGAGAAGCCAAGGAAGTCTGTGTACAAGCAGCCCTTGTAACTATGCTTCTAAACAAGGAAAGTTAGTACATTCTCATAACGTTTTACCTATGTCACATCTCTTTGCTAAAGAGATGTTTTGTCCAAGATACATATTTTGCTAACAATCATAAATATTTTGCTAATGATCAGACAGCGATGGCATATAATGCTGTGTTGTGAGACCCATCTAGAGGTAACTGTTCAGGCCTTTGTACTTCACTAGGGAAAGCAAGAGAGAGATGACAAGGGCGTGATCTCATGATCAAGAGTAGCAAAAAAAATCTTGACAATCATGAACTTAAATTGGTTTACAAGATTTGAAACGAATCTATTTAATATTTATATTTATTATGAAAAATATAATAATTATTTGCCAGCAACAAATTTCAGTAAAATGTACAATTCACTTACGCACTACAGGACAAACGGCTGGAAACTGCAGTAATGTTATTACTACATAACCTTTGTGCTTTGTAAGGCAGTAGCTTCTAATGAACACTTCTAAAAACTTGTGTTTTTTAATGAAAATGCAGAACTGTATCTACTCTTACTACATTCTACAAATTGCATGCTTTCTATATGTAAAACACATAAGTTTTAAAGAGATTGAAATACAAAACAGCACACTCCCAGCTCATACTACATACTCACATTTCTGTACACCTCAACCACATGGACCAGCAAAAGGATCAGGAGAAGATTCAGGAGACACAGACAAGTCTCTATTCTGATCTGCTTACAGCTGAACAATCAACTGTTACTATAACACGACCATTGTTTGCAATACATGTGAGTCTTGCTTAAAAAGTTATAGTGGTTATTTTTTGAAATAATCAATACATTTCTTCAGATAACTAGATATATATCTGAGATCTGAGTTGCTGCTCGGTGCATAAGAGATCAGTCGGTGAACACTGTGGAATTCTTTTCTTGCAGTGGATAAGATTTGATGCGATTGACTGACATAGTTCACACTAGCAGTATCCAAATATTTTCAGTCGTGCATCCCTATCAGGGAAAGATTTATGAGCATAAACATCCAGTATATGTATATTTATAAAAATATATTTCTGAAGTTCTAGCATTTTCCTCCTGCACCTTAACAGCACACTTTGGAGACCACTGATTTAGATTATACCAGTGACTTAAGCACCAGAGGTGCTCTGGATGGCACAGACACCTCGGCTTCTTCAGTGCTGTGCTGCAGAAACCATTTCAGTGTAGAAATCAGTAATCTCTGTCCTTGGATACAGCTTGCCAATCACGAGTGCAGGCTATCAAGTCCTATAGATTAGACTTCACCTAATGGTTTTGATTTTAGGATAATGTAGTAATTAAGAAAATGAAATTAGTAGTCACAGAGCAATCCACTGATACAAAGCTAACTTAAAGCATTATCAGAAAACAGTTCAAAGGGTAATTAAAGTATCAAAGGACTCCTAAGACTTCTCAAGGAATAATAATGAGAGATGATGGCATGTTCTGAGAGGAGACAGGCTATTCAGAATAGCCAATGAACTGATACATCTTTGGGAGCCCGTAAGGTCCTGAAAGTTGAAATGAATCCAAAGACTAGGATACCATTAGTACAGTGAGTGAAGGAAACTAGAAATGCTGCTTAGGACCAGCACTGCAAGCCAAACTGAGGCACTCATCTGCCACACTCACATCTCGGGTTGCTTCAAACCCACTCCTGCTCTAGAACTCATAACAAACAGCAGAGACATTTTTGTCACATGAAGGTCTTGTTATATCAAATGATAAATCATTGTTTTATTTAAATTAATGTTAACATTGCTCACGTTAGAGCTGCCCAGGATTTCAGATTAATATAAAATAGGGAGCAGGATTTTCCTGGAAGTCCATTACCATTGTTGTATAGCTCCAAGAAGCATCTGATCAAGCAGGAGATAACAGATGCTCAATTTAATAATTAAAGCCTGAAAGAAACCCGGGAACTGAACAGCTGAGAGGTGATGGCTTTTGCCATGCAGCACTTCCACTGATCAGAGTTTAATGAAGACAGGAGACTTACACGCCCAAACAAGAGTGCATGCAACAAGCTATTTTCATGAATGCAGTCTGTGGTGGGACAGCTCACCCTATTGGAGTGTCGCGACAGATGGACAGAGGGAGATGAGCCCTTCCTGAGAGAAAGGGAGAGGAGATGGGGACGATCACCAGTGGAAATGAACAGCTCAGATTTGTGAGGCCCAGTCCTACGTAAGAGTTTGTGAGTGAGGCCAGAGGAGAGGTCACCAAGTATGACACTGTGGTGCTACAGATCACTGACCAGGTAAGAGCAGATGTAGCTATCGCTAACGATTTTTGGAAGTCTCTGTCATGCACCCGTATCCTCATCCCGGCTTTTAACATGTCCAAACATAGCTCATCCAGGAGATGACTGAAGCGTGTCACAGCTTACTTCTTGTTATACAGGTACAATGTGTGCCAGCCAGAGGGGATACACAGCCAGTGATGCTGTAGTGACCATGAAATATGGGAGTCAAGTTCCTGAGAGGAATAAAAGAGGAAACAGAAGACAGAAAAACGAGTAAGAGCTGTAAGACGGAACAAGATGTATGTTTTTGTTGCAGTTTACATCAGCAAGCAACTAAGCATCACACAGTCTTTCACTCACTCTCCCAACTAGAGAAGAGGAGAGAACTGGACAAAAAAAGACATAAGCAGAACTCGTAGGTTGAGACAAAAAACACTAAGACAGAAAAAGAAAACAATAATAATAGTAATAATATAAACACTGTTAAGTTTACAAGGTGAGGATCCTGACTTACAACACTCACCACCTGCTGACTGATGCCCACCCAGCTCCCCAGCAGCAGCTCTCCTCCATCCAACACCCACTGGTCCTACTGTCTGACACGATGAGCTGGATCAGCTCTCACAAATCCATCCTCTTCCAGCTCCTTGTGCCTCCTAGCCATTTTCACTGTCAGGATAGTACATGAAGCTGAAAAATCAAAACGCCCTTGGCTTTGCGCAGCACTGCTCTGCAACAAATAAAACATTCACCTGTTATCAACATTGATTTTTCTCCTAAAAACGAAACACAGCATCATATGAGACACTACAATGAGAATCAGTTCTGTCTCAGTTGAAAACAGCAAACTGTTTCAGCTACTAATATACAATAAGGATGTTCATCTGGGTGGACTTGTTTAAAATACTATCAGAGCAATGCCACCTGCTTTCTCAGATGCACAGCTTACCTGCAATGCCACTGAGCAGATCAACACGAGGTCCAATACTACTCCCTTCTTAAGTTGTGGCTTCTGAAGATGGAAGTATTCTTTTACCCTCTCAACTGTTTGTTGGGTTATGTATTTAGGTTACCCTTCTCTCCTTTTTAGGTCCCCAACATTCCAGATGAATTAGAAAGTAGCTTACAGCATTCTCTAGGTGTTAGGCTCTTTGAATTAAATAAAATGCATAACTACTTCACTATTCCTTTTTTTTCTTTTCCCTGTTATGCCGTGGTTTGCTTTGAAGAAGGAGAACATGATTCAGTCACTTAGTAATTAAGTTTATAAACAGCAATTTAAATAGAAAGTTCTCTTCTGTATTGGGGCAGTGCTGCAGCATTTTGATTTTTGACACCCAGACCTGACTGGTAGATTTAAAAAAAAATAAAGAAAAAAATCACATTATCAGGGCTACCAGTTTCCTCTCACACCCTGAGCAAGGTAATTGGTCCTGAACAGCTTAAGAAACAGATGGGCCCTGAAGTTCAAGCCTTGAAGGAAGAAAATCTCCAGTAAATAGAGATGCCTAGAGTCACAGAGGCAATGTCCCATAGCTTGTACAAACAGTCTCCCAGCTCTCCAGCTTCAGAACTCCATACCTAGTAATGTCATATCCTTAAATGCCCATGCTCCTGGTTTCTATGCATGAGGACTATACTACATTTCAAGTCAACTTATATACCAAAGTTAGCAACTTGTAAGAAAAGCATGCTAGCAATGGTCCCTAGTACCAAATTCTGTCCACCTCCCATTCTTCTGAGACTTCTTACCTTTGAGTGGCTCCTTGTCACTGAGACAAACTTTGCTGCTAAACCTATTGCAAAATCGCACCATTCTTTAAGAACCCTTTCTTGGAAGAAGCCAGAGAAGTTGAAAGTTTTCAAATTACTGTTTCATGCTCTGCCCTGCCATACTTGCATGAGAGGAGGTGATTACTCTCTAGCGCTATTAGTATTACAGAATCACAGAATTGTAGGGGTTGGAAGGGACCTCTAGAGGTTATCGAGCCCAACCCCCCTGCCAAAGCAGCTCCCTAACCTAGGTTGCACAAATAGGTGTCCAGGCGGGTCTTGAATGTCTCCAGAGAAGAAGACTCCAACACCTCCCTAACCCAGGTTGCACAAATAGGTGTCCAGGCGGGTCTTGAATGTCTCCAGAGAAGAAGACTCCAACACCTCTCAGGGCAACCTAGTAGATCACCTTTTACTTTGACAGTGAAACTACAAAATCATCACCTTCAATTTTGGTCACAAAATCACAAGTAATACGCACAACAACTTCTTTTCCCACTTTTCCCCTCAAAGTGATAAAGTTACTCACCCGTCCAGAGTGCTGCTTTCAAAAGAGTTCTTTTCTGCACTGTCAGTCAAGAAACAGCACCTGCATTTTTTCTCACAACAGCTGGAATTATTTTGTACTGCTGATGTTGAGGCAGCCCAAATATTTCAGGTAACAAGAGTAGTTATTCTACTCATCACTGTTCTGTAGCAATAAGACTTCTGCAGCAAACACAGTGCCATATACTTCTGCAGAGCACTGTACAGTGGCACAGCACAATAAGTGAAAATGCTAAATACCTCAGATAGAAGATTCTGGGCCTCAGGAGACATCTTCTGCAAAAACCTGGAAGATCAGCTCCAGAAGGTATGTCAGGACAACCAAAATTAATAAATAAATAAAGCTTTCTACTAACTCCAGTGATGCGCTTTCCACAGTGTCATGCATTTCAAACTTAACAGTTTTCCTTGGGTTAATAGTTTAATAAAGGACCATAAAAATATCCAAGATATACTGATCTCCAAGCATCCCTGATATAGGTGAAAACTGCATTCAAAGCTGAATCGCCCCAAACATTTATCTAGAGCCACTTGGAGTCCTACAGCTGAACA
The DNA here is from genome assembly GCA_023055505.1 of Callipepla californica brunnescens. Taxonomy (NCBI): domain Eukaryota; kingdom Metazoa; phylum Chordata; class Aves; order Galliformes; family Odontophoridae; genus Callipepla; species Callipepla californica. The sequence goes on along the minus strand of JALIRH010000031.1, from coordinate 1,182,647 downwards.
TCTGTGCTTAAGCATGCAATGCCTGGATGAACAGAAAGACCTACCCCTTCCTAAACTTCCTTACATCAAAATTATTGCCCTTAGTTTACGAGGGCGCCAAACCACCCGCCGTGGGCAGACCCAGCGGCACCGCCCGCAACCGCCCCGTCCGCCTGCCGTTTCTCGGCATGACGCCACGGCCCAAGGCGGAGCCGAGGAGCAGGAGGAGGAGGAAGAGTGGCGGGGGGAGGAGGCGGAGTCCCCCGCGTCGGCTCCGCCTCGTCCTTCTTCCCCTCCTCCTTTCGCTCCTCCTCTTCTCCGCTCACTGGCACCAGCTCGACGCCGTTCTGCGCCGTCCCGCTGTGCGGCGAGCGTCTCGCCTTGAGCCGCTGCCACAACGGCCGCGGGAACAAAGGAGGAGGAGTTACACCCCGGAGCCCCCGGGCCCTCTCCGACACCCGACGCGGGATCTCCGTCCGCCGCCGGCACCTGGTAGGTGGGCGCAGGGCGAGCGACGGGGCCGGCCTGCTCTGGGGGGAGAAGAGGCGGGGGGGTGGGGGTGGGGGGGTTGCAGTTTGGGCCTTCCCATGGCGGCACAACGGGGAGCGCGGGACCGGCGGCGGCGGCCGTGCCGTGACTCAGGGCTTTGCGTGCGGCTGCGTTCCGGGCCCGCCCCCGGGGTTGGCCTCCGGGCCCGGCGGCCGCGGGGCTCGTGTGCGCTGATACCTCCGCGGGGAGAGCGGGCAGGGGGAACGCAGCGCGCTCGGTGTGCTTGGCAACGCCGGCCCTTTTGTCTGGAGCCGGCCCTGGGCCCGTGCCGTGCTCCTCCTCGGCAACGCGTTGCCGAGACGTGTGAGGAAGCCGCGTTGTCGGGCCGCGTTGGTGGGCCCTTCTCCCTGCCCCGCGGCCCGGCCCTGAGGCAACGCGCGGGGTAAATAACGCTGCGAGGGCACGGGGTGAAGCCGCAGCATCCCTCGGGCCGGGGCTCAGCTCTCCGTGAGGCAGAAGGGATTTTATTTGAAGAGGTTCGGCCGCAGCCTTCTGTCCCAGGAGGTCGGGGACGTTTCGGTGAGCCTGCGAGGCCCGTTGTGGCACCCGCTGTGGCTGGGGATGAAAATGGCTGTTGGGGATGACGAGCCGGTGATGCTGCACTTCCCTGATTGAATTTCAGTCTCCGAGCTCGCTCTCTTCCTCTAGAAAGGAAGCCGCAGTCGTGTTAATCAGATTTTATATTTTCCTCTCGCAGTGGGTGTATGCGCGGCTGCCTCAGCCTTGTGGGCCGGACTGGATCTGTCAGCCCTTGGAGATATAAATAGAAGCTGATTTCAGAGGCCTCTGTTGACGGGGTTTTGTGTCTGAGCCTCCAGCTCAGCCTGTCACATTGCAGCCTTGTGACAGGCGGAAGCTAATGCGCTCACCCATGTGACCCGTGCTTCTGAGAAATATTAAGGAAAGCAGTGCACATGTGATGGCATCAGGAGCTGGCTTCCCGAAGGAGTGGAGTTATATCTGTAGGAACACTTTAGCTAGCTGCTGACACCCCTGAGGTGTTCCAGGAGGGAGGAATTGGAAAAGTGTGTAGTTTGTCTGGTCTGAAGACCTTGTTTCTGCTGTTCCAGGTTCAGAAGTTGATACAGGAAAACTGAGCGTTCTGGGTAGTGGATTTCGTTTGGTAAGTGTTTTGTAACTGTTTGCCTGTGTGTGTGATAAACGCTTCTGGAAGAAACGGTGACCTGGACCTTTGTCAGAAGCCTGAAAACCTCCATTTCTGAGGGGCTGGAGAACAACATGACTTCTCTGTTAGGGGCGTGTATTTCGAGTAGTGGAAGAAGCTGCTGACCAAGCAGCTGGGAAAGCTTGTTGTTTGTTGTATTTTAAGAACAGCGTTAGCACCTAAGGCTGAATGCTTTGGATGGTTAAATAGGATTTGCAATATGCTGATCTGAACTGGAGCACCTCAGTTGAGGCTGATAGTGGCAGCATAATTGATAGTGTTTTGAGCTTACCTGCTTAACAAGAGGGCGGAAATGGGCTCTTTATTTGCTTTTGTCTAAGCATAAACCTAGAATGTAGATGAGAGGTTTTAGATTTGCCTAGTTTGGTCACGATTTGCATTGACTTCATTGACTGACAAATAGGGCTGTAGAAGTGCAATCTTGTTGACTGTTCTATCAAAGTGTGAAGTTACATAGTCCTGAAATGACTACCTGTACCAGCACAGCTATTTATAGCTGGGAAAAAAATAGGTTCCGTATTTACCTTCGGGGAAAATAAAAAATAAAATGAAATTACTTATCTCCTGTTTCTGAATTACTTTTCTCCCAAAAACGTAGTTTAACTGGACAAAGGTGACTGTCAGTTGCAGTTACCAAGCTATTGAAATTAGAGTTTACTGATTTGTAGTGTGGCATTTCTTCGTTGTAAAAAGTGTATTTTTGTTGAGCATAATAAATGGGCTTTCAGCACTCTGGAGTTCTCACAGACATCATCTCATATCTGACTTTTCCCGAGTAGGAAGGCTGTCATCTAGAGAATAGAAAATGTCTTCACAAGATTTAGAAGTGCTGTACTTGGCATATGGAGACAAGTGCGACATTCTTATGTGTCCTTAATTTGTATTAGATTGCTTGATTACAATATTCAAGTTTTGTTGTGCCTGCAAATCATGGATTTTGTTGCTGTATCAGTTCTCTGCTCACCTTGCTTTGCGGAGATTGACCAACAGTGAAGACAAAGTATTTTTACTCCTAGCTACTACAGTTTGTGTAATAGAGTTAGATATTCTGTCTTGGAGGAGGGTTCAGAAGTCTTGCTGTAACTTTATTAATACAAATAATTGAAAAGTCTTTTCTGAGAAGTGTCAGCAGCATGCTGGGATGTAGTCAACAGTTTAAAGCTTATTTTGCATTCCTTGGAAAAGTAAAGTCAGGTCTAATCTTATAACAGAAATACTGTTGAGGTTCTGGTGAAGAAGCTGTTGTGCACTTCTTGTTGCCAGCTAATACTCACTATCAACTTTCATACACAACCTGGTGTGTATTTGAGGCCTTGTTTTGGAAACTCCTATAGGTAGTAATACGAGTTCTAAATGGCTGTTGCCAATACTTCAGGGATCTTTATTGTTCTTTTTTAAGAAATGGATTGTGGAAGTCAATCCTGCTAGTAGTGGAATAAACATCAAAATGTTGCTAGATCAACATTATTGAAAAAGTGAGGTGGTTCTGAATGGCGTTTGAAAAAAAATAAGGCGTTAGTTGCCAAAATGGTACAGCAGATACAAAGATTGCTTATTCTGCATATCCTTGCTAATGCTCAGAGGTTGATAATAAAGGGCTCTTTGTCCATACAGTTGAATTTGGTCATAACCTGTACACACAGCTCAGTGTCTGGCAAGCGTGTTACTTCTCAGTATCAGCATGATAAATTTTTTCTTGCCTTAAAGACATACAGTGATGTTACTTAGCAATACAACTGCAGTATCAAATGGCTCATTAATGTCTGTGAATCTCTTTTTAAGAATGCTGATATCACCTTATGGGAGCAGGGTGAGCAGACATGCTTTAATCCTGTAACCTTGTAATTGATTTTGGTGACGTGCCCACTCCTAATGCGGTTCTTGGTTTTATTTACAGCATCAGGATGACTCAGGAGACAAACCAGACCCCAGGGCCCATGCTGTGTAGTACAGGATGTGGATTTTATGGAAATCCTAGGACAAATGGGATGTGTTCTGTTTGCTACAAGGAACATCTTCAACGACAGCAGAACAGTGGGAGAATCAGTCCAATGGGTAAGGGTTTACAATATATATTTTCTTAGGTTTTTTTTTTTTTTATTAAAACATACAGGCGATAAAGTGGAGTCCCAGAACAGATTTTAGGAAAGCTTCTGAAAGCTGTGTACTGAAGTAATGAATTTGAAGGAGTGTACTACTTCAAAACAGAGTAAAATGGAAATGTGTTTCTGTGTAATACATTGTGATCCACCCTTAATTTTCTTCTCCACTTACTTTCTAATGTCAGTATAGTTTTACATGATCTCTTACATGATATTTCAGTTGTTAGCAGTATAGTCTGTCTTTTAAGTAAGAAGTAGTTTGCAGTATAATGAATAATGTATTCAAGATCATAACTGTATGCAAGAAAATTTGACTAATGTATTCTACAACTCGTTTATAATGACTTTTTAAATTCTTGTTATGTAGGACCAGCCAGTGGTTCAAACAGTCCTACCTCAGACTCTGCATCTGTTCAGAGAGCAGATACTACTAGCTTAAACAACTGTGACGGTGTTGCTGGCAGCACATCTGAAAAATCAAGGTAAGATGAAAGTATCATTTTTAGTTTTAGATTAGCTGTGAGTATGTGGCAAATTAATGATTGGCAGTAGCTTTGACCCACTCCACTGAATTTTCTAAGGAGCAAAAGGCATACCTGACAAAGGTTTTTTGTTGTTTTTTTTTTTTTGTTTGTTTTTTAAGTCTTTATATAACGGACTACTGATTAAAGTGTATGGTGTGATACTGCTGCATTTTGTGTTTATCTGGAGAAATATTTGCTCCAGATTCGACAATTTCCTTTTGTGGGGAATTAAAATAGAATGAAAAAGTATTTTGAAGATAGCAGGATTCCTCCTGCTAGGAACTTGTATCAGGTCTAATTAAACAGGTAGTCTGTTGATGGGTTTGGACAACTTAATTTTTATTATGTATTTAGAACTGATGTAAAATAACGTGTTTCACTGTACATAAACAGAAATGTGCCTGTTGCCGCTTTGCCTGTAACGCAGCAAATGACGGAAATGAGCATTTCGAGAGAGGAAAAAGTAACACCGAAAACAGAGACTGAGCCAGGTAGGTTTGCGGAGTTACACTGCGTATGCTGGTGGCTTAACATAAGTTGACAGTTGGAGGAGACATCTCCCATTGTGGTGGTGGTCATCAGTAACTGTCAAGGCAGTTAATTTCGTGTTTTAAATCAGTCTCCCTGTGGAATGGAGAAGAATGTCTGGTGCTGCAATATAGCTTTATGTTGCATGTTTAGTGCTGGTTGAAAAACAACTGGTACCTCTGAAGATAGGATTGGCTGCCAGTCTTTTTTTTTTTTTTTTCCTTATTTTTGGCACTCTACAGTTGCATTTAGGGTAGGGTGGTCAGTTTTGAAGTCAGATTGCTAAGATTTTCGTGCATAATCTAGCAGAAGTACAACTGCTGACTCATGGCAGTCAAAATGGCTTGCTGGCTTTAAAGAATTGAGTTCTTACTAATACTGTTCTACAGAGAAATGAGAGTGAGGGAAAGGACTTAAAAATACACTGGAAAAAAAAGTCTTTAAAAAGTAGTTGTGAAATGGTAGATATCCACAGAACAGTTCTTTTGTTATGTAGGATGCTTAAAGCTGGGAATGAATCTTCAGTTTAGAATTTTATTCTTGCCCTGGAAGGGTGTAGCTGTAGTGATTAAACTTAGAAGTGCAAACTGCTTGGAGGGAGGCAGGAAATCATCTGCTTCCTTACATGCAACTGAGTGGTTGAATTCATTTATTAATCTATTTGAATGAATACCGTAATGCATTCATTCTGTACCTATATGTATTCACATTTTTTAACAGTTATGAAATATTCTTAAAACAGAAGTTGATATTTGGTGAAATCTGTTTACTTAAACTGAAGATAAAATAGTTTTTCACTTGCAAAGTCAGGTATAAAATGCAGAAGACCCTATTCAGCACGGCAGAAAAGTGATTTTTAACTGGTTCTGATTTTACTCTTAACAACTGATATTTAATTGCTCGTTATTTCGACAGAGGGCTTTGCCTTTTGCAATTAGTCATGCTGAGTTGAGGTTCTGTGACAACTTCTTCTGGAACAGACTGGGTATTTTTTCTTGGTTTTATACAGACAGAGTAGGTTTTCTTTACTAATATGAATTTATTGTAACTAATATCACCAGAAGAGAATTTTTGTACATAGCTTAAAAAAAACCCAGCTACAGTATTTATGAACCTGTTTTGCTTTTTTAAGATTTCCTGCCTGAAATGGTGTCAAGCAAGTGAAAGAAATGCTTAAAATGATAGCAATAGTGAAGTACTAGGTGAATTTACACTTATTTAAACTGCCAATAGTAGTCTGTAAATTTGCTCTGTATAAAGGGCAACTTTCAGCTTCAAACACAGTATACCTGTTCTTTTCCTTTAAAGTGAGCTATATGATAGCTAGTGTCATTTACCACTCTGATGAGAAAGGTCGGGGGCGGGGGGGGGGGGGGTGGAAATTCAAAAGCAGCTTGAGGTACTGTTGTATGTTTTCTAAGTAATCCTGCAGGTTGAAAGCAGTAGTTGTTGTTACAAGTTGATGTAGAGGTCAGTAAGAGAACTGCCATAGAACATAAATGTTTCTGGAAAAACTTCTGGAACAAATCTGCCTGCCTTAGTTTGTGTTGCAGCCTTTCAGAGCCTGAAGAAGATTATAATAAAGATGGAAAGAGACTCTGTGAAAAGCTGTGTTGTGAATAAGACAAGGGGTATTACTATCTTAAACTAAAGAAGAGTAGGATGAGATTAAATGTGAGGAAGAATTCTTCAATATGAGGGCGGTGAGGGACTGGCACAGGCTGCCTAGAGAAGATGTGGGTGCCTCTTTCCTGTGGGCATTCAGGGCCAGGTTGGGTGGGCCCTGGGCAGTCTGAACTAGTAGGCTGGCAACCCTGCCCATGGCAAAGTTGTTGGAAGTGGCGAGATTTGGGTTCCCCTCCATCCCAGAGGGGTCTATGAGTTTAGGATACACGTAAGTCCCTCAAACAGTCTCATCTGTTGTGAAATGCATTTGCCTTTTAAGTAATACAGCTGGACACAAACTGTAGGCGCGTAGGATGGTGTGCTTAGGTACTAATCTCAGAGTTTGATGGATGTGTAAGATGTGAAAATTGTTTGTTGTGTTCGGTGGTATGTTGATTACTATTTTGCGTGCAAGAAGATACGGCCTAGACTTTAGAATCCTTTTGGAGTCTGGACTTGTTGCATTTTTCTCCTCTTCCTTTTTCCAGTAATATTTAGTGTGTGGTATTCTCTCCTGAGGTGCTGCTGAGACAACAGTATGTAATAATTCATAACAACAAAGCTGATACTTTGTAGGAGTTCTAACTGTCTTAAGATAATACCACAGTCTTAAAGTTGCTGATTAAAACACACTCTAGTTCTGAGCACAGTCTGATGCTAGAAACTGATTTTCATAACTGTTTACAGGTAGTGGAGTACAGCACAAGCAGTGTGACCTTTAAGTAAAGCGTGAGGGAGTTGGCAGAGGTTATTGCCGAACTATTTATTGTCTTTGAGAGGTCTTGGAGAATGGGAGGAGTGCCTGAAAACTGGAGGATAGCCAGTGTCACTCCAATCTTCAGAAAGGGCAAGAAGGAGGATCTGGGAAACTGCAGGCCAGTCAGCCTCATCTCCATCCCAGTAAAGGTGATGGAACAGTTTGTTCTGAATGCTGACTCCAGGCAGTTGGAAGAGACGCGAGTTACCAGGAGTAGTCAGCATGGGTTCACCAGGGGGAGGTCGTGCTCAGCCAACCCGGTCTATGATGTCTTTACTGGCTGGGAGGATGAGGGGAGAGCAGTGGATGTAGTCTACCTTGATTTCAGCAAGGTATTTGGCACCGTCTCCCACAGCATCCTTATAACAAAGCTGAGGAGGTGTGGAATAGATGAGTGGATGGTGAGGTTGGTTGAGAACTGGCTGACTGGCAGAGCTCAGAGGGCTGTGATCAGTGGTGCAGAGTCCAGTTGTAGGTCTGGGATCTCCTGAAAAGAGTCCAGCGGAGGACCACAAAGATGATAAAGGGTGTGGAACACCTCCCTTATGAGGAAAGGCTGAGAGACCTGGGGCTGTTCAGCCTTGAGAAAAGAGGACTTAGAGGGGATCTGATCCATGTCTACAAATATCTAAGGAATGGGAGGCCAAGGAATGAGGCTGGACTTTTCTCTGCAGTGTGTGGTGATAGGACAAGGGGAAATGGCCACAAACTGAAGCATAGGAAGTTCTGCACAAATGTGTGTGGGAACTTCTTCACAGTGCAGTGACGGAGCACTGGCACAGGCTGCACAGAGAGGTGGTGGAGTCTCCTTCTCTGGAGACGTTCCAGACCTGCCTGGATGCCTACCTGTGCAACCTGGGCTAGGGAGCTGCTTTGGCAGGGGGTTGGACTCCATGATCTCTAGAGGTCCCTTCCAACCCCTACAGTTCAGTGATTCTGTGATTAATGTCTCTCCTTTTAACATCTTCAGTACTATGAAGTTGCATTCTTTTCTGCTGGAATTTCTTTAGGAAATTTTCAGTATTTTGTTTGCAAGCCAGAAGGCTATAAACAATTATGTCTGATAAGATGTATTTTTTTAACAGCTTGTTACTTAAATTAAGAAGTTCCTGAAGCTGGGAACAGTAAGGCTTATTTTGCTTTTTTAAAATGATTTATATTTTTCCCTAGATTCAGGTTGCAACCTGGATTCTCATTCAGAAAAATCAAGTTTTAAGACAGTCATATCTTAACAGTTGAAGGAAAAAATGTGTGACAGATAAAACTGACTTGGTTATAATTGATGTGTCTGGCACACAAACACTGTATTTTCTTTAGACCTGTAATTTCTTAGTTCAGTTTTATTTCATATTTGAACAGTGGCATGTTGTCTGGTTCCCAATATGATGAACCACTCACAAGTCAGAAATCTAAAGACCTTTGTGTCTGAACTCCAGTTTCCAAGTGGGCACTAATTTGTGATGGATTACAGGAATTAAATGCAAAACCTAGTTAACATCTTTCCTTTCTTTGTGTTAAACTGTCAGAGTAATGTGCAAGTATTCTGCAAGTTGGTGAGGTACTGTGTAGCTTTTCCTTATGAAACCAGTTTTGTTCTAGCAGGCATGCAAATACTAGTGAAAGATCTTTGCAGAAGAGAAAATGGGGTTGCGTATTAAGTATTAAAAAAACTCTTTTGAAATCATGTATTTAAACATCATGTTATTTCAGGTTATAGTATGATTTTGGCTTTTTTTTGTCCTTTTGTCTATGCCTTTACATGGTTCGATTATGAGTCTCCTGTCAAGTGTCTGTTACCAAATGTGATTGGTATCATCATGCGTGTCAGTGACTTAGTTTTGGTTTGCTTTTAATGCATTAGTAACCGAATTTTAGAGAGCAGAGTGTGATGCCACAGCTATGGAGTAGCATGGCCTGTAGTGAAAGTGAGCAGGAAGTTGATATGTCTATGTTCTCGTGTAAGATACTTATCTTAAAAACACTCAGATACTGCTACCCTAAGGTCTAATTCCATGCATGCTGTAGATTTTTTCTGTTCTTGAAGTTGTATTTAATCTGCTTCAGAAGGCAGTGCAAGATGGAGGTCGACTCACTTGTCTTCTGACTCTACAAAGCCAGTATGATTGTTTTACTGTTAACCTTGTGTTTAGATTCAGACCATGTTGTGAGGGTGGCTCTAACTTGTAGGTATAATTGGTGTGTGTTGCAGCTAGTAGTTTAAAATGCTGAATATAGATAGCTTATGAAATACAGTAGGCTTGAGATAATAACTATGGTATTCCTTAGATTTCTATGCTGTAACAATTGCTTTGTTAATTCTTGTTTTTGCATAATATAATATTTAACTGTGTTTTTAACTGTATACGGTTCCTTTGCAGCTGTCAGTAAAATCATCTGATATAACAACTTACGATCTGAATAGTCAGTTCATCTTCATGTTGCCCATGTCTACTGTAACATCTGTAGATAGCTGTGTGTTATATAATTCTGAAACTGAATTGGCTTGGGAAATCAGACTGAGGGCCTGTGCTTGTTGCTGATAGAATGCTGTTTTAACTTTTTAACTGAAATGAGTATGGTAGATCAAGTCTTCATGGTGACCAAATTAAACTGTTTGTCTGTTACGTAAACCAGGATGTCTTTACATTAATAAAACATTAAATATTTTATATGCTTGTTCATTGGGCATGTGGGAGATAAGTTACATGCTGCAGAGCATGTTCATTCCCTTGCCTGTGAAATGAGATGTGGAGTTTATTTATCAGCCTTTCATCTTTGGCACCTAGATAGCCGTAGCAATTCTGGTTTCTGAAAAATGAAGCATTTATTTTCAAGAAGCTGGACAAAATGTAACAGTGGATTTGATTTAGGGATTTGATTTAGTAGCTTGGTGGGTAGGGATGGTGGTGTGAGGATGGTTGGGCTAGATGATCTTGTAGGTCCTTTCCAACCTAATGAATCTATGAATCTAGTGACTGTTCATCTTTACATCAGCTATCCTTTCTCATGCTGTTTATCTTGTTCCACAGCTTCTGCTCTAAGTACACTTTCTTGTATTCCCACAATTCCCCCTTTTTTGTTTATTAGCAAACTATTAACATACAACAAAACAATAATGCTAATAGTAACATAGTCACACCTTGTACGCAGCATTCACACTGCCTGATTTAGAGCTTTCTCCTTCATTTTGTGTAACATTTTGTAAGTTTTTTCCTTTTGTACAACATAGACTCACACACACGCAAACATCCATTTTATATAACTGTAAGCACAAAGCAGAAACTCCCTAAATAATCACATTATTAGCTATTGACCCTTGAGAGATGGCAAGTCACCAGAGAGGAGAGATGGTAGGAACATGCTGGTGGTGGATGCGATTGGCAGTGCCAGCAGGGTGTCACCTGCTTCAAAGTGCACTTTTCCTTTCTCACCCATTACAGATTCTCTCCTGCTTTTACTCTTCTCAGGGTCTGCAGAGTTTTTTCCATTTGTACACTGTTTCTGTGTGGCCAGTACATGATACAGAGCCCAGATGGAACACCTGCTTGCAAAACAGAATAGATTACTGTGGTCAGCTCTCTCTAAAAAATACTTATAGCCACGAATATCAGTTCCCTTAAAACTATCAGAATACTTTGTTCCTTCCCAAGATCATTCTTCAGTCAGAGGCCCTTACGTCCCTGACACAGGTGCCAACTGAAGGAATCGGTGAACTAAAATATCTGTTGGGCGATATTCAGGAATTCTCTATTAGAATCACATTTTGGATCAAAGTAAGATAGTGTGTGCCTTTATCTCGAGTGATAGTCATATTTTTAAAATTCTGAGTAGTGGAAGAAAAAGAGTGACTCATTGTTTAGTACAGGATCATCCCTTTTCCTGGGATTCCTTTCCAGGATTTGTCTTGGCAAACTAAGAAAAGGCTAGCTGATAGGCTAATAACATCATAACCAATAATTAAAAGATAAAATTATACTGAAAGAGCTATTCCCATGGATTCCAGCAGTGGAAACATCAAATCCTGTTCAATTTATATTTAATCTACTAGTAAAAATAGAAGAAGCAGCACACAACAACCTATATAGTATCTAATCATTCTAATTCTTAAGGCTACATTGGTAACACGGGAGAATCACACATTTTTATCATAACATCACCAGTGTTGTTATTAAGATACCATCCAGTGGGTAATCCAGCTGTTCTTCATCACTCATTATGGCACCCGTAAATTATCTATAATACAGCAAATTTCAAGACAGTAAGTAAGAAACCCACAATCGCAGTTATTATGAAGGCTGGGTGCTATTTTCTGCCTTCAGACAAGGCCAAATGTATTGCATTGGAATCCTGGTGGGGCCAGTCCCTCTGGAAACATAAGCATATCTACGGCCCCAAGTTATTAGTGGTAGGGGGCCTTCCCAGTGCCCTGTGGCCATATTCCAAATGTTAACCATCGACTGTTCTTTGAGCACTGGGGTGGCCCCAAAATGATGGCCTGCTTGAGTTGTATCTGTATGATCACGATTCAAAAAATTCAGCACAAGCAAAGCCTCACATAACCTTTCTTGTGGTGTGACTCCCTTTGCTGTTGTTGTTGTTGTTTGTTTGTTTGTCCTTAGAGGTATGTGCAGGTCCATTATCTATTTTTATAGTGTCTGGGATCCCCATAGCACTGTGAGTAACCAGTATTTATGGGCGTCACGACTGCACTCACCTGTATGTGCTGTGTCAATCGTGTAAGAAGAGGAGGTATCTGTTGTTATCAGCACATATTTTAGATGGCCAGATTCATGAACATGAGTGACATCTGTTTTCCAGAGTTGAAGAGGTGCTGTGCCATAGGGATGTGTCCCTATTTGAGGCAAAGGGGCGACTGCTTGGCAGTCTGGGCACATTAGAGTAATGTTACGGGCTTGGTCCACTGCCAGTTGGAATTGTTTCTGTAAGGCTGTCCTATTCTGATGGAAAAATTGATGGGAGAGTCATACTGTTTAAATAACTGAGGGGTAGCAAAGGTGTCTGTGGCTAGATCAGCCTTACTATTGCCCCCAGTTAGCGGACCAGGCAGTGTAGTGTGTGATCAAGTATGCGTAAAAAGATAAGGGAGAGTATGTTGAGAGACATAATGCAAAGCACGCTTGAGCTATGCAAACAAAGCAGAGTTGTTAACTTCTTAAGAAAAGATCCTTCAATTTGCTGAACAATACCTGCACCATACAGAGAGTCAGTTATGTTAAGCTTTTGTTCTGCAAAAGTCTGAAAAGCTTGAGGTGCTGCAGCAAGCTCTACAACTTGAGGTGACCCATCAACAATATGCACACTCAGCTGCAGTCACATGTCAGAGAACCACGGCTCGGTGTGCCTGGTGGAGCCGTCCGTAGATACAGTGACAGCATTAGGTATTGGAACATGTGGAAGTAAAACATTTCTGGTAAGGAACAGATCACTCAAATTATGCAGTAACTGATGTTTGGGGGATGAGTGGAGATCTGTCTGGTATAATCAGCCGTAGCAGTTTGCAAAGCAAGTGAATGCACAAGCATCCAATCTAGATCTCAGTAGCGGGTATGTAGATGCAGTCAGGATCACAAGCTTGTAAAATTTGTAAATGCTGTCAACCTTGCTGTGTTAGCACTGCAAGCATCTCTGCTTGTGATGTAACGATTTTTGAAAATGTATGTGATGAAAATATCCATTCAAGGACGATGAGAGGATCTTTTCTTAAGGTATCCCATTGACATAACAAGCCACATGATTGATAGGAATTTGATATTATTATAGGAGATACTGGAAGTGACAAACGTAATGGCTGTGTTGATGTTGCAGTGATGTTATTACAGAGTCAAAGCACTGTACTGCTTTTGGTGTTCAGTGTCCTTTAGAGGTTAAATGTGAATCTCCTTTGAGTAACTGGAATAGAGGGTGTAGCTCTTGAATAGTAATACCTAAAAGTGGTCGCAACCAGTTGATGGTCCCTAATAATTTCTGAAGACTGTTTAATATCTGCAGGTGAGGTACTATTTTGCGGATTTGTGGCTGAATGGTGTGAGATGTAATTTTTCATCCTAAGTATTTCCATGGACAGCTGAGTTGCACCTTTTCTTCAGCTATTTGTAAACCAGCAGAATGGACTGCCTGCTGGATGAGCAGTCCTTTAGACCCTCTTCTTGTTCTGCTGCCGTCAGTATATCATCCATGTAATGATCAATAAGGATGTGAGGTCTGGCTTTTTGTACTGGTTTTAATGCATTTGCCACAGTCAGTCGGCATATTGTTGGGCTGTTAAGCATTCCTTGTGGTAAAACAGTCCAGTGATACCTCTGAGCAGGGCTTTGTCAGTTAATGTCAGCATCTATAACTCCTAGTAAAATAAAAAGTCCCATCTGTGTAACAGAAGAACGTCTTAACAAGAGGGCTCTGCGCCCGTTCCTGAGGGGGCCACCATACCTGACAGATCAGAGTACCATGCAGCAGCAAGGACTTTTTATTGGCAGTCTCTCACCCAATGTAGCCCCTTCCCACACAGGAGACAGGATCACGCCAGAACGGCACATGCTTGCCTAGGCTTTTTACAGTTCTTTTGTTTGTGACCGGGTTCTCCACAGTTGTAGCACTTCATTTTCTGAGTTATCTCTACATCAAGTTGGGATGCCAGTGTGTCTGCTAGCAAGGCCATTTTAGGACTTCCTGTGCCTACATCTTGATGGGCTTTAATCATGTCAGTAATGGATGGATGGATTTATATCTTCTGTACAATCCTTTATGGATTATAAAGCCTTTTGACAATCTGCATTGGCACTTTCTATTGCTAATTGCTTAAGCAGAATATTCCGTCAGCTTGATTTTCCACTTGTCTGTCGAGCATACTTTGTAAATGGTCGAGAAATTTAATGTAGGGCTCGTCAGCCCCCTGCTTAATTTATGTAAATGAGGTATTAGGAAAATTGATTTTAGGTATCCCACGGGTAGCACACAACACCAAAGTCTTAACTGTTCTAAGGCATCGCCTATCCATCTGCTCCTGGCCTTGACGTGTTGCTCGGACCCGTCCCCCATGAGCTCCTCCCTGCCAGTGCAGTTTAAGTTAGCCTGGATGGTAGCCAGTTCTCTGTATTCAGTCATAAACACAGTAAACTGCATGGGAGACAGAATCATTCATAACAGAATTTTCCAATCCTGAGGGGTCATAACATAGCTGTCAACGATTGCGGCCAAAAGGTTATATGTAAAGCTGGACTGAGTGCCATCATCTTTTGTGGTCTTCAACACCTCATAAGGCAGGGATTCCCACCCGGGGGGGCTGATGTGCATGATACATCACAGGAAAGGTTTGCAGCGCATCAGCATCACCCCGCGATAACGCTTCTCTCCCACACTGCTCTAAAGCACTGTAGTACACTGTGTGAGCAACATTTCTGCCTCCCAGCCCCTTCAAATTATCGTCAGGAGGGGAAAGGTTGGGTTCGTCGGCCGGTTCTCCGTGTGTATTACTGTGTGTGACAGTAATACATCTTAAAACAATCACAGGTAACTGTTACTTTCGTCTGAAATTATTAATAAAGGTTCACCCAGTTCTGAAGATCTAAGATTTTCCAGCCTTGTAACGGAAGAACCGGTCTGATAAAATTCAAGTGGAGTAAACCTGATCAATTAGCTTTTTAAGCCATAGCTTAGGAAGGGAGATGACCAAAGTGATGGAGATGAGCATGTGCCAGCAGGAACTGAGCTAAAATAAAACATCTTTTAATAGTATGGAGCTTAATTCATGTAAACAGGGACATTGCTGCTGACAAAGACAGTCTGCAGGTAAAAGTAACTACCTTCTTTGTACTTGCAATTTTTGTCCAGTAGTTTAATCCCCGGTGATAGTATTGAAATTATTTGAAGCACTAGTTATTTTTGGACAAAAAATATTAGAGTACTTGCCTGATAGAGAGAGTCCTTCCTGTCTGACGAGCTTTTTCTTTTAAAGTAACAAACTGAATGTTTCGAGTTCAGAGAGCTCTGCCCCATCTTTATTAAGTCTTCAGTGCCTTTTTTCCTGCATGTTCTGCTGCTTTCCCTTCTTTACTGAACACGTGTTAGTTGTGCAGGAAGGATACTGTTCAGCAGCTTATGTGGGAAATGGGCTTCTCCAGTTTCTTAGGACTGTTTTCTTTACTGCCTGGTTCCTGTGCTGCTGTGTGTGGCTGTGAACAATTGGCATAGGTTCCTTGAGCAGAGGAGAAAGGATACCTGCAGTAACTGGTAACGTTCTCACTGAGATGGATTTGTTCTCATTTGCTTCCTCATGAGCATGTTAGGTGGTGATAAAGTTTATTCTTTTTCTTGCTTTAATTTTCTCTTAGTGCATGCTGTGAGTGACTTCAATTATTTAGGTCATTCTTGATTTGTCCCTTTTTTTATCCATTTTCTCTTGCATCTAACTGAAACAGCATGTATCCTCCCAGGACTTATGCTATGAATTCATTCTCGTGCAGATGAAGCTTCCCTCTGGCTAGTTATGCTGCACATCGCAGCGAGCAGAAATATTTCTGGTTCCTTTTTTTTTTTTTTTTTTTTTTTAATCTGTTGTAGTTTATACTTGTCATTGTGTTTTTAAACAAATCGGCAGTATAGTGAATCTAAAAGGAGCTTAACTGTGCTTTTTGGGTGCTGTGAAGTCATTATTTCTTTTAATGCTGGTGCTTGATAGCCTGGTACCTGAGAGGTTTATATTGTTTGTGGTATCACTGTGTTTTAACCTGTTTTGGTCGGGGGCTCTTATATGGGTCCACCCAATACTGCTTTCTTTGGAATTTAAAAATAAGCTCAGACCATCATAACTGGAGATCTAGAAAATGTTAATAAGTCATAAATACAAAGAAGTTGTCTGAACAAGCACAGTAGCAGAAGTTACTCCAGAAAGTACTGACGTCAGTAATGATTGTAGTTCAAGTCCTGAAATATTTTTGTTACCCTTGGACTAAGCAACATAGCAAACACATTGCAATCTTTTTAGACATAAAGATCTCTTCAAGACAACAAATATAGTAAAGGACCTTTGTAGTTAAACAAATGTTAAAGAATGTATTATCAGCTATTGCCTTACTGTATAAAATTGTGGGGTTTTGAGTGGTGAATACTTCTTGTTAACTCTCAGAACTTGTCACTGCTAAATCTTATGTAGATCCCAGTCAGGAATTCACAGCCTGTCTTCCACAGTGAACTGTGAGGCTTTGTATTTTAAAAGAATGGACATCGTCAGACAGCTGGGAGTTCTCAGGTTAAACTTTGCTAGGAGCAGGTTCCATGGGTAATATGTATTAAAGACGGCGCTAAAATATGCATCCCTCAGCTTTCTTCCAAAAGAGCTGGATATAAATAAAAGGTTATTAAAGCAACAGCAAAAATACCCTTTAATTTGATGAGGATGATTTTTTTAAAAGAAAATGAACAGATTTACAAAAGTTCTCTGAAGGATAAAATGTTGTTTGAGAAACTGAGTAAAATGTCACTGACTCATTTTTCACTTGCTTCTGTCATGAACACAGTCAATTTTGGCTATGCCTGCTTGTGCTTTAAAGCCAAACACAGTACAAGAATACAGATATCCAGTGTGGAAAAATCTATACTTCATTCTTAACGTTATTGAATGCGTCTTAATGAGATTCTTTTGTGTTGTTGCGTGCTTTATAGCAGTGTTCTGGATCTGTCCCAGAATCAGTCGTTTGCTGCGAGCTGTTTTGATTAACTGTTTCAGGTTTTGGTTCACTTGACTTCACAAGTATGTAGTAGCACAGTACCCAGTATGAAGGCACTGACATATTACTGTCAAATTTATTTATTTACCTAAAATACATTCCATTTGATCATAGTCTCTAGAGAATTCATCTCTGTTCAACAGTTTTTCTTGTGACAATATTGTTAATATTTTTAAAGAAATTTTAGTTGATTGTGTGGTTGTTTTTAGTATTGAATGTGCGTGCAGCTTTGGGTGTATGTTCTAAGTATACCTTAGATTTTCTGACCAGTAGAACTGTGGAGAATATCTGACTCGAAAGGGGAACTTGTGGAGTTCTTAAAAATATTTGTGGTTTATTTTTCCATAGACTAGTCTGTGCAGTACTTCAGCCTACTCAGAGTCTTAATAAGAGGAATTAATTTTTCAGAAATGCATGCTTGCTACTAGATGTAGTCGAGAAAAGGAAAAAAAAATTAACCTTTATGTTCTTCGCTTTAACAGTTGTTACTCAACCAACCCCATCAGTTTCTCAGCCTAGTACTTCACAAAACGAAGAGAAAGCTCCTGAACTTCCCAAACCAAAGAAAAACAGATGTTTCATGTGCAGGAAGAAGGTTGGCCTTACAGGTAGGAGAACACTCGGATGCTGAACGCATCCATACTAACAGAGTTGCCTCTTAACAGATTAAACTTAATGAAGTTGGTCACAAAATCCAAACTCCGAAATGACGTGTTTCAGAAATGCTTGGCTTTTTGTTAAGCTATTGTATTTCAGAAAAGACAAAGATAATGACTTTCTTCTGTAGCAGCTAAGCCATTAACTTATAGCCTATTTAAATATTAGGCTTCACAATGATGCTGTATGTTTTTCTTTGTACAGGATTTGACTGCCGCTGTGGAAACTTATTTTGTGGACTTCACCGTTATTCTGACAAGCATAACTGCCCGTATGATTACAAAGCAGAAGCTGCAGCAAAAATCAGGAAAGAGAACCCAGTGGTAGTGGCTGAAAAAATTCAGAGAATATAAGTGGAACTGCTTGTGAAAAGACTGACTCTGTTTTTGTTTATAATATATCCTAGGAAAACATTGAAGAGCAGGTGCATGGCCATTTTCCTTTGATGTTCTCCAGAGTTGTTTTCTGTTTGGTTTTTTTGTTTTTTGTTTTTCAGTCTTGTCTGTCTTAATGATATTTCAGAATGTTTGGGTGTTCGTTACAGGCAGAATTGGATAGATACAGCCCTTGAAAATATGTATGCCCTCCCTAGAGTATAGCTGAACGATTAGAAACCTGCACGGGAATACACATGCACAAAGGACAGACTCTTAGTTCACATGTGCCAAACAGATGTATGCTATCTGCATGTTTGCAGCAGATCTGCCTTTTGAAATGTTTGAGGTATATAATCTTTGGCTAGTCTTACGTGCCTGTTTTGGAGAAGGATACATCAGAAAGGCTGGCAGTCTACTTTTGTCGTTAAATATCTCATTCTGGTTTTAGTTGCAACACTCCCATTGTTTTCTACCAGAATTTAAGCTATGCTGAGAGGTCTGCCTTTCCAGAAAGATGAATGTTGATGCCGTACTTTAGAAAGTAACCTCTGAGAAAAAGAAGGAAAAAGATGCGTGAAGAACACTGTTTTGGAATCAGCGATATTAAGTTTAGAGCCATGGAATTTGTTTGTGGAAAGGAGATGTCCTTTTGGAGTCTCATAAAAACAGCCTGCAACAGAACTGTCCGCTTTTTCTTGCGTAGCAGAAACAGTTGTGTAGCACAATGTTGTAAGATTCGTCTGCAGAACACAGGTTACGTGTTTTTAGACATACCACAGCAGCTCTGTCAGGCAACATGTACCTTGAGTGAGTTGCTGAAGTATTGGAGCAGTTTATCACATACTGCTTATGTTCAGTGTCTTCTGAGTTCCCAATAATATTACCTTTTTTTTTTTTTTTTCCCTCCAGTTGCACCACTTTGCATGGAAAACCATACCTGACATAGCTACTGTAGACTTAAGTGGTAGCTGGAACCACTCTCGAAGGGCTGCTTTATCATTTTTAATTGTACTTGGGTGTAGGACTGTAGTGTTCTTGGGTGTATTGCATGGGCAGCATTATCTACAGCATTGTACAATAACAACTCTAGAAAAGGCAGTATACTTCACTGATGCTTGTCTGGTAATATCACTTCTGTGTTATAATGGAAGGTTTTTTTGTGACGTATGAAATTTGTGTTTTTTATATAAACAAGTACAGTTTAGGCTAGTGTTGTGGTAATGCCTGTTCTCATCTGTAAATAGTTACATATGTACACAAGATATACTACTTTTGAACTTCTGATTTTTATTGCAATGTTCAGTCTTAGTTTTTACTTCACTATTAAAGAAATCTGGTTTTGCTTTAACGTTGTTTGTTCTGTTATTAGATATGCAAACGTGTACAGATAGTTCATATTTATGTATTGCATATAATCACACTACCCAGCAGTTATGCTTTATTGTATTATGTAAATAATAAAAAAAAATGTACAGAAGGAAATAATTCCTTTCCTGATCGTTCATTAATTTTAGTTACTGGTGTGATCCGAAAGTGGCATTGTTGAGGTTGGATGCAGAGTTAATAATAGGTTTGCTTTGATGCCTTTTTTTTTTTTTTTTTTTTTTTATCTTTTTTTGCTTAAGCTTATGTTACTCACTTCCTGATTTGGATAGATTGGCTTTCTTTAATATGCTTCTCACCTCAGCAAGCCATGAGCTACTTTATGGACAAAGAGATGCCAGCAAACAATGGCGTACTTGGAGAGAGAGAGAGAGGAAAGTGTTCATGATCTTCAAAGATGGTATGCTTTCTTTTTCTTTTTTTTTTCCTCCTACAATTTGTATTTCCAGTGGATCTGTGGTAGGTCATAGAGCCATGATAATGGCAACAAATCTTCAGCAGGCCCCTGGTAGGGTTACTGTTAGGGTTGGCATCTGAATGGAGGTGTTAAATAAGACAGATCTACCCTTTGTTTTGTTAGAAAGACAAGTACAGTACATGGAGCATGTGTTAACTTGGAAGAAGAAATCTTCACTGATGTATATTGTGTAAAAGTTGCTTATATTAAAATTGAAGAATGTGCATCCTAAAAATCAGCTGGTGTTAACACTTGTGGTAACTTAATACTAAAGCAAATGCCGTCAGTGTGGGAGCAAGAACATGGTCTGGAACTGTTTCCTGGGAATAATTTTACAGATCTTATCAGGGAATGCTTTAAAGCATAATTCATTCTTCTACCTTCTGTAGGAAATTAAAATACTCCAAATGCAGCATCATTTTGTGTGTGTGTGTGTGTGTGTGTGCGTGCGCGCGTGTATAATATAAATACATATATACATAAAACACAGCTTTACATATATGCATATATTTAAATATTTATATATTTAAAGCTACAAAGCACCTTATAACTGGGTGTTTGAAAATAATGACTGTACTCTCATGGTCATGTCTCCAGAAAGCTGGCCTAAAGACTAGCCGTGCTGATACCACTGGGAAGTGGCTGTTAGTCTCAGCCTTGCTATCTCTTTAATCATCTGAACAAAGGCTTTATTTTGGGAAGGTCTATTGAAATAACTGATCTCAGTAGATCTGTGAATAAAAGTATGGAGTGAAATATGCCTTGTAAGATCTTGAATCATATGTAAGTTGCCTTCAAGTGGAGTACAAACATCTATTTAAAAGTCTAAAGATCCACTGAGCTTTGTTCTGCGCTTTTAGCGTACACCATCCTGCCCTGCTGGGGAGGAACTCTGAGAAGGATCTGGGCATCCTCCCGGTGGCCATGAGCCAGCTATGTGCCTTTGTGGCCGAGAAGGCCAGCAGTGTCCTGGGGTGCTTTTAGGAAGAACTCTGCCACCAGGTTGAGGGAGGTGGTGCTTCCCGTCTGCTCTGCCCTGCTGGGGCCACATCTGCATCACAGTGTCTGGTTCTGGGTTCCCCAGTCCAGGAAGGACATGGAACTGCTGGAGAGGGTCCAGTGGAAGGCCTCAAAGATGATCAGGACCTGGGGCATCTCCCTTACAAGGAAGGGCTGAGAGACCTGAGGCAGTTCCATCTGGAGAAGGGAGGGCTGAGAGGGGGTTGTTATGCTTATAAATATTTGAAGCGCAGGAGTCAAGCAAATTGGGTCAGGCTCTTTTCAGCAGTGCCCAGCAAGGGACGACAGGCACAAACTGGAGCACAGGAAGGTCCATGCAAACATAAGGAAAGACTTATTTACTGTCAGGGTGACAGAGACCTGGAAGAAGCTGCCCAGAGGCGGTAGATTCTTCCTCTCTGGAGGCAGCCAAACTTGCTTTCCTGTGCAACCTGCTGTAGGGTTGGAGTAGATGGTCTCCAGAGGTCACTTCCAAAGTCATTCAGGGGCCCTAATTCTGTTGAGGCACACTAAACACCCAAAGGTGGAGAAAGTTGTCCGTACATATTCCTTTAAAACAAACAACTGGTTTGCACCTAAATTAGAATATTTCAAAACAAATTACTGGTATAGAATCACCAGTGTTGGAGAAGACCTCCAAGCTGGGATAGCTGATCATATATTTTCCGTCTAAACTACTCTTCCAGATAATAATTTTTTCCACCCTGAATCTCATCTGGCACAACCTCAAATCAAGGTATATCAGCTGGGTATCAAGCTGCTGTCACCTACTCTTTAGGTTTAAAGCACCATCTTCCACGAAAGGTGCACCATCACTTCACATGACATTAGTTCTCATTTAACATTTGGCTGTCATACTGACATGTTCCGAACTTAAGCATAAGCATGCTGTTCTTAGAAGAATCTGCTGACATCACCAGCTTGTGTACCAGTTGCCTGGAATGTTTTTTGTTAGGGAATAAAGAGGAACAACACACAAATGAATATATTAAAGCTTTTGGTAACTAGAAGAGATTAATTGCCAGTTTGTTAAACATCTGTCTATCTGGTATTGTAGCTGTGGTAAATGTATTCCACAGTGTTCAGTTAATGACATCTGTTGCCGATACATCTGAAAGACGAGCTTCCTATGGCGTGTCCAACCCGTTGCTGTAAAGATTGCTTGTTAGATGAGCAGCCCAAAGACTTGGTTGGTTTTGCTTATAAGAATGCAAGGGACTTGAAAAGCCTAGACTACGCCCTGTAACCTTCCCGGTATTTAGCCCTTTGAAAATCATTTTCAATAACAGATTATTCATCCATGCGTTTTGGAAGGATCACTTGTTCACAAGTGTAAGGGCGTACCTCATATGCTAACGTTTGTCAGATTTGTTAGCACAGGAAAGGTGTGAAGCTGTTGGAGTGGGTCCAGAGGAGGCCACAAAGATATCAGAGATCTCTGACAGGAACAGGCTGAGAGAGCTGGGCTTGTTCAGCCTCAAGAATTTATAGCTGCAGGGAGATCTTGTCGTAGCCTCATATGTAACAGGATCACACACTAAAGCTGGGGGGACTCTTGTAGTGACAGGACAAAAGATAATGACTTCTAAAAGAGAGTATCTAGAATCATAGAATCACAAGGGTTGGAGAAGACCTACAAGATCATTCAGTCCAACTGTCCACCTATCACCAATAGTTCTCTCTAAACCATGACCCTCAACTCAATGTCTAAATGCTCCTTAAATACCTCCAGGGTTGGTGACTCCACCAGCTCCCTGGGCAGCCCATTCCAGCGCCTGACCACTCTTTTGGAGCTTCATTGTCCTTCTCTGGACAAGCTCCAGGGCTTTGATGTCTTTCTTGTAGTGAGGGGCCCAAAAGTGAACACAACCCTCAAGGTGCGGCCTCACCAGTGCTGAGTACAGGGGGACAATTACTCCTCTGCTCCTGCAAAAAAGATCTTTTCTATGAAGGTGGTGAAGTACTGGCACAGGCTGCCAAAAGAAGCTGTGGATGGATCCCTGAAGATTGGATGTGGCCCTGGGCAGCAAAGCAGGTGTGTGGCAGACCTGCCCACAGGAGGAGAGGCTGCAAATAGATGGTCTTCAAGGCCTCTTCCAAGCAAAGCCATTCTTTGAGTTTATGACTGGTATGACTAGATTCACAGCTTCCAAAAGGAGATGTGTTTCACTACTGCATTTTGTACTAGATGATGCAGAAGAGAGAGAACTTTTAGCGCCATTTCTTTTCAGTGGTTAGTATTGTTTAAAGTTACATTACCCATGTTGATGATACTTTGTTTTAAGCCTCCTAAATAAGATAACTGTATATTTATGAATTTTGAAGCTGTGCCCTTTTTTTTTTTGCCTGAACTTTAAAATCAGTTTGAAGTGTATATATGTATATGTATTGTGTATATGCATGTATATATATCTATATATTATTATTATTATATTATTATTATATATATTATATTTATTTAGTAAGTATGATCATTATATCTACTCTTGCATCTAAGTGCAAGCACGCAGACTAGAATATCTTGTGTAATTAATCCTGACCCAGGTCATGTTAACTCTTGTACTTAACTGATCCTACAGGCACCTGGAAGGGTCCTGTGGGATCAAGCTCCCCCTCTCTGCACACATTTCACGGGGAGGTTACCTGCAGCCTACGCCAAAAGAAAACATTTCCACAACGTGGCTATTCCAAGTGTGTGCCTCCTGCAGAATCCACAGGGTTCAGTCAGGATGTGTTTGGTGCTGAACAGCGAATACTGTTGTTGGATGCTGGTTTTAATCTGTACATAGCTGAGAACATATCACAGTTGCATCCATGTAGAGGAACTTCTTACTTTGTTTTCTGCTTTTTTTTTTTTTTTTTTTAATTGGTGTGTATGTATTTTGTCAGTAAGTGTATGTATGTATTAAGAAATTCTACATTTATCACAAAAAATTCCTCTTTTTTTTTTCTTTTCTTTTTTTCAAGTTAATATTCCACGTCTTAAAGGTCTCAACTGAACAGAAGCCTGGCTTTGTCAGTTTCTATACTGTGTTTAAAAAGTGACCATCTCTCCATAAGGCTTACCCAATATCAGTGTAATATGACCTCTTCTGGCAGTAGACCAGGGGCATGTTTACTAAACGAACCACTAAGACTAGGTTTCTCATGAAAAATGTTCAAATCCAAGTAAAGAATTAAGAATCATTGTACAACAGCCAAACATACTTACTTAATTGGACTCAAGATACCTCACCTACCAGGCATTCCACTTGCCCTTCCTCCAACTACTTGAAAATGTGCCTGCCTCTAAGTTGATATTACTGTTCTCCAGCCCTACGGCCAGACAACTGCATCATTATTTAGTTTACTCACAGGAGAAAATCTGTTTTAAAATGTTTAATTCAGGGGCTTCGTTAGGTTTCTGAGCTTGTTTTGATAGGGCTGTCAGTACTCTGCTGGTACATCACTTTCAACATTCTACTCATGGTTCAGGTATTTTCAGGTTCTTTCTGGTACAATAATGAAATCAGGATAAATAGACAGAACAGGAACCAAAAGATAAGCTGAAGCCATGATTCAGGATGGGACCCTTCTCACAGCAGACCTTCTCTTTCAGCTTCTTTATTCCACTGTAACCATAATGAATCTCAGGCCTTTTATCTAAGGTACATCCAGTCTCTGAAAGGCAAAAAAATGCCAGCCAGGTGTGTGAGATACATGCATTTGGACTCTATAGTGGTTGATTTCAGATTTCATTGAAAATAGTCTGTACTATTTATTTCCTCTGAGTGTTCTGGTGACAGCATTCATGAGTTTCTTGGTGTAATCTTTTGCAGAAGTAGTATTAGAAGCTAAGGCCAACCCACTGCATGGTAAAAACACAGGTGAAAAGGTGCTTGCTACCGATCTGTTGTTTCATCTTTGGAGAAGTGCTATGCCACTGTCTAACATTTTTGCCTTACTGCTGATTTTACCGTGTAGCGAGACAGGATGAAAACTTTCTATGAACCTTCACTTGCAGTGTCACTGGGTTTGGAATGCAGACCTGAGGAAATGAGAAGCAACTTGATTCACTTCTTCTTGTTTCTGTTTATCTGCTCTTTACCACAGTGAACAGTTACATTTACACTGTCTGAAAAACTGTTAAATCCATCGATCCTGCCTCCACTTTCTAGATCTGACTCTTATGAGTATACCTGATGTTTTACTGAGTATCACAGAAAATCACCATTTTACTTGAACAGACAGCATTTTTACTATAGATCTGAAATTTTCTTTAGCAGGTCAACAGCAATTTTGATCATATGAGGAGCACAACAGGGGTTCCCAAAGGAGCCTGTGAAGTCATTTGTGCACCACATCATTTGACTTTGGTAATGCTTCTGGGACACCAGGTCAGACTAAGTTTAAACAGGATTAAATTAAAGTAGATTTTCCTGAGTTGTATTTTAAGTACCATGGAATTTGCATGAAGAGAAAGTAGGCTAGAAAAATCTTTTCTATTTCACTTTAGTTACAAGCTTCACTGAAGAAGACTCAGTTCTTGTGATTGCTGTGGTGGACTTGCCTGATGGGCAACATCTGTACCAATGTGTGCTTTTCTACAAGAGTCCCACCTTCTGACTGACGTTGTAGGACCAAGGACTTGGATCATTTTCTGGCTGGACACCACCAGTAAAGCTCTTGGAGAATTCACTGAGAGCTGAATTTAATGTGAGGAGGAGAAAGGGACAGACAAGTGTGTTGAAACCACCACAACAGGTTTGCATGGGCTGCAGTGGAACTGCAGTTTCAGTTTCAGCGCCAAGATGAACTGGCTGGTAGCTTCTAGTATATAGCGGTGATGTGATGGCTGCTCTTTTCCATCATATACTTCAGGGTTTGCTAGAGTTCTTAATGTGCAGGCTGCAGAAATGGGCTTACATTTGATTTAAAGTGGGGTTCTTGCTGACAGATAGTATTTTAATCTCTAATATATAAGTATTTGACAATAAATAAGTGATCAGCAGTGGGAAGAGTTCACTAACTCCTCAGAAAGATTCTCCAGAGTTTGGAAATTATGTAATGTGAGGAAACAGCCTCAAGGTCCATGTTAATTTACTCAGCATTTAACATAAGCAGAGGCTGTTGTGTTTAAGTTTGTCATTTGGCGTGGGTGAATCGCAGGTCAGCACAGTCACCAGCCCTCAGTAAACAGAGGCATTTAACTTTCCTACACAAATAGCTGCTGGTGAGCAAAGGTTACACTGGGGAATAACAACACAAGCACTTATACAGCCCCTTCCTTGATTCCCATAGCACACCACTGGGTGATGCTTGGAGGAGTGTGGGGCTGAGGTACAGCTCCAGGTAAGCCTGGATACAGCTGCTCACCATAGCTCCTGCCAAGCCTATCATCCTGTGCTGCCCCCTCTGCCAGACTCGTCCAAAGCCCCAGCCTCCCACCCTCTCCACACCAAGATATCTGTGTGCTGCAGGACACTTCTGTGAAGGCCAGAATCCCCTCTGCACTGTGCCTTGGCTTGTGCATCAGCACATCAGCTTGCTGGCACACACTCCCCTCTGCCGTCATCCCCATCTTCCCGCAGCACTTGAACAGTGTCTGCCAGAGCCAAGTTGCTTGCAATTTCCTCAAAGCAGGGAGTGTGATTTGTGAAGCTGCTGAGTGGGATGGTTTTTAGACAGCAGAGGTGTCTAAAAGACCAAGAATGTGTCTTCGCAGAGCTGACTGGTACTAGAGAAAGAAAGCATATATATGACAGACGGCTTCTAAGTATAAGTAGTGTTGCTGTCCAGGGCTGGAAATATAAGGCTATTTTTTAAAAAAGCTGGCACAAGAATATCACTGTTGACTACAGGGCATAAGCAGCCGGGGTACTTTCTTCTGCTAACTATACCTCTTTTGTGAGACATGTTTCATTATCACCAACCAGAGTGAAGCAGTGCTCACCAATGCAAAGGAGGTCATTAAAGCGATAAAGACTGGAGGCAGTCTGTGCTGTAGTGACCATGCTCCGTGATCTCAAGGAATCTGGCAGAGAGCATAATCAGATCCCCAAACCTCTTGACAGCAAATTTCCATCTGTTTAAGGAATTACTTGATGGGATCCCCTGGGAAGCTATCCTTAGAGACAAAGAAACTGAGAGGAGCTGGTAGCTCTTTAAGGACACTCTTCTGAGAGCACAAGAGCTCCCCATTCCTCAGCATAAGAAATCAAGCAGAGGAGGCAGAAAATGGGCATGGCTGAGCAAGGACTTGTTGATCAGACTGAGGGAAAAGAAGGAAAGGTACAGTCAGTGGATGATGGCCTGGGTACGATATAGGAATGCTGTCTGGACACGGAGAGATGGGATCAGGAAAACCAATTTGCATGGAACTAAACTTGGCGAGAGATGTTAAATATAACAAGAACAGATTGTACAGGTACACTGGTCAGAAGAGACAGGAAAAGGAGTGTATACTCACTCAGATAAATGAGAAAGGAGAATTGGCTTTGAACAAGATGGAGAAGGCTAAGGCATTCAACAGGTTATTTGCCTCAGTCTTTACTACCACTTGAGCTTCCCACATCTCTCATGTGCCCGAACCTCTAGCTGGGAGTCAAAGAAGCACAATCCCTCCCACTGAAAGAATGTCTGAGAATGCCTCATAGGTCTGAATGTGTAGAAGTCTGAGGGATCAAACCTAATGAGATTCAACAAGTCTAAGTGCAAGGTGTTGCACTTGGGTTGAGGCAGTCCCATGTATGTGTAGAGTCTGGGAGAAGAGCACAACGAGAGCAGCCCTGCATAGAACAGGTGGAATTCATTCATCCTGATGATAAGCTAACACTGTGCTTGCAGCCTGAAAGGCCAACTGTAATCAAAAGAAGGGTGGTCAGCAGGGAGAGAAAGGTGCTTGTCCCCCTCTACTCTGCCCTTTTAAGGTCCCATCTGGAGTACTGTGTCCAGGCCTCGAGCTCCCAGCACAGGAAGTATGCAAAACTGTTAGCGCCTGCCACGCACATCATCAGAGGGAGGAAGCACCTCTCCTATAAGAGAAGGCTGAGGGAACTGGGCTTGTTCAGATTGGAGAAGAGAAGGCAGAAGATAAGGCTCTGGGGAGACCCCCATTGAAGCCTTCCAGTACCTGAGTAGAGGTCATAGGAAAGAAAACTGACTTTTTTATGAGGTCTGAAAGTGGTAGGACAAGGAGGAATGGCTTTAAACTAAGAGATGGGATATAGTTTAGGTGGTAGGAAGAAATTTACCTAAAGAGTGAAGCACTGGAAGAGGTTGTCCAGAGAAGCTATGGATGTCCCATCCTGTGATTTATTGGGTGGCAACCCTGTCCATGGCAGGGGGTTAGAACTAGGATGATCCATAAGGTCCCCTCCAACCTAAGCCATTCTATGATCATCATTTCAGCTGCCACTTTGTCTTTTTAACCAAATAACATTTATCTAGGTGCAGCAAGGGCAAAGGAGTAATGTGAAATCCCCTGTTTTTCTCTCCAAATTAGTGCTTACATTATAACGCCTGCTGTACAGGCAGCCCTTGTCTGTGTGTGGCTCTGCTTTGGATGAGAGCTGGATCTGAGCACCTCTGCTCCTCCTTGCTTTTCCACCTTGTCCGAGTGCTGAGAGTAGAGAATCAAAGCTCTGTGTTTTTCAGAGATCAAATGCACATTTTTGCCTTTTAGAAACCTTTCATGTACACAGGGTTACAGCCACAAGCATAGCGTATAAAGCTTTTTATTTTTATTTTTTATTTTTCCTACGACATGGAAAAAGCCCTTTGCAGCCAACAAACAGCGAAAAAAAGCCACCTCAGGAGTGTGATTCAGCTTAGAAGAACCTGTGGCTAACCAAAGCCTTGCCTGTGCCGTGGCCTCCCCACAGATACATCTGAAGATGATTGCCTGGAGTCAGTCCTGGCATGTCCCGTTTCACTGCAGAAGGGCTGGCTGCAGGAGCCCCATGTCTCAGGCCTTGCAGGGTCTCTCCAGCCACACCAAGCCTGACAGCAGCTGATGAACAACAACTAACTTCTGTGTTATCTTCTTCCTCTGCACATTTGCAAGGGTTTTCAATATAAAAAAGTCACATTTAGGTGAAAATCCAAGGCGAAGGTATTAGTGTTTTAAGATTTCACTTTCCCAAGCCTATAAGGTAAGAACAAACCTCCCCTACCTGTTCAGTTCGATAAATCGCTGAGCACGTTGGCTAGTCTCTGAGCAGATTTTCAAGGCCCAGTTTGGGCAGATGCATTTCTTTCAGCGACACTAGGAGCTCAGGGCTCCGGCAGCATGTCAGCTGCGCCCCACAGGGCCCCAGGGCTCCATCTGCCCTGCAGGCCACAGAGGGCTGCACTCCTGGCAGAGCACCAAGGGCTGTGTTCCCTGCCTTCTGCTGCATTGAGGCCAGGCAGGAATCTGGCAGCGGGTGACAATGGCAGCTGTCAGGTGCCCTGTGAAAGGGCTGAGCACTTGTTCCCATTGTTCTGCTTCAGACAGCCCCACCACTCTGGGGTGAGCAACTGAAAGTTGGAGAAAACGCTGGAAGTTGGCTCAGCTTGCATGGGGGTAGGAAGGCATTACTTATGCCAGCACTGCTCCACTATTTTCACAACCCCATCCTCACTGCAAGTGTGAGGGAAGATTGAAAATCTGCAGGGGATCTGACCTGTCTTCTGCTTGTGCCCAGAGGCAAGGCCCAACATTCCACTAAGGTCCCCACAAAGCTTCACATGCTGCCATGCTGCTCACTCCAGTGAGCTCACATCTCTTTATTTGATTTCCAAGGCGGTTTTTCAAAACAATGAGATGAATTTCTGTATTATACAATTATTCCTTATGCATACTGAAATTTAGCCTGTGTTCAACAATGACTCGTGAGAGGCTGAACCAAAAGTTTTCCTGGCTGCTCATGCAAAGTACAAGGCAGACAGCAAGAAAATAAACAAAAGTGATAAGGAGGAAGTGATTTCTTGGCAGCATAGGGGAGGTAATTTCTTTTTATTGTCTGTTTTATGATTATATAAAAGTTTGCAGCCAGGATTTATATGTCACGTTTAGCTGATCTGAAATTCAGAAGCAATAAATAATAGCTTTTTTACAATGATAGGATATAGTGTTAATAAAAATCTCAAAGTTCACAGTGCAAGTCTCTGGTGACACGTTCAGTTGTTATGTTAATACTGAAAAGGCCACAATTCCCTAAAGCTGATGATCCCTTGTGAAGTAAATGGGCCTGGGGAAATACAAAGGTGAATGCAGGAGTTATTTATGTCATTAAGAGACACCAGGCAAATCAGGCTTGTACTTATTTTATTATTATTATTATTATTTGCCTTCACATCTGCGCACAGTGGAGGAATCTGCTTATTGAACATTTTTTTGAAATCCATTAGCTCAGCCCCCATATTTTAAAGTTAAGCATACGTAGAGACATAGTGGACTTTGTGAGTCATGATCTCAGCAAATGCAGAAGCCAGCTCAGTGCATTTAGCACTGGTATCGCTACACAGTCAGCACTTCAGAAGCCGGAAAAAATAGCAGAAATACCCAACACAGCCACTAAGGGGATATTAGAAAGCAGTCTGAGGCTTTCTTTGCTGAATGGGAGTGCTCTTTATAAACATCTTCCAATGCTGCTGAGCCTGGAAGTAGTTGGTGAAATGATGCTTGCAGAAATGTTTAACCCCTGCAAACACAATACGAACCTTGTTTTGGGAGCAAGACAGTGCAGAGTTTCACTGCCTATCTGAGCAGGTTGTTTAGACTTCTAGATAGTGGCAACCGTTTTTCCTACAAAGAGAGAGACACAGCTGTCAGGTGTGGCCTTGAGGTGCATTCACTATCTCCTTTCCCAGGAGAGCAGCTGCCCCATCCAGCACATCTCACTCGCCTCTGCTAAAGGGAGGAAAAGCAATGGGGTGATGCCAATTTTCTTGCCTTCCAGTATAAAATGACGAGTAAGACTTATTAAAAGACTGTCATGACATTGCAAATAAATTACTGGATTTAGGTCCTGCAACCTTCTTCCACAAGACAAGCTGAAATTTTCATGGTCTCTGTGTTCATGAGAAAGTCAGGACTGCAGGGTAATCTTAGGTTTAGAAAACATGTTACAAACTCTTGCCCTTATACTACATCGTGCTGTTCATCCATCCATTCATCCCACATTCCTTACCCTGGTATCAGAATGTTTAACTAACTGTACTTCGGAGGACAGTTTAGATAACAAAATGTTATTGTTCTGAATGCCTGTACAAGCAATTGCAGTGAGTGACCTAGAGGGATACTCTGCACTTTGTGTATCTACTTGCAGTCAGGCTGTTCTAAATGTGGGTTTGCTGGGGTCAGAACTCACGCCCTGCTTTGGTTTGATGCAAGGTTTAAAACTTATCCCAAAACATAGAACCTGCACAGGGCCTGTGGGCAAAACAAATGTGGAAGAGTGTGGGTAGGCTGACACCACTGCCAACCATGTCACCTTTTCCTCTTAACACCTGAAGGATAAAATAACCATGTTCTATCAGAAAGGATCTCTTTTGAGAATTTGGTTTTACGTACGTAAGTGTCAGTGTAGATGAAAGAGAAAACATCTTCCTCTTGCTGCTCTCCTCTTTTTACCTGCTGTGCAAACAGCAGCTTCTGCCACACAAGTCACGTGCAGAGGATGAAACTACAGACGGTTGATGCTGCCACCTTTTCCTTGTTCCAGGATAAGGATGTTAGCTGCATGCTATTTTTTCTAAAGTCTGGCCAGCCATGCATCTGATGCCAGCCTTCAGCAATATGTCTAATTAGACCGTCTATGAGCCGTGGCTGGCTGAGAGCCAGTGTCTCCGTGGTAGCAGGTAAACCCTGGGCTGTTTGGCCCTTTCACAATGTGTACAAAACGTTCTGCTGCTTTCAGCTGTGCGAATGTCCTGTTCTGTTTGGGGCAGGCAGAACTGCCCATTCCTACATTATTTCTGTGAAACCATCCCAGTCCATTGCATGTTCGCTGCCCAGACCAAGCTTTCTCTGTCAAACCAAATTGTAAAACTAAGAATTGAAAACATTGTTTTGATAAATCCAAGCCAAAATGATAAAAATTCGCAAACATTCCTAATTTTCCTTGAAAGCAATTTCAAGAACAGTGATGCTCAAGGTACAGGTAACATTTATTCACTACAGAATGCAGTCCAGGTACCAGGGGAGCACTGAGGAACATCTACAAGGAGCTGATTTAAAACAAAGAAATGACTGTGTCACCCGACACTTAATGAGTGTGACTCACAGTCACTGGATACAACCGAAAGCAAAAATATAAATGGTTTCTGGAAGGAACTGCACAAACTGAGGAGTTAAATCAAACCTTCCTACTGCTATGTTGTCTTTAAAATTCTTTGAGTTCCTGGACAGAAGCAGGAGAGGTTATGAGGAAGGCTCAGTTCACATTGTATCCTACTCTTCTCCTATGTGCCCATGTAATCAGCTTCCATAGAAGTAGGACAGCTATGTTACACATACCCTTGCTATAGCCTGGCTTAGGCTCTCATTTATCCATGCTTGAAGAGTAGAACGGTTTCCTCTGCAGGAGGACAGGTACAGCAAGCCATCCCCACAGCCCATGTGAAGACCTTGACACATGAATGGCTTCCAGGTTCCTGGGCCAATCCCCCTCTAATGCAGCTCTATTTCAGATGGACTATTTTAAATCAGTGAGAAAAGGTGGGGGGTTTTCAGTGGCAGGGGTGGGAGAGTGTGGGGATGGAGAGTGGCTCTGAAGGGGGAGAGGGTGTCTCTGAAGGGGGAGATAACAGGGCTGTGTTGTGCCAGGGCCGCCATCGGCTCTTTGTGGAGCAGAGTGCTCTGAGGAGAAGCACTGAGAGCACTCAGGATGAGAATTAATGGCCTTAAGTCGTGCCAGGGGAGATTTGGGTTGGATATTAGGAAAAATTTCTTCTCAGAAGGAGTGGTCAAGCACTGAAACAGTCTGGCCAGGGAAGTGATGGAGTCACTGTCCCTGGACGTGTTCAAGAAACATGTAGATACAGCACCAAAGGACATGGTATCCATGGAGGTGGTTTGATGGTTGGTCTAGCCGATCTTAAAAGTCTTTTCCAATCTTAATGATTCTATGATTCTATGACTTTTGTCAGCAGAGGCCACTAAACAACTCACAGCATGCAGTAACTTCCATCTACTGACACATAAACTGGATTTAGAGGATTCCCAGAAGTGACTATCCACATCTCAATTATGGGATCTGAACGCATTGCATAAAACACATTTGAATCAAACTGAGAGAGTGAGTGC
The DNA here is from genome assembly GCA_023055505.1 of Callipepla californica brunnescens. Taxonomy (NCBI): domain Eukaryota; kingdom Metazoa; phylum Chordata; class Aves; order Galliformes; family Odontophoridae; genus Callipepla; species Callipepla californica. Next base: position 1,149,449 of record JALIRH010000031.1, on the reverse strand, counting down.
ATTAACAGCTTGTTTCGGCTTTTCCTCACTTGCTATGTTGTTCCATCACTTCAAACAGAGCACAGCAGCAGCAGCAGCAGTATGGGGTGGGCTGTGGCAGGAGCCTTGGTACATGCCAGGGACTGCCAGTGGGTAGGTGTCACATGAGGTGGTGGCTGGGCTAAACAGGCCCAGGTCTCTCAGCCTTTCCTCTTAATGAAAATGCTCAATTTTTGCAGCCCTCTGCTGAATTCTCTCCAATAGTTTCCTGTCTTTCTAGAACTGAGGAGAATGAAATGCTGGAAAAAAGCACTTCCATCAAAAGGCATTTTTCCACCAGCAAATGCTTCACACTGAAGTCTACAAGCAGCTCTATGCTACATATCACAAGCAGGGCAATCACTTGTCTCCTTCTGCAAAGAAAAGTGAGGCTGACTTGGGCTGTGTGGCACCATCACTTCCCACTTTCACTATTTGTATTTGCAGCAGACAGAGATGGGCAGTGCGGTGGTGGAACAACTCTGGCTGTGCCTTTCCCTGGCAGCCTCTCATTCCACAAATCCCCTCTATCAGACCCAGTCTCCCCAGAGTCAGCCTATGCCTGGAGTTGCCTCATACCCCATGGTTTACACAGCACCTTTACAGTCCCTGTGCTTGAAATCACCCATCAGCCGAATGAGGTTAGTGTCATATCTGTTCTCATTCCTGAATTTTCTAAAGTTTCAGTTTTTACTGCAACCCCAATCTCGTTCCCCCTGTTTGGTCTGTTGTGCCTGGATGCATGCGTTTCCCATTAATGTTTACCATCTTGGGCAGAACACAAAGACTGCCCCTGCCAGCTTTAACGGCAGATGCTCTTTAGTTAAGCAGGGATTAATAATGCTTCTAAAAGCATATTTAGAATAAATTCCATTGTAATCCATTCTTCCTTCCGGTTGGAATTCATCTTTCTTCTCAGGGGTCTAAATGTAGAACATTGATGTCAAAAAATCCCTCCTTGAAGAATACAGTCGCACCAGATAAAGGGATTAAAAAAGCTGACTTTTCCTGGTGGAAAACTCATGCTGTAACTGGATTAGGTTTGGGGTTTTTAGCTTCCCTATTACAAAGGTATGTGTCCATATACAGTAGGGACATGCTGCTATCACTCTGGCAGCAAAAGGCCTCAACTAGGCTCCCTAAGCCAAGGGTGGAAGGAGACCACCCAGCCCTTACTGGCACTGCACCCTGGGGTAAAATGGGGCAGGACATGGGCTTCTCAGAGCCCCATGGCCACGGTCATGGCACTGCATGCACAGCTCCTGTCTGTTGTTGGGCACTTGCTTGTGATTTATTATCTGGTGCCACCAGCCACTGTTTGACTTCATTTATAGCAGTCATTAATCCACAGAGCACTTCAAAGGAGATTTTTACGTCCTCTTATTTCTACAGTATTAGTAGCTCAAGTCAGAGGTTTTCCTCTTAGAAATACACAGCATTAACTCTTCTGACAGAGACTTATTTGTGAGTTATTTCAGCTGTGACACTGCAAAGGGCTTCTGTGAGTTCACAGGCTGTGATTAAGCAATCTTTCAAGGGAAAATAATCTAGAATGAGTCCTACTGGGGCTGTGCTTGTTTCTGCTTTCATGTGTAGATGGGGAAAGGATGGAGAAGAAAGGCAGAAGGGCTCTACCACCCCTTCTCTCACTCCTCACTGCTTGCTTCTCTGTCCACTACCATAAAATAACATCTTGTTTCTTTTCATGTGGATTGTCAAGCCAGTTCCAGGCACCTAAATTATATCTATTTGCGTGAAAGACACAGGAAATCATGAAGAGCACCAGTGCCAAGCAAAGCTGCTCCTGACCCTGCTACACAGTGTCCTGAGGGGCACCTTGGCCACAGTACGTGTTACCAATCTATGCAGACTGCCCATGCACACTCGGGCTCAGCATGCTTTTCTTGCTCCAGCAGCCCACATCTCTCAGCAGTGCATCCAGTGTAGCACATGCTCTTTGCACCAAGCAACCCCACAACCCTAGAAGCATGGAGCAGCAGTAGCCTCAAAGAGCAACATCTGTGCATCACCCACAGGCAACAGCATCTCCAAGCGCTGCTCTGTACTGTGAGGGTGAGAACATGCTCTCAAACAGTGGCAGCCTGCAGCACCCTCTTCTACCTCCCTTCCCTTCCCTTCCCTTCCCTTCCCTTCCCTTCCCTTCCCTTCCCTTCCCTTCCCTTCCCTTCCCTTCCCTTCCCTTCCCTTCCCTTCCCTTCCCTTCCCTTCCCTTCCCTTCCCTTCCCTTCCCTTCCCTTCCCTTCCCTTCCCTTCCCTTCCCTTCCCTTCCCTTCCCTTCCCTTCCCTTCCCTTCCCTTCCCTTCCCTTCCCTTCCCTTCCCTTCCCTTCCCTTCCCTTCCCTTCCCTTCCCTTCCCTTCCCTTCCCTTCCCTTCCCTTCCCTTCCCTTCCCTACCCTTCCCTACCCTTCCCTACCCTTCCCTTCCCTTCCCTTCCCTTCCCTTCCCTTCCCTTCCCTTCCCTTCCCTTCCCTTCCCTTCCCTTCCCTTCCCTTCCCTTCCCTTCCCTTCCCTTCCCTTCCCTTCCCTTCCCTTCCCTTCCCTTCCCCTCCCTTCCCCTCCCTTCCCCTCCCTTCCCCTCCCTTCCCCTCCCTTCCCCTCGCCTCCTGCCGGCTCTCCCCCCCGCACCCCGCTGCTGACAGCGCAGAGCTTCCTCGCCCTCTGCCGGACTGTGGGACCTGCTGTGCATCTCGTTCCTGCCCCCTCCACCGTCATCTTCGTTATTCAACCTGAAATTCTGACATTAAATTTTCATCCGTTCATTTGCTAGTTTTTACTCAAGCGCAAAACTGAGATTTATTCAGCAGCTCTGTGACTGGCTCACGTGGGAAAACAATCTGCAGCCTCAGATGACACTGAAAAAGGACTTAGTGCTGATCTTACAGAACTACAGACTTTGTACCAGAGATAATGGGAAAGTTGGGAAAGTTTCTATTTTTTTCAATCTCTAAAAATCTCTGTTAACACACATTTAACATTACGAAATAACACGACACATGTGCCCTTACAAGCTCTATCTTAAACATTTTGTAGTAATGAAACATAAGAAGTCAGTACCATCTAAGTTTTCAACTCATATGTCTTAATCAGGAAATTTTCCTGAAAGGAAGTACTCCCTCTTCTCTATTTATTTTTAGGGAGCTGTTAGCACCTAGGGGAAAATCCCTAAGAGCAGGCAATATGCCTAACCTAAATAAAAGAAAAAGACTAAGTTGTTCATTGTTCCCAGTCTCCTTAATAAAAATGTTTATTTTTCTGTGGAAATGACTTCATGGAGAAGGCTCTGGGGAGACCTCGCTTTCCATTATTTTAGGGAAGCTTATAAGCAAGAAAAGGACCACCTTTTGACATGGCCTGACAGTGAATGGGGGAATGGCTTTAAACTAAAAGACTAATTTAGTCTAGAAGTTAAGTTGAAATTGCTTACACAGTGGCATTGGCAACAGGCTGCCCAGAAAAACTGAGGATGCTGTTGTTGTAAAAGGCCAGATTGGAGGGTGCCCCGGGCAGCGTGAGCTGGTGGGTGGCAGCCCTGCCCATAGCAACGGGTTGGAAAAGGATGGCTTGTGAGGTTCCTTCGAACCCAAATCATTCTGTGATTCCGTGATTCTGAGAACATTTAATTGCAGCCAGGTAGCAGAAAACACAGCAGGGATGCACCGGTGACATGAAGCAGCAAGGCCCACCTGTTTGTGCACAGGAATCTCTCTGAGGTGTAGTTAGGATTACAAAGCAGTGCCACTACAGTAATTTGAATATAAATGTATTCTTGATTGTTTGAGATAGCATTGAGGTGAGGCAGCCCTAGTGACTGGGGTACCAGACCAGAAATTACTGCGCTCACCTCCATGCTCTAGTATAGGCAATGGTGAACATCTAAGCACATGTGAATGTAGATGGTAGGCTCTGCAGTAATAATAAGCGTGTACTTTCTATACTTACTAATTTTTGATACACTCAGCTGGAGCAAGAGTAAAACTCTCATTGAGAGTTACACAGGAGAGACTCCAGCCATAGGATATGCCACCATGTGAACCATCATGCTGGACAGAAGTAGGCAGGGGTGGACTCAGAAGGCCCTTTCAGAGATAAACCATGCAAATGTAAGATTGCTTTCATAACCTTAGAGTAACTGATTGTAAAAAGTTATAGGCAGTGACAGGAATGTGGTGATGGGAGTGACAAAGTTCAACCTGACAGGACTGGAAAACGAGGAGCAAGAGCGTTGCAGAGTGTGGGCAGGCTCACTGGAAAAAACAAGGCCTGTACAGTTCTGTAATTGCACTACTAGTTTGTGTTTGGAAAGAGACACAAAAACAACTGACAACAAAAAAAAAGAAAAAAAGAAAAAAAAAAAGTCTATTAAATCTAGGTAAATATAATGAACTTAAACAGTTTGACTTCCTCTATGTGACTTCATCACCAGCATGATAATTGCATGAGTCTGAACGTGAAAGCAAAACACCACCTACTCTATGAAGTATTCCTGAAGCAGGCACAGCCATGCCTTTTTAAGAGAACAGGTTCTCTTTTAAACATTTTTGGCATTAGTTAATTTCATATTTACTGGGACATCTGATGTAATTAGTGTATGAGGTGAAAGGTCTGTGAGTCTTGCACCACTGTGCTGTGCTAAAGAAATGGTAAGAACATCCTTGTTTGCATGTATAAAAGTGAGTAAACAATCTAGGAAACAACACTGGCTTCTTTTCTCTTCAGGGGGTGATGATATATTCTGGGCTGTGATATTTATTCTGTGATGATTGGAAATATATTCTCACTGAAGTACCTTTTCTTTCCATTCATGTTATGACTTTATTCCAGACTTTTGCAATTTTCTGCCAGTAATTCCTCACATCAGGAAGTACATGCTGGTTACGATATTGTCAAGGAAGAACAAATATATCTTTAAGGTAGAAAATAAATTGATAACAATTTATTGATGCATTGAAAAACTAGCAACAGAATTGATTGAAGAGATGTGCTTTATACCTCCGCAATTACAAGCATTCATGCTATCCTAAAATTTAGTAACAGAAATGTATTTTATCGTCTGCTTCAAGTCAATATTAGCTATGCTGACATTAGCAAGAAATACTATGCTATCTCAGCAGCTCAGTACAGCAGAGCAGATATTGCTGGGGAGATGATTTCCGTACTATGCATTCTGAGCATTTTGTTATTGACTAGCTTTGGTCCAGCCCTGTGGATTGAATGCCTATTGAGTGTAAGAGGTGCACTTCTAAAATAGCATCATAAAACAACTTGGGTTGGAAGGGACTTCAAAAATCACCCATTTCCCCCCCCTTGCCATGTACAGGGTTGCCATTCACTAGATAGGATTTTGGGGAGGAATAATTGCATGCACCAGTACAGGCTGGCGGATGAGCTGCTGGAGAGGAGCTCTGTAGAGAGGGACCTGGGTGTCCTGGCGGACAACAGGTTGACCATGAGCCAGCAGTGTGCTGCTCTCGTGGACAAGAGGGCCAATGGCATTCTGGGATGCATTAAAAAGAGCGTGGCCAGCAGGTCAAGGGAGGTGATCCTCCCCCTCTACTCTGCCTTGGTGAGGCCTCACCTGGACTGCTGTGTCCAGTTCTGGGCTCCCCAGTATAAAAAAGACAGGGATCTCTTGGAAAGTGTCCAGCGGAGGGCCACAAAGATGGTGAAGGGCCTGGAGGATCTCCCCTGTGAAGAAAGGCTGAGTGAACTGGGTCTGTTTAGCCTTGAGAAAAGAAGACTGAGAGGGGACCTGATCCAGGTTTGTAAATATCTGAGGTGTGGGGGACAAAGTGGCGAGGCCAGATTCTTTTCAGCAGTGTGTGGAGACAGGACAAGGGGAAACAGCCAGAAACTGCAGCACAGGAGGTTCTGCACAAATGTGTGCAAGAATTTCTTTTGGTGAGGGTGACGGAGCACTGGCACAGGCTGCCCAGGGGGGTTGTGGAATCTCCTTCTCTGGAGATATTCAAGACCCGCCTGGACGCCTACCTGTGTGACCTGGTGTAGGGAACCTGCTTTGGCAGAGGGGTTGGACTCGATTTCTTGAGGTCCCTTCCAATCCCTATGATTCTATGATTCCATGACCCCCAACCCATTCTCTGTAGGGCTGCTCTCAGTGTGCTCTTTTCCCAGTCCATCTGGGATTGCCCTAGCCCAAGTGCAGCACCTTGCATTTGGCCTTGTTGAACTTCGTTAGGTGTATGTGGGTCCACTTCTCAAGCCTCTTCATCTCAGTTTGGATGGCATCCCTTCTTCCTCTCTTATCAGCTGCTCCAAACAGCTTGCTGTCATCTTCAGACTCACTGAGAGTACACTTTGTCTTACTGTTTGTGTAATTAGTTTGCAGTCAGAACAAGGGAAAATCATTTCCTGAAGAAGGTATATAGTGTATTGGAGGATGGATGGCTCTAACACAGGCTTCCTAGTAGTTTCCTAGATCTTCCTTTCTACCCTTTAAAAACACGGAGCAGATGTTTCTCTTTTTTCCAGACACATCTTCTATTGAGTTTAAAAGCAGTGCAAAGCAAACACGAAAACATAGATGACTGAAAGACTCTTAGAGTGCTTACTCCTTCTCTGAGCTAAAAATGCTAATATAGATGCACCCTTTGACTTTCAAAGACAATTTCTCATAAAAACAGGTGAACTTGTTTGGAGTCTTTATGCATTAATTTTTTAGTGAACAACAGGAAAAGAAGTCATGAATAACGTCATAGTATTGTCACAAGCTTGCTCGTGCAAATACCTGTGTATTTTTTTAATAAGCAAGTCATAAATTTGAGTACCCAAGCAACCCATAACGTTTTTACACAGGCATTTATCCAAAGGAATTGTACAGAACAAAGTTGAAGTGTATTTAGCCAAAACTCGAATGAACAGATGTTCACATATACCGATAAGAACGTTATTAGCAGACAGAATGTGTAACAAGCAAGCAGCAGTAAATCTAACAGTCAAAACTTGGCGAAGTTCTGTCTTCATAATCCCTCTTTGTCACAAGTTACTTTCATCTCTTCTCCTCAAAAATAGAAGCTCAGGGAACAGTTTATCCAGCACCATAAATACAGTGAGTGTTAATACTGCTTGCAGCTAGCTGGAATTGATGTTCTTTAAGAAGTAACAGAGGAGCCAGCCATACAGCTATGGCCCCTCACCGTTGTGGTGGGAGGTTATGATTTAACTCTGGCCTGAGATGAGAGCACTGTAGTAGTACTTCCAAGTTCTAAGAAGCAAGATGCCTATTTTGAAAGTGTACTTTTAAAAGAAGACAGGAAAGGAAGAGGCACTGCTCGATTCTAATCTGGATTTCATGGCATTTCTGGGCACATTTTTAGGTTAATTCCTGAAGGACAGTTTTAATCAGAACTTATGCAAGAATACAGTCACAGGATGATTATTTTGGAAGATGATGGCTAATTACAGAGTATAAGCATAGGGAAAGCGACTTTTTGTGGTCAGTGTAGTTAAATCCAGTTGGCAGCCAGTCATGAGTGGTGTCCCCCAGGGCTCAGTACTGGGGCCACTTCTATTTAACATCTTTATTAACTATCTTGATGAGGGGATTGAGTGCACCCTCAGTAAGTTTGCAGATGACACCAAGCTGGGAGGGAGTGTTGATCTGCCTGAGGGTAGAAGGGCACTACAGAGGGACCTGGATAGACTGGATGGATGGGCCAAGGTAAACTGTATGAGTTTCAATAGGGCCAAGTGTTGGGTCCTGCATTTTGGTCACAGCAACCCCAGGCAACACTACAGACTTGGGGAGGAGTGGCTGGAAAGCTGGCTGATGGAAAGGGACCTTGGTGTGCTGATGGACAGCCAGCTGAATAGGAGCCAGTGGTGTGCCCAGGTGGCCAAGAAGGCCAATGGCATTGTGGCCTGTATCAGGAATGGTGTGGTGAGCAGGACTAGGGAAGTAATCCTACCCCTGTACTCAGCACTGGTGAGGCCCCACCGCGGGTACTGTGCTCAGTGTTGGGCACCTCAATACACAAAGGACACTGAGGTGCAGGAGCAGCTCCGAAGAAGGGCAGCAAGGCTTGTGAAGGGCCTGGAGAGTATGCGCTATGAGGAGGGACTGAGGGTGCTGGGGCTGTTTAGACTGGGGAAGAGGAAGCTGAGGGGAGATCTTACTGCTCTCTTCCAGTATCTGACAGGTGATTACAGTGAGAGTGGGGTTGTTCTCCTCTCACTGGTGACAGAATGAGGGGAAATGTCCTTAAGTTGTGCCAGGGTAAGTTTAGTTTGGATACAAGGAAATACTTCCTTACAGAAAGGGTCACTGAGCACTGGAATAGGCTCCCAGGGAGGTGGTTGAGTCACCATCCCTGGATGTGTTTACAAAACCATTTGGATGTGGTGCTCAGGGATGTGATTTAGCGGAGGGTTGTTAGAGTTACGGTAGCATGGTTAGGTCATAGTTAGATTCAATGATCTTTACGGTCTTTTCCAACCTGAGTGATTCTATGATTCTTTTCTCGTTTTAAGTATTCTCTTAGCTCATGAACTATAAACCTACTGAGCTCAGTTATAAACGATTCAGTGGCAGATCCCAAGCCAGGATAGCCGTGGGAGCAGACATGAAAATTACACTGGTAATGTGTTCATGATCATTCAGTGACCTTTTTTTTAAGCTTTTAAATTCTGTGTTCACAAATGCACACTCTGTTTGCATCAACTCACTGAAGTGAAACAGGTAATTGTAGCCTGAGATATACTAACAACATACCCAAAAGCTCTCATGTTTTCAAGCGGGTTTACAAGCCAGCTGTACTCACATCTGAAGTTTGCACCCCTTTAAATAGACGTCTCAGATAAAATCATAACAGAGTATTCTAACAAAAAAACTGCTGTTGTCCGAACTGAAATGTTAAGTACCAGAATTCCTATGCTGAAAGCCTGAATGGGACCTTCTATTAGAACGTTAATCTATAAAAGTTTCATTTTGCCTTTCCTCTATAATTTGCATGATTTGTGCTGATAAGTTGGTGGAAGAAAACAGAGAACTCTTTTTCTTGTGCAAATGATGCTGCATTCATTGACAGTAACTTACACATAATTCTCAAAACTGTAGCATACAATTCCTCAGTTTGAAATTAGTGGCCTTCCTATGGGAGTTTTTGTTTTAAGGTGTGTTTCAGAGCTACTTAGTAGAAGTAGATATTTTTAGTAATTATTTTTATGCCTAAACCTTGAGAAGTAGGAAAGTGAAGAAAAATACATGAGAGGAGATGTGATCCTGTGCTTGCTGCCAAGCACAAGAAGGAAGTATTTCAGGATATTCTGCTTGTACGCAAAATAATAAAAACGTTACTGAAGCACTTGCTTTGATTTTTTTTGAGCCAGAAATAAAACTACAACAAATGCTTTAAGAGCTCTGAGTCTGCAAAAAGTCCCTTAAAAATATGTCACACATATGAAGCAGAGTTTACAGACCCCTACTGTGGGTGTGTCTGTGTTCGCCAGGGAGCAGGGAAGCTTTGTGCTTTTCTTACCCTTTCCCAGTATGAACATCTTCTTTGTGAATTTGCACCGTGCCACCTTTCCTTTCTGTCCTCCAAAGTCAAACACAGAAAGAGATGACAGCTGGTGTAAACACAAGGCCACTTTATTTTGTTTCAACAGTACAGAGGTTCCCATTTAGCATGATCAAAAACAAGCAGAACAAAGGAAATCACATACACCATTTTTTCAAATACACTGCTCTTTCTTGAAATTACACATGAGCACAACAGGTAGGAGGAATTCAACAACGTTAACTCCAGATAGGCATTTTTCAGAGAAGAACCAACCAGAACCTACAAACAGGTGACAAGCTGACAAAACCAAGAACTGGAATCGGGAAAAGCTTACTCCACTGAGATGTCTTCTCTCCTCTGGGGAAAGAAGGCTCATACTGAAGCACGGGTTACAGTCTTCCTGCTGGTTATCTTCAACAGCTAAGGAGAATGTGTAACCGCTTTTTAAAACCTCCTACAGCAAAAGCTTTTAATGCACACATAGCCCAGCTCCAAAGCTAGAGATCAGAGATCAGCCAGACACAGAGACGGAAAGCTGAGTATACAGAAACATTGGTCCCTACTACTGAAGGCTCAGTTTTCTATCTGAAGGCGTCTAGGGACAAGTGGCTAAGCAAGACCTTCAGTGGCTCAAGTGCAGACCAAGGTAAAATGTATTTCTGTTCATGTCAGCTGCTCACAGTTTACATTCTGGTCTTGGCTGTGTTTGTTACCAGCTGACTCAAGTCATTACGCCAAAACACTGAGCCCACAAGCTGCGTAAGCGTAGTAGTTTTCTGACGGGACAAATCCTTTGAGTTAAAGAATTAGGAGGGTGGCTGTGAGATTGCCTTTCAAGGCCAACTGTCCTCATCCATCCTTTGATAAACCACAAAACACAAGTCTAAGTCTTGAGCAGGGAGAAAGGGTGACTCTAGGCACGACTTGCATTGGCTTCTACACAAATCACTGCCACTGCAGAAGTCACAGGGGATCTCACTGGTCGAAGCACATTCTGGCTTAGGACATTTTCCAAGAAGAAAAGTTTCTATTGAAATTTCATGGAAACTGCTTTCCAAAACCACTGCTCAGCCTTTCGGGGAAAACTAAGGGTTTTACTGACTTTACACAACAGACTGTTGCTGATATTGTTTTGGTCTCCCAATAATGTTTTGTTTTGTTTTTTTAATTATTATTGTTTTTTGCTGCTGTTTATTTTGTAAAGAGAGCCTATCAGATGTCATTTGCTGGCTTCTCTGTTGAAATAAGCAGGAGTTGTTTTACACATAATAACAGGGCTTAAAAATAAACTTCAGGACAAAGTTCCAAGTACATGTGAGCTCACCGTTAGGTAGTGAATTAACACTTCAAGCTGACTGTGCAATTTAAAATGTGCTGCAACTCTGTATGTTCTGAACTTCAAAACAATCTGATTACTGAATCAGCTTACTTGCAGGGACTCCAGTCACACTGGAGGCTTGAATTCCTGTGTTGTTGAACTCTGTCATCATGGCACCATGAGGCATGACACAGGGGCTGTAGCACGAGCCTGAACTGGTGCTCCCCTGACGTCAGACTACTTTTAGTATCTGACCTGACAAATGCCAGATGTTTCATAGGAAACATGAAGACAAAACATGACACTGTATTAGGTTTCTTCTGGAGTTGTTGCAGGTACCTTTGGTTTAAATCTTGAAGTAGAGATTGAGAGGTTGAAAAGCGTTACAATTAGCCATGGTAGTTTGCGCTTTTAATATCTAAGTGTATACATTACTGGTTCCCTTTGGAAATCTGATCTGTTCCTGGGCCTCGATGACTTTCTGAAGGAATCAAGTCTATGATTTAACAGAACTGTACCTGAAAAATCTTTTTTCCTATCATTTCCTACCTAAAACTCCATTAACACGTCATTGCGTCTGCATGATTTTCTCTGATCGAGCTTCTTTCTACTTCACACTATTTTGCATTCTGCTGCCTTTTCAAGTTATATTTTTTCCCAGTCCTTCCTCAAATTTCCCATGTCCCTTGAGTCTTCCTGAATTCCTTCCACTTGTGCACCACCTCTTTAGAGATGAGTTGCTCAGTGCTAAACACAGGACTGCACATAATTAACTACTTATTTATACCAATCCTGTGTTATTTTAAAAGCTGTTCACCTTATTATTTGTTATGGACTGTTTATGGAAAAGCTGATTTTTATTAATTTTTTTTTATGTTTTTCTGAGTAATATTGCTAATATAATTTCATATTAAAACTGAGATATTCTCTGAAAGAGTTCTGGCATTTTGTTTTCCAAAGCATGCATATTCTTCATAAATGTATAATCAGGAAGAGTTATAGTCTTTCCTCAGTATGCTTGCAGATATACAGCAAGACTGACTAACTTTTGATAATCTGCATTGCATAATCAAAATTCAAATAAAAAATCTACTTCTCTGTAAATATTTTTGTAAGTATAACATTACCATTCGTGTCAGATTTTATAAAACCATCATAGTTGTTTCACTTGTGAGTGCATAATCAGGCACAGACTTATAAACGGTGTCATTTTAACATTTCCTTTTGAAGTAAATTCCACTTACAATAATGAAAATGCTCAGTACAAAGAACAAATATACTTTCCCCCCCCCCCCCATAAAGCTTTCTGATTGCATAAAAACACAGAATAAATATAAACACTAGGTCAAGCCAACATTTTAAAGTGCAGAACTCCACTTGCCACACATGAATAATTCAAATAACGCTGCATAATGCATAAGCGATACTTACTCGCATTTCATTAATAATCAAAACCTAAAGTGACACAATGAGATCAACATATAAAAGCAATTCAGATATACTCCATTTATAATAAATAAGTGCTCATCTGAACATAAAACACATTAAGCATACTGTCCCAACAAGCAAGCTTTCCACGCATTACCATCATTTTTCTTTGTCTGCACGGTGTGCTGACACTGAGCACAAAGACACATCAAAAATAAAGATCCCATCCACAGTCTGTCAAGAGAACTAATGGGGAATGACATCTGGAAACAGTTGCATGTACGTTTTTCCAGAGGCTCTATCTCGTGTCAGTAGCACAGCATCAATTTATGCTGACTGAAAATTATCCTGATGTTTTCCTCTACGTAGTCATGTCCCCACAGTGTGTGGTTGCCTTATTTTTTATTTATTTTTTATTTATTTTTTATTTATTTTTCAATTAATTAATGTATTTCTTTTTGAAAGAAGGAGGTGAAAAGAAGTTGCTTTGATTTGTCTTCTGTGCCAGTAGGTATGGAGGGGGAATAGTATAAAAGTCATATATCCTCCATTAGCACTTTTCTTTCTGAGACAGTAATGGTGTTTAGATACCAACTGAACATTGCTTCTGCTTGCAGGGTGGTTTTGGTATACAACAAGGAAGTTTCTCCCGTAGGAAACTATGCTGGAGGTGCTGTCACACACCAAACAGAGCCTCTAACAAGATTTCAATAGTCTGAACCAATTACCTGGCTTGCTTCAAACCACATACACAGCAGAGTTCAAGGACTCAGACTACAGGCAGGCATTGGTGGAGAGGTACAAGTGTCAGTAGTAACTGCTTTCACCTACTGATATTCTTGTACTGCACCAAGCATCTGGGCAATCTGCACATAGCCAAAGAACCCAAAGGACTAATAAATATTTCACAGCAGGATCCTTCCCCAGAATTGCTTCAAAGAAGTCTGATTACTACATTCTCTATATCTCCTAAAACCAGTCTCCTTCAGTGCGTAAACCACCTTCCACAGAAAGGTTTGGGTCTACCTCAAAGGAACTTTTTTCCTGGCATATTGTTTTTACATTCAATACCATTCAGATGCTACTTTTGCAAGTAGCTTCCAGTTTGTCCGTTACATGGCTGTATCAGCTCTTCCACTGGCTCTCTCACCACATTCAGGCTTGTCATGCATGGTGCTGCAGGAAGCCTATGGCACTGCCTCCTGTGGGCAGAGGTTCTCCCTCAGCAGCGATTCTAGAAAACTGATTCTCTGTTTCTAAGCCTGGAAGTGCCTGGCGAGCAGACACCAGAAAAGCAATAATCAAGAAGCTGAATTCCTGTCTTGTGCTGGAATTTATCAAGAGTCAAACACCCAAGACATGCCAATATTCAAATCCAAAAGTTATTCCCAGCAGATATTCTAGAGAGTCCCTTTGTAATTGGGCCACCAGGAGTCAGTGGTGAGATTGTTAAAGCTTGTTTTCTGTACGAAGTTTGCAAATAATCTTCCCCTCCCTCTCTCCAAATCTTTTAAAAGAAACACTGAATCTCATTTTTAACTGCACCGCAAAATGGCAATAAAGTCAGGCACAGCTTAGACTACCACTAAAATAGAAGTGTTGATATAATTCATAGCTCTGTAAGCAAAGTACCACAGCATAAACTTACATCGTACACAAGGCTGCACAATCTTTCTCTGTACCAGAATATATCCCTGCAGGAAAGCCAAAGCTGCGAACCATGCAACTCCTTAAGAATAACTGCAGACGGTAACTGGAGGATTGAAACATGTGTCTCACAGATCTTTGGTTTTGGAATGTGAAATTTGGTCAATTAATTAAATTCATGTCAAAATTCATGAGGAAAAATGCTCCCTGAATCAGGAATCTGAGTTAAAGAACTGCAGGCTGTATTTGCAAAGAAAGTGTGCTACCGTGTATGTTATTGGGATACATGAAAAACAAAACTTTTATGACACCCTGATGGAATATCAAATCTCAATCCTGAAATCCTAAAGCCTTAGCAATGATTGAACATAATGGAAACAAAGAGTGTAACTCAGCAAACATATGGCACAGAGTAGTGCCACGTAAAGTTACCTGAGCTAGCTCTAAACGAGCAAGCACTGCAGCTGCTTTAGGGTGGCATACGCAAGCCAAAATACCATGCTGTGCAGTAGGACTACTATGTGATAGTGCAAAAACAAGAATAACAACAACAAAAAAATACCCCAACAAATAAAAAAACACAAAACAATGAGAAGTATATGGAATCTTTTAGGTGCCTCGTCTAGGTTTTGGTTCCACTGTATTGTTTCATGCAGGCATAACCCAAGCAGTGCGTCAGCTCTGACAAAGCTTTAAGTCAGAGCAAGTTGTTATTGATATCAGGCCAAACGTTCCCTTATGCAGACAGAAATTTAGATTTTCATGCAGTTACCTCTCTTGTTTTAGGAGCAGAGGGAAGTCCTGTGCCTTCATGTCATCAGACAGCGAGATAAAGGTGTGAAACAAAGCTCAGCAAAATAAAAGGTATTTAAAGCAGGCCTTTAAAACCATACTCAACATGTATTTATAACAGCTAGTGCAATATTGTCTTCACTGACACTAAAATTAAAGCTTATATCCTTTGCATTGCAAACACAAAATCAATACAACAAACAACCATAATAAAGAAACAAGAAGTATCCCCATTCTCAAACTAATTTTGCATTAAAAAAAAGGCTGTGATAACATGTAGGAAAATACACTTTTTAAGGAAGGAAGTCACACAGACTACCAAAATTCAAAGGGCACATTTTTCACCTAGCATTGTACAGGGCTCTAGTTAGTGTTCCAGTGTTGAAAGAAAAAGAGCACATTAAATAAAGCTGAGTTGCTTCTTCCAGTAAGGAATTGCTCCTCAAGTTAAAGGTGGTAACAGCCAGAGACGGCCCGTTTCTTGTGGGTTTTGTTTTAAACCTACTCACTTTTGCTACAGAAAAGAGAGGGGAAGTTGTTATCACCCGTAGTCTAAACAGTCAGGAGAAAAAGAATTTGGTAAGGTTCTACAAGAGGCTGAACCAGAAGAAGCACTCCCTCTAGTCCAGAAGAACCCTATCATTTTCTGCCACAGAGAAGCCTACTGAGGCATCTCCATGCCTGCATCTGGGGTTAGCATAAGTTTCATTCAGTGTTTGTTCAGCTGAAGCAGATTCAATCGAGTGGATAGAGAAGTGGTGGAAGATTGGACTGCTTCTAGATGCCAGAGTAACATTAAGGAAATGCTACTTCAGCTTACAGCATCACAGAACCATGCAGTCTTTCTGCACTCACAGCTGTTGGATCAGTAGTGTACTTTTCTCTTGCCTCTTCCACCAGTTCTCTCCTATCAGACTGCTAATGACAAATCTGAGCTTGATCATAATCAGAACTCTTGATTATGTACAGAAAGACACTTACTTTGTTTTAAAATAAATCAGTATTTTAAAATTAACCACATACATAAACAAAAATGAGAAATGATCTGAACGCTCTCAAATGCCACTGATTTTTTCCATACTTGGTGATAATATAAAGGAAATTACATTGTTCTGTGATATTTGTTATTTCAAAAAATGATTTACAGATACTGGCCATTTTTTCAACTAAAATATTGTATAGGCAGTGAGAGCTTCCTTGCTCTTCTTAATACTTTCTATGGTAAAACTGGAAGGAACACCAATTGTTTATTTAAGTAAGAAACTTACCAAATTCCTTGTTAATGCACATGCTATTTTTACAGAGAAATTTACCTCTTAGGACTGTGACAGTGTCGGTCACACAATTCCTGAAATGTCTAACAACATTTCTCACATTTGCAAGTTTTGAAACAGAAATGAGGTGTCATTCCAAATGATTAGGCACTGTTTTTTTCTTTTTACCATTATTTTCCAAATCAGATACAGAGTAATCAGTAGAACATTTTGCAAAAGGGAAGTGGATTTATACTGAACTTGAAAAAGGAACCACTTGCTTTCCAGCCACATACACTTCAGAAATATTCCGATCATCACCTGAAATAACAGGTAGAAGAGAGATCAGCACATAAATCTATACACTTATTACATTAATTGAAATTATTAATTATGTTATCCACAAAATTAATTTTGGAATATACAATTTTCTGTTCCTTAAATTCATTTCTTAAACTGAGAAAGTGTGTTTCCCTAACAATATTTCACCATAAACACCATAAAGATCAATGGACTACTATTGCTCCTCTTAAGAAATAAACACAGTGCTGCTGCTGCGGGGGTGCCGTGTATTTTGTATATATTTATGTTTGGATAGTGCATGGAGTATGCACAAAGGTCGCAGATAAAAAGTTAAAGAAGCGCCTTTATCTTTACTGAAGTTTAAAGTGATAATACTACAGCAAGAATAATACAGAACAAGATGATGCACCTAACCATCACTACATGAGGATAGCAACAGTGATTAAGAATGATACAACAGTTGCCCTAATTGCCAGATCCTCGCTTGCTAGGGAGCCTTGGTTGCAGCAAGGATTTGGAAGGCCTCTCCCAGTAACCAGGAGGGCCTACACACTGCGTCCACGCATAGGTGAGGTCTCCAACCTCGCTACAAGAAGGTCCAGCTTTTATATTGTGCAATAAACTTAATGTGACAATTAGATGGAACTTCTGGTTTCATTCTCCCTCTGCATTACACCTCAAGCCTGGTCAGGGGACAAGAAGTTCATGTACGAGTAGGCCTTGACACTATGCTTCTAAACAAGGAAAATTAATGCATTCTCGTAATGCTTTAACTACACCACATCTCTTGTCAGTGTTTTGTCTAAGATTCATATTTTGCTAATGATCAGACAGTGATGGCATATAATGCTGGGTTGTGAGATTCATCTAGAGATAACCTTTGGTTTGAGGCCTACTGTTCAAGCTTTCATACCTCAATTTAGCAGACTCAAAACCTGCAAAAATACATCTATACAGAGACAGTTGGTGCAGATTGTCTCAACTAAAACAGGTACCAGGCAGCAGTTCCAGAAAGGTTCTACAAGAGCACATAGCCTGAAGTAGTCCTTTGTTCTGAACTGGTGATGGGAAATGCGTAACAAAAGTCAGTGCTACTTTACTGTGCTATAGATGAATACAGCTGCGGCTGCACATCTGGCAACTAAGCTTGTGTATCTGCTCATGCCAAATTCCACATTTTACCATGTATGCAAGAGTAAAAATTACACTATTTAATTTTTACCAAGCCTTTCATAAATGGATGTGAAGCAGCCTCCACACTGTGTCAGAAGATCTAGGACATGTGCAAAAACACAGGTGTATTCTGAACATACCTAGATAGAGGAACTTCTGGAGATAGTCCTGTGAGGAAGAGAAGAGAAACATTTAGCAAGTTGTATTTACAGTCCCAGATCAAATTTATTTGAAACTTGAAACTACGGGTAACAACAGTCTTCCTAAATATGCTAATGAAATTAAAACTTAAACCTAGTCTACATGTTTTTTCATAATTAATTTTCGTTAAAGAAGATGTATGTGTCAGGAAGAAAGTACTGCACAAGTTTGACAATACAAACAAAAATATCATTAAAACAAGACTTTAGGTCTCTCAAATTCATTTATTTATTGAAAAGTAAGACAAAATTCTAAGCATTTTTATAGTCCTAGGAACTGCTAACTTAGTTAAAAAGGTTCAGACTGATATTAAAAAACACTAATCCTAGAATTATTTGAATTAGGAACAAGACTTTAAATTAAAATAATATAATCCAGGTTATTATAGCTGAAACAAAGTAAGGAAAAAATTACCTTGAACGGTTATGGACACATTTTTAAGTAAACAGAGACAGTGATAGACACCTGGGCTCATTAGTAAACTCAAGTTATTGCTGTTCATTTTCTTTTTTTAATGATATGGAAATTTGTTTGAGAAAGCATCCCCACTGTTTAACATGAAAGCTGCTCACATGTTGCACAACAGCTGTGCTTTGAACTCAAATTAGCTATCCTTAGCTCTTCCTTCAGTTTACAGTCCTATTGAAGCCATGGTAATTCAGCTTCTATCTGTGAACAGATTGCCATTCTTGAGTGTGAATTCAAAATGTTAACTAAGCAGCTACTGCAAATAGTGAACTCTAACGATCAGCCAGGTCTAATAGCATGTGCACTAACATGCTACATGCATTTCTGCTCACAGTGACATATATGTGCCTGCCAAAGAAACAGTAACCTTCTGAAAACACCCCTGCACCTCTTGGGCTGAGTTAAAGAAAGCACAATTCTTGTTACTGGAACGACCAAAAAGAGATTTTCATACTGGCTGTGTTACAGACCTTTGCCACATTATTTCTAGTTATTTTACAGATCATTAGCAGTGTTCAGATTACCTCAAAAGTATCAGCAGAGAACAAGTCGAAAGGACTGTCTGAAGCCTTAGTGTTGATGAGCAGTGCATCAAATTCTTTGCCAACCTCGAAGTTCCCAATCACATCATCCAATCCTAGAGCTGACAGGGAAAACAAGCTTATGAACAGATCCTCAGTGCAAGGCTCTTTGTGATATGGAAGCATCTGGCAACTTATCCGAGGTGTTTATGATTAAAAAAAAAAAAAAAAAAAGTAACAGTTTAGATGAATGCATGGAAAAACATGGAAGCAAATAAAGTAAGTAGGTCAGCATCTGAGTTTTTATGCAACTTTTTATTAAAACCACGTGTATTTTGGTGAACTTGTGAAGAGTATCTGTAAAGGTTAAAAGAAACAATTTGAGCCTTTATTTTGTTTTAATATGCTCCTCTGATTTTGTGTAATTGCAGAACCTATGTATAGACCAGTAACTGTTAAAAGTGGAGTCATAATTGCCAGCAATGCAGAAATAATGAAGTTCTACAAGAGGCAGTAAGAAGAGAAATAGTAATTTCTCTTACAAAAGGGAAATTGCTAAAGCAGCCTAAGATTTAATTGTTTAAGTTTATAAAATAGCTTAAGCATCTTTGGCAGGTTGTTTAGACATATCACAATAGCAGATAATAAAAAGTTGTGTTGAGAGGATGACTAGGGGTAACTAATAACAACAACCAAGAACAATATGGTGAGAGGAGTGTTGCAGGCAGATATGCCAGTCCCATACCCAGCTGTCAGGCCTGTGTTATACTCTGTTATCCAGCTTTGTTAATCCAGGCTCTCAGGTGCACAAGCACTGAAAATCTACAGTTTCACCCAAAATGAAAGGAGGTACAGAATACCTAAATGGAGACTGCTTGTAAATAATTTGAGGCTTCTTGTAAATAATTTAGGATAGCCTGAAGTTGTTAAATTACCTGCATATTCGTTCCAATTTTCAAATATTCAGGAGTTAAACTAAGTTATCAAAAAGGGTAATATTTGCACAGATTACATTCTCTTGTTTTCAGATAGCTTGTCTGACAGAGGAAGTCAGCTGTCTGTAGTGCATATCAGGATTTTCACAATACATTAAAAATCTTTAAACTCCTCAAAATGGTGTACTGTATAGTAAATACTGTAAAGTATTCTGTAGTTAGAGCTGCAATGATGTTGTATTCTCTGTGAGCAGAATGCAGTTTTTAGAATAAACACAAGAGGGTGACAGCCATTCAAAGCTCCAGAATCAAGTTATGGCAAGAAAAAGATCTCATTTAAATTTCTCCAAATTTTACTTATCCATGTTACTGGAAGGTTGCACAAATAGTCAACCCTTGAAGTGATAGAACAGTTCAAAACCAACATAAAGCATTCTTTCTGTATTACTATAAGAACCCTGACAAAAGAAGCACAAGAATAGCTGCGAGTGGAAACCACACATGAGTATTCCACTGGGATGACAAACTTATGAGCACCCGTGATAAAGGACTAAGGATCTTTCAAAGAATGTACTGCCCTGAAAAACCATTAAGATGCTTTCATTAAACTATCAGTATTTACAGATACGCATTACTGTCACAATCGTGGTATTGTTATGACAGAAGAATACCTCTGCCCAGCAAACTGAGTTTTGAACTGGAATTAGGAAATCCATGCATTTCAACCATCTTTTACAGGCATATTATCTAAAAGACAGGTGGCTCTCTGCATATATTATAAAGAAATTTCTTCTTACCTTGACTTCCTCCTAGGGTTGCTAGTCGAAAAGCTTCTTTAAGAGTTAGTTCTGCTTCACTCACTTTATTAATTTTAAGGGTGTTAGATGCTATCACCGTCTTCCTGATAGCATCAAGCATAGAAGCTGAGTATCCACCAGCAACATCTAGAAGGGATCAGAAACTTAGAAACAAGCTTTGGGAATAATTTTGGTAAATTATTATGAGCTTTACTTAAGTGTTACAAAGTGTAGGAGGTGTTAAATGCAAAAAGTGTAATGCTATACACTGTCCTTAACTGTGTGATTCCTAACACGTGTCCTTACGTACAAGGTCAGGTAAATAAAGCACGATGCAGAACAGAAACCAAAATCAGAAAAGCTGTTGTCAGTCAGGCCTCTTGTGAGAGGAACAAAACTCATTTTTTTTTACCACCTCCAGATAGTGATAAGTAGGTCCACAAGTTGGAGACATGCTGACTTTCAATATAAGCATGAGGGTCTGTTTTTAGGGTATATTTTTGTGTCTTACAGTGATTTCTAGAAGTGATCCTTCTTAAAGCAAGCTACCAACCTGTGCCAAGGCCAACCTTCACACTGTGCTTCAGAACGTTTTGTATGTTTAAGATGCCACTGCGCAACCTGGTTTGGAACAAGAAATATTTTCTGTGTGATATGTACAGTAGAAAGCTGACTCCTGTAATTCATTAAGGGGTAAGCTTTAAGGAAGATTTCTCAGAGTGCATGTGACAGATCAAGTTTTCTAAGTGGGGATTTACATTCATAAATCTAGACAGCAGATTTTAATTGTTTAAAAGCAAATTTTCACAATGGAAAATTTTAGTTTCCTAAAAGAATAGTTCTAGAATTATCTGCTGAAAATGAGCTCTTAGCACATCTGTGTAAAAAAAATTCCAAGAAGGTGGGAGGTCATTTCACAAGTCATGGTGAACGAGATAATACTGATCATATTAAAAGCAAAATGACATTTTAATTTTAGTACAGTTCCCCAGTTGTATACTGAACAGTATCTCATTTCTGTTAAAATACGTGTGACTATGTAGCACCTTCCCATTTTGCAAAAAGCAGTAAATATTTTGGGGAAGAGGGGAGCTGGCCTGAATCTGCCATTAATAGCAAAGTCAAAAGAAATAAAGTTTTAAACAGGAAATATGTATGCGATTATACTCAAAGATAACAAGTCAGTCCAGAGTAAATTTCTTCTTGTTGGATTAAGGGTACTATGTGAAAAACAGCTCTATCCAAAATGTATGCCATCATCTTCTTTTATTAACTTACGAAAAGTTAGAAGCAGGGCAATGTGCAATTGCAGCTCCACGAAGATTAAAAAGTTCCAGCTCTTCTTCAGAAAGATGACAGGCATGAGCCATCACTGTCTAAAGAGAAAGAGAATCACCAATTTTACTCAAAACAGCATTTACTTTAGCACCTGTGAGTTTTTGCTGCCATGCTTTTCATAGCCAAAAGGCCACCTGTTACCACCAGAGGAAATTAATGCATGTTTCGGATGAGCTCTTTAAATCAAGGGGAGAGGAGCTTTTAGTAGCATCAGTAGGCTTGACATATTGCTCCCCCAGCTTTTATTCATTTCCTTATACGAAAAGATAGGGTGCTATAGTGTTTTGTGGTAGCTGTGACTCTCACACAGGCAGCAGCACAATATAAAAACAAGAACACCCTACTCAGCATAACACCATTGCAACTTTATTCCGGGTATTCATAGCTACCACAGAGATTAAATACTTGGACCAGAACTATAATGATGGAAGTGGAAGACTGTATATGTTGAACTTCTAATGTGCGTCCCATTGTCACTAAATTTTGAGAAAAGTAGACTGCATCTGAAATATTCTTTCAATCAAAGCAGCTCATTTGCTATGTATCTGTGTTTGCTTTCTTGCCCCACACTTCTGCTTTTAAAAATGAGTACATTTTGTATACATAGAACAGAGAAATATAAGATCATTTAACAGGACATAAAACAACTATTAGATCAGCCGACTTTGGATTACCTAATATACCAAATACCCACTCAAAGAAAAGAATATGATATGGCAAGAGCTGCCAGACCTTCCAGTCTAATGATACAAATGACAAGTGCACTAGGACTATTTTCACTGAGCATCTCTTAATGGCACTGTATCTTTGCCTTCCCTACTCATTAAGCTCAAATGTAACTCAGCAGGCAGGAAGAACAGTCACATCATAAATTAAGAACATACATTTGGTAACTATACAGGAAGGATGCTATCATTTTGTTTTAATTAAGGTTATTTAGTCTGGAGGAAAGGAAAGTGAGGGAGAGCTCATCATCTTCTGTGACTATCTGAAAAGAGGCCGCAGTGAGGGTGCTGGTCTCTTTTCTCTGGTGAAAAATGATGGGAGGAAACAGCCTCCAGTTGCACCAGGGGAGGTTTAGATTGAACATTACGAAGGATTTCTTCACAGAGGGCATGGTCAACCACTAGAACAAGCTGCCCAGGGAAGTGGTGAAGGCTCAATCCCTGGAGGTATTTAAGAGACGTGTGTATATGTGGCAATAACAGTTTAGTAATGGGAGCCGGTAGGTCAGGTTGATGGCTAGGCTCAATGACCCTGAAGGTCTTTTTTAACCTAAATGATGCTATGATTATATGACATATTTCAGCCACAGCCATGAAAGAGATAATTAAAAAATAATAATTTGCCATCTTATTACCGGTGGTTGAGGAGAGGAGAGTGCTGTTTTGTTATGCTTGTATTTAATAGGATGCTTCACCAAAGAACAAGGAGGGAACTGGTAATCCCAGATTTCAGCAACCACTGACAGTGCTGCAGATATAAACATTTGACAGAACTGAGAGTTGCTCTTGTCTAGCACAAGGATTGCTGCCTCTACTGCACTGATGTGAAAAAGAACTGCGTGTTGCAGTGCAATAGAACAAAATTAATACTGGTTTCACATTTAAGAGGCTTGTAGTATTGATTTCTCTGGTAAAAAAAGATGGCGAATACCTAATTTACTTGTGGAAATTTTCAAGTTTACAGCTTTCCTTTGTGCCTTTGAACATTTAAGATATGAGGGAAAGGGAGTACTGCTGAAGAATTACCAGTCCTACATTACCAGTAATGCCTAGTCTCCTTCCAATCCTACTGCTCCCAGACCTCTTATGATCCCTGAAAACAAGCTCAAGGAGCATAAAATATTTCACTGTTTTTCTCCTTTAATTTAAGGGACTATTTTCACTAATTTAAGGTAAAGTGTATGATTGTCTAAAGTTTCAGTACCTTCAGTAGCACTTGTGCAACACGGAAACAATTTACTTTCTCCCAGATGTCATTTACAAAACAACACAAATTTTACAGGAAACTACAATTAACCTGCATATATGTTCTACACGGATAAGTCTAATCTATGTTGTGGAAACTTATATGCAGCTACCTTGCTGGTTAGCAGCTTGTTTTTATCATACAAGTCAGTGTAATTCTGATAGGCAGGAAACGTGTTCTCCACAATTTTGAGTTCTTCTTCAGTCTCACTTATGTGACTCTGCAATAAGAAAATAAATAACGGCGACAGCATTAAACCTGGCATTTCAAGCTTGTGAGCAACCTGCTGCTGCTAAGCACAAAAGGATTGAAAATGGTCTTTGTAAAGCCTAGTGTTGATATAGCCCTTAGGTTTCTCTTTTCATTGGAGTGATCCTTATGATCCGTAAGGATAGCACCATTTGCTCCTTTAAAAACCATTAAAGAACATATGCCTGGATAGTCCACCCAAGTAGCGTGGTGACATACCAAACCATGAGATGTTTGGCAGATGTTAAAGCGGTAAAATGACAGTTATGACCACGAAGTAAAAGAATAACAGTGTACCACAGATTTGATCTTGGGATCAGGGTAACTCAAGAAATCCCAGGAAATAGAAAACAACTTAAAATGAGATAAAAAAAGATGAGTAATTGAGACAGAAAGATGAACACTCTCTTCCATATGTCTGCCCTGTACAGAAACAGCAGATGGCAGAGAAGCAGACATTGCAACCTTGTGCAAGAGGCAGTGACCTTTATCAACACAGGGGTTGCTCTAACTCATAATACTTAGAGCCAGTCTGCCAGTTAATGAAGCGTGGAGATGGATGAATTCTGCATCCTGCAAGCTATAAGCATTGTAACTTGCAGTGGAGGTCACAGTGTACTTGCACAGTACCACTACTATTTTAATTCACAAAGAATTTAAAAGATGGACTTTGAGTTAAGGATGTAATTTAATTGCTTCATGGAAACTTCTAAAACAGCCTGGTCATCACGGATTCTACCCGCAACATTCATACTGGAAGCAGAGTTCAGTTTACCTGCACATGGAGATCATGAGTCTGTGCTAAATCACCGAGTGCACGCAGCAAATCTTCTGAGCAGGAAGGGCCAAAACGGGGGGTTACTATGGGCAGTACCCTCTGATACTGAAAATATTAAAAAGACACACTTGTGATCCTACATATGTACCAGCAACCATAATTAAGACAATCTCTATTGCTCATTCCTTACTGCATCCTTGCCAATATGAATACAGATACAGTCATTTTCTTATTTTTATCAGAAACTTCATCACGGGAAGAGAACAGTTTTAATGAACTGAAGTTCTTCTCATCAGTGATTTTATCAGACTTCAGCAGAATCACTTGATGATTCTTCATATTTGCTAATAGTCCACAGTCCAGCAATCATTATGAGAAATGAGTCAGATGAATAACCAGACTTGTTTTTGAGTCCTTCATCTGTGAGCATCAAAGAGGTAGTAAAGCAAAACTGCAGAGTTATGTAAAGCCAAAGCCTTTTTTTGTTTGGTCCTCTCCACTCACCTTGGAGTAGACCAAACTGTTCCTACCGTCCCTATACTGCACAGACAGGACGATCAGTGGCACCACTAGATACACTGTGCAGTTGGAAACAGTGGGTGCCAGTGCTACTTTGCTCTCCTGGATTAAAATTTTCATGAAGAGTTAGACAATGGGTTTACAATTTTGCATTCAGAAACTGGCAGTACCTTCCCTTCTTGCGCATAAGGATGCAGCAGATTAAAGCATGTGATAACTTGGCTTGCAGTTTCTTATACCATCTCTCAGACACCAGAAGCTCAAGGCATCGGCACATCAGTCTACTTATTAATACACATGATCTAGGCATTAAACCTGAGGCATCCATCCCCAAACACTTAGAGGTATAAATGACAACAAATTAAACCAACAAAAATAAAAGGCTGATAAGAAAACCCATACTCCTGCTTGTAACACTGGAGTATCAGCCTGTGTCTACCTTTAGAAACAAACTGGAAGACAAGTGGTGACACAAAATACTAATTCAATAATGGATTAATAACAGTGCTGAAAAGACATTGCTTTCTGTTATTGAAAACTTCTATTATTCATCTATTTATGTGCCAGAGACTGATGGACTGACAGAAAACTGTTCTCTGCCAGATGCTAAACACTTTAAAGAGAATAAAGAGCAATCACAGAACATTACTCTTTTGCATTCTCGCCATACAAATCTGTGCTTGCTGTAAGTCGATTTCATAGCATCACAACTAGCAGAACACTTTGCTGAGCAATGCCATACAGAAAGGTTTGTATATTTATTGATTTGTCAAGAAGTCAGTGGAATTTGCCAATGGATTAAGTATTTCCTGCATTCATACAACATTTTCTGAATACAGAAATGAATAGCAAGGAGAAGTCCACTTACTTGCCTTTCCAGTAGTTCTCTAACAAACCTGAAAAAGGATTGGAAAAAAAAAAACAACTGTTATAAATGTCACCTGTAATCTGTATTATAATTTATGAAAAATATGAGATGAGAAAATATTAACTTAAATGTTCTTTTGAACATTTCAGATGTAGATTAACTCTTGGGCCAGTATCTCAGATGAAATAAAAAGGTGCACTGCAACCAAATCAGAACAGTTACAAGACATAATTCTAGTTGGGAATTTGACCCTGAATATGCAAAATCTTCTTCATTCACAATAAAATTAGACAAGCAGTAATTACTTTGAGTTCTCACTGGAAACCAGATACATTATAATAAATTCATTAAAACATAACCGCATGCTGCTACTGCAAATTCAAAGAAAAAGGAATCTTACATCCCCAAATTAAATACAGTTTTATTTTAAATCCCATTTTTAAAAAATGCTGAAACATTTCATACATTGATTACAGTAATTATAAATATCCTCATTCACTTATAGGACCCTAGATTTTCTGTAAATGCTCGTACCTCATAGAAAATACACTGGAGATTTACTAACTTCATTACATAAAAGAAGCTACTTCAGGGAAATCTACAGAAAGCTCCAAACTGCCAATATGAACTGTTAAGGCTGTTCATGGAGCAACATGGGGCAAATAAAATTTTCTCTGGCTTTGAAGAGAAAAAAGAATCCCTAAACTGGACAGGAAATCTGTGAATTTTTACATCACAGATTTCCTTCCTAAAACCCCATAGTTGTAGTCACAATGAACACTGGCTCACATTTATCTTCAGATGGAAAAAAAAATGATGCTGGAGGCTAGACTCACAACACCAATACTTGTGCCATATCACCAGCTGGAAGTGAGACACCTATGCTCAACTTCTGCAATGAGCAAAGGAAATTTCACATCACTGCCAAACTTTGCAATCAGAATTGGGTGTTTGTCTATCTTTCTTATCATCAACTAAATATTTGCAGGTCAGAAACAGCAACACAAGCATCACCCAAAACCTCTTGGTGGTTATTTTCATTCTTTTTTACATTCATTAAACACCAGCAGCATTATTTTGAAACTGCAAAACCTAGCTATAAGCAATCTGTGCTTTATTGGCATTTATACTTCTCTATAAAGAAATAAGTTCAGGTTCAAACATCTATCTTCTGTAGAATGGGTTTGGACATGGATCTTCTTCTTCCAAATGATAACTAATGGCATATACAGTAGTCTAGCTCTCATTTCATGAAGTTTTTACTCAATACTCTCCAAAGCAGAAGGGCAGACTGAAATGAAACACTTGTACATTACTTCCGTGCAGACAACACAAATATTTCCCAAAGGTTAACTGCAAAGAAATTAGTGTAAAACGTTTTCTGACAGTGTGACAGATCACATTTCTCTGTTTTTGTTTAAAAAAAAAAAAACAAAAAACAGCTCTCCCTGTTAAGGAAAGAGCTTGTTCATCCTTCTAAACTTGTATTGGTGAAGTTCAGGTCTGACAAGGTGAGTACAGACATATGCCAACAAGCACAGATTTCTCCATAGAGCTGTGGAGTACCTGAAGCACACTCTAACCCACTGCTGAAGAATATGAGTTATTAACAAAACCACATGAGAATGGAGCAGAGGCATGAGACAGATATTTGAAGGAAAGCTATTTAGTTCATTCAGGAGCTTTAAAAGTGGTACAATTAGAAGTTCTGCTACTCTCAGGTCCATTCATGCATAAATAGTGGCATGAGCAAAGTCATATTGCAGTGCTGTAAATCTAGGTCCAGCAAAGGCGTTTAAGCATCCCCAGAAGGTGGACACAGAACACAGGAGAAGCCTGAGTCAGCAGGCTCCCATGCTTCAGACCTGGATTCCCCTCTGAGCTACAGTAAATCCACCATGCACACTGACTCGATTTTCCAGCATTCACTCAGTTGTAAGTTAGAGTGGTTTCAATGGTGTTGTACAATGCTCTACAAAAAGAGGACAAGGAATATCTAAAATTTGGTATACGAAAGCTGATTCCTACCACTTTCAGAATCAAACTTTATTCTCAATGAGAGGAGCAGATACATCGATGTTAACAGGGGAGAAGGAACCAATTCCCTAACCCACCATTCCTGTCAGGTCACATATCTCCTACCCACTGAGCTGTGAAGAGGAGGCAGAAGCCAGGACACAATACAGGTGCATCCCCTCCAAACCACGCCACTGCAGCTTCTCCCTTTGGAAGAGCCACAGAGAAACTGCTTGTGCAGTGCAGCAGCTGGGGAAGCATGAATCACCAGAACTGTAGATAACAATACCGCAGGAAGAAAAGATCAGCTCCTAGTAACAGCTCCTACATCTGTAAATCTCTGATCAGCTCCATGCCCTCTTCTCAGATGCATTATAAAGTCTTATTTTTGAAGGCTGTGCCATCCATTTAATCATCTTACCTTTCCGTCTCTTGGACAGAATCGGCTGTAGTCTCTTTGTATTGTGGTACAGTGTCATTTATATCCATACAGACTTTGCCAACAAATGCTCTTTGCCCAAATTTGTCTGTTGAGACACGTAAGAAAATAAAAATCAAAACCACTGGTTGTCTACAGAAACTGCTATCAAAATTTCTGAATTGAAATCAAAATAGTAAATCCCACCCCTGAGAACTTCATTTAGAATGAAAAGAATCCATGGTATTTTGTTATCTTCAAGGTGGAGCTATACTTGAAAACTTGATGAGTTCTCCCTTTCTACACCAATATCCATCTTTGAGTTACAATTGAGAACGACAAACAGAATTCCTCACAGCAAAGATGACTGCTGCAGAGCAGAGGATAAGAAACTTGTGCATCAAAGTACAGTAGCTCCAGCAGATGAGCACTCTGAGCTGAAAAAAGCCATGAAGATCTCAACAAACCTTCCCTCTATAAGAAATGAGGGTCCTCCAGCCTCCCATTTGTGGCTGGAGGTCATCTAACTTCTATATATGGATTTATCAATACCAGGATTGAGAACTCAGGAGTAACATAACCAAAATGCATAAGCTTTTAAACATGTTTCCAAATTGGATTTCTTTTGCCTGTCTTTGATGTCTGGGAGGTAGAGTACGTTGGCTTCAAAGTTCTAGGTTTCCTATAAAATCGAAAAGACTGGGAAATATTTGGTGAGATTCTGATTAAATCACTCTCCTCTGGGAGCTGTCCTTCGTGATACCCTGCAACAAACATAAAACTTCCATAGAAACAGCAGCCACCTGTGAGCATGAACAGAAAGGAGGGATGAGATGAAGCACGTGTGGGGATTTTTGATGCTGATTTCCAACTGAAACTTCAGAGTATCAGGAAATTAAAGCATTGCCTGCACCTGTTGTCATTCAGCCCTTAATCCTCAAACAGCAAAGAAGCTGGAAACAGCAGAGGACTGCAGCTGAAGAAAAACTTCAGCATATATCGTTCAAGCTCAGTCAGCTGCTGATTTAGGAATGAAGAACAGAATAAACGCAGAGAGAAAAGGAGCAAACAGGAGAGAAATGACTAAGTGAAAAGTAACTGGGCTGGATTTAGATACAGCATGACAGAAAAAAAATGAATAAAAATCAATTTAGTTGAAGGACACATCTAGCTAGTTTAGAACTGCCTTCTGTCTCCTTCAATAACAGTCAGCACAACATGCACAACATCCTTCCAAACTCACTCCTGTAGTCTTACCTACAATGTCAGCCAGAAGAAGAGAAGTATCTGTGTAAATTGTTGCAAAGTAGCAAGCTGTAGTGGTACCATTCTTCAGAGTTCGTCTCTATAAAAAGAAATCAGTTTCAACAATTTGGAAAAAGATTGTCTAGCTGTCAAGATGCAGAACTAGCAGTCTGATTTCAAACTGCAAGAACATTCAGTTATCGTGAAATTCCACAGGAATTGCAGGCAAGTGGGAAGGTAAAACATACATTTTTAATTTCATAATTGCTTTTTTAGAGTCTGAATGTTAAGAAATACAAAAATTCCTCTTCCAAAGTGGTGTAGGTCTTTAACAATTGCTAAACCCCTAGAAACCAGTCTGTGTTTTCTTCATTCAAACTGAAAATTGAATTCTGACTTATGTCCAGCTCAAACTGTACTGAATAACACAAAGAGACAGTCATCTATGTCATTCCCTCATTTGGAAAGGTTCTCCATTTCTTCAAGTGAAGCAAAATTTTTCTAACATTTGCAATGCAAGGTTTGGGGAGATGATAGTAGTTTTCATTTTGGCACCTTACATGGCTTGAAAAAATAGCCAGTTACACAAATCCCTCATTATCTCTGAACCCAAAGTAACAAACTCCAGGGTAAAAGTAAGCTGAGAACTTCTCAGAGAGGAATTTAATTATTTATGTAATTACACAATTTGAAAGTAGAGGGTAGCTGATTCCTCTTCATATTACTTTTGGAGGACATAACAGCAGATGAAGACTTATTTAAAGTTACGTTAAGTCATGAGGTCATTTATAATTTCATTTGATTTGGAGACTAATGCATAGTGTATTGACTTCCTATCCACAATATAGGCTTAAATTAGATTCTGGCTAGAATGTAATTTGAGAATTCCTTCTTTAACAAGATAGAAGGTGGAACACTCAGTGCAATGCATATTTTGAGAATGGCTAGAGATTAGTTAATAAACATGAAGTCAAATGATGCCTTTTCCATATTCCACACAAATAAAAGCATGTAATTAAAAATGTTGACTAAAAACTAAAACGAGTGACTAAAACAAGTTGCAAAAATAATGTTACTGCTGAGATAAATTACCTTTGTCTTTCTCAGCTTTTAAAATACAAAGTTCTGTACCTGTGGATTCCTAAAATCATTGTCAAGTGAGATCTAAAACCTTTTTTTTTTTTTCCCCTGAAAATATCAGCAGGAAGAATGCACTTTTCCAAAATTTGAAGCATCAGAGGATGCTCCAGCTACAACCCAGCAAACTTCACCTCGTTCACGTGCTTTAGAGAGTATAGTGATTACTGTAAACAGAATACTGTTTTTTATTTTTCACTACGTTTTATTTACAGCTCCAAAAGTACGAAGACACATACCTGATTCCTGAAGGTATAGGATTATTTCTGACAATTGAATATTACTATAATCCCCAAAGCATGACTACAGTCCTTTAGAGAAATGTCACAATCTTTACATTATACAAGGAAAAGTATTTTTCAAGCCTGTTCATTAGTTAGTCACCCTTATCTTTTGCTAACTTATGATCTCAACTCATGAGGAAGTTCCACAGAACTACGAATTGTACAAAAAATTACATTTTTAAATTTAGCACTCAGGCAGTATAACTTCTAGTACATCTTATCTAGGCCAGTTATTTTGTATTTACTTATATCTTATTCTTTATTTGCTGCCCTTACAAGCTAAACAGACCAACTATTTTTAGTCTCTCTTCTTATTTTCCCCTATCTTTGACCTTCATGCTTTTCCACCTCTACTTTCTTTCTGCTGCTCCGAGCTCTGCATGAAAGACTCAAAGTAATGCTGATTTGTAAAAGAACTTTACTCATTCCAATGCCTTTTCCAGGACTGCAGCTAAAGATTCATAGAGCATTCTACTAACCTATGGCAATTAGGTAGTATATTGTTTCTGACTTCCAACTTGATTAACTGCAGGGAATCACTGAGAAAGAGGCTCTCAGAATACCTTTACACCTTCAGCCTTTTTATACTCTCCAGTTTGGACAGGAAACTACTGGTTCCACAACTGAGATCATTTCAGCAACAGAGGTACACCAAAGAAGATGTTAACTATATATACAGCTGGATACATTTCTGACACTCTCGACTATGAGCAGATCTGCACATATTCTGCAGCGTCTGGGCATAAAAACACTTACCTGACATTGCCCTGCCTACTTGATAGAAATGAGGAGGGCCTAACCATTGTGTTGAAACTCTTCAGTTAACTTTGAGCTCTCACTGGCAGGTCTTTTCCAGGTGGTATTATCGAACATGATGCATAGTGAGCAACTATCTACACTAACATCACTCCATCTGAACTGATGGAGTCCATAACAGCATGCTGATGTACACAGCTGAAAGGTGTCTCAATGTTTTATGTAGCTGAAGGCATCTGTGCTTGTCACTAGGTTTTATGACCAAGCTTCACTTAGATGCTTTCATTAAGGTAAGATGACCTAAAGTCATTTTTTAGAGATTTTGTGTATTTCAGATTCACTATGTTATTATTTTGAGAAGACATTTTCACAGAATTAGACGAATGCAAGGCAGCTTATACTGGTCAAGTCATTTAATCTTGTGAAGATATTTCAACCTGCATATTAAAGTACATTTTTCCATTATATCAGTACTCTGCAATATGACATCTCTGCTCATAGCTCAGTGAGTGGAATTTGACCTTAAAGCTTTTATATTTCTCAGAACCAGTGTAACTCACAGTCCCTTCTGTTCTGCCATAATGCCATCAGCAGACCTCATCTGCACTGAAGGGGAATTAAGCTGTAGAACTTTCTTCCTCTGTTGCTCCAAAACACCCCAGTTTTGCTGTCAGTGAAAAGTGTCTCCTCCTTCACAAAGACTTTTAAGAAGATATGTTCATAGTGAGAGGGTATGTACACAGAAAGAAATAATCTCTGAACGTTTTCCTTGTTTCTTTTTAATTTTTTTAATTATGTCTGACTATTTCTGAATTGAGATTGTCAGCATCTACTGGCAGTACACTGAGAGTACTCTTCATTATTGGACATAGTACTCAGATATGAGAAAAGATTTGATAATCCATCGTGTGATGAAATGAACAGTCTTATCCACAACAGCAGAACAAGATCAGCTAGCAGATATAACAAGCAGGTGTGTTGTCAGTTTTATCTGATTTTAATGACAT
This sequence comes from Callipepla californica brunnescens, assembly GCA_023055505.1. Classification (NCBI taxonomy): domain Eukaryota; kingdom Metazoa; phylum Chordata; class Aves; order Galliformes; family Odontophoridae; genus Callipepla; species Callipepla californica. The sequence continues at coordinate 1,116,470 of JALIRH010000031.1, read as the reverse complement.
TAAAAAGTGCTCTCCTATCTCTGCTGACCTTCTGAACACTAACATATATTTTAAAATATGAATGTGGTCAATGTGTACAACAATTTGCAATACTTACAACAACTCTGGTGTACACTTCTTCTGCAAAATCACTGTCTTTGTATTTTGCTTCTGTTGGGAACGTGTAAGTAGTTAACCACTGCAAAAGAGGTAGATCTACTCTTGTACCAGCAAATAAGTACTGAGGGGCATGAATGTGGGTATCAACCAGTCCTGGCATGAAGAATTCACTGGGGATAGGAAAGAAAAATACAACAGTAAAAAATGCCCACAGTTTTTTTCAAGGTAAGTAGTTCTGCTTTAAGCAGCATGTTTAAGCTAAAGCCACAAGGGCAAGATGCAAGTAGAAATTAAGTTTACTCTGTATGAAGTAACTGACATTTATACAGAATAACAGACAACTATCTGTCAGGAAAACAATCTGGGGTTAGATATTAACGTAAGAGCATGACAAATTCATTTGTGTGTAATATTTACCAAGACTGAATAGTAGGAAGTAAAGGCTAACTGGCTTCACAATAAATAATACTACTCCACAGAAGATTCCACATGAAGATGATTCACTCCTGCTTCCTAATACAGATACATTAAAAAAAGGCTCATTTACTAAAATATAACTACATGCATCTCAATTTCTTCCACTACGTGTTTCTGTATCTACGCATCTATATATGTACTCAGTCAAGGAGTTTCAATGTTTAATGGAAGAATAGACAGCGTATCTACAAATACAGATCTGAAAAAAATCTCTCTTCAGTATCTTGTCAGGAATGACATCTTTACAATGAAAATGTAATACAGTTTGTTGCCATGCAGTACTCACACAGTAACAGGGATGAGTATAGCAATATCATTAGGAGGTTGCTACAATTATACTGTTTTGAGATGGATCTTCTAGAGGATAACATTTCTCTCAGCCTTCCCTCCTTCTCCCTGGCTACTGAATGAACAGTGATTTCATCTCTTTATAATTTCTCCTCTTTCTGTTTCCCTGTATGCTAGAAATGTTGAAAGATCTTTCTGAGTCTGATCCACATTCCCAGCACCTTCCATTTTCCCCAGGCTATTTCAAGGGAAGAAAACATCTGATGACTCACATATTCTGTATGATCAGTGTTCCAACAAGGCATACAGATTTTTCAATAACTGAATTCTAAAGCTACACTGCAGTTCTAGTCCCTAAGCTATGCCTCGTTTACAGTTATGCTACTGTAAAGCATGGTGGTTACCATCCAAAACTTGCTAGGAAGGTAAGGAATTTCACTGGATGAACAACAACAAAAAAGTCATGCTGCAATACAATAAGAAATATGAGGACCTCTTTTTAGAAGGTTTAATCCTTTAATTTTATTAGTTTTTATAAGGGGGTGCATCAAAGCTCAAGGAATTTAGTTTTGTATCTGCAATGTCAAGACTATCTACATTTATTAAGTTTAGTTTCAAGCTAGCTACGCACAGCTCCCTGCTTAGAAAATGGTTGTAAAAAAACAAAGACGACCATCTGAACAATTGTAAGATCAAGGAAGATCATTATCCGATACTGCTGTACGAGCCAAAGAGGTCATGCATAAAAACTAAAAATGGCATTTTGGTCTGTGCAGTACAAGTCTGCCAGCAGAATTCAGACACGGCTGCAGTCTCAAACTGGGGAATGCAAGAAGTACACAAGCAGAAGCTCGTGCTCCAGGCCTCATGCAGGATGCAGGCAGCCCTTCAGCTACAAACTCCAACAGAACTGTGCATGAGTTTTGCCCATGAGACAGGATTTAACATGTTCCCTGACTAAAGTTATCCACATGAACCTACACTACTTTGCTCAGAGATGGAAATGCATTTGGTGCAGTTGATCTGAACAAAACACATACTGATGAGTCAGTTCTCTTATGTCGGAGGTTTTGAATCCCCACTTCTTGGCCAGTTGCTCCTGCTGATCGGCTTGCTCCAGAAACACAATCTGAAAGGAAGGAAAGCCAGTCATGTAAGTAGAAATCCCACATTATCTTTAGATGATGGCGAAGTTGTATCTTAGAACAAATGTTACATGCTCACTACGAAGTGTTAAGTTTTCACTGAAATACTTGGTCTGACTACCAGCTATGATTTTCAACTAGCTACTCATAGCCTAGTGAACAACCCCCTCCAGTTGTTTGTAAGAGAAGAATGAATTCATTCTGAAGTAACACATGAGCAGAACTGCACCTGTACCTGTAATCCTTATTACTCCTATAACCTACCACGATGTCAGCAGTATGGTCAACACTTAGCAAAGTAGGTGACATTCTTATTGGAAGGTAATTACAGTGAAAGGGTCAAAATTAATTATTTTATCCAAGGCTGACTTGCACTGAGCTGAGTATTTCCTAACTTTCTGCTCATATCTTCAATGTTATTTATTTTAAATGCAAGGGAAAGTGAAAGAAGCTAAAGAAAAAAATGCAGATAATCTTTTGATTTTACAGGACAGATTAAAAACATACCTAAGGTCTTAAAAAAAAAAAAAAAAAAAACCAACACAACCTTACAGTCTTAAGTAACTCATCCCCATTTTTCTCCCAGAGGACATCAGCTCCACTGCTAAAGCATTTCTGTTGCCAGCTAAGAGACTTAGCACACTTCAGTTCTATTTTCAGATTTCATGGTATTTTAATCTAAAACATGACTCTTGCAGTCTGAATTCTCAGCTTTTCAGTCCTCCCATCTGACAACGCCAGGCTCAACAACTTTGCAAGAAACAAGGATCAGGAGCTCAGGCACTGGGATAGATGCAACAAACTCCAGGAAGGATTCTGGTTTCCATGGCACTGGAAGAGCAGAGGACCCCACTGCCACTCCCAACCAAAGATAGTATATTCTGGGTTTTCAGAGTCTATAAATTCTTGCCAAACCACAATTTCTGCCCAAAAATAACATATGGTCTTCTGCATCCCATGGTGTAACTAAGAGCTTTTTCCTCTAAGCTTAAGACTGGTCTTTTACTGAACACAAAGGTTTGGGTTTTTTACCTTGTCTAAAGAGCAGGTTTTATGCTTTTAATCAGAAGCTATTACTACCAAACTGTATCAATAAACATCACACCAAAAATAACTGCAAGTTTATAGTCCATTACAGGTTCACACAAAGCAGTGTCTCCTTCCTTCTCAAGAAGGATGTTCAGACCCTTCAGCCAGTTCAATTGCCCTATCTGCTGAGGGCTTAGAGTACAGACCTACCTACATTTCTGATGAGCAATAAAGAAAATGTCACTCATATGCTGAAGTAAAAATGGATTCAGAATGACTAATGTTAGTGCTGCTAAACTGGAAAAAAAAAAAAAAAGGCAAATGCTGGAAACAGGTGTTGCCATGGAAAAGTGACTATTACGTACTCTTAAAGTGTGGATAAATAAAACATACAAATTATGGAAGAAATGAAAAAATATTTCCCAAGGGATGGGACCAGTGAAACCAGCCCTAATGCTGGCACTCAGTCTGTTACTGCCGAATACAGCTGTGGATGAATAAACAGGACTTCTGCATTCAAACAAACTTCCCAGTAGAACTGCTCTGTTTTGCAACAGACATTCTCCACTGCCTCATGAGGCCTTTGTTTTGCCAAGCTTTTTAACAGTGAGTTCCTTAAAGCCTTTGATGTCCCAGACTTGCACATTCTCCTGACTATTTGCTTGCACATTCAATATAGCTGCCACTGTTCACTGGGAACCAAACCTTTTAACTAGTACTACATCCTGAACACAAGAAGAAATTCTGTGCCAATGTCACAACAGAATCACAGAAGTACACTGACAGGACTGTGAATTTCCTCTTGTGAAGAAGAAAGACAAAGGACAATAACCATCAATTTGGAGAAGTATTATCACAAAAATTAGGTAGATCAGCAGATGCTAACACCTGCTAACAGCTTCACAACTTAAGCTGTGATGTGCCATCAGCATGATGGGTCTAAATGTTCAGAAGGATGATCTGAGCAGCCCTTATCCTGACAACCAGTTCAGCCTCTTAATTTCAGGAGATCTAGAAAGCCCCACACAACATCAGCACATAGATGGCCCAGTTAATTATGCATTAACCCTGATACAGTAAACCCTGAGTGCCTCCAAGCATCACAGTGTAAATCTGCTACCAAAAGAGTGGAAAGTGCCTATTCAAATTGCCCTATGAAACATGCTTTTTCTGGATCCAGCAGTATCTGCATTTCTTTGTTTCAGCTATGACACGAGTTGAACATGAGTAACAGGCAACAGGTCCTTTCTTCTCTCCCTCCCACATCCTTCACATCTCTCTCTGTGCCCATAACGGTCATCTGCTGGCACTAACACACAGCTGTTTCCTGCCTCCAACCATTTTGTCCTATTCTTGGCCTCGATGAGTTGCTGCCAGCACTGTTTAGTGAAGCTATCATATTCAGCACTTTGATGATCAGAGATGTGATGCCTATTGATTACCTAGTTCTCAAAACTGAAATACATGGCTAGATGAGAGACAGCAGCACTTATCAGACTCTGCTACTCAAAAACTCAACAGCCCAAACTGCTGAGGAGAAAGCAACGACTCTCAAGTAGCTGTTGTTAACTCGATGCCTTCCTCCTCTGGCAGCTAACACACAACACTTGCTATCCCAGCTGGGGTAAGCCATATTGTCAATACTTGACAATATCAACACTTCTTCCTCAGCATTTATTACTTCTAGACATTCAGAGGGAGCTTTCATCTTGATATTTGTTCTACTATCTTAATATTTTACACAGCTATATTATTCACACCACCATTCGAATGATAGCTCACAGTCTGCAGCTGGCTTTATTTTCTTTACCTTGAGGAACACTACTCTTTCTGTTGGCAGCTCCTCAAGAGCACCGTGCTGCTCTGTAAACCACTCAACTAAACATAAGCTTATTTTCTTAACTTAGAATAACTTGGGTCTGCAATCCTGACGGCAGTGCTTTCTTTGCTAAAGCTCTCTTTTCATCTGCAGGCAAAGCAAAGAGAGCTGACACTCCATCTGTGGCTCCACAGCCACGTGTCCCTGTGTGCAACAGCAAACCAAGCAGCACCCACTCGGTGCACTGGTTGCCTGTTCCTGCTGCTATGAAGACAGGACCTGGCTGTCCACAAAAGCTGATCTGTCCACCTCTTCAGCAATGTTAGGCAAAAGTTAAGCTAATGTAAACCTAGTTAGCCTTAATACTTTGGAAGCAATAGCAAAATAGGATTGGTGTGTTTCTGGACAAAAGAGGTAACAATTTTTGAACTACCATGTACTTCTCATACAGCACATCTTCACTGATTACAGTGGAAGCTCTGCATGTGGCAAAATTATGAAAACAGGCTAAAGGCTAACAAACCTCACTGTGTCAGATCCTGGAAAACTAAAACATCAAGAATTGAAGACTATGAAAGTCCTTAATCACTCTATTCTGGTGAAAGTCTTCCTTTTGGACAGTAGTGTTTTACCAGATTTTTTTTTTTTTTTAAACAACCATGAGAGAATGTGTCAACTTATCCATGGCAAACACAGCCTTGTTCACCAAGAGAAGGGGAGAAAATCACATCAGCACATAACTGTAGGTGCTGGAAGGGACCTCTAGAGATCATCCAGTGTAACCCCCCTGCCAAAGCAGGTTCCTTACAGCAGGCTGCACAGGTAGGTGTCCAGGCAGGTCTTGTATATCTCCTGAGGAGGAGACTGACTCTCCTGAGGCAGAAATCAATAGACACAATCTGGCACACTGGTAGAGTGCGTGTTTCTCAAGAAAATCCCTCAAAAACATTAATTTGCTGAGTGACCTTTTACCAAGAGTTAACGCCAAGTCAGCAAGATGAGAGAGAAGTTTCTGCTTCCTGCACCCAAGTTACACAAACCAAACCCTTTATTCGTTCAGCTGTATTGCTTTCAGTTGACATCACCCAACATTTAGCTTTCTAAGGTTTTATTCACCTCCTATACAGTTTATCAGGGACTCTGCCATGCCGCAGGCCAGAGTTGGAATAGCTGCAGGGGGACTGTCTGGACAGAGGCCTTCGTGGACGTGTGTGGGTGATGAAACTGAAGGAGCTAACAGTGTACTCTCCATGTAACTCAAACGCTACCGAAGCCTAATGCAACTGTACTCTGATGCACACCAGAAGGCAAGAAAACTACTTTTTTCTTTATACATAGGGCCGCTACATGTACTGCTAAATCTAGACGAAATCCCTGCTGTGTCTAGGCAAGGGTGACAGTGCCGAGGGCAATCCAGCTTCCCGCCGGGACCGGCCCTCCGCTACCAGTGCTACCACACCGTTCTAGACGCGGTTTGTGCCACTAACACGCCCAGCGAATGAGAAACTCACCTGTGCGACTGAAGGAAAACGGAGACCGCCCGAGCACAGCCCCGCCGCAGCCGCTCTGAGCACACCCGGCGCCCCGCAGAAGGTTTGGGCTCCCCGTGGACGCACCGCTCCCTGCCGGTCCCCCTCTGTCACCCCACAGACACCGACCCCTTCCACCTCCCTTCCTCGAGCGGACCGGTTCCCGTTTCCCGCCCGCCCCCGGACGGCGGCGGTGCCCTCACGGCCCCGCGCCGCTCACCGTGCCGCCGTCGTCCACCCCCAGCAGGCGGCCGTGCAGGATCTCCATGGGCACGTCGAGGCGGGAGTGCACGAAGGTGCCCCTGAAGACATGGGCGAGCGGCGAGCGCTGCGGGGACTCCATAGCGGGGACGGCTTCCTCGGTGCGACTGCCGCAGCACCCAGCTGCTCCCCGCTGTCTGCCGCTGGCGAGCGCGGCTTCCTGGAGCTGTCACCATCTCCCCACCCCCTGGAGACTTGCCCCGCGGGGAGGGGTTTCGGCGGCCCCCGCCCCGCTCATAGCCTGGGTCCGATCCCGCCGCGTGGCAGCGGAGTAGAGGGGGGAGGAGGGAGAAAACGTGGAGGTGGGCTCGCGAATGCAGGTAGGGCTTCCCGGTGCTGCTGGCACCTGTTGCGCTGAGCCCGGGGCGCTGACAAGTCTGTTGGGCGTTTTCGGAGGGCTTGGCCTGAGTTTGAGTGTGGCACTCATTAGATGTGTGTCTTATGTATCGCTGAATGGCGCTTACCGCTTCGTTCCGTACCCACGTCTCTCAGGCTGTACTCCTGGGCGGCTTGTTGGTAGGTACAGCTGCAAGAAACGGATGCCAGCCCGGCCGTCTGAACTGAAGGAAGCAGCCGGCTGCCTCATTCCGTGGAGGTGGTCTTCAGGGTGAGTGGAAAAGGCCACGGAGAAGCAGAAGGTGGAGAGAAATGAACGTTGTTAAGCCAGAGAACTGCACTTTGAAAAGCAGCTAAGTTGAAAAGCAACGCATGCATCAAGAAGGGAGGTTTAAGCTGGGTATAAAGAAAAAGGTTTTCACAGTAAGGATGGTGAAGCGTTGGAACAGGTTGCTAAGAGACATGGAGGTTGACCTGTCTTATGGTCAGGCTGGACTGGGCTCTGAGCAACCTGAAGGAGCTGCAGGTGTCCCTGTACGTTGCAGGGCAGTTGGATTTGATGGACTTAAAGGATCCCTTCCAACTCAGTTACAATGCTATATGCTAAGAGCATCACTAGTGGAAATACGAGGATAAGGCTTCACGTGGCCAGGGTGTTGCATGCAGGGTTAAGGCCATGAGTGTCCTCTGAACTCCCATCAGAAACCAACTTCCTCCTTCAGGCATCCAGGTGGTGAACGAACTTGGCACCCGGGTGCTGGCACTATTCATCTCAAAGCCGCAATGCTAAGTTTGCCATTAAAGACCTTTACCCTTCCCTCTGTGCTGACAATGTCCCAACTCGCAGCAGAGGTTATTTCTTTTCTGCAAGCTCTCCAGATCAATGGTAGAAGGAGAAAAAGGCACAGTGGGAAAGCACAGGATTAATGTAATTTTGATCTGCTGTGTGCACATGATCAGCATTTATCTTGCCTTTTTTTTTTTTTTTTTTTTTTTTTTGAACAAGAATCTTTTAGGCTACTATTAAGCAAGTTTAAATCCATCTGAGCATACTGAAGCCAGATGAAGATCATACCCTGACTTTGCTGTCAGCAAGCCATAAGGAGTATCCTAAATAAGATGGACTTACATTCTGATATTGCTAACTTCTCATGAGAGGTCTTGCGTTTAAAAAAGATGACAGTGAGAAAAAAAATGGATTTTTAAGACACCTCGTAGTTTTTCACTGTGATTCTAAGCTCTTTGACCTGTTAAGCTTGCAAGACAAAACAAAACTAGTTAATTTAGTTTACAAAGGAAATTGGCTTGATAATCTTTCATGCAATTCCATTTACTTTCAAGACTATTAATACTTCATGCTTTCTTCAACTGTAGAGTAATAAATGGAAAAGAGAAAAAGAAAAAGCACAAGAAATCTTTTAAATTAGCACTTGCAAAAGGCCTTTTGCAAAGATGTTTCTCGGGGTTCATTAAGGCTGTAGCTGAACCTATCTGTATTCCAAGTTGATGCCCCAAGCAGAAAAAAATTGCCTTTTGTTTTATGAAGGACAAGGAGGGAGCAGTAGACTGTTATTGCCACTGAATGCCAGAAGGTAAAGGGAGAAGAACAGAGAAGTGGGGTGTACAGAGACTGAGACCTGCAGAGGTAAGCTCACCCTCCTCTTTTCCCAAGAAATGGACACTGCTTGACACAACCTGCCTCTCCTTGTGGCAGGAGCTTGCCCTGTTTTCCAAGGCCCAGTGAGGTCAAGCTGCATGCTCTGCTTATTCTGCCTTTGGTACTCGTGTGCTTTACTAGACTTGCATTTGCCTATATGTGGTTCTTGGCTCCACGTCTTGAGCTTTCAGGATGGCAGACGTAGGCACACTGCTGTCCAAAGCAATACTCAGCAGAACTCATTGAACACACTAATTCAGTGCTCCTGGGTAAGCCCTCACTTGCCTCTGATGGGAATGCATGCTGCTTCTGAGCATTTGAGACTGCTGGGTTACCTCCAGGTGCACTACACAAAGAGTACACAAAGTAGCTTCAGTGAGATTGAATCCAGCCTGCAGTTATGCTGGAGAAGAAATCAGAAAATAATGTATCCCACCCATATATTTAAGGAGAAAATGCAATATCAGAAGCTGTTAAGGACCAATTTATTGATATGAATGAATTCTAAACCCTATGAACGCACTTAATTTTTCTGTTAAAAGAAGTAGTGGAGTCTTTTGTGTTTTTTTTTCAGCTGCAGCATGAGAAAGCCTAAGAGACCCTTTCAAGGGCAGGTGGGAAAGTGAAGACTTGGCCAGCCATGGAACACTGAACCATCCTTCCAAGCTAGCAGTTAACACTGAAGTGTGTTTTGTTTCAGTGGGATACACTAGGCTAGGCAGTACCTGCTGGGATGGAAGATGAATGCTGTGGTGTGATTGTTACTTACTAATCAAGATATAAAATCTTTATTTATTCTGTGAAATGGTTAAGGGTCAAGAATGAGAACACTTAACTTTCTAAAAATTATGAAATACCTTACTTAAGGAGCATTTTAAAATAAAGCTTAGCTTTAGAAGCAGTTTGAAATCATCATGTCTTAACATCTTCATGTTACAGTACGTTATCACTGCACTTCTATCTAGTGCTGTTTAAAATTTTCGCACCATTCAGAAACATTTAATATGCTCTTTGTCTTTTGAGTCATTGTCTTTTAGCCAATTTCTGAAATTCATCTGAGTCCTGAAGCTGGGAAACTCCAAGTTATTCAGTCATCTAGGAGCACAAAGATAGATTTCACCTGGATTAAAATCCTTGTCCCCATTACCGTTTACACTTTCTGAACTTCTGTCTCATATGGTGCAATGTGCAAAGCAAGAACTTGGTGCCTTGTTTCAAAGTTTTGGAGCACATAAGGTGATCCTAAATATCTGAGAAATGTAAGCAAATGGAACTTGTTTTTCCCTCTGCTTTCAGAAAATAGTTAATTGGGTACATGTCACCTAACAAAAGCTTCTGTCTTCAGGACTCTGCTGCGATAAGTGCTTGCAAAGCATGAGCATTAAGGGCACAATAATTATTGTTCTGATACAGAAGTGCTTGTTCTTATTTCATTTGATTGTCAAAATGTACCCCATGTATAATTTGTAACATAGCAACTAAGTCAATGGCAAAACAAAGTATAATTTATTTATCTGCTATTGAATGATTTTTATCCAAAAATTAAAGCGCTGAGTGTGCAGCAAATACTTAGAGCTGTTCAGAAAAAGAAAGTAGTGAAGGATGACAAATCCACTCTGAGGTCTGTGCAAAATTAAGGCTGGGAGCTGAGGTTAGCCTAGTATAGGCTAATTCAAACCTTTTGCGTCCCCTGAAACATTTATAAAATCAACATCCATTAACAATATCTTTCTTTTCCAAACCTACCTAATACAGAAAATTACCTCACTCAAGTAGAGTAAGAACAGGTGATCTTATGGATAAGGTCTACATTGACCACCCCAGACAGAGCTCCCTGTAGGTCTGGAGCAGATGTGTCAGCCCTGGGTCCTCAAGGCTTGGAAAGGCCATGCACAGGCTCAGCTCAGTCCTTCTGATGTCTCACATCTTCAAATGAGTCCATTGCTGGTATAGTACTGTTATAAAGCATCCCATGACTAGAATTTAAAGATCTTACTTGCCTTGACTTGTCTTTTGATATGCAAGGGCTGCTCTGGCAGTAATGCCTCTTTTTTTACTGCGTTGGGTTATGACATGAGAGGCGGATGGTGATGGTATGGCTGTGCTGATTTTTATGAACCCAGCATGCCTGCTCTTGTTCATTGCTGGCTTTGAAATGCATAGCCAGTGATGGTGACTACACTGAAAAATAGCGTTTTGTGGCTGAGGATATGATCTATCGAATAGTGTTACTGTGCTGTTTGTGTCTGTCCATGAAAATAAATAGGAGGCATTACTTTCAGAGTGATCTGTGTCTATTTACTTGAAGTTCAAATTGACTGTATTTGTCTTAACACTGATAAAGATTTTCTGATTTGTTACCAAGGCTTGTTGCTAAGAAGAATTGTAGTAATTAAGTCAAAGGTGTTCATCAGAAAGCCAGGAATACTACATGACTATCAGTAAAATTCATGAATGTCAGTAAAGCTCAACCGTATACTAGAACTACAAGCATCAATGAGTGAAACATGCCAAAAAGATTTTGTCAGCAAATGCGTTTTCAGTTTGCACGAGATGGACAGCATGCATTAATAGCCTTGCTAGACTTCCCTTCTATTGTGTTAAGAAGGAACAGAACAGAACTTGGATATCTACTGGACACTTGACAACAAATTGGACCAAGATTAGGTGTAGTTGACTGAGCCCTTTCACCTGGAAAATTCTGCCTGGTAAATGCAACAAATGTAATAGAGAGAACAGAATCAGATGACTTACAGACATCATCATAAACTACTGTATTTAACTGTTTTACTTGCTAGCCTTATTTTCATGCTTGAAACCAATAAAACCAAATAATATAGTTCAAGGTTACATCAGTGATATGACTTTTACCTAACTTCACATTGCTAACAGAAGATAAAACCCTTAAGACATAGACAAAAATAAATTGTCATAAGGAATTGAAATGAGCAGTTCTTACTGGCATTCTCTTTATGCTGCCCACACAAGAACATCTCTCCTGCTGGAGGAAAAGAGCAAATGACTTCTTCCATCTCTACCCTTGCCTGCCAGTGGTGACTGATAATCCAATTCCAGTTAATCATGGAAATCATTTTCTACTAAATTGTTTTGTGAGCTGTGAAAAACAGTGAGTAATCTAGCTTAGAAATGTAAGTAATAGTATGTGCATACTCCTGTAAAATTGCAGAATTATTGCAATAGAAGTTACATTTCTAAGCTGTAGGAAAGACCTTTTCATGTGTACTAGTTAAATAGTAAAGTCATTCCAAAAGATTTTGTAATCGGGTTGGAGGAAGTCTACTAGTAATATAAAAATAATACCACTGTGTTGTTATTTCATCACTTTGCCCCCCCCCCCCCCCCCGAAAAAAATAAAACAAATATAGTTATGCTGAGAGAATGTAAAAATAAAAGCTAAAAATTCAGTCATTGAATTCCATTGGTGATAGTGTAATGGGTAACTGAAATGGCAAATGTATTGGCTCACAGGTGCTTAGTTTCATAGACTACCAGCTTTGGAAACGAAAAGGATTTCACTTCTGTGCTCAGTTGTATATATATATATTTTTTGTTCATCCAAAAAAGGGGATTTCAAAGCATCATGTTCTTATTTGAGGTATACAACATTTCCAATTTCCTCACAGTTCATCTTAGAGATGCAGAGGGAGAGGAAATGGAGGGAAGAAGGAAGGGGGGAGAAAGAAAGGAGCTCACAGATCATAACTATTACATGGATGAGTATGACCATGCTGTTTACCCTCATTCACCCTGAAAAATCAGTAAGATCCCTTTTGCCTCCCAAAACATGGTTATACAGTGAGTGAGAAAAGGTGGAATTCTCGTCACTGAACTGTAGGCCAAATGCATTACTGTCTGCCAAGTGTTTCACAACCTCACAACTTTCCTTGTAGGCTTTTACGGAATGCTGTGTACTAGGTAGCTCTGCAATCTTGTAGTCAGGAACTTCTGTTGGGATTGTGGCATGTTGGAAAGCATGGTTTTCAAAGGCTGCAAAATAAATAAATAAATAAATAAAAATAAAAATAAAAATAAAAAAGAAGGCCATTAATCTTTTCTGTATCCCTTTTCCTAGTCCTTTTTTTTCTTGTGTGTGAGTGTGCATTTTGCCTGTGTTTTTTTCTGGGTTTTCACTGGTGTGAAAGATTACTATTTTACCATGCTTACTGACTCAGTGGTATAAAGCGGAACTGCTACAAGTGTATGCCATAGTGGGACTTAATTCAGTCTGTTTGTGTTAGCTATTTACTGCAGTGAAGATGCAAATTTCGTAGACTTTTTTTTTTTTTTTTAAGTGCAGATCTGTCTTGTGTCTATACTTAACAGTCATACAGGATCCATTCTGTGTACCACTTGTGAGTTAGTGTGGTTTCCCTCTTGGTGTCAGGGAATTGATGACAACATTCTTGAGGAAAAGCACACAGAGATCCTCACTTGCAGTGTGTCTACAAGGTCCTCCAGACACTTTCCCTTTAAATGTTCCCAGCAGGATTCTGTTAGTAATGGCAAGGCAGTATGCAGTGCAGAAATCGGATTTCACTTATCCAGCATAGACATACTCAAATGGAATCAACTGCAAGGTGTCAGCACGTTACATGTACCTAGGGGCACAACTAGCACAATGTGTGTTGCTGGTAATCAGACTGTGGTCTTGAAGTCCTAGGACTGCAACAAAGCATCAATTCAAATTTCTTTGCCCTTTCAGGCACATTTGTAAGGTGGGATCTTGAAGACATTGAGAATCTGCCTACTTTGGGAGATTCTTCTTTTTTTTTTCTTACTCAGTAGTGGTGTTTGAAATTTTACAGGGTCATTTCTCGCGAAACTCAAGTTGTTATCTGAGAAGCACAGTCACATGCCCCACGTTCTTGTCGACGCCTTCGGAAAGGAGTTCTGGCAGAATTCAAAAGTATCCGAAGGTTTGTCCTGAGACCAATGCCATGGCAAAACAGTCCTGCTGGAAACACAAAAGCTGTGGAGGAGCCATACTGGCTGCAACATTATGAACATGTATGCAGACAGCATAGTGTTACAAAGCAGAATGACACGATGTGGAAACCTGTCGTGGTAGCCACATCTCTGTGATAAGAATCATTGGATCAGTACTCCTTTTTAGCAAAGTACTGTTCTGCTACTCCTGTCATTCTTTAGTTTTTCATCATGTTTTATAGACCAGCATGGTAAAAAGCATCTTTGCAGTACTGTCTTCCCATGGCTCCTGTTTTACTATGCAATCTTTCCATTGCATAGGGATATATTTTCAAATTTGCTTGCTGATCTGCTGCATTGAAGGATTTCTGTGATTTATGCAGCATTTTCATTAGACCTCCTTAATAAGTAAAACTCCCATTTTTCCTTAAAAGAATGGTTTTCAGCTTTTCATGTTAGCACTACCAAGAGATCCCCATTTTATTTCACATTTTAAGTTGAAACACACTACACTTTAGGTTCTTACAGTATTTTCATTATAATGCACTTTCACACTGTTTTCTGCACCTATGCATGCAGCTAAATGTATAGGAGTAAAGAAGGTATCATTGTAATGCTGTCTGACCATCTATGTGTGAAGGCTGATCTTAAAACAATGCCTCCTATTTTATTCCGTTGGCCCACAATGTCAGAGGTGGATGTTGGTGATGTGGCAGTAGGGACTGAACCTTCCTATCCATATTCCATTGCATTTTGTTGCCGTGTGGCTGACGGCAGCAGAAGAGCAGTTTGACAGAATGGCATCTGACGTGGAAGTTCATATAAGAAACAGGTGTCAATGAATTCCTTTACAAAGAAAAAAATGGCACTCTTTGACATCATCAACGCTTGATGAACTTTTATGGACACCAAACAGTGGACGTGAGCACAGTGGTGCAGTGGGTGGTGTGTTTCAGCAGTGACAACAGTGACAGTGTGTCACCTCTGCTGGTGCAGAGTTTTACAAGCAAAGCATGCAAGCTCTTGTTCATCACTGACAAAAATGCGTAGCTAATACTGGTGACAATGTTGAAAAATAGTGTTTTGTATCTCAGAATTCAATCTATCAATAATTGTTATTGTGCTCTTTGTAACTGTTGTCATTTCCATGGAAGTAAATAGGAGGCCTTACTTTCAGAGCAGCCTGCATAATATGCACAATCGTGTTACTCATGTTTTAATATTTCTCTTGAAGTTTTCTGATATAGAATTTTCCAGTATTGGAGAATTCATTGTGACCCTTAATAAGACATGCCAAATTATCATTACTGCTAATTACCTTCCATATTAAAAAAAAACAAAAAAAAAACAAAAAAACATGTTATTTGTAGTCTGAATTTTTGTACCTTGGATCTCCAGACAAGCAGTATTTTATACTGATTAGAAGAACCCTCTGTGAACGCTGGTGTGCTTTTAGATTGTGACTGAACAGATCCACTCACTTTCCCTTGAAAAGCTAAGTAGATAGCGCTTCTTGTCTTTTTACTTTATAATTTGTTTTCCTATCCTTCAGTGTTCTAATGGCTCTTTTCTGGATCACCTCTATTTCAATGTCTTTCATGGACATTGAGAACTGGACACAGTATGCCAGAAGCAATCATGCTAATGCTAAATGCAGAGGTTATGTAATGTTCCTATTTATACATCTGAAACTAGCATATTTGTGATTTTTCTCCTGCTACTGCACTAGGAAGTCAGATTCACTCAAATATCGATCGCAGTCAAGCCTGTGGTATAATCAGCAGCTGAAGAAATACACTCAATGTTCCTTATTTCTTAGCAAACACTGTATGATTGTTTATGTTGAAGTACGGCCTATTTCTTTGAGACAAGGTAGTTAAGCTGTTCAGATTAGAGAACTGTGTACTCTGTGTCACTTACTACGCTCCAACCTTCCTGTCTCTTATGAACTGTATCAGTGATAATTTTGCACTTTCTTCCAAATGGCTGGTAACAGTAGGGTGAGGCAAACCACAACCATCTGAAGAACCGAGAGGCACACAACATAATGCACTCCTGCACTTTTAGCATGTTTAGATATTTGTGTGGTTTGTAATGAGTTGTTGGTCAACAGCAGACTGTGTGTGGTATTCCATGTAGTGTTTTATCTGCTAAAATGCATTTGCTAAACATTCAATGTGAAGATTGTTTTTCTGAATTTTCAGGTTTTTTTGAAAACAGAATTTGCTTTTTATTTTTGCATTTTATAATTCCACTGCAGCAGAAAATTCTTATTCAGAAACTCAGAAAAACAATAAAAAACACTGAGGTTATTGATTGGGTTTGATGCTGTTGCTGTTTTTGTTTCATCACTTTTTGAAACTTGTACAGAATAACAGTGGGCTCTCTACTACAGAGCATTTGTGTGCATCAGCTGGCACATACTATTAAATGTCAGCTCAGAAACACTTCCAGAATCCACCAAAATATCTAAGGAGTAACCTGCCAGGCTGTTACAGATGAAGCAAGTTAAACGACAGCTCACTGTGAATCTGAGTGACAGGGTCTGTTTCAGACCCGCGGAAGTAAGGCTCCTCACAAACTCATTCCCTCGCTTCCTAGCACTGTGTTCCCAAAGTCCAACCAGCCCCAGCTGGAAGGACACCATCAACACAGGATGGTTGGGTAGAGACCCTTGCCAGCTCCTGCTGCACTGCTGCTGGAAGTTGCCCACCTCAAGTGCTGCTGGCTAATGGTGAGAAGCATCCCTGGAGCTTGCCTCTGCCAGGATCTTCCCCAACTTCCAGGATATTTTCTTCATTCAGGATCCTCAGCTGCACCTTTCCAGGGCTGAATGGTCTGTGTGCAGGAGAAAGGACATATGATTAGCCTCTTAATGATCTGCTCTGTCTCATGTCCCTTTACCAGTGGGAGGATTCAGGAGGTCCCTCTTTTTGTTTTAGACGAGGTGTTACCAGCATCTACTACTGTCTCCCCTAGCATCTGCAATTACCAAGCATCAGGCTTTTGATTGGAAGTGCAGAAATTCAGCCTTGGAAATCTCACATGCACATATCCACCTGATTATATGCTGCCTGGCAGCGTTCATGGCTAAGATATTTTTTTCACACATGGCACAAGCAAGTTTTTTTTTTTTTTTTTTTTTTTTGTGATTCAGAATGATTTTCGTGACTCATAGGCCCTTTTGAGATGTAAGTGTGGCTCCTGAAATAGTAAGCTGTGACAGAAAGGCAAAGCAGACAAAGTGGCTGGTTTCCTTTGAGAGTCTTGATTCCTGGTAAGTCACACTCGTTCACTCACAGCAAGTGCTAAAGTGCTATATTTTTGTAGGTTTTGGATTAGATGCAACAGACTAAAAAGTCTGAGCCTTCGAATGGGTTCCTTTTCTCAGTCCTCCACACAGTCAACACTGGAGAAAAACAGCACAGGCACCTACGTGAATTATCTGTGAATGCTTCATTTCATAGGGAAGGAATTTAACTAGTTGCCTTGTCAGAGCAAGATAAATGGATCATTGGAGTAACAGGCAGGCACCAAGAAAAAAAAACGTACCTCCTCTGGCTGTGTTGTTTAAGAAAGACATCTCTTTGACTCTACAGCCACATCACTTTTAATGTGTCTCCATCCTACACCTCCAAGGGCAGAACACCTGCTGAGTTGAGAGGGAAGAAAAGAAGCTCCCCTGCATTTCCAGGAGGAGTTTTTCATCTTTCACAATATCAGTACTAACTTCTTGTTTTCTTCTTAACACGGATGTTAGAGAAAATGCTCTGTTCTACCATTTGTAAAGTTTTTTACTTGCTAAAAAGCTGGAAAGTGAGAGAAGTAGCTTGTAGTTGTTGTAACAGCAACTGAATTCCACCAAAGGACCTCACTGCTTGGCCAGCATCACATACATTCCTCAGCCTTCAGTGGAGTCTCTGGATAGATGGATTCTAGGATAAAGTAGGAAAGATTCTGAGGCTGTAATATGCCTGGACTCCAGCACTGCAGCAATGGTTTATCCCCTTCACCATGTGGAAGTGGGTTGCCGATATCCAATGGAAAGCAACCATCTCAAGTAGCTACTGATCAAATGATTGGTTATGTGGAATCTGGGCTGTTCCAGAGATATGTGCTTGCCAACATTAGACTGTTTCAAACAGAGGAGTTTCCACATTCTGGTAAAGCATGCAAAAAGAGCCGTATGTACAAGAAAAATTTCTAAGCAAAGTTTCTGAATGGAGAGGTTCATGGACTTCCCAAGCTGCTCCTACTAGCTGTGTGGGGTGAGAGGTGGTCCTCTCCAAACTCCAGCCTAAAAGCGTGCCCGGTTGCTGAAAAATAGAAATCCCATTTACATTTGGGAATCCAGATGCATGCAGATGGATGAACTAATTAATTGTTAGTGACTTTGAAAAAATTATGGTTATTACATCTTCTGACTTTCCCTTATCTGTGTAACTGCAAAAGAATGTTTAACAAAAATAGTGCTCGTAATGAAGGCACCTTGACCACAATGGCCACAGGGTCAGCATCAGTCACTGCTGTCCTGGTTTCAACTGGGTAGAGTTAGTCGTCTTCCAAGTAGCTGCTATGTTGCTGTGTAATGGATTTAAGATGAGAATAATGCTGATAACACACCTGTGTTTTAGGTGCAGCGGGGCAGTGCTGCTCAGAGCCTAGGACATTTCTGCTCCTCACTCTGCCCTGCCAACAGTAGAGGAAATGGTCAACTGAGAAATATTTTAATCACAAAATGAAACAGGGAGTGATTACAGGCATCTGTGCTTTGGGCTGGATGATGGAAGAAGAGAGACACCAGATTTTGCGTGTATTAGTTATTTTATTATTGATAGAGACCAATTTATTTTTCCAGGGAGAAGACTCATAAAGAATATTTATATTGTCAAATAAGGTTGTATGATGAAGGACATAACCAGAAAAGCCAACTGGTATTTTATATTCTAGGCAACTTAATTGATACAGTTTTGAGATTGAGCAGACACAGATAGTGGTTAAACATTAAGCAGCTGACCAGCTGAAAATTGTTTAACGCTCAAGAGCAATCTCAGTTCTCATGCCTTCAACAGGAATAACAGCACTCACAAATATACACTAAGTAACTCCTAATCCCTGAATACTTTTGTTCACTTCCCACATGCTGCCACCTGCTCTGTTCAGAACTCATTTTGCTTTAAATCATGCTCAGATGCACCACCTTAAATAGTCTTGAGATTTTTTTTTAAGAGTGATAATGGGTTATACACTTTTACAATTTAAGTCTGCCTGCTAACAAAATATCCAATTTCACAAATGGCATAGCTGAGGTTGCACGTAGAGCTTAATTAGTGCTTTCTGAGCTGTTCTTTTTCCTGTTTTCTGACTTAGACTCCAGAAATTACATGTTTCTCTAATCAGCAATTCCTGCAGAAAAAAAAAATTAAAAAATGTTTTATTAAAATTTGATTATCAGATTGCTAGTAAATGTGTAGAAGTTACCTGGAAAAGGTTTTTATTAGGAGGATGCAAAACAGCTATACTAGCACTATGATTTCTACCACTAGAGCATTATAAGTGATTTATGAGGTTACTGCTTAAGATTTGAAAGTTTTCAGTTTGCATCCGCAAGAGGGTTCAAGGGCTGTGTAGGAAGACAAAACTGAGGTCACCCTGCCCTGCATAATGGAGTGGTCTCCACAATTAGCTGTTCTTTCAGCTAGTTCTTTCAGTTAATAAGTTGTCCTTTCATAATCACTATGTTCCCTTAGACTCAAAAGCTAGAGCAATTTCTGTCTTGTCAAGATCTGGCTTCAAATCACATGTTTGTTCCCCGAGCCATTTCAAGCCCCTAATTACAACAGTCCGTGGTTAGAAGAATTTAAGATTAAGATACAGATTTTTTTCATGAACTTGAGGAGAAGAGGAGAAGGAAGAAGAGAGAAATATATTCATGTCTTTCACATGGGAAATAAATTCTGTATTTCCTATTAGGAGTTCCATAAATGAATGCAGCTCTTGTAATGGAACTCTTTCAACCACCATCCACCTTTAGCAAGCATAGAAAAAGTTTGATTAAGACTGCATTTATAGGATTTATGGATGGTATGATGAACAGTACAATGAAGAAGGACCAAACAAACAAGCTGGCTTTTCTTTTTTTTTTTTTTCCTGAAAAAGGATCAACCCCGTGTCCTTGAATAAATGGGAGGAAAATTTTCCTTATTAAAACACTTTCTCCCTCAGAACTCTTAGATATAACTGCTTCTTCTCTCTTCCCCAGTTAACATCTGTATATGAAGAAGTATATTTGAGTAAGTGTCTTATTGTATATTTGAAATAACATTGTTTGATAGGTTAGGGAATGCTTTCTGCAGTAACAAATCACCCTCTAATTACTGATTGTATGATATATGTCTCCAAATCATTCTTCCATTTCACAGTAATATCATTTAAATGTTGTTTTGTTGTTGTTTATTTAGCTAACATTTTGGGAAACGTCAGTAGATTTTAATTCAGTTATTGGTAATAGGGAAGGTAAGTCCTCTTTTGTCTCAAATCAGGGCACAAAGTAGCTTTCAAAAGACCCTCAGAATTTCGTATGTACTAGATACTGGCATTTACAGGCCACCTCACTTCTTACACTGTTGTTTAATGGAGCTGAGCTGACTGCCACTAGTTGAAACCAAGGCCTTGTAAATCCAGTCAGTCCTCCTGAAGATTCACTAAACACTGAATGTTGCATGTATATTCAAGAATCTCAATCATCATTATATATATATATATATATATATATATATATATATATATATATATATATTTGGATACTTGCCTTCCTTATCATATCAGTATATTTTATTGAGTCATGACCTTGCTCTACTTAATCAATAAACAGAAAATGGAAAAGCACTTTGCAATATACTGTCTGTAACTAGATGGAAAGTAGAGTTGTTAATGCTGCTGGGATGGTACATACTGACTATTGCACTGAATGATCATTCATTGTATACAGGGAAACTCAGTAAGAAGTAGAAAAAGAGACATTCTGCATAACATAAACCCTAAGTATTCATACATTATGCATATACTTCAGTAATCCGTATACAACTGCCTCCATACAAAAGAATAAGCAGCAAAAATACTTCTAAAAAATCTTTTTGTTGAATAAAAAATAGTCAGTTGATATTCCATCTAGTCTTGTGAGTTAAAAAGAATTTTTTTTGCTTCTAATTTCCAGCCATTCGATCTCTATAAAAAATAAATATTTTACAACAGAAATAAAGGTTATATATCTCAGTATGTGCTCACTTCGGTAAAATACTTTATTTATTTCTACACAAGGTTTTTACATGACTGCTTTTGACCTGTCCAATTACTGATCGCCTTAGAAAGTTAGAGTTGACTATACTGTGTGTTTACATGGTTAGCTTAATCATATTTTAGCAACTATTCAAACCAGTAGGACTCAGTATTTGAAAATTATTACTCTTTTACAAAATCACAGAACAGCTGAGATTTGAAAGGATCTTTGGATGTCATCTGATCCAATCTCCCTGCTCAAACAGGGCCATTGAGAACACAGTGTCCAGGCCCATGTCCAGGTGTCTTTTGAAAATCTCTAAGGAAGAAGACCCCACAGCCTCTCTGAGCAGCCTATTTCAGTGCTCCATGACTCACACAATATGTAAGTGTTTCCTGATGTTCAAATGAAGCTTCCTGCTTTCCAGTTTGCACTCACTGCCTCTTGTCCTGGCATTATGCACAATTAGACAGAGCTTGGCTCTGTCTTTTCTACACCCTCACTTCAAGTATTTATAGACTTTTATAAGGTTCTGCTTGAGCCTTTTCTTTTCCAGGCTGAACAGACCCAGGTCTCTCAGTCTTTCCTCACAGGAGAGGTGCTCCAGTCCATCAGTTATCTCTGTGGGCCTTCCATGGACTCTCTAGCAACTCCTCATTCCTCAGTCCTCTTGTACACAAGACTCACACACTTATGACTCCAGTACACAACCTTGTACCCAAGCTGTGGCCCTACCAGTGCTGAATAGAAAGGGAAAAATAACCTTGGAGGAGAAAGCAGCACAATTCGTGTCAATATTAAGGAATGGAGGAAGAAGTTAGCTCATAAATTTAGGAATATTGTCATACTATATAGTCAATGGCAAATCCCAGTTAAAAGCTTAAAGACAGATAATCCTCTTTGTCTATTAAAACCTGGGGCAATTTTGTACTTATTTTTATCTAGAAACAATAAGCTTCTTCCTAATATATCTAAAACTATTATAATTCCAGATTTTATTCTATAAAATGTATTATTTTTAAGGTAACATAGCAGGAAGGATTTCCAATTCTAAAGATTCTATGATTCTACTGATATCAACTACCTGATGCCACCTCATGAAGTCCATGCAAGATCGATTTCCATCTTCAAGCTAGGTAGGATTCTTTAAGGAAAAGGTTTTTTCTTCTAATTTCTAGACTAAATGTGTTCAAAGACATCCTGTAGATGAAATGATCTATATCTCAGTTTAAAGATGAATTATAATTCTTCATGTACGCATGTTTCTTTTAATTCACCAGTATGAAAACACACTGATTTCTATTAATTATTAACTATAACAGGAATATTTGACTCATATTTTTTTATTTGTTTGTTTCAATTTGTGCAACACTAAAACTGTAGCTAGGTGTCTCAGCTATTATTACTGTGTTGCTGTTAGTGTTTTACAGGTTTTCAAATATAAACTTTGACATCAAAACTCACCCATTTGTATTTGCTTCAATTGCTACAGTGAGAACTGTAATAGAGATCTGAATGTTCCCAAAACACTGTATCAGAATATAGGGCCTCTGTAACTCAGTACTAGGCTCCTCATAGTATGCATACTTCCAGAAAGAAATGTGATGCAGGGTGGGATGGAAATTTCTGTGTTCAGTCTCCATTAGAGATGCTATATGCTGCCAGCATTGAAGAGGCTGCTGTAAAGGACAGAGCAGACAAGCTTTCATCTCTCCTGCTCAAGAGACAGTAGATTTGTGAATTGTGAATGAACAGTTGCAGTTTGGTACTGGGTACATGTACATCTGTCTTAGACTTTTTTGGTAGGCCGTATATATGGTCTTAAAATTTTGTGGGAAAAATTAATTCCATTTGCTTGAAAGAAGGTGAAGAAAGATGTTTCACTATTTTTATTTTCTATTTCTCATTATTGAAGCACTCAGAGCCTAGATGAAAATGGATAAGGCCCATAAGCATGAAAAAGCATACTTCCTGACCATGTCTTCAGAGACAGCACTAAGCCTATTTTATGCTGCTGCCCTCAGAGGTACAGTGCTGTGGCTACAGACGTGAGTCAGGCTTTCCATCTGTTTTATCCTTCTGCCTTGTGCAGAGGCCAATGGCACAGAAACAGGTCCTTTTTTTATTTGTTTAACTGCCAGGATGACAAAACAGTTGCGATTGCTAACATAATAAACATAGCTGAATGAACATAGAGCCATTTTGTTTGGTCAGCAGTGTGGGCTTCCATGACAACAACAAAAATGAATAAAAATTGAGGTTAACCAGTCAGATTTAAACAAATTGTTCTCATTAAAATGTATTTCATCTAAGGCAAACTTACCAATATTTCAGTGTCTGAATGTACACAAATTCACCTTCTTGAGTTCAGGCATTTCAAATGTAGGCCTGAAGAGTTGTACAGAGATCTGACTGGGCACTTGATAATGTTCAGGTTCATAGCAGCAAGGCTGTTTTGCTGAAATACAGCAGTGCCTATCAGTTCAAGACAAACTTTTTCATGGCTTATCCCTCTTATGTATTAATCATATTAATAGGTTGCTTGAATGAGAAGAATTAGGAAAGAGGCTGAGAAAGGAGATGATGAACAGAATTGAACTGAAATCATATTTCTAAATGGCTGTGCTCATGCTAATCTGTACAGACAGTTTTATGCTGTGCTTCTTCTGCTGGGGAAACTTCCATCATGCTCCAGCTACCGGAATTTCAACAGTAGCTGTAGTCTCATACTTTATGGAGAACAGTTACGTGTAGTATGAGCCATCTGCAGTGTCAGCCTAATGTCAGAATCTGCCCCTGCTGTCACTCAAGTGATAGCCTAGTTTTGTAAATGCCCCGCATGCAACCTAGCCTTTCCTGAAATGAACAGTTCAGTCTGCAGTACTGTCCTTATTATTCTGCTGGCTCCCTCAGGTGCAGACTGAAGCCTTTTAGCACTGCTGTCTGCTTTGGATGACACATGTCTGTGCTCATTTTGATCTGGTGTTGTGTCAAATGGCAAAAAAGTTTGTCAGAAAATAAATCCCCTTGTGTTCCAGCTTGTCCTCAGGTATCAGAGAAGGTGGGAAGGACTGGGCTGGATTTCTGAGTGACACCCAGTTTTGTCAGTAAGTCTGGTTGCATTCCATGTGTTGAACTATCCCAATTACAGACCTGCAAATAGCAGTGCAACCTAGTAGCACTGGACTAAACTAACACACATTCCCCTTAAGGACTTTGATCATGTTCAATGAGAAGTTTCACAGCTAGATTAATGAATGGTGTCTATTGAAGCAACAATGATTGAATTGCTGGTGATATAAATATATATACACTGCATGTGCAAGTACAAAGAATATGAATATACAGCCAAATGCAAATATATTAAATTATGAAATAACTCCACAGAGATTTCTATCTTCCCCAGGGAAGCACTCATTATAACCGCATATGAGAATTTACCCAGTAGGTGTCCCTATGGAGCAGAGAAGAGAGGCTCAACCCGTCAACCGATTCCAGTGATGCTGTCCCTCATCTGCAGTGGTATCTGCTCTAAAATGCCTCCTTTTTAAGCCATTATTATACAGTTTTCTTACTCAGGTGACTCAAGTCATACATCCTTTTTGTTGTCCTTGATGTAAACACTTCTTGTACTGCTTTTAAAGACATAAGTTAAAAAATTCAGGGCACTTGCTCAGTATGGGGTGGTTGCACTTTGGAGTTGGGTAGCCTTTGGAACTGAGGTGTGTTTTGGTATCTTAATGAGGTTACAATGAGCAAAATTCACCCAGGGATATGTTTCTGATTAAAAAAAAAAATTCTTGGCTTAGGTCAAAACTATGCAGTTTATCAGTTTTGTGGTACCATGTCGTTCCCATCTCTTCAGTGTTACCACAGAGCCTGGCTGCAGACCATCCACACTGTATCTCTTGAAATGAGCATCAAGCTCCTCTAGTGTTGCCAGCTCCAAGGCTCAGGTTGTGTTGCCTAGGGAACCATCATAAAACAGATTCGCTGTATAGTGCCCTGGAATTTTTTCCAACCCTGTACCTTCTTTAAGAGAGGGACATCCTAACATTTCCCCTCCAGTAGTTATTCCACCAGATACTTGTGAGATCCTACATGAACATCTACATCCAAGTTTCTTCTGAAGTATTTTTTTAGCTGCTTTATTGGTCTTTTGATACTGAACAAGCTGAAAGCATCGTGTGAAAGAAGGCATGTGAAAGAACTATGAAAAAACAGGCAGGTCTTCCTTGTTGGATAGGGTAATTTTGTCTCCAGCCTGAGTCTCTTGCATCTCAGCTCCTATCACTGCCTCTCACCCTCCCACCCACATGCAGAGCCCACTGCCTGCCCTCCTTCCCTTCCCGATGGTGCTGAGGCTGCTGCTGGGTGCCTGCATGGTCATACTGCAGCCATCACCCGGCTGAACAGGCCCCACTCCACATTTCACACTGTATGGCCCCCACCAACTCCTGCTGATTGCTCCCTGTCACTGTTTCCTCCCTTATGTACCCACACATGGGCTCCTTGATCTTACCTGATCTTATTCAAGGGAGGCTGGCTGACCTGCAGTTCCCCAGGCTGGCTTTTCCCTATTTCTGAAGGCAGGTGGGACATTTGCCATTATCCAGCTCTTGAGGACCTCCCCTGAGCCTCACAGTCTTTCAGAGCTCATGGAGAAAGTAATACAAGGGCATCCGTACATGCTGCAGCCCAACAAATCCTAGAGACGTGTGACTCCAGTGCTCCTAAGCAATTCTTGGCTCAACCACCAACCCTGATTGCTATTCTATGTGCTTCTTGAGCCCTGACACTTAAGCACAGGAGCCTGGAAAACCTTGCTGGTGATGACAAAGGTCCTATCTGTGTCTGCTCTAAGTCACGCATCCTATCCTGCAGAGCACCCACAGTTTGCTTGATCAGCCTTTTATGACTAATGTAACAATAGAATCTCTTGTAGCCCTTGACACCCCTTGTAAATCTCAGATACAGCTGAAATTTGTTTTTTTTTTTGACTCTGTACCTCCATGCCCTGGCAGCATTTCATGATTCCTCCTTTGCAGCTTCGAAGTCCCACAGTTGGCCTCCTGAGATACCTTGTTTTCCTGAGGACAGAACATTCTTGCACTTGGATTATGCAGTCCACAAAGGTCAGCTAGATTTTCTGGGCTCCTTTGCTCTTCATAGATCTTACCTATGGAATTCCACATACAAGTTCTTTGAATAAGGTGAAGCTTTCATGGTTGATGTGCAGTATCTGTGCTATTAATGACAAACGTGTGTTCTGTCCTTTTTTTGAGGGCTGGACCAGTAATAGTAACTGGAAAAGAATGCCATCTTCAAAAGATTGGGCTTTGCACTTTTCTGTTCCTGGAAGGAAAGAAGAACAAATTCTGTTTCTAAATAATTACTTTCTGTTTGTTCTTTTTTTTTTTTTCCCCTATATAATATCACTCCAATTTGTAGTGAAAAGCGTGACAAAAAGCAACAGCTATGCAGAACATTAAGACCAGTCATTACTTCCAAACAGGAAAATATAAGTGAATTTATTTGTCTTTCACAGGAAATTTCTCTGAAACAACCAATCAACTAATTTCCTACTATTATCTATACTATATTTATGTAGGAAATAGATCTGTGCTTTATGTTTTTTGGAGGGTCTGAACTTATACAGCCATTACTTAGATAATTTTAATTTACTAGGATTGAATAAAAGACACATAGAACACATGTAATTTGACAACTTGACATTGTCCTCCTTAATTTTATTTTTAACATAAAAGAAGACTGTTTTCTGTTTTAATCCAAGCACATAAATAATTGTAAAACGTAACCATTGAGCCTCTTGGTATTTTCGTTTGTTTGTATGTACATGACTGAAGTTGCACAGTTATATGGAGTTCATTAGATTTGTCATCTCATCATGAGATAGTCATCTCAAAAATGTTACTTTCCTAAAACATTTCTTTACTCAGCAAGACTTAAGGTAAAACAGGAAACTTCCCTTACCTAATGAGCTTTTTCTAAACATAATTTGGAATCACACTGACAGTTTCAACTAAGGCAAGGCTCTGAGAATTAACATAGTATAGGGCTTTTTTTGTTTTCTTTTGTTTTGTTTTTTTCCAATGAGTACACTGCATGTCCATTCACAACACATGTTTTATACTTGCAGTCATGAGGTCACACTCACCAAAGACTGATCTATCCTACCATCTCAGCTTCTGTTTCTCTTCCATGATCCAGACCTGCAGTGTCCAGATAAATATATTCTATCCCTACTATTTGAGACAAAGAAAAATGTCATCATTATTCAATTCTAGTGAGTATCGTTGTGAACTGTCACCTCCCCCCTGTTCAGGAGTGGATTATCCCTCTTCAGAGATCTTCAAACTTGTGTGGACATGGGCCTGAAAAGCCAGCTGTAGGTGAACCTGCTTGAGCACAGGGTTGGAGCAGATGGCCTCCAGAGGCCTCTTCCAACCTCAGTTGGTGATTGTGATTTTGTGTGATGGGATCTTTCCAGGTGGCATGGACCAGGTGAGGTTAGAAAGTTGTGTGCAGTAAAATAGAAGATCCTTTTTTTCTAGTTACGATAACATGAGACATGTATTTCATGACACATGGGAGCTCCAGAAGATGAACGCTATTGATAAAAACTGTAAGGTAATAAGGAATAAGTTGCAGGAGAAGGAACTAAGGACTGAATTGATAGATTATCTTTCAGGCTAGAGAGATATCAGCACTGGAACTGAGCTATTTCTTTTTGTTGCTTAATATTTCCATTTTGCACTTTTTCTCAGAAATTGTGATTGCCTGCTGATATTTGCTGACAATTAGGAGAAATTATGATTCTTAATAACAAAAGTTTATCATTCAGGACAGAGTGGACTGCATTATTTAGATAAATTCAATACAGATTGGGACTGTATGAGAAGGGGAAGATGATAGAAAATAGAACGTTTGTGAACCATTAAAGTGCAACAACCATGAATAAGACACAAGTAAGCATTGGATATGGCAAGAAATGTGTTTTCCAAGAGAAACGGACATCTTAGTGATACCATCTGGAAAGACCTTGACTCTATATACTGGTTATCAATTTCAGGAAGGTATTTCATCAACAGCAAACAAAATTTAAATTGGATATGTGGAAACAATTCTCAAGAAAGATAGCCACTGTAACCAGGTTGCCCAGAAACTATGATCTCCACTCTGGAGACAGGGAAACAACAACTGGGCATGGCTCTGACTGCCTTCTCAGTGGACTTTGTGTTGTGTGTGGAGTTTTATCCAGTTGCACCCTGTAGTCAGGTCCAGCACAGATCATGCAGTGCTTCTGGAAATAGAGACAATCCATTGCAAGATTATGACTGATTTGGCAAACCGAAAAGGGCAGAACTTGAAAGCTGTGATTTTGTCCCATTTTTGTCTATACCTGGCTGTTGACTATGGAGCATTATGCATCACTTCAGCTGCTGCCTGGCAAGGAGTTGTCGTAGTGGGCAGCATGAACACAGTGCCCAGGGGAGAACAAATGGAGGCAGCTGACCTGGTCACAGCAGTTGTCACAGCATGCAGCCCTGCATTACAGACCTCATGCTTTGTACTGGTCTTGGAGGCCTCAGGGCCTTGCAGTGTCAGAACTTTTTGTGGCAGGTCACTTCATTTTACTTGATCATGAAAGCAATTTCTTTAAGCGTTTATGATGAATTTGTTTTACTTCTGCATAGTAAAACCACAGTTTCATGCAGATAGCGGCAACAAGCACTTGCTCCGTGCAGAATTAGTTATTTTCACCTCTAACACAAAGACGCAGCGTAACGAAATGCGGGCCTGTTTTTATAGCAAAAGCCTTGAGAAATAAGACACAAGATGTGCTATGCTACTAAGTTGTACAGACTTGAGCTTGGCACTGGGAACCCTGCAGCTGTGAACAACTCAGCTAAAGAAATACAGACCCAGAGCTGGCCTGAAGTGTCTTTAGGGGTAATAAGGAGAGCAAAAACAAAAGCAGAAACTAACGTAAGAAAATAACACCATACATAGTAAACATACAAATTATCTCAAGTGGAGTTCCTCTTTGGACATAAACAAAACTTTGAGTATAACATCCCATTGGCTGCAAAAACACAGTGAATGGACACATCTCAGAGGGCCATCATGTTGGTCACAGAAGGGACGTAGAGGGGAAGAAGGTCTTTGTTTATAGCTGCACTGTGACAGTGCTGATAATGGTGCATGGAGAGGTCCCCAGCATGAGCTGAAGTGCCAGGTCATCCAACATCAGAAGCCTCCAGCCTCCATTAGGTAACTTCTGATTTATTTTTTTTTTTCAGTTTTTGGAAGCAGAGTCAAAAAATGGAGTCTCAATAAATCAGCATGATTGTACAAGGCTGAATTTTAAGTATAAACGTATTCAGATAAAGTTACTATCAGACTAGTTTGACTGATTACCAGCACTTCTGATAGCAGTATTTTCAGAAACCTGCTGCAAGATTAAATTATAACAATGTAACCATGGTAGTCATGATAGCATTCACACTGTTAAATCTCTGAAAGATTTGAATATCAGAGCATAGCACTGGAAAGTATATGTGTAAATGCTGATAAAACAAGCTGTAAAAGACATTATTTGTGGGAGGACGGTTTGTTCCTCAGATATTCCCAGAGATAATATTTACCTCTGGTTCCTGACAACATAAGCAATGGGCTGATATAGTGGTTAACTGTGGTGTTCTGTGAATTTTGGTGGTATGGCAATTGTTGCTGTTACGTGAGAGTGGATGGACGTGATGGGATTGGGCAAACAGCAAAACTTCTACCATGCTTTCATTCATGTTCAACTAATAAGCAATCTGTTAACTGTTACTATTCAAGCGCTAATAGTGGTTTAATACTTATTCCTTAATGCTTAATTCCACGTGCCTCTTTTCTGACACTGATGTTCCCAGTCTTTAGATCTCTGAGATCAAGATCACCTGGCTAAAGACATCATTAAAGAAAGAAAAGAGAAACAAATTTGGTTAGTTTGGTCCAAAAAAACACTGTCCTCTTTTTGTGTAGATGAGAAACAGTCCATTTTGTCCCTTCCAGAAACATCTCTTTGGTTTGCCAGAAGGGTGTTACCTATTAGAAGGCAGTTGCTGTATTCCTTCAAACAGCCACATCCTGAATGTCTTTGCCTCGGGTAGTCTCATAGCATGTCTTGCTGCAAGGCAAACAAAATTAAGTCACTAACAGCTCTTGATGCTGTAGGAGAGTGTTCCTTCATTAAGAAAGTGTGTTGAGCCATGCAGATGTTTCTGCTGAAGTAAGTCTGTGACTTACTTAAAAGAAGTTCAGCCCTGAGAAAAAGTAAAGTTTTGTCTAATTTGAAGCTTATTCTATGGCCAAGAGATTCAGTAAAAAAGGAGAGAATAAAAGCCCTCCTTCCCATCAAGACACATTCTCCAGAAATCACCCACGGTCTAAATTCAGAAGAGCTTGATGAAACTAAGTAGAACAGGAGCATGTAGAGCTTGCTTAGAATCTAATACACATTTTCTGTACTTATATCTTTTTTGTCTCTGACTCATCCTGTTAAGTGTTTTTCGTCAACCAGACAGTTATGTTTGGTGGGGAATAGGATACTCTGATTAGTTCAAAGACTGATGTTGTTCTTGTTTTTTAAGATCTCATAGAAGGTCAGAAAGTATAGTTAAAGTAATATTCCACTTCTTAGAAAAAGTTATTATTACACTTCCTAATAATTATTTCAACTTTGTTCAAACGGAGGGAGGAGACTTGAGTCAAACACATTTGTTTTCTACACAGAATGACTAGACCAGCTACAGGCAAGGGGATTTCAATTGTTAAGTATTTTAACATCTTTTGAAATTAAGGAAATTGGTTTAGATATCTTTTGACAGATGGCATACAACAGAGAAGCTAAATGGCATGTATGTTTTCTAGTCACACTTCTGAAATGTGAAGAATAAAATATCACTGTAATATCCAAAGCAGTCCTTTCATGACAAACCAAACAAGAAACTGTTTTTCCAGGCAGATGGCTTCTTTCACCTGGTAACTTAAATAGTGTTGAAGTTCAGTGACAAGTGCTGCAGGGGGAAGGCTTAGCTGAAGTCAAGAAATTAACCATCATGAAGCAGCAAGTATTTGGAGAGATTATCTTCAGTTTGGGGCTGGTAAGTCTTGCCATACTTCCCAAAGAATGAGAGCTCCATTTATAGCTATTATTTTAAACACCACTCATGTATATTGAGTTTTACTGCAGATTGGTTTGGGGCATAGGCAAGGGGAATGGATCACCTTGCCAGCTCTGCTCCTGCTGCCTGTCCAACCACCGGCTCTGTTGTGCCCACTCCAGACAGCCAGCACTGTGTTTGCTGCACAAACCGCTTCTTACAGCCTAGCAGAATCCTTTGTTCATTGCTCATCTTGTACCAAAGTCCAGTAATAGGTGCTCTCCCTAACTCTGGTGTTAATTGGGGTGCATTCCTAAGGAGAGGAACTGTTTCACCATTTAACTCTTTATTTCCTTTTTTTCTAGTTCAGTGTATGTTTCAGTACAAGATCCCTCATTGTCTGAAGCTTTGCTTTGCTCAATGAACTTTAGTCCAGGGTGAATTTCTGTGCTTTTCAAAAAGGGCTGTACTGAAATGGCTCAAATGAATTGTATTGTGCATATATATATACAACAAAATCACCACAAGACCTTCATTCTAACCTCTTTCTAAAGGGTTGCTTTTCTTTTCCTTCATCTTTCAGAATTTTCTATAGCTAAGGTAGTTAAAGATCTGGAGTACTCCTTGAAAAATTACTTTGGAAAATGGTATCACAGCTAATTAAACCATTTCTTCTTTCTGCCAAGGCAATTGCAGATAAGTGAGCCTTTCAGATTAACTAATGGCAACTAGAGAAAAAAGTGTATATTTGATGTCGGGATAAAAGCAGTTTTATACAGAAACCCATTTTACACTTTTCAAAGAGTTATACAAGTCACAGTAGTAAGAAAAAGAAGGAAGGCATTTTCCCATAATCTTATCTCAGCCATCATATTGATCCAAGACCAGCTAACCAGGAAGAATATTTCCTGCTCCAATTTTGTCAGACAGAGCCACATAGTCAGAAACGTTTGGGTGCACTTTCTGTACATGTTTTTATTAACTGTTACAAAGATTATCTGTAGATTAGATTTCCAGTTGTTTTCTTACTAAGTGGGAGAAAACCAGCTCCTTCAGCTGCAAGCTGCTGCCAGCCGGCGGGTTTCAGGACTTCACCTTCCTCCTGCCCTTCACCTGTAAGATCTCTCAGCACAGCAGCACTCCTGAGATGCTTCTGGTGTCAGACACAAACCTACTGAGAGCTCACTGACCCCAGATGCATGTCAAAAATGAATTGGCCAGCTTGAAGAGGAGTACCTGTGAGCTCCATGGGTTGAGTTCCCAGCAGTGCCTGGGAAAGGGGCACAGGCTCACTGGTTGTGCAGGTGCTTTTATCTTGTTCTTTGGACTTGTTTGGTCAGCTCTTTTGCAGTTTACCATCAGAACTGCCGTGTAGATACGAGATTAGAGATAATCTGCTGCATGATACAATAGCTGCAGTTTAAAGCAAGGATTAATTTTAACGAGTTTTCTGTTAGCATCGAGTTGCAGAATGGCAAGATTATTTTGGCAAGGTAATTGTTTTGCGGGGTGAAAGAGAGAGCGAAACTGTGAATGATGACAATTGCAGAGTCTATGCAGAAGTTAAGCTTTTGCTGTCACCATGGTTACTTACTTCTAAGCCAGAAACAGGGAGGGAACATACTGTTTATTTCCTGGAAGCAGCCCATCCCATTGAAACTATGCTATGTTTATAGAATTAGCCTTGCCCAGGCAAATCTATTCAAATGAGTGAGCCTGCTTTAGATGTGGAAAAAAAAAAAAACAACAACAATAACAAAAAAACAAAAAACAAAAACAAAAACAAAAACAAAAAAAAACTCCAGAAATTAATCATAATGCTCCTGAAATTGGAACTGATAACAAGAGCAGAATAAAATGAACACAACCAGTTACAGCTTTTTTTCAGTTGGCACAAGAATAATTTGATTGACCCTTTTGCTTTCTAAACTCCTTGAACCATGCAGGCAAGGAGCTCTGTGTGCAGCTGGATCCACACCTAGTCCCAAACTTGGTTAGTGGTTTATGTCTGAGGGCTTGTATGTGCACAATCAATCTAAGATACAGTCTTAGGGAAGCTAACAAATCTTACAGTCAATCTAAGATGTGATCTTAGCAAGGCTGACCAAGCATAAAACAAACAATTAGTCACTTACTGAGGATCTGTATTGGCAACTTGTCCTGACATTAAGTTGTAAAGGATCTTTGTTCAGACATAACCTCAGGAAGCATTTCTGCTTCAGAGATCCTGTATTGCAGCCCACTACCATGCAGAAGAGCTCAAAGGGGCTTTTGAGCTGCATACAGCTGATGGGGTGAGATGATTGACTCATAGTCAGATGTCACTTTTTAGGTGCATGCTCAAATGGTCCTTAGCTGTTGAATCAGTTATCTGCCTCAGTTCTTTCAGACGCTGTCCCCAACAGTCCCCCAAAGTTTGAGACCGAATTGTGGTCATTAATCTGTTTTAGCAAGAGTGTTATCAGTACTGTTGTCTGCCTGTGCAAGGCCCTATCTGCGAGGCCAAGTCAAAGGATGGAGCTGAAGGAGGGAGAGGTGGGAGCAGAGGGAGCGCACTGTCACACCAGGCCACGAGGAATATTTAAATTCATAAAGTTTATGGTGCACAGGACATTTTCTAGGACTTTTGTGTGTCGGTTCTTGTAGCTGATTTTTATACTGGGAAAAAAAAAAAAAGATAGTAAATAAATTAATGTCTGGAAATGATGATTAAGAGAGTGTTCATGCAAACAGTATTTATATCTTCCAGCCAAAATAAAGACTTTTTTTTTTCTCCTCTGTCACTTGCTCAAATTCTAATCGACTCACTCCTTGTTAGGAAGAAATGGAGCTGGTCTCAGAAAGGAGCTTCCTCCTACCTTTATTCTTGAACTTAAGAAATTCCTTGACTCCAATTTCTCAATAGCTTCTGGAAATTCCAATCCAAAAATTAAATCTTCACTGAAAGTTTCAACCAATTCAGGCAAGTACCAACAACTTCATATTGCAATTGCATCATCAGTTTATTTGCTTGTCTTTTGAGTACCTTCCCAACATGAATGTCTGAAACTTAGTAATAAATAACATTGCCATCTTGCTGTATAATTTCCTACTTAGTTAAGAAATAATTTATAGAGGAGAACAAGTTACCTTTTACTGTTTCTTGTTCAAACAGCTATATCACATAAATCATTTCCTACTAGACCACACTGGCAATATGTAAATGATGGCTGCACAAAATGATGCAAAGCTAAAATATGTCTAGGTCTGTAGAGAGATATGTTGTCTTTTATTAGAGAAAAATTCAGCAATCAACCAACAGAAATGTCTGCCATGTGATCATCAAAACTGGTCCTCCTCTTATGTGTTATATTTAAACCAGGAAGAATTGGCAGAAAGGATTTTGCTGCCTTAAATCCCACTCCTACAAAGTCGTATCATATATCTGTTTACAAAATATGATATATCTCTTTACAAAATATGATTTGCTCTATCCTCATGCACTTGAGATGACAGTACTGTGTTCCATACACAGTTTATTTGAGTGATGTCCTGTCCTCCTACCTGCAGGCCTTCTGCAATTCAAGAAGCACCGTGAATCAAACTCAGTCATCCTTGGAAAAAAAATATTATTTCAGAAATTAAAAGACTGGCCATTTCAAAAAGCATTAAGAATATATATATTTGAAATATTTCATGAGATACCACCATATTTATTTTGTGATAACAAATATTCATTTTACCTAATTGTAATATCAACAATTTTATTTGTACATCTAACATTAATTTTGTCACTCTTATGCTTTCCACTGCCTAATGGAAGAGTTCTTGACAGCTGAATATTGCTGGTGTAACTAACCCAGTCACCCCATTAAGTGTAGTTAATGCAAGTGACTCATGAGTGGAACTGAGAACAAAAATGAACATTTTGTCTGCTGCATCTCCTCTGAAAAATGAAGCAGCAAGAAACTATCTTTTGTTTTAAGACAGTCTTAGACTTTAGCTATAATGGTTCAACTTACAACACCTTCCAACAGCAAAGAACACTGATGCCCACCCCCAGTGTGATGATGCAAATATAGAAATACTGTTCTGCTGTTGCCATAGAAATGATTTTGGATCACAACAAAAAATTACTGGGGAATTAAGAGAAGATTTGACTGATGCTGTTAAATTTAATCTACTTCACTTTCAATGCATGAAATGCGCTCATCAGAAAGAGTAAGTCAAGTCTTCCTGCATTAAGCCATCAGTGAGGACTGTCAGGATAATGAAAAGTTGTATAGAGTGTGACAGAGTCTCTGCCATCCAGAGGGACCTTGACAAACACAAAAGGTGGGCCCATGGGAACCTAATGAAGTTCAACAAAATAAAGCACAAGGTTTTTCACTTGGGTTGGAGTAATCCCAGGTACGTATACAGACCGGGAGAAGAAATCCTTGAGAATAACCCTTCTGAGAAGGACTTATGGGTCCTGGTGGAAACATGAACCAGCAGTGTACTCTTGCAGCTCCAAATGTAAATGGTATATTGGGCTCTATCAGAAGAGGGGTGGCCAGCAGGGACAAGGACTTGACTGTTTCTATCTACTCTGCTCTCATGAGGACCTATCTGGAGTACTGCATCCAGGCCTGGGGCCCCCAATACAGGAAAGATGTGGAGCTGTTTAGATTGGATGTTAGGGGAAAGTTCTTTTCAGAGAGGTGAGGTGGTAGAACATGGTGCTCAGAGAGGCTATGGATACCCTATCACTAGAGGTGTTCAAGACCAGGTTGGATGGAGCTCTGGACAATCTGGTCTAATACGAGATCTGGAGGTTGGTGGTCTTGCCTGTGGCAGCAGAGTTGAATCATGATAATCCTTGTGGTCCCTTCCAACCCAGGCCATTCTATGATTCTATGGTTCTGTGATTCTATGGCAACTGGACTGTACGTGTGGGTGGTGGGGAAGTTGGGTCAGCAGCAGGAGAGACAGCCTTCTTCTTGGACTTCTTTGTAGATGCCACTCCCTGATACAGATGCTAGAAAAATAGAAGCATGGCTAAAATAACAGAAACATCCCACTCCACTCTGCTGACAGCTTTTGCTCCATCAGAAGATGCTTCCTTTGGATCAGCTGCTGTGGGATTTGGCTCAGAAGTGAGAATTTGCTTCAGAAGTGAGTATTTATTATATCAGTTTGTTGGGTTGGAAAGTGGTTTAAACAAAAATCTTCCTTATCTGAGAGCTGAGACCTCAGAAGCAGGAGCCTTTCCTGTGTGAAAGCTTTACACCAGAAACATGACTAGTTTGGATAAACAAGGTTGTTACCATTTGTGAGCAAATACCTTTGTGAATCACAACATTATGCAACACTATGCTGACACGCAACACATGCCCATGAAGACTCCTCTGTGGAGAATAAGTTAATTCTAAATGTGAACAATTGAACAATGTTCCATGGTCAGAATAATCACTAGTACAATACAAATTTAAAAATGAAAATTTCATAGAACATTGGATTGAGTGCTGAACTCCCATTGATTTTTATACAGTTTTTTCCCAAGAAAACCCATCCATACTTCCCAGAACAAAAAACATTGTGCTGTGCTGTTCTACGAAGCACTGCTTTGATAGGTCATACTAATCGAAACAACACACCAGTGTGAAACGTGGCTTATTGTCAGAAATTACTGGTCAGAGTATGAAATTAATTATAAAAGGAATAAAGAAAGAGTTCTGTTTCCAGAACTGAACAGTGTTCAGATTTCTAATCTCAAGCACTAATGGTTGTAACTTGCCCTGCTCATGACCCCTCTTGTATGCACATGTCTCAAGAAGACACACTCCCAAGTGATTCAGGAACTTCTAAACCAGAAAATACAATCCACCTACCCTCCATAGACTAAAATATAATGTTTTTGATTCTAAGTGTTCAAATGATGAGCATGGAGAACATTATGTATTTTTTTTTTTAGAGCCTTTTCTGGAAAGAATGCCTTCTCAGGGCATTATTCATCTTTTCATCGTTGTTCCTTTTGCTGTCATTGTTGACATCTTTCTTCTAAGAAGGGGTTTTGCTTTCCATGAATTTTACCCCATAGTGAATACATCAACTAATTTTTAGCGTAATACATTTCATCAGTCTGATGTGTGTGGACACCCATGTGCAATCCTCACAGATTTTCTTATAGATTTGCTCAGTCTGTGCCTAGAAATGTATGTATCATCAATGCGACAGTAATTTACATTTTTTCTACTCAGAACTTAGATCACTGTAATGGAGAGACAATTCAGATATCACTCTCAGTAAAAAAATGAACAAACAAAAAAAACCACCTGGGTCTGGCTGGGATGGAATTAACTGTCTTCATAGCATCCCATATGGAGCTGTGCTTTGGATTTCTCTCTGACACTATCAGTAAGATACCAGTGTTTTGATAATTTTTGAACAGTGCTTGGACACAAGGAGAGGCTTTCACTCTTTCTTACTCTATCACTCTTCAAGAAGCAGTCTGGGAGGGGACACAGCCAGGAGAGATGACTCCAACTGGCCAAAGGGATCTCCTATTCTGTTTGTTGCAGTGCTATTAATAAAAGCTCAAGGGAATGAGAAAGAAGGGCCATTTTTGATTGTGTTTGTCTTCTGAAGTGATTGCTTGACAGAGCCCTGCTTTCCAGGGAGCTGCTGATCTCCTGTCTGCCAATAAGAAGCGGTGAATGAACACCTTGCTTCTTGGATGCTTGCTTCCAACTTTTGCTTTCTGTTAAACTGTGCTTTTCTCAATCCACAACTCTTCCTCTACTTTTTCCCCTGCCTGCAGGACTGGGGATTGAGTGTGGGGTTGTGTGGGTATTAGGCGGTTAGCCAAGGCTGACCCACCATGGAAAAACAAGTGCTTATTTAGACAGAAGATAGCACGGGAAGTCAATATTACTCTTTTTCACTTGCTCTTGTTCTTGGCTAACTGAAGATTTATTTTTTTTTACCCTGACGCACACCTGCTTTTTTTGGCTTTATCTACTAGGGGCTCAGAGGCTCTTCTGCAAAGCAGCTGCTGAAAACTTTCATTTTCAGTGGAATGTCATTTGGTGGAAGCATTTTTCCTGTTCACTTTCTTCCTTTCCTAATAGTTCTGTGCTGGTTTTGTAAGACTACTATGTAAATTCACATACTGAGATTAACATATCCTCAGTAATATTGGGTGAGGCACTGGAAAAGGCTGCCCAGAGAAACTGTGTGTGCCCCATTCCTGGAGGTGTTCAAGACCAGTTTTGATGGAGCCCTGGGCACTGGTGAGGGGCAGCCCTGCCCTAGGCATGAGGTTGGGGCTGGATGGGCTTTGAGGCCCCTGCCCACCTAAGCCATTCTGTGATTCTGTGATAACAACATAGAATCCTTTTCTTAGGTGTGATTTACATGCCATTTGTGCATTGGTTTTATTTTTAAATTCACACAAGAGAAGGCAAGATTTCTGAATGAGGACCTTAACACTCATTTTTTAAATGCACACCAATTCATACACTACGTATGTGAAGCACTACAGCTACCAGTGCAGAGCCCAGGCTGGGAGGGGTGGCCTTTTAACCCTTCCCTAAAAGCAGCTTCCACAATTAAAAGCAGAGCTCCTGGCTCAGCTGTTCACAGTCAATCCCAGCCCCTCTCCTGAGCAACTTAACCTCTCTCTAGAAGTGCAGAATACCCACACCTTTGCGCACAGGTCAGGGAGAGCTGTATCCTTATGAGACAAAATCTGGTGAAAACGAGGCTCTTTCAGGATACATAGCCCGGGGCCTTGAGGTCACCTGTGGTTTTACAAGCCTCTATCAGCACTTAGGACGAGGCCGAATTCCAAGCCAACCTTTTCACTTTGTTACAGTGACACCTGGTGTCGTAAGGGGATATCTTCTAGAGAGAAACGTTGACAAGCACGTTGACAGAGCCTCTTTGTTCACGGATGCGCCACATACCATCAGCAAGCACAATTGCTGGCTTTTGGATGTAAGAATTTGTTTTATTTTCAGTACTGTTTTTTTTTTTTTTTTAGTTCCGCATTTCTTAAAAAATAAAAATAAATTAGTCTGAAAAACTTCTACTTCAGTTTACACGGTCACCAAAAAATGTTCTTGTAAGGCACTGAGTTTGGATTTAAAATTTTGGGGTTCTGCTGACACTTTCTTGCTCAGCTGCCTGCTGTGAAACTTTGCAGCTCCTATGTCCCCTCATATATCTGTCTTAATTCACACATTACACTCTGGATCAGGAACTGCCATTCAGATTTGGGACCTTGTCGTCTGTGGAGTATCAAAGCACTCTGTAAATAAGAACATGCAAGTCAAACAAAACTCAGTCAAAGTAAAATGTGAAGTCCAGTGGGCTATCTCACTGTGAAACCCATTAGAAAACATATATTTAACCACCAAGATCAGTAAATCAAGTTTTGTTGTCACGCAACTTATCTTTCCCAGGTGGAGAATAATATGACTCAGTGGTCTTGTTTAAGAAGCAGCTTTGTACACAGCAGAACTTTGCTCAGTAGTGTTGACAATTACAAGCATGGCTTAAAGGGATTTGGGGGTGGGGGGAGGGGAATGGGGGGGAGGGAGGACGTGTTAGGGTTGGAAACACCATCAAATCACAGTGATAACTCTGTATTTTATCACTGTTATGACCTAGTGTCAACTTCAGGAACTGGATTAGTAATTTTCTTTCTAGGTAATTCCTGTTTGGGCCCCAGGAGAACAACTACACTGCAGAATCTGTCCGTTACAAATTGCTTTCATTTTCACCAAAAATTAAGAGAGCTTAAGCAGTAACAAGGTATTTCATTCTTCAGAGCCTGCTTGCAAATCTCATTAAGAAGGCTAGGAGGCAATAAACACTACTTGTTGTCAGATCAATTATGCTAAAGCAGTGGGTTATTATTTGGATTAATTTCCACACGCATTACAATGACAGCTGGAACCTGTGAAGATGAAGAGAGGCGGCTGTGGGCTGTGTGAACCTCTGTATTTCCATGCTCACAAGCTCAGCACTGTGTTTATTTCAGTCAGTGGCTTTTTCTTTGTTGTTGGTTTTTTTTTGCCTCCACAGGGCATTTTGGACAGACCTGGCTCAGGAACTTTGCCTGACACCCTCAGATAATTGGCAGACCCTCTTCTCCATTCAAAGGCTAGAGGCATAAACACTGTCCTTCATTTTGTGTTCTCATTAACAGCAAGCCAAACTTATACCCTCAGAGAGAGAAAACTCTTCAAATTCTAACCTCTATAGAAGAGAAGTCTGGGCTGCAGCATGCTTGGAGTGGAAGGAGACAAGAACAGCCAATGAGACACGTTTCTGAAGTATGCTGGGCAAGCACTGCAGCCCTTTTTGTGTCAAAGCCAGTCGGCTGCTAATGGGATTTTTGGAAATAATGTGCACAGACAGCCATCTCCATTGTTAGGCTTCCACAGTCCTTAGGAGAAAGTTAAGCTGCGGGGGTGTGAATGGAGCAGCTAGCTGAATGCAGTGATTCAACTTGTAACTCTGTCCCGATGCAGAAGAGAACATAATGTTACAAATGGTCATAACTATTCATACCCAAATGCAACCCAAGCTAACACAAAGACTGTAGAGTATAAGAAAACTTTCTGCTGAAACAGTAACTTGTGAGGGTCCAGAAATTGTATAGCTCTGAGATGTCTTAATCTTCATGTTACATTTTCCCAATGAAGAATATTATGGCATAATGGCATCAGATCTTAACAAACTTTAGATACTTATTATGCCAAATTCCTCATTAGTTTGGTCTTTCCAGAGCACACTTTTATAGCATATATAGAATATGTAAGAATATATTCTACCTTGTTGCCAAATGATGCAGGTACAAGCTTGTTTCATTCTGGGAGGTTCAATCACTGACTTCTTTTAAAATAGACTCAGCCACTACTGAGGAGTTACTGCCTGTGAGTATGAGACATTACTTATTGCCAGAGAAACTCTAAAAAATCTTTGTTGTGTAAGCAATAGCAAATCTGCTGTTGGTGAGAGTAGATTTTACCTGCTCTTATGGGGTTTATTTTTCCTGGGAAATGAAAGGTTTAGGGTTATTCTGCACTTCTCTACAATAACAAGAAATACCATAGGGTTATTTTAGGTCTTGCCTGAGAAGTTCAGATTCATCTTACTACACAGACACCTCACAAACTTCACTATTTCTAAGGAAGCAGTTCACTTCATAGTTGTGGCATCACTTCTGTTGTTGCCTACACAAAAACCTGGAGAAATGCAGTTACAGCTCAAAGGCTGTATCGATTCTCCTTCAAGCTAACAATTTGCACAGTGCAGAAGAAGATTGTGAGAAAAAGGAATAAACAATGAGAAAGTCTGTGAGAAAGAGCAATTCAAACTGTCACATAATTACCCTGCAGACCTTGCTTTAATAAATGTTACAGGTTTCACTATTGCTACGCTTACAAACATGTAAATTACAGCTAATCTTCATAGACTATTTTCACACACTATGTCACACTTGTTCACAAAGTATGCAGGAAACAGCGAGAGAAGTGCTGGGAATTTAAGCATGACGAACTTGAGACTCAGAAATGCTAGCTGTCCTAAAAAGAGACATTTAAAGTGAGTGCTACTGCTCAGGAACATGCATAACCATTTCATACTTTTGAACTAAAAAAAAAATGGTCTTCTGTTCTTCAGTTCTAAGAATACATAAATGAACAAATAGATAATCAAGCAACCACTAGGAACTGCTTCCAAAGCTATTTCAGTTATTTAATTACACCTTTGTTTTCTAAAGTTCTGTCAAAGCTGAATGGAAATAAAGACGATGCACAACTGAAATTCAAGTCAGATTCTAACGTACTGGATAAGGTCTTCAACTCTTTCTTTTTCAGATCTCAAATTCAATTCTTTTTATCAATGACTGAGCTATGAGTTCTATTTGTGAAGTTAGAAATATTAAATTTCTCACCGATTTCTGTAGAAAAAATAAAGCAAACCCTTCTGTGATTTCATCTTATCTGTTTTAGAGACTCCCAACAAAAATATCCACTACATGAAACTTGGCAAGCATTTCATTGCTAGCCTACTTCAGGTGCTTTGTCTCAGAACACACTATCTATCCCTAGACAGATCTGTCTCATTTCAAATACTAGCATGTTTTCAACTGTTCTGAGAACAAGAACCTTGATTCCCTAATTTACATACTAGTGTATGTGATGAGAGCATTTATGTGGAACATGTATTTTCTTTTTTATATATAGCTTTGTCTCCTTAAAAGCTTTCAACTAAAAGGCAGGCCGAAGAACGAAATAAAACAGACGCTGACAGTGTGCATGACCAGCTCCCTAAACGTCTTGTCATTAAGGTCCCTTAATGCTACTTAGAATCCTTTCCTCATTAGCAGCTTAAGTCAGAGTGATGCTTCCTATGAGGAAGTTTTGCATTTTCTGCCAGAGTCCATTTATTTGTGAGAATTCCTGACCAAAGAAAACACGTGTAATTGTAGGGCTAGAGGGTTACTAGGTGGCTCACTTTTGACTACCTGCTATTTTTTCCTCTATTTTCCTTGCTAATGCTATGATTTGCATCTCAGCATCCAAGAACGTGCCCATTATAGGGTGAAAACTACTTAGCCTCTTCTTAATTAACTAGTAGTCCTATAAACCTTCAAAGGCTGGTATTATATGCTTTGGAGGAATATAGATTAATCAACAGCCAAGAGAAGAATAGAACAGCCCAGCCCCATGCAAAACTGGCAATACTTTTTACATCACGTGATACTTTAAAACATTTGAATATGTCTC
Source organism: Callipepla californica brunnescens (assembly GCA_023055505.1). NCBI lineage: Eukaryota > Metazoa > Chordata > Aves > Galliformes > Odontophoridae > Callipepla > Callipepla californica. The sequence continues at coordinate 1,073,670 of JALIRH010000031.1, read as the reverse complement.
AGAGATTCCTACAAAATTCGAAGATTGATAGGAAATAGTGCTAGGAAGCAGCAGTGTCCATAAAGGTCTCTCCTTATGCTGTGAAGAATCCAAATTCTCTGACTACATCTATACACGTGGGAATTTTGTTTTCCAGAAACCTGATGAAGTCAACAATGACAAGTTCTATGATAAGCATTTCCCCTTGTGAAGTGAGAATCATCTTGCATGCCTTACTCACACATCAACAGTCCATTACCTAATTAATTACTATCAGTGGTGAGTCACATTATATGAGAATTGATAACACTTACAAGAACAATTAGTTAACAGGAACCCAACTGTATCAGCAGCATCGCTCCATCTTTATTCTTCAGATGACTAATTATAAACATCCATCATTCCCTTCTTCACTAATGTACTAGGCATCTACCCACAATTCTCAGTAGAATTCCTGAAACCTCTATGTCAGTCATCCTAGACAGATCCCTTAAATAGCATCTCAATAGACTGCACTCATGGTGATAGCATTTCCCCTCTTTCTCAGTTTACAAACTCACTGTACTCTTTGTAAAAGAAGAAGTAGGAACCTTTCAGAATTCCAGTTAAAAATAATAAATAAAATAAAATAAAATAAAATAAAATAAAATAAAATAAAATAAATAAAATAAAATTGAATGATGATTTCTATTGTGTAACTACCCTGAAGGTTGTCTCAGAAATCAAAAAGCCTGTTCAGACTGATCATAGAATGGCTTGTGTCAGAAGGGACCTTAAATATCCAATCCCTTGCCCTGGGCAGGATTGCCTCATCCCACCTGGTGCTGAACACTAGCAGGGATGGGGCATCCACATCTGCCTCGCCACCCTCTTGAATAAAGAATTTCCTTCTAGAAATTGATCTTTCATTTGATTTTCTCATCAAAATATAAAGGATCAGTATTTAAAGAGGTTCTACCCCCAGAAAATCCTCATTTCAACAAGTACTTCACACACACACACAGAGACCCAACAACAACAACATCTTGCAATTCTGAGTTATTACTTGTCTTATAACATTTTACTCTTAATTCCAAATATATTCTGACTTCTGTTAAAAATAAACAAGAAAACAAAGGCTGTTCTTTTTATTCCCCTATTCCCCTTCAGTAAAAAGTGGAACTCCTTCTTTTCCTGTAATAGCATACATGAACACAGGAGTTTTACAAGCTGAATCACACCACCACTGTATGCTGTTCTAGTTGCAGCAGACATTTTTAGTAGTGCATCTTTTAACCAGTTAAGACCGATGACCAGACATTGGCCAGAGCCAAGAGCTGTCTCCAGAGAGTGTCTCTGTTAGACTAAAACCTGCACTGCAGTTTTGTTAAGCCCCAGCAGTTTCATCATGGTCTTATTGTACCAGGAGCTAATATCTTGTAGTAGCAGTGGCATCAACTACCCAAGTAAACTCTGACTAGACAGTTATGCAATGTAATTATATTAATTTCAGACCATTTTCTAACTTTGTTGCTCTTGTTGCTCAACTGCTCTTTGCCCGTACTGACTGATTATAGCACGGACTTTGAAAAGACAGCCCTCCCCCTCTTCTTATTGCCAATTGCACATGTTTTCCTATCACATCTGGATTTCCTTTCACCTTTGGACAGAAGGGCACGTCATTATCAACTTTTACCAAGTGAAAGAATGATTCCTGTACGTATATCACCTTCATGAAAACTCACGTTCCCCCTTCGTAGTGCCCCTGTGCAGCTGATGCCAGATTACTTATTAACTACACCCCAGAATCACCAGTCGTCTGCAGTGTCTGTTGGGTTATTCCATGTTTGCTCTATCTTTACCAGTGTCAACTGGCAGAACAGGCAATGTCACACAAGGACAGACGTCACTGCTGTCCTGGTGGGAGGACATATCTGTCAATGCAATGTGACCTTCTGACCACAGTTTCTACTCTCTTCTAAACATCACACTACTTCTTCTCTGCTGCTGCAATGGCTTCCTGCTCATGGTTATCATAAAACACTTTGCAAAAATCCATATATACAGAAAATGGACATGGAATAGAAAAATTACTTTCTTCACAAGCAGAGGGGCAGCACAGAAAAGGAACAAAAATTAAATTGTGCAGATTACTTATCTTTCAGAGAGGATGTTTTGTATGTTAATGTACAAACTGAAGAGTTTCAAAAAGTAAAGGTGATGCTGTCCCATGAAAATATATACCTAAGTGAAAGACAAATCTAAATAAAAGATGATAAACAGCATAATGCTTAAGGCCTTATGTGTTACGACAAGCAGATAAGCAGCCGAAGGAAAAAAAAAATGAGCACAATGCTAGACAAATTACAATAATTTCGCTGTTATGTATTATCAATATTAAATGCTAATATTGTCTTCTCAACCTGAACAGGTTCTGTGTTACTGACCACTGTATGTTCTTAGCACTCCACATCTTGGTAACCAGATTTTCTTTTAAAGACAGCTACCTATCCAAAAGAAACAAAAATTTCAACATTTCCCTATTTTGAAGGAAAAAGACAAATCCCAGTCCCTCACAATTCACTTGAAGAAGCCAGTTGTTTTTTTTTGTTTGGCTACGCCTGGTACTCCAATTCAGACAGAACAACAAACAAGCTGGGTAATTTTTAAGTGTCATTTGTTCTTAGAGTAACCCATTTAATAAATAAGAAATACTTCTCTTGCATTATTTATAGATGTGACAGATGACACAAAAAGAAATCAAACCATACTGAATCCAGCAGAAATTCATTTCAGTTAAGTTCTTTCAGAGCTCAGTCTACATTGAAATAATCCCTACAAAGAACTGAAAATCAGGAAGACTGTAACTACATATCTTGCTATGTAATGATACCACATTTGCTTTTGTATCAGAGCAAACTAGGTTATGTCTACACTTGAAAGAAAAGAAAGTGTGGAACCTGTATGAAAAATTATAAAGTCTTAGGTGTTTTTTGTTTGTTTGTTTTGTTTTTAATTTCAAAATATTGGTAATAACAAGGTCACAAATATGAAATGCATACTGATGGCACTTAGGCATTCATTCCACGGAAAAGAAATGGTGTAAAAGCAGTGACCATTTGATATACCAGCAATCACTTCTGGAAGCTCACTGACAAAAGATGCAAGTTCTTCCCTCAAAGTCTACTACAATTTATTTCGCTTCTCTTCCTCTTCTTCTGATTTATTTTAATGACAGTTCTTTTTTATTTGTACTACAGATGTCCGTGTCGTTTTCCAAACAGCAATACAGCAGTTGTGTAATACTGGATTTGTAACAATTACACAGAGAGGAACATCTATACAAGAAATAACTGTATTTAAACAATCAGACTGAGTCTTTTTACAAGAAATTTCGCTCTTTTCCCACAACAAGCATCAAAACACTGTGCCAATACATGAAGATCTTAAATGTCAAAACAGGCTTTCAGAGCAGAAGACATAGGAAAGCATCAGTCCATCACAGTTGATTGTGTACAGTCTCTTCTAGAAACAACTTTTTTGGATCTCTGTCCTTTCGAGGTTCATACTTTTAAATCTTTCTTCAAGCCTATCAGAATCTTCTTCATTGTCTGTACCACTGAAGTTTGTGTCAAAATCCAGTTCATCCTCCAGTCCACTCTCCTGGCCATTTTCTGTATTCTTATTCTCAGTTCCATCTTGTCCTTTATTAATCCTGCAGAAATCAGTATTAAGTTAGTTATGAATTCCAGAAGTAATAGTTGCTATTTTAAATAAGAATGGGATGAAGCACACAACATTCTACCTGGGCTGATAGGTAAGGGAGAAGAAGTGAGGCAGTAGTCTAAAACTACTTTCATGTTGTGTAGACAGTAAGGGAAAAGAGACTAAGAAATAAAAATAATTCATATTTGTGTATAATAGAGTCATAGAATTGCTTAGGTTGAAAGGGACCTCAAAGATCATCAAGCTCCAACTCCCTTACCACAGGCAGGTTTACCAATCACTAGATAAGTACTAGGTCAAGTTGCCCAGAGTTCCACCCAGCCTGCCCTTGAGCACCTGGAGGGATGGGGTATCCACAATCTCTCTGGGCAACCTGTTCCTGACATCTAACTTGCATCTTCTCTCCTTTAGTTAAAAACCATTTCCCCTTGTCTTATCTCTTATCTACCTGTGTAAAAAGTTGCTTTCCCTCCTGTTTATAACTTACCCTTAAATACTGGAAGGCCATATAATGAGGTCTCCCCACAGCCTCCTCTTCTCCAGACCAAACAAGCCTAGCTCCTTCAGCCTGTCTTTATAGGAGAGGTTCTCTGGCCCTCTGATCATCTTTGTGGCCCTCCTCTGGACCCTCTCCGACAGCTCCACATTTTTCCTGTGCAGGGGGTGCCAGATGTGAATGCAGTACTCCAGTGGGGCCTCTCAAAAGAAGAGCACCTCCCTTGCCCTGGTGACCACCTCTCTTCTGATGTAGCCCAGAATACCATTGACCTTCAAGTCTGCAAGCACATGCTGCTGGCTAATGTTAAGTTTTTTATCTACCAGGGCCCCTCGGTTCTTCTCCCAGCCTGTATATATACCCCAACCCAAGTCAGAACCACACTTTACTCTGTTGAACCTCATTAGCTTCACATAGGCCCACCTTTCAAGTTTATCAAAGTCCCTCTGGATGGCATCCCTTCCTTCTTCCATATTAACTACATCACTCAGCTTGGTGTCATCAGAAAACTTCCTGAGGGTGCACTCAGTCCCACCATCTATGTCACTGATGAAGGTGTTCAAGAGTACCAGTCCCAAAGCAAACACTGCAAGAACACCATTCACAACCAGCCTCTATCTGGACACAAAGCTGTTGACCACAACCCTCTGGCTGTGACCATCCAACCGATTCGTTACCACCAAATAATCCACCCTTGAAATCCATCTCCCTCCAGTTCTGAGATAAGGATGTGGTTGGACTGTATCAAAGGCCTATCACAAGTTCAGGCAGGTGTTATCAGTTGCCTTTCTTTGCCCCATAAATGCTGTCACTCCATCACAAAAGGTCACCAGATCAAGCAGGCATCATCTCTCAAGCTCGCCATCTCGGACTGCCTGCTCATCCCTGATGTTCCATAACATATCTTCCACGTAGAACCTGTTCCACAGTCTTCCCAGGCACAGAGGTGTATATATATATATATATTCACATATATATGTATGATTATAAATAGTCTGACTAACTAGTCAACTGCTGCCACATGCTACTAAATTAATACAGAATGCTCAATAAAGGTGACTTCTTTACTAAAAGAATTAAAAAAAATGAAAAGCCTCCTAAAAGCACAGCACTAACCGTGCTCAGTATCAGCCATCTTTATTTCTGTTCACTGGTAACTGAATCATCAAATGACATACAAAATGCAAACACTAAATTGGCTTATGCATATTTTATAACACTCTATATTTAAATCTATTTTAAAGTGCTTTGTTCCTAAGGAAGAAATGCAGTCTTCTCTTTGGTATTAAAATAAAGTGTCTTATCCAAGTAAGACTTATTTTGGCCCAGCCTCACTTACCCCAATAAGCTTTCCTCCCTGGTTTCAGCAGAAAATGAAGTTGATGACTTCTACTGATTTCTGTCAGGGTTATTCAGAAAATGGCATGTATTGCACAGTTTCCAAACAAGCTTTATAAGAAAGGAAAAAAAAAAAAAAAAAGAAGTGCAGTACTGAAACTACACAATCTATTAGCTACTTACGGAATTACAATTTCTTCTTCCTTTCCACATTTGGCACAGATTTCGAGTTTACTAGCACATGGTCGACAAATAATATGGTAAGGATCTTTCACAGCTTTCTGGAGGCACTTCACACTGTGAAGAGAAAGAAAACATAATTACTTAACATAATTTTTGGTGCAGATTTATTAACTATTCTGTGTTGAAAGACAGCATGCACAACACAGCGAGCCTTCAAAAGAAGCACTTTCACAGTCCAGTTTCATACTTCCATAATAAAACAAGAACTGAAAAAGAAATATTAATAAAAAGAAAAATCTTACTTTAAAGTGACGAAATAAATCGTTCATTTCAGTAAGTGTTTTGCTTTAAAAGCTTCATAGATTATTCATCAATAAAAGAAAATATGAATACAGCATAAGAAGGCACATAGATTATTACAAATTAAAGGGTTTCCATCAAAACAATGCAACATCATTTTCTTGAACTTCCCAGAATATAAACAAAAGCAGTGCTGGACTTTGCTTTCTACAAACGCATGCCTGCAAGGATCTCCATTCTAAACAAAACCATCTTAATTTTCTAGAGGTTTTTCATTACTGTTTTCAACTATGGTGAAACTCCGTACATCAAATAATTCCTGAAATGCTGTGGCTTAACATTCAGCTGACATTTTTAACGCCCTGAACTTCCGGTGAACAGAACCCAGAATTGAATAACCCATATTAGGCAGCTGTCTTCAAAGTCATTCTTGCTTGGTTCTTCAGATACTCAGTCTGTCAAGAAAGCTTTAGTATAAAGCATACAGTTCTAAACACTGGATTTGTAGACTAACAGAGGGTAAAGACAAACATCGAGTGTATCTGAATGTCTTGTATGACTCTAGCATGTCTACAGCTCTCCTAAGCTGTGCCTCACTGATGGGACACTATTAATGAAAGTCAGTTTGCTTTTAATAGTTTCATCTTTAATATTTAAATGTGCAAAATAAAATTAAAGGCTAAGTTGTGGTTGTACTAAAAATCATAATTTTAAAAGAGGTTAAAAAAAATAATTCATATGCACATAAGTCCTCTATTTCCATACTCTGTGATGTAAAGATTTTGTTTCTTAGCTTGAAAGTCACATTTTTTAAGTATGTAATGTATTTATTTCATTTAGAAGCCTTTATTGGCCTGGTCCCTGATTTTAATCCACAAACTCTTAACTTGGTCATGGCTGTTTCTCAGAGGCAGCTGTTTGCAATCTATCCTCTTCTTAACATACAGGGCAACTCCACTGACAAATGTGAAGTTTTCCCCTGCTGCTTCCTAACATGACACTGCTCCCCAGCTCTTCTCTGTCACCCACCTCACATCTCTTTACTCCACCAAATTTAGTTTAAAGCTCTGGTGGTGATCAGCCCAGACAGCATGCTACCCAGTATATTCTTTTCCCTCCTGCTTAGTTGCATAAACATAAACATGTTCAATTTATACAAAGGAGCATCCTAAATCATAGAACCTTTAGTGTGACACCATCCATGCATCCATCCATCCATCCAAACTGTCCCATTCTCCTCCTCCTTCCTGGTTCCCAATATCCAACCAGGAGGACTGAGGAGAACACTACCTGTGCTTCCAAACCCTTCAACATCTTCCTAAGGGACAAAAAATCTTTATTAACATTTTGTAATTTCCTAGTTGCAGTCTCCTGTGAGCCAGCTTGAAAGAGCAGGAGCAGACAGTAGTCCCCCAGCTTTATCATACCTGGTATAGCCTCTTCTGGATGCCCCGGGTGCAGGCTTCTGGCAGACAGCAAACCTCTGGAGTGATTATCCAGGCATCAAATGGGGGCCTCAGTGCCTCTCAGTGCAAAATCCCTAATCACTACGATGCTTTGCCTTTTTTTAAAACTCTACTGGTTCCAACTCAGGTTTTTGGTTGAACCATTTTAAGACGGTTGTTCCTCTCCAGTTCTAAATCACTATCCATACCTTCTTCTCTTTCCAACCCCAGAGCTTCATATCCGTTGCCTGAGTATAGTTCAGGGGCAAGGGGAAGCCTCTTCTTGCCTGAGCAGAGACAAAGGTCCAGACTCCCTCATCCTGAATTTTTCTGGCCATATGACTTCTCAGGGCTGGAAGTCTGCTTATCTTCTTCCCCTTGCTGACACTTACAATGGAGCTGTTAGTCTGCTCGTGTCACTGTACGACACCAAGCATTATACTCTCTCCAACTGCTGGGTACATCTCAGCCTGGTGATTTTCTCATGCAACCTGGCCACCAGCTCAAAAAGTTCATCAAGTCGGGTATATCTGCACCCACGACACCCTACTCTGCCTGCAGTCTCGAAGTTCTGGGCAGCTCTGCTACTCCTTGGGAAATCCATCTGAGAGTACTCATCAGTGCAGAAAGGCTGTGGTCCCTCCTCCATTTAGGTTTCCACCTCAGACCAACTGCTGTGGTGGGTAGTCACCATGTTTGTCAATAGAGTACTGCTCCCTACTGGAACCAGATGAGAAGAAAGCAGACCTCCTTGTGCCCTTGCTGCACTCCTACCTGCGTCAAGTGCACACCACACCTTCACCCAGCTGCATGATCTATTTAGTCATTTGTGAAAGAGTTTGAAAAAGAAAAGAAAATCCCCAGTTAATGGTGAACATAACCCAGGATGTTCACTTTGAAAACTAGAGATTTCTACATTAAGTAGAAGACTTTTTTTCTTGAACATAAAGGAAGAAATTGTTTAATTAAACCATACTATTTTTTGTGTACAGTTTCATATCAAAAAGTAAAACTTAATGCAAGTGGCAGATACAGTATGAACATATTCCTTCTCTTTCAAACTTAAGAAATCAAAAATAAATGATGCAGTCATTCAGGAAATTACACATGCGCTCACATAAACGCTACAAGAGGTTCAGAAGCATCTATTCCAGAAGTACATAACTAAGAGCAACACACACATACAGAAGGAACTAGTGAGACAAAGCTGATTATATTATGCACTACGTCCCAGCTGTAGTTTCCTTGAGTTCAGTGTTTCATTGCTGAAGTGTTAGCTTCACCTGGAGGCTCTGATGTCAGAACCTCTACAGATGTGCAGGAAGCCACTTCAGAAGATTAACCTACCACAAATCCACAGATTATTTAGAGGTATTTATCACTTTCATTATGGTCTTACCAAAAATACTCAAATATAGCTATGTTTGCCAACAGCGCTAAACATTTAATATGTATGACTATGGTTTCAATACTGAAAAGAAAGAACTTGCTAAAAGGTACTGAAAAGCAAATATTGTAAACAATTTGTATGAATTGAGGTAACACAGACTGACAATGAGTTCTGGCACAACAGGAAGTTAAGAAAACTCTCTCTCATCATTCCTTTAAGAAAACCCTACTCTCACCATTCCTCTGCTGGGTAGTCATTGTGAACATTTAAAAAAAACAAAACAAAAAAACCACCATAGAATTGTGCAGACAATATCAATGCTGACTTGCTACAAGGTCTGAGAAAAATCACACTATAATTGATTCAGGCTTAACTCATTCTTTGGAAGGACATGCATGTTTTTGGAAACTTGCAGGTTCAAAGTGATCAGTAAGAATATTCAAACATTTTAACAGTGAGGAAGTAAGCAGTTGCCTTGCTATGTTTTCTAATGTTTAAGACAAAAACATAAAAGAAATTGAAATTTAATATCGTATTTTATTATTGCAAACTCCAGATTGAAAAATGTAATATAATAACATTTATGAGTTTCCAAAACCAGAATATTCTCCAAAAAGTTCACAAACAATACTGCTAGTGATTAAGACAAAATAACCGTACTCACCATTTTTTAGGTTTTGTTAGTAGTTTATACTTGCTGAATTTTACCCGCCACTCCAAGATACCTTTACAATGCTGACATACTCCATCATGAAGCTTGGCATTGATTTTCTAAATAAACAAATAATAATTGGAATCAGAGAAAGTTTCTTATTTTTATGAGCGTAATCTTGCTCAGAAAGCATTTTTAGGCATCACGTGATTCACAGTATATTGAGTAAATTACCTGATGTTAATGCAAGCATTTTATAAATTTGCACTTGTTACTCTCTTCAGAAGAAAGAGTGGTGAGGTCATCTACTTTGAGGCAGTCTTCGGTATTACTAACATTGTTACAACATTAACATAAGTAATAGGAATAATATTAAGGACATTCTCATGTTATTTACAGTGTACTGTTATTTCATTATTATCATATTATTACTGTGCCTCTAGAGTAGAAATGAACCTTAAAATATGCTGCCTTTATTACCTCACAAGACTTAACATTTAGCTTACTATTGCTCAAGATACAGCTATGGTGTAAGGGCTGCTCCGAAAGCAATGCATTCTATTTTATGATCTTGGCCCAAAATATCAGAGGTGGGTAGTGGTGGTATGGCAGTCTTTTAAATGGTCTTTTAAACTATGATATATTTTCAACATAACACATAACTTACTCCAAGATCTTCTATAACTTTCTGTGCTTAGTTTGATGGGCAATATGGACTGTCAACTGGTTGGCATGGTTTGCAGAAGGCAAGTCATTCCGAGATGGGGAGCAGTAACAAACCACCGCTGCCTTAAAGATCAAGTAATGAACACTGATACATTCAACCTACTTTCATTTCTCCTCTAAACAAAAAATGTCAGCAGTAATTACAATCATTATACATTTTATGTATGCATAGCTATGAAAACAGAATTTTCACCGCAGATAAAAAAGACTGTATTTTGAGACAGATTCAAATTGACAGCTATACAAAAACTGTAAGATTAATATGGCCTAAACCACATTTATTGCTTAAAATATCCAGAAGTTCTTTGGGATAAATCCTGCATTAATCAGTATCTGCTTATCTTGCTCCTCAAGAATTAAGTTTAAAAGTTCACCTGTGCATACAGCAGCTACTGAAACAATTTCTTAAGTTTAATGACATTATGGAGCTTCTTACTCCTCCAAGAAAGCCTACTTCAATTACAAAGAAGCTTAAATTAGAAGAACAAGACTAGCTTTAAACACACAGTATCTTACTCCATGCTTATTAATGTATAGGGTAGAAAAATAATGGGTATGAGTGGGACTTGCTTTGTACTTTGTTTCCATTTTTAGTCAGCTTCGCCTGTTCAGCTGTGGCACTTCTTGTCTGGAAAGTTAAAAGACAGAAAACCCTTTCCAAACGACTGAACACTGACTTAGCATGTTAAAAAGAAACAAGAGACACCATTCTCCTCCCCCTTCAAAAAAAAAAATATTTTGAAAATGCTTTCATAAGAAAAGCTCTGATGTCAACTATGTACTGAGAACAAAATTTACCAGGAAATACAGTTATCTAGACAACACAGGAACTTTCTGAGAGAAGAAAATCAGTGCTAAGTCCTTTGTAGGTACCTGTGAAAATGCTGCTGGTCAAACCTCAGCCTGATTGTGCTCATTCTTTCACAGTGCATGCAATCTGAAAATAAGCCTTCTTTTCAGTGCTTAATTTGCACGAAGATTCCAAGCAGGACAGCCTGATTAAGCTTCTAAACATCTGCAAATAGGACCAAACTTCCCAGTTCTCCCCCTCACTCTCCTGATTTGCATTAGTTAGTAATGCAGGAGGGGAGAAAGGTCTCACCTGAATCTGAATATTGGCTCTCCCTCTATACAGTGTTTCCCCACTGAAAAAAGGCTTTAGTAAAATACGAGCAATACACAAGAAGCACTGAAGTAAAGTAATTCAATTTAATAGTAAGAAACACGCCATCTAAATACAGTCAAACTCCACCAGGTACAGAGCAGGTCGGTATATTCAGATTGTTTTTACACAGACAAATTTCAACTGTTCCACTTCCCTGGTTCAATCAGTCATACTCCAAATATTCAGGACAAGGTGATAAATTTGGAATATTGACCAAAACACTAAGAGCTCAGACTCAAAAGCCATGAAGAGAAAGAAATTCGGTGATGCCAAATTTAATTTTTACATATCACACTGAATCACTCAAAGACAACTGTACCTTGAAGAAATGCCATCTTTTAAATCAGCCTATCACCTTGACTAAACAAAGCTTCAGTGAGTGAGGCAATGAAACTATAGATTCCCTAGGGGGAATGAACTAAAATATAACTGAAGTGAGGAGGACTGCGCTGTAAGAATGAAGGCAGCTTGTGCAGAGACAGATTTTTGAGACACAGTAGAAATGGTAAATATAGCAAGTCAGGAGAGCTAAGAGGCCAATTTCATTCCAAACATAAAGATGGGAGTGCCTATCTGCCACTTTTTTTTTGATCCAATGTTCACTCAGCCTTCTCATGCACAAAGACATTGTAATGCATAATGCTTACAGTCTGAAATGTTTTTTCTAGGTGAGAAAACTACTCAGGCAGATTAGACTCTGTTTCTGTCACAGCAGTTTCTCTGTTTTTACTTTCATTTCCCTATTTTACTCACTAGCTCTTTCCTCTTTCCCTGCGCCGAACTTCCTCCAATAACAGGGTAGTTCATTCAGCGTTTGCAGCATGTCTGTACATTCTCCAAAGAAACAGCAATTATGCAATGCTGACGACATATATAAAAGATTTTGAAGTAAACAGTCACAAAACATTCCATGTGCTTATTATATACACACTGTCAGGTCAACTGCATCAATAAAACAGCATCCTCCGTATGCTCAAGTAACCCAACATTAAATCAGTTAACAACCTGCCAAAAGCAGTTCAGAAAGTATTACAGTAAACACACGTGCCTACACCTACTAACTTGGTTCACAGAATAATTTCTACCTTAAGTTAGCATTAAAAAAAGCAGTCACAAGGAAGACGTAATAATGGGCCTTCAAAGATGCCTCACTGTCTGTCTGGAAGTTTCTAATTACGTGTGCCTGCACGTGTGTTTTGATTCACTGTACTGACAGCAGTCCTCTATCACACATCAGTGGCTTATTCTACTATAAATCAACACAATGTCAGTGCTATCCAGAAACCTTCTTGCCAGAAGAAACAGGTGTTACTGGTTGGATCAACAAGGCTGAACGCAACATCCGTGAGAAAAACAAAACTCCACACAAACTCTAGCAAATGACTACAAATTAGTTAGAACAGAACAATGCAAACAGACACTCTGTGACAGAAAATCCTTGTATTTCAGGGCTACATTACACACCTGAAATTAGTTTCCCCAGCAAACTTCACTTGCTAAATATTAAATGCTGTATTTGACTTTAAAACGCATGAAATCAAAATCTTGCTTTAAGCCCAGCTCCAAATGGCCTTTTTGATCTCCAAGACATTCAGCTTTTTTTCACATCAGCAAATAGGTTCCTAACTTCATTCTCCCAGAACAGCCACGGATCCCAGTACGTATGAGTCTGCATGTGTTTGGAAGAGCTGACAGTGTGCATTTATACGTGCGCCTGTCTGTCTTCACTACTGTCTTAGATCACAGTCCAAAATATATATTCTGTTTGCTTCTCTTCTACCTACAAGCAAGTCTGTATGGCAAGCATGAATGCACTTTCCAATTAATAACAAAAGGGATGGCTAGAAAGAAGACTTTATCCTGTCAAGTTGCTCTGTGTTGTAGCAAGGAGAAGTCCAGTAGTGTTATTTGTCAGTGCCAGTTGGCTGCTAGTTTACCTACATCTTCCTTTCTGAATTTTTAAGTCTTGTTCATTGACTGAGAAATTAAGACTCTTCCCAATGCCTTCCCATAGCCTTGACCACCAAAACAAATTATCTACACAGCCAGCTGAAGAAAAGCTAGCATTAGCATCACGGTAAAGCTGAGTTTCAGAGTTAATAAAAATTTTGGAAAATCTGGAGTATCATCTGGGGTGTAATTAATGAGGGAAAGAAACTGAGAAACACATCATTCACTTGGTGTAAATATGACTCAGTTTGTGGTCTACCATCTCTTTACAGCGGAGTCCTAAAATATCTTGCTGAGTACTCCTTGCTTTCATCTCTAGAATTTCCTTTACTTCCAGTTTCCACATTGATTTAAGTAATACACTTAATACAAAATGTATGTTTATGTAACATAGTTTTATATTCCTCGCCTCAGTGTCACTCAACAGCTGCTCCAAAATATATTATGTAAGGAAATCACCCATCAACAAATTCCCAGTTTCATTAATTAGCAGCACAGCATGTCTTAACTCTGTCTGGCTCTTCCTTCTTCAGTTCATCCTAGCATGCAAGCCTTCCCAGCACTGTTGAAGATAGCTACCCAAACACAGTTCAGAGACAGCGTTCATTGTTTGACCTAAACTAGCCCATCCCAAAGCAACGTGGTAATAGGGACTGTTCATTAGGGGAAACACAAGAGCCCTTTCAGCATGTTTCTACAAGTAATTAGAACTACAGTTTTTAAGATTAGAAAATCGACTCCAATGTCGGTGTCAAAAAGAAAGCATAAAACCTTTCAAAAGATAACAAACAACAACAAAAGATGACTATTAACTTAATTTCTTCCGCAGCTCTCTCAGCTTCAAAGAGAAAACTAGAAATAACAGTAACTACCTCAGCTCCAACCACAGTACAACCTGAAACTACAGTAGTTGACATTCATCACTGCTAACGCAGTACACACATGCAAAAAGATAGAAATTTTAAGCTAAAAATAATTCTACAGACTTCTAAAATGGTACTGAGCAGCACTGCATACAACCGTAGTCAGACAGGCCGTGAACTTAAAACAGCAGCGATTTACAGGAGATCCACCCACTCCCTTCAACTCTCAGCATTCTGATCAAATGAGCCAGTAAGAGATGGAAAGGAGGAATGTCCCAGTTCTGCACCAGTCCTCAAGATCAAACTGCCACTATTTCTTCCTTTATCTCATTACAGCTTAGATTTGAGGTGCACGTGATCACACAGGACCACACAAACACACAGAAGTTGACAAGATAAGAGAATGTTGTCTAAGTCAACATTCAGCATACACGGAATGACATTAATCACCACCTAAACGTCGTTAAATTTGTTTTCAAACTCCTTAAATGGGAGAATCAGACCTAGTTATCATTGTAATGGCCTCTGCCTATTCTTTATTAAAAGAAGCCAAAATTTTTATTTGTATACAGAAGTACACCACAAGAAAACAAATACTCTTTCCCATTACCCTGTGATAGGAAGCAGCTTCTTCCTTATACTCAGCAATCTCCAAGAACTGTCAGGTACAGAGAGGAAAGAAAGCACTTCCTTGAAGAAGAACAACACAGTCACACATCACAGTAAGTACACTGAATCTCAGCTGTGTTCAAAATATGTTTGTTTGTTTAGATGTATTTACTTAAGTGCACGGCACTGTGGAGTCACTTCTCCAAGGTATCAAATATATATTACAGGATAGGAAAAAAATAACTCAGTTTCTCTTTAAGGACTTTTCTGATGGACCTGCTCTCTAGGATATTTCGTGGGGGTACATACAGGAAAACACACTTATCTATGCTATCAGGGATCATTAAGTGACTCAAACAATGAATAACACAGGTGATGCTCGGAGCAGGAAAGGGACCCGTTCAACTTGTAGAACCAGTCCGACAAACACCTGAAGAAAAAAAAAAAAAGCAGCAACTCTTTGGTGCCATTGTTTTGACTTACCAGTTTGTTCCCCTCCTCTCAATTCTTGCTGACAGCCTAGCCGCGTTACTTAAAGGGACACTGACATAAACGACAGCAGAACTACGTATCCCTCTTCCAGAACGCTCATCTTGTGCTTCGCTTTATCCACGTTTCTCAGTTTCATGAGGCATTTTTGTCCTAAGACAGAGCACCCCAACTCAGGTGGTGCTACTGCTCAGCACACTGAGCGGCCTCCATCCTCCCACAGCACTACTGCACTGCCACGGAAAGAGCACGTTCCAGAACTACACAGTCAAGCATTACCCCTGCCTGGCTTGGAAGCTATTCTTAAAGAGGCAATAGCGTGGAAGTATCAAACCACGGCAAGGCGTGCAGCACTGCTGGAGGCGCGGGAGCCGCCTCCAAGCGCAGCGCGAGGCTTTTTAAAGCCTGACCGCAAAACGCGAGCGCCTTTCGGCTGCCCCAGAAGCACGCGAGGCCTGCCTTGTTGCATCGATGATAGCTGAAGCTGTTCAAAATCGACTCTGAGAACGCTGAGCCGGTACAGCAGAGATCTTTAGCGCAAGCGCCTTCGCAGACGCCGCGCCGGTACCCCGTGCAGATGACACTCGGCCGCCGCACGGAGACGAACGCTTTCTTCCCGCCGTAGGTTCCGGTCACCGCACGCGGCCTCGCCTCACGCCGCCCCGCCCCGCCCGTGCGGCCCCGGGCGCTTCCCGGCGCGGCCCCGCGCCCACCTTCAGCCGCGCGCTGCTGTCGTACTTGTCGTTCTTGAAGGCGCGCGCGTTCTGGTGCCGCTGGGGCCGCCTGCGCGCCACGTTCCCCTTCTCCGAGCTCATTCCCCCCCCGCCGCCGGCAGCGCGTGCCCCGGAACCGCACCACCCCCGGCCCGCCGCCTCGCATTGGCGGAGGCAGCCATCAGTTAAACTCGCTCGCTCGCGCTGATTCGCCGTCTCCTCGCCACGTCCCGCCCACCCGCTCTCGGGCGGAGCCTCCGCGGCCGGAGCTGCGCTGCGCGCTGCGCTCCGATTGGCGCTCGGCTGCGGCTGGTCCGGCTCCGCCCCGCCGCTCCTTCGGCCGCCGCGGCAGCCGCCGGGTCAGATGCGGGCGCTCGGCGGGGCCAAGACGGCGCCGCTTCCTTAAGCCGTTCCGCGAGAGGCCTCGGCCGGCCGCGCGTCCGCTGCGAGAAGCGGCAGGGGCCGCCGAGCCGGCAGCCGCCGCCGCGCGCCGTTACTCAGCACAACCGACGTCGCCGCCCCCGCGCGCTCCCGCCGCCCAGCGAGCGGGAGCCGGGAGCCCCGCGCAGGTAAGGGCTGCGGGCCGGGCCGAGATGAGGGAATTAAGGCAGCGAGGGGCTGCCCGGCAGGTGGGGCGCTCCGGGCCGGTGAGGCGCTCCGGGCCGGGTCCTCTGGGCCGCCGTGGCGAGGGGCAGGGGCGGGCGGCCCCGCTTCTCCGCCCGCGGGGCTCTGGGGCCGCCTTTGTTCGAGGATCGAGCGGCCGCTGCCGCTTCTGTCAGCGCTGCGAGGCTTCTGGGAGCCGCCTGCGGATGTCGGGTGCTGTTGTGGGGCTGTGTAGCACTGTGTAGGAAGGCTGAGCTAATGTAACTTGTGCGCCAATTGACTTAACGTCTTGTCCCTGTAGCTGTTGTATGTGTTAAACTTCTCTTCGAGCCCTTCTTTCTGTAACACCATATGCAGGTCTTAGCATTAATACTAGACTTTCAGTTGCGATTTGAACTTGTGTTTTCATTGCTTTGCGTTCGGTGGAAGGGTGAACCAAACTATGCTGAGGTGTGTTATTTCGGGACTGTATAATGATAAATGGTAATTCGTAAAAACCAGCGCACCACGATGTGAATGTCTTTGCCCGTTGCAAAGTTGGAGTGCCACTGAGGTTTACAAGCTGGCGGTAGTACTTACGAATTCATTCTTTCGAATTGTTCTTACGATGTAAGTAATTTCATCTAAATACAGGATGTATTTAGATTAATGTAAATATATTTAATATATGAATAAATATGTAACGTAAACATAAGATTTCTTGATAAGTGTTTGCAAGGGCTGGTCTTTTTAGCCTAAGATGCTCATATGTAATAAAGTACTTCAGGATGTGGATGGTAGAAGCCAGTCTGTGATTTACAAAGGAAGAGGGACAGGAATAATTGCTTATATGAAATAACTATGTTTGCATTATCCTGGGAATAGCAATATAAATATTTCAGGTGTGCTTTCAGATTAGACGGATTTTTCCCCCCCTCCTCCATCAGCCTTAAGGTTAATTGCTGAACTTAACCACTGCCTGTGGGCAGCTTTAAGTCTTCCTTTTTCTATACTGCTTTTTTATTATTCATTAGAGAGTTAGAGAGATAAATTTGTTAAAATGGCCTCTCCCTTCCAAAGGCTATCCCATAAAGAGTGGTCTTACCCCCTGGGTCTGTTTTGTTTCTTCATCCTTCTTGGGGCTGTAGTAACACTCACCTGCTGCAGTTCCTTCCACAGAATTTTTCTGTTGTATACGTAGAATGAAGCATTCTGTACAGTTCTAAAGAATATTTGCATTCATCTTACTGTATTTTTGATATTGGTAATTTTACTGCATTAGGAGCTGTAACTGTCCTGTTTGCGGGACAGCGCTGTCATCTTTATTGTGTTGCTGAGATGTGCTGATCTTTGCATCTGGAGATTCTAGCCTTATGCATACTCAAAAGGTGTTAGCTAGGCTGTGACCTAGCTGTTTACTACATATGTTAGTCCCATTGCTCACCTGCACTTGAGGTAATGTGTGGTGGGTGTTGCTTTTGTACTGCTTTCAGTGACAGAGTGCACATGAAGCACACGTGAAACCTTTTTGTTATTAGCTTGATATTTTTTTAACAGTATCACGTGTGATACTTAGTGCTCCATAAATTGTATTTTAGTCTTATTGAAGTTGTTGAGATTTTAATAACATTCTTGATCTCCAGATGGGAAATTTTAACTGCTTTTGCAAGGACTTGGCAATGCTAAGCGAAGATTTACTTATGACTTCCAAAAAAAATTTTTTATCTTAGTTTCTGTGTGGATAAGTCACTAAGGAATCATGCTGAATGTCGTCTTAACATTTAAAGGCAGCAAACTTAAACCACTTCACTGAAGTATCTGAGCAGTATGCCTTTTGAGGAAGGATTATGTCTTTTTTAATTGAAGTTATGACATCATGCACATAACTACTAGGCTGAAATGCTGATTCAGGTGAACTTTTAAATAGTGATATCAGAATTACACTGTGCACCCTGGGGACTCTCACATCCTGGTTCCATTCCAGATCCAGAGGTAAAGAACACACTCATGTGAATACAATGAATGACAAACCAGTTCGAGTATAATGAAAACATTGTTTGTGTTTAGTTGGAGGGATCGTCCTGAGGAAGACCAGCAGGGGTTTTATGACATGTTTGTTCAGTTAGTGATGTTAGGGATCTCTAATCTTTTTTCTTCAGGTTTTCCAAGTAAAGAAAACAGCAAGTATTTAATGAAAAAAATTGTTGCTGGCTATGAAAGGCCATGTTACAGCCTAGTACAGGAGAGAAATAATACTTGATCTGTCTTCTTCTGTGTAAGCCATTTGTCACATGTGGCAACAGCCCATATTTACTGCGTTTAAGCTATGTCTGGGCCCAGTACCACTGCTGCTGATTAGCTGCAATTACTAGATTAATATGGATTCCACAGACCAGGTTTCAGTTCTGCTGAAATTACTATGACAAATAGCGAATAATTTGAGTGAAATAATGTTTGTAGTGTCGCATGACTGTTCATGGTTGTAAATAATGTGAGCTCCTACTTCAGTTCTTTCTGACAAGCGGATTAGAAAGGAAGCAAGAAGTTTTGTAGCTATTATTTTATGTTGGATGATGATGCACTCAGCTGTTCCTGAATACAAGAGGCTATCTGTACTTCAGTTTTGAAAATACAACTTTTTTTTTTTTTTTTTTTTTTTCAAATAAAATTCTTTTTCACGTGTAACATGTTGTATTATCTAGCTGTGGCCTTCAAATCTTCTGAAAAAGTTGGGAAAATTACTCAATTTAATCGTTTTTAGCAGAAATAGAGGTGTGATTGAATACTGAGTCATGCATGGGTGATACTTGCAGAACTAAAAAGTCTGTTGAGGTATTACAGTAATATTTCTAGACCATGAATATGGACTTTCTGATTAAGGTGAAAAAAGTGGCTCCTTTATTGCTCACAGCTGTAGGAGACATAAAGCAGGAAATAAATATTGACCTATTCTTGTGCATAAGGCATTCAAAGCCTTTTGAGAATCTCTGGACCTCTTGTATAGATCTCTTCCACTTCTTGACTTGCAGGTTGAAAGTAATATCAAATAATCTGACTTGAAAAGGGAACAGGCGAACAATTACAAGTTTAAGTGACTACTTTTGCTGATTGCATAAATACACAAGGCCATTTCCTTAACTAGTAGGTCATTTACTCCAGTTCTGCTACTTATGTGATAATCTACCTTTTTATGGGATATGATGGCTCCTTTCTGCCATCTGCTCTGAATGGCAGTGTTGACCACTCATGCCTAAGCATCTGTGATTTCCCTCTATTTTGAGGAAAGCTAGAGACTTGGGGTGAAAATGCTTGACCAGTTTTGGGGGAAAAGGGAAAAACACAACCAACCAACCTTTTTTTTTTTTCCTTTTAACGCTCCACAAAGAGCAGTAGTGTTTCAGAAGTGCTCATCTTGTTTGTTAGTTTCTTGCTGTGTGTGTTTACTTCTCAGCAAGCATGTTTTATAATTGTATAGGGCTGTACAAATGTTACACACTGTATCACAGGGAAGAGACTGTTCATACCATCAAAACAAAGCTAATTGTTAGCTATCTGTTTTCAGAAGTTCTTACAGCAATGCCCTGTGAAACTTTTTGGTAGATAAATGTATACAAGTTAGAAAACAAACTTTGAAATGTGATTTCAATGTTGCCAGGTATCATAGTTAGCATTAAGATTTACTATTGACTGACGCAGGCGTTTCTGAAACCACAGGGGAATGCGTACATGAGAAGTTGGCTTTCTGTTGTTGTTATTCCTGTTTTTAAGCTTGACTCTAGCTGTAAAAGCTGGTACGTGAAACTGTAAGAGTTCCTGTTTGTGTGACCCAGTGGGAGCTGAGCATGAGACCTGGAGTAGAGCTAGGTGGAAAAGTTCTTTCAGGTGAAACATCAGATGCACTCACAACAGGAAAGTAAATATTTACGCTGGGTGTTCTGTCATTCTCCTACCTTTGAGGGGAAAGTACTGTCACAACAAGTTTTATTTTCCTCTTCCTTCTCAGTCTTGTAAATTAGGAGGACTCAATGCCTGTTGATCAGGGCAGTAATGTTTTTTATCTAGCTTGCTTTAGGTTTGTGTGCCTACTCTTTTTCAACCTCCCTCTCCTCTTCCTGTTGAAGTGCTTTGAATTGATAGTATAGATTATATCAATTTGCCAAGTATTTGTGTTACAGCAGTTCGTTTAGAGTGTTTTTGTTCAAGTCACTTCATTAAGGTTGATAATGTAACCCCAGTTGTTATGTGCAAAATGTGAAACTTGGTTGATAATCACTTTGAGGAGTTGGAACTGCTGTCAACCAGTGTGCAAAGATAGGAACAGTTTACAGCTGGATTTCAGAGGGCTGAAGGTTTGAAGTGCTTGCTAGGCAGGTAGAAGAATCTAGTTTTGACCTTTGTGTGCCTCTCCTACTGCTAGTACTGCTTACAAGACTGTGTGACTCAAACTGAGGTTATATTGTCATTATATGGGAAATAAAGTATTAGTTCTTGGCTGTAGAAATACCTGCTTAATCTTTATATCCTGCAAACACTGTGACATATTTTAATTGCTCTTCATAACACCAATTTGTCCAGGGAGTGAGTGCTTCTGCTTCTCTGAAGGTGAGATACCTCAAAAGAAACTAAAACTCATGCTTGTTCTTAGCCTAAGCTATCATAGTTCTGTTCTAGTGTCTGCCAGGGCTAAAGAGTTACCACTCTTCTGTAATAATATGCTCATTCCTAAGTTGCTACTAATGACAAAAAAAAAGGGTGTTGTGTAGAAACTTTGCTTTGTTTAAACAATTCCACTGAATTTTAGTATTATTTTCTTAAGAGGTTGAACTTAAAACAAAACACCCTCACAAATTTTGTTTGGTTTTTTTTGTTTGTCATATTATAGCTAGAAACTGATACAATTCTTTCTTCCTGTTTCAGACCAGAAGATGAATAATCTTTCCTTCAGCGAACTGTGTTGCCTATTCTGTTGTCCACCATGCCCAGGGAAAATTGCCTCTAAACTGGCATTCTTACCTCCTGATCCCACGTACACTCTGATGTGTGATGAAAGTGGTAGTCGCTGGACTTTACATCTCTCAGAGAGAGCAGACTGGCAGTATTCATCAAGAGAAAAAGATGCCATTGAGTGCTTTATGACTAGAACAAGTAAAGGTAACAGGATTGCCTGTATGTTTGTGCGTTGCTCGCCTAACGCCAAATATACTTTGCTCTTCTCTCATGGAAATGCTGTTGACCTTGGTCAGATGAGCAGCTTTTACATAGGACTGGGTTCACGGATTAATTGCAACATATTCTCATATGATTATTCTGGATATGGTGCAAGTTCTGGGAAGCCAACAGAAAAGAATCTGTATGCTGACATTGATGCTGCTTGGGTGGCTCTTAGGACAAGGTAAGACATTCTAGTATGCTTTCTAAATTGTACTTAATCTGCATTGGTAAATATTTTTTATGATTTATGTATTCATAGCAACGTGCACTAGTGATTTCTTATTCTTATACACAGGGGTACTGTTAGTGTTGAGCAGTTTCGGTAGTTAGTACTGATATACTTGATAAATTGAAATGGGATGAAGTTTAGTATGGTGTCATTCGGTGCTACTTGAATGCACTCAGTGTTTCTTGAATGCATTCCTTATCATTGAATGATAGCCTTTATTGTCATAGTTCAGGTTACCCTTTGTTGACAGTATTAGAAGAGAAGAAAGACCTGTAGTAGGTTCCCCAGTCACAGACCTGCTGGTTTAATAGTGGTAGGAGAGGAAACATTATTTTTTCAGACAATTAATGGTCTTTTGGACCTCATTTGTTTCAAAATTCAGACTAGTAACTACAGCATTTCAGACAGTTAGAAAGCTTTATTTATTTTATAAAGAATGCTATTTTAGGTGAGTGTGATGTCTGAGAGAGGAAGTAATTAATCTACACAGATACCTTATGGTAGGAAAAAGCTCAGGAATTTGAATTATTACTGTTAGCACAAATTAAAACTGGAGAAGGGGAAAAAAAGCCCAGGCTGGGAAAATGTTGTTTCCAGATCTAAGCCTTTATTTTTAAGATGGTAAAACAGTAAGGTGAATACCTGTGGAGGCATTCTGTGATACAGGTAGAGATCCCAACTACAAAATAAACATGTCACTGAATGTCCGGTTCTTAAACTTGAGAGCATTTTATAGCCACGATTTGTTCAGTTTAAAGCAAAACTTTTCTTGTTTGAGGGCTCATAAAACTACAGAAATAAAATTTAAAAATGCTCACTACTCCTCAATCTCATTTGTATTATATATTTTGCACCAAAGAGCTGTGGAAAAACTGAATTTAATATACTGTAGCCTGTTATGGTTCCATCATCACAATTTGTTTAAAGAGAGGTATTTTGTAAGTATGGGGAAGACTTATCCAACCTGGTTGTAGTGAGGTTTATGACTCATATTCTAAAATATGTATTGTACTGTTATATTAATTTTTGGCTTTTCTTTTTACTACAGTGGACTATGAGCCTTAATTACACATCCCTTTGGTAAGCCAGGTACACTGACTTCTGTAGTTGATAGGTGATCTGAAAAATGGCTGCTCAATGAAATTCCCAGTAGTGCTGACCCAAAATGTAATATGGGGAAGATGGTCCCGGTTATGCAAGCATACTTACAAACTGGAGAAGTAAATAACGGCTTAGTCATTTTATGTCAGTTTACAGTCTCTGTTTTTTAAACTACTTGGTAATAATTCTCCTTCCCTGCTCTAACCACATCATCCTTGAATAATTTCTGTATGGAAAACCTAGAAGAAATATGATGGCAATTTGATTTCTCCCCTCTGTTCTCAAACAATACATCTTTCCTAATCAAATGAAATGATAGATCATAATATCCCATCTGAATATATCATTTGCTGAACAGCCGTTGTACAGGAGGGGAGGGGCATATGACTCTAAAGACATAATACATCTTTTTACTTTTCTACTCAGGGATGATCCTGCCTTGAGCATATCTGCTACCTGTGGGATCTTTTAGGTCTAAACTTTGTGTAGAAATATTGAAGTATGTAGAGGTATATTTAGTTGCATAGTGCCTAATTTGTGGGTTTCTCAGACATGAGCTGAATTCTTTTTTTTTCTTTTTTTTTTTTCATTGACTAAAAAGTGATTGCTATTACTTGTTTTCACTGTGCTACTTTCAACAACTTTCCAACTAGTAGTACTGGTTCTGCTTTTGTGTTTGAATGCTATGTGGAATACAGTGGAGTTCAGTCCGTAACTCTGGATGTACTAGTTCAAACAGTATGGTTATCAGTATGCTCTTGAGCCCTGAAACAGTGCTCAGCTGCTCTTTAATAGTTAATGAATATCAGGATGGGAGCACATTTGCTGCAGCACTGATTCACTTTTCTAGTGTAGCCTGTTCCGTCAGCATTACACTGGCATAGTCTGTAATGGTTTATTAAGTCAGTGTTCTGCAAAAACAAATTAATTCTATGGATTCTTTGTAGGGTAAATGTAAACACAGATGTAATTTCTTTGAAGTTCTCTTTTGATAGGAGAGAAGTCTACATCTTACAAACATAGGCTTACAAACCATGCCCCACTGATTGTGTGATGGACAAGGAAAGTATGAATAGGGAAGCTGAAGGTTGATCACACGCACCCATAGCTTCCTCCATTTGCTGTTCTGAGAAATGGGATCACAGAATCCAGCATTAAAAAATGTTTCTGGGGTAATTAAAGTTCTCACATGGACATCATTTTATAGTCAAGATAGCTGCTTGTAGCTGAGTCATGTTAGTTATTTACTGGAAGAACTATCCTGATGGCCACCACTTTCCTTCAGGAACTAGAAATTGTCTTTTAATTTCACACTGAATATTCAGATTAGTATAAAACCATTTTCTTAAAAGTGGTTCCTGCAAAGGTATGTGAATGTTATCATTCATGTAGATGAATATGGAAAAATATTTGGCAGGAGAGCAGAAGAGGAAAAGAGCAGATGGAGATTCTGAATTGTCCTACTTCTTTACCTGCTTTGAGTATTTCAGTAGGATTCAGTAGCTGTCCTTGTGGATGCTGACTGTGAAACATGGTGAGGTGATTCACTGTCATGGTGTTTAGGAAAGATGCACAGGATTGCATATTCATCTTCATGGCACTATATAAAAGCCACAAGTGAGAACATTCTTTTTCTGACTGTCATAGCTACTAAGTGTTGAAATGCAAGTAGTCATTCTGGGATACGCCTATTTTCTGCTGCCCTGGTCTCTGAAGGCCTTTGATGACATACTGGGAAGGGTGGAAAGGTTTAACAAGCCTCAGGCAAATGCAGGGCAAGTGGTGCTCATTCAAAAACCTCAAGATGTGCCAAGGTTGAGTCATGATGAGATTTATCTTTAAGTTGTCAAGCCACCTTGCCATTGTTCCTTACCATAGATTGTACAATATTTAAAAAGCTGAGAAATCTCACTGTCATACTGATGTGTCAAAATGGATACAGTATCCACAACTCAAACATACTTTGAATGTATTCTGATGGTGGCTGAAAGTGTTCTTTCTTAAATTCACAGGTTACGTTTTTCATTCAAAAGTAGCATTCCTTTATACTACTTTTGGGATCCATTAGGAGAAGGGCTATTGCTTTCCAGTGCTGAGACTTATCATATTTATAGAGAGATCGAGCTTTTATTTAAATTGATATGGAAGTGACCTCAATTTACTATGAAAATTTTACCAATAGAATAAATGTATTTGTAGCATTATAAGGTCCAGAAAAGGCCAATCTATTGTGAAAGAGGTAAAGGAGGTATTTCTTGATGATTACTACATACACTATCGATGCATTTTTCTCTTTTAGAACTTGCTTCTCTCTCCTTTTCTGGCAGTGTTACCTGTTGTATACACAGAAGATGTCCCTCTTGGTTGAGGAGGAGTTTTAATCTCATGAATTTCAGTCACAGCCTGGAATGTTGATAGTTAGGGATGTTTGTGTCCTTGATGTTCTGCAATTTGCAGTTGTAATTTAATGTGCTATGTACATAATGACAAAAGGTTCTGAGATGTGCATTTAAAACTCCCTCAGGATGTTCTCTTTATTTCATCTGCTCCAGGCACTTCTGTCAGTTGGTAAATCAGTGTTGTACTGACTTAACAAACAGTAGCTTCTCTGGAACACCTATTGCACTTCTTCATTAGTGTGAACCTAAGAGACATTACTGAAAATGAACCCTTCTAATGTTGGTTGTACCAATGCTTCCTTGTTGTAAAGGAAGCAAGTCTTCTAGATCAACAGCAGTACTTAAGGGTAAAGATAAGAGGTAAAGAGATAAGAGAGAAACTGCTTTCTGGTCTCCCTTGGGTACATCAAGGGTTAAATGTTAGATACTTTAGGGGCCCACATAGCACACCATTGTAATTTCAGCTGATATTTTGGTTGTTAGAGGTAACTTTCGCCTTAAAAATCTTACAGTTTGCGTGTTGTTGTAAGACGTATATTAAAGAAAAAGGCAGAAAAATGAGACTGTCGCTAAGATAAGTATAAGAAGGGTCTTATTTACAGAGAAAAATGTTAAAGGAAACAGTAAAGGAGTTTCTGCTATGGCACTTTGTGAAGGTTGTCACAAAGGAAGGGAAAAGAATATTTTGTGCTATTCAGTAGCAGGAAAGAACATAGTTCTTTTCTTACCAGAAAGCGAGAAGATAAGGAAGAAGTCATCAGGGTTGCCTCTATTACAAGAGGACATCGTTTGTAGGCTCACAGAAGAGTAGATAAAGGCAACTAATAAAACTATGTGAGGCTGGGTTACTAGTACTACGAAGTGAAGTGATGATACAATTAGTGGTATATTGGCTTGCTCTTTCTTCTGTCACTCCTCTGTTAAGTCATTACTCATCTGACTATAAAGGCAGCCTGCACAAATGTGCAGCTGCTGTACTCCCAGAAAGGAGTACAGTTTCCTAAACTGGTTGGTGGAGCCCAATGAGAGCAACACATGGCTGAAGACTGAAATAGGAAAGTGGTACTGTTCTCCTTATGTTAATGGCAATAAATAATTTGTTGTGGTAATATGTTTGTTTAGTTGTGACATTAACCTATACCTTTAATGTGTGTGTGAACGTTAGCAGACTTGTCAGCAGAGTTAGATTTACTTCTTTGAAAGTACTGCTCATCAAGTTCTGTGTTTTCTGTGAAGGTGAGTAAACTTGAAGAATAAATCAGATGTTGAATGGAATTTAATTCTTGGTTGCTGTGGGGGAAAAATGTTTTGGGCAGCTTTTTTGCTGCAGAAAGCATCTAGATCTTATGCTAAATTCAGTCCAGAGTAACTTGTCCCTGAGGTAGGCTGCTTTCTCCGAGAATGTGCCTCTCTGTGCAGCTACTTTCAGGTTTTTGTTTTCAAGACTATTAGGGTAATTGTGACGAAAAAGCACTTACAATTACCACTACCAACAAAAAAAAAAAAAAAAAAAAAAAAAACCACAAAACAGTCAGTCTAGATTAAGTTACCCAAGATTGTTGTAATGGACAGTACTGTGCATTACTGCTATCATCACTGTGGTGAGTTTTTGAAGACGTCAGCAGTTTTCACAGCAAGTGTTTGAGCTCTTGGTTCCTGAATAGATGCTTTCAGCATATCGCTCTGTAACTTCCCTTTCCTCAGGATGGGCTGTTATTCTTAAGGGATTGTATTACTGTCACATTTGCTCTTGATTTGATACTTCTGAATCTGGAAAAACAGGCTAATAGTTTTTGATTAATAATTCACAGCAATAGAAGAATTGTTGAATTACGGCATTTGACTTTGTAATTGCCTGTTCTCCCAAATTAGAACCTGAATGTTTAATAACTTTCTATGAAATACTTGGGTTTACTGCTATAGGACTGGCAAAGGAAGAGTCTAATAATTCTAAGAATAAGGAATTTACCAGCATCTTTCTTCTTGGAGAACTCTTCAGTTATAAGCTAGGATGTGATACTTTTGAGAGCGGAACCAAGGCCTATTTGGACTTCTCCTTTTCTCTCAAGTTTTTTATTATTATTTTTATTTTTATTATTTGTAGGAGTGGGACGTGAGGAAAGAGTAGAGAGAGGAATGGGGAAACTAGAGAAACAGATGCTACTGATACTGTTCTTTGGATCCCAAGGGGTTTTTTGCTTACTTTCCAAGCTAGAGTGTTTTAAAGTCCGATTGCTTTAAACCACCACTACTGGTTATAGGTTCAACTATTTTTGTTTTCAGTCTGTAAAAATCTGTTTGAGTGGTGCTGTGAAGTCAGCCTGGCTGTAGTGCAGAAAGGTTTACTTTAATCCAAATATATTAAGAGCTATTCCTGGATTACTTTTTTGTGTCTAATATTTGGAACCTTCAGACAAAGGATAACTGAAAATAAGAGGAAGACTAGACAGTGAAGAATATCACTGAAAAAAAATGTTTTTTGTTTTGTTTTGTTTTTGCTTTAAAACTTTGTGTAGTAGACTTCACCTTGTAGAGTTTGATATGGAGAAATGTGTGATGGATTTGTAAGGTGCTGTGATAAAGTGCTGCACAAACTCAGTGTCATACAAATAATGCAGCGTGTCATTTATTTAATTGTTTTCTTGTGCTCTGAGAACTGTTTTGAGGTAGAGGGTTTGCCAGTTATATAAAACAGATGATTAAGTGTTAGAATTTGGTTATGTTCTAGAAACTTGCTAGGAAACATTATACAGTCATGGTAAAGATTTTGTCTGTGCATATCTGTGTCAAAAGTTTTGAGTTCTTGAAAAGTAGTTGTTCAAGATTTTATAAAAATATGGATGGATGGATATCTTGTGTAGCAATTTCTTTTTGCATCACTTTTTCTGTCTTTTATGGAGTCATGCTAATGGACCGGTTTGAGAACTGAGTATGCATGTTCTTAGCTGGTCAGATATCCTTGCTTTTGCAGAAAAAAATGCATGCATTCGTTGTAGAAGAGGTAATGATTGAACCTTCCTTAACTTTAAATGAAAGTGGTTGTAAGTTCTATAAATTTTGCCTGACATTCGACCTAGAATATGCTATTCCATAGTGTTGTGAGGCTAGTCTAGTGAAAACTAGAGAGCTAAATGAACTTGTGAAGGTACCTGAGAATGATTTTTACTTTGCTTTTGAATGCAGTGCAGTATCTCTTCCTATTTAAAAGTACTCCCTTTCCTACATAAACTATCTGGAAACCTGTAGACACTTTTATCAACGTATCAGTGCTTTTCTGTTGTGGGTGCCTCAGTTACAGGAAAAAAGAAGTTTGACTCTTCTAGTGATGGCAGTCATAGACCTGCTGAGGCTCCAATAATTCATTGTAGCTTTGTAGAAGTTACCAGTAAAGATACTCAGTATGCAAGTTGCAGCAGCATTCACAAGTCAGTGTTTAAAAATCTAACGTGTCAGTCTTTCATAAGGCAAGAAATGCACTGCAAATACCATTCTCTTTTACCTTGAGAATGTTCTAAAACATTCTTGCTTGTTCGTGTTCTAGCTTTGCTTTAATCCTCAGGAAACTTTAATGTACAGTGGTGGTTTGTTTGACTTCAAATTGCTTTTGTCTATTTCTCATTATATGCCTTTTTTGTATAACATGTTTGGTCTTCTAGGTACGGAATCCGCCCTGAAAATGTGATTATATATGGCCAAAGCATAGGAACAGTACCATCTGTAGATCTTGCTGCTAGGTATGAAAGTGCTGCTGTAATTCTACATTCTCCACTGACCTCAGGAATGCGAGTAGCTTTTCCTGATACAAAGAAGACCTATTGCTTTGATGCATTCCCGAAGTAAGTTGTGGGATTTTTTTCTGCATGTATTTGTTTCTATTACAGTAATTTTGTGTTAGGGAAATGGATCATATGATAAATTCTCAGAATGTTCATTCAGTGGCTTAAGGGAAAAAAATCTGAGGATAATTGGAGTGGATAACAATTAAAAAACATTTTATTTGAAGGAGTCTGTAGAACTTCTCAAATCTTTAAGGTTCTCTACATCTCTCATTATTGCAGTGGATATCTAAAACGTGATTAGATTTCCTGTTCGTTACCTTTAATAACTCTAACAGTAACAAGCAGTTCTCTTCTGGTGAGCTGTTAATCTGGGTAGCTACAAGGATAGGCTTTTGCATGTATTTCAAAAGGTGTTAAAAGACTGGGAAAAACAGGCTAAATAAAACTGTCATGTATTTCAGAACTGTGCCACTAATTTACCATCACAAGCTGGTGCACTTGGCTCGAAGAACTACTTGCTGGTTTCTAGCTTTTTTCCCCACAGGAACTTAAAACATTAAGAGCCGAAACGGATGTTTTTAATTGAAAATCTCTGAAGGGGTAATTTGATCTGTTCAGTAACTGTTTCAATATGTATTTTTTAATATTTATATATCAATAAATAGTTAAGATTTGCATTTTTTACATGAACATGGTAATATTCACTGGCACAGGCTGCACAGAGAGGTGGTGGAGTCTCCTTCTCTGGAGACGTTCCAGACCCGCCTGGACACCTACCTGTGCAACCTGGGCTAGGGAGCTGCTTTGGCAGGGGGTTGGACTCCATGATCTATGGAGGTCCCTTCCAACTCCTACAGTTCTGTGATTGTGTGAATATCACAGATTGCTGTATTGTGCAGTCCTACTAGTTTCTGGGAGTGTTTGTCCTTTCTGTTTAGTTTAAATGTGCTGCTTCAACAGTTTCCAGGATGCTGATAAGATCTATTTTTTTTTTATTTAAACAGTTCCAAAGATAAATAGTTAAAACTACAGTGTATAATTAAAAAGAGAATTCAAGAGTCTCTGGTCCTTTAAAGAAAGTGTAATAAAACTGACTGCATTCATAGATATAATCTTTTTCTTACAGCATTGACAAAATTTCTAAAATAACGTCTCCTGTGTTAATTATCCATGGGACTGAAGATGAAGTAATTGACTTTTCACATGGCCTAGCCTTATTTGAACGTTGCCAGAGACCTGTAGAGCCACTGTGGGTAGAAGGAGCAGGCCATAACGATGTGGAGCTCTATGGACAGTATCTTGAAAGATTAAAACGGTTTGTGTCGCAGGAACTGGTGAACTTGTAATTTTCTTTGTATATTTACTTGCTTTTTCATTTCACTGCAGAGCTGCACGCTTTGATAAGTACATCATAAAACCTGAAGGTTGTGTTTTCAAATCTTGTTGGTTGCCTTCATTAAATGTACAGGTAATGATTTGTCAACATAATTAATGAAGGTTTTAATGCCAGTATTATTAACTGGAATTGCATCATCAGTCATGGTTGGCAGTTTGTATTACTTTGTGGGGTTTTTCTTTTTAGAGATTTAAAAAAAAACAAAAAAACACAAGTACTGTATGAAATTTTAATTATATAAAATCAAATGCTGTAAAAGTGTTGCCAAATGCTCTAGCATATTAAAAACAAGTTTATAAATATTTTTTAAACATCTCAAAATGTACTGTGACTTACTCTGTTTCTCAGATGTAAATTTAAAAACAGACTTCTAAGCAGTTGTCCTGTAAAAATGCAATAGCCATGCAATTTGAGCAACTATTCATGTATGTGATGAGAATGAAGAGTCATTGGAAATGACCTTTGCCCTGTTATAGAGGGAGGGGATCAAATTAGGTCTTTCCATATCTTTTTATATCTTTTGTGCTTAGTTTTACTTCAATTGTTCTGTTTTGTTCTTGTGCTGTTTTATAACTTGAAAGGGACAGATGTACTCATGCATCTTCTTAGCTGCCTAATCTTGCCAAAATAATGTCAAGATTTTCATTACTACAATTTAAATATCATTTACATTATAGCTACTGAGGCCACAAGTACTACTTTGAAACAAATAAGGTATTTAGAACCTAGAAAGCGTTGTGGACAGAGTAGTTTTAAACACTGATTATGTAGAGATGCTGTGTTTCAGTAGAAAGAATCTGGAAGTTTATTTAACTTTTTAACAAAATTTGTAAGTTTGCAGTTTGTCTGTTCAGGCTTACTTTTGGATGTTAAGTGTAAAAGCTCCTTGGTTTTTAACTATTGTATGTAAATTTGACTTAACTGCTCACTCCTAGACAAGAGTGGGAAGAGGGGCAAGAAGAGAATGTCGACACTTTCCTATTAACTCATACTAAAATGAACTTTAAGTTGCCTTTCCTTGGATGCATTTTGCTTGAATAAAGATATGAAAAAAATTACTATATGTAGCCTATTTGTAAACTGGGTAATCCAAAAATACACACTGTGCTTCTAATTTTAAGGCCTTATGTAGTTTAATTGTTCTGCTTGTTTTGTGACTCAGACTATTGTATAATTAAATGTAGCATCAAATATTGTGAAAACTCTCAGATGTGTTGATTTAACAGTAAACGATATTCCATGCTCATGTTGTTCTTTTCTTTCTTTTTGAAAAGCAAGAAAAAAATCCCCCCTCCCTCCACCCCCACTCTCAAAAACTTGAAAATCAGAGCAGTAATCTACAGCTAATTTTATTGGCATATTCCTTTAATGAGCAGCTACTGCTCTAATCACCTTCCTACCCTCATGTCCCCTTACTTATTTCTGGTGTTCAACCTACAGTTTTCCTGCTGCAGAACTTCATTACAAACATTCTTCTGTGGGCAGTTTGGGGTTCACTTGGAAATCAGTGATGACTTTCTCTTATTCTCTCTGGTTGTTGCTAAAAAAAAAGCAAAAAAACCCACTTGTTTGTTGCCTTTCTGGTCAAGAGTGATCTAAGATGTTCTGAGCTTCAGACTAGTAGTCACACACAGTAATATTAGTTGTAGATTTTCATCCCGGTCCAAGATTGAGTTGGTGCTTAAATAGATATCAGGTGATTTATGTTCTTCTTACAAGGTCTGATTTCAGTTTCTTACTGGCTTTCGGCTGCTCTGATTTTGATGGAAATATTTCCTCTCGAGTGTTTTCATTTTTAAGGAATTAAGTCTGTTTTCAGAGCCTTCTTCAGAAACCCGCAGAGGATGTAGAACTGTAGATAGTCATACAGATCGGCTGTCAGCAATGCAAATTGCAGGCAAATAATCAAGTGTCATCACGAGAATTATTTGACTGTGCTGGCAAATATTATAGCACTCTGTAAGTGAAACGACAAAGTATGTGACTTTGCTGCTTATGCTTCTGTGTTTTGTTGAGGCAGAACAAAAACGTTAACAGTGTTTTTCTTCAGTAGATGCAGCTGTGCCAGACTGCACTGGAGAGTAAAGGTTCTGGTGTCTTCAGGACCACTTATGCATAGTTAATTATTGGCATTCTGATTTATATTTTACACCGAAGTCTTTCAGATTAATCGTTTACTGAAGGCATTAAAATAGCTTTTATGTGCAGCCTGGATTGTATTGAGAGTTATGTTGTGCAGGAGGTTTGTGATTGATATAAAGCAATTCTCTGAGCTATTGCAGCTTGAAAGAAAACATTTGACATGGTGGTTGTCTTGTATTTAAATTCTTACTTTGATGAGACTGACAATGGGCTGTTGTTTTGTTATACATGCAGTTGTCTCATGATATGTAGAGTTGATTCAGCATTCATTAATAAGACAATGTCTATATTTTACAGAAAAAGAAAAGCACAGTTTATGTCTCACATGCTCTTGCTTTTCTCCGAGACAGACATTTGACAGTAAATTCTTTTCAGTTCTGGAAACTTGACTAACCAACTTTAAAAACAACTTCATTTGTGTAAACTGTGATTACGCTGTAAGGATGAGGTCTCCTTGGGGGCATGTACATAGGCGTGTAAGCCTGTGCATTCTTTTTCCCAATTACAGATATAGAAACAAAAACAAACATTAACATCCCCTCTTCTTAGTGCCTTTGTGTGGCAGAGAAGTGATCTAGTGCACATTCACTCTTACCAGTGAAATTCAAGTTTAGTTCACTTTTACCTGCAGACTTTTTATAGTAGAAAATTGTGTTTATTCTGGTGTTTTTAGTTGGATGCCGTTGTGCCACAGGGCTAGCAACTCAGTACATTGCTGTTGGCTGTTTCTGGTCCTGTAGGTATAGTTTCTTGGTGTATGATAGGCATTGTTAGTGGGGGGTGGGGGAAGGAGAAAGGAAGATATGGGAGGACAGCAGGAGGAAGACATCCTGTGTAAGTAGAATATCAATCTTGAAAGATCTTTAGAGAAGGACCTGATGGGGGTGGACTAGCTGACTATAACCTAGCAGCGTAAATGATCCCACATCAAATAACAGCATCCTGGGCTTCATTAGGTAGGTACTTGCCAGCGTTTCCATGGAGGTGACCCTTTCCTGTCGCTTAGTGCTGCTGGGACAATTTGAGTGCTTCATGCAGTTTTGGGTTCCTCAGTGCAAGGAAGGTATGGATATACTGGAGGAAGATTGTACCAGGGGTACAAGTGGAGCACCCCTCACAGTGGGAGAATCTGAGAGCTGGAGCTGTTCAGCTTGGAGAGTTAAAAGCTCAGGAGGCTCTTATGTATAAATATCTCACGCATGGGAGTAGTGACAACTGAGGACAACCAGCAAACCACAAAACAGGGAAATCAGTCTGAGTGCTTTTTTAACTTTTAACTTTCTGTGATGAGGTTGGCCAAGCACTGGATCTGATTACCTAAAGAGCTTGTGGAGTTTCTATCTTTAGGGATACTTGGCTGAACCCAGCTGTGAGCAACCTGCTGTAGCTGATCCTGCTCTGAGGGTGAGGGTCAGACTGGGTCATCTCAAGAGATCTCTTGCAGTATCACTTGTGCTGCAGCTTTCTGAAGTGTGCTCTGCAAATCCTTCACATAGCAGACACTGCGTGCATTCGTGCTTCATCATCATACACCACATCATGAATGGAGATTTGAATTACAAGAATTATCTTTACTGCCTCCCACTACTGATGTTTTAATTTTCAGCAGCGGGAAAGCAACAGACTGCTACAGGAAAACCAAAAACCTGAGGCCATGAGTGGTTGATGTGCTGTTACTAGAACCATTTCTAAAGCCTGAAATTATACCAAAGGCAGTGTCAGAACTCGCATTGCTATTTTACTACCAAAGGAAAATTGAAAAGGAATTGTGAAAGGAAATGGAGTTCTAGCTCATTTCTGATTAATTGACAAAGGAAAAGCTTTAAATACAGGGTAGTGTAAAAATCGGGATAAAAATAGATTTCTTAGCCAGAGAGGAAGGGCTTGACCTTGAAAAGTATCTCTACCAGGTTTTCTCTTGAGGTATTAGAAAGGTATCTTCACACAATAATCTATCTCAAAGCAGTAGGAAACCTCGAAATGGTTTTGTGGTTGGTATATTAGGCTTCATACAAATGATAGTGATTTTTACGGTGCCTCATTTCCAAATGTTTCTTCCTTATTTAAGGTGGTTGTTTTTTATCCTTCTGCACTGAAGTGAAAATATCAAGGGTTATTGAAAACGTGATGGTTATTTTGCCTTTGTATTGTGCTTGAAGCTAGAAGCCGTGCATATTGTCAGTAAATATCTGTGCTCCTTGTCACACTGCAGTATAGGCCATAGCCATACAAATGTAGATTCAGACCGTCCTATTGGGAACATGTTTTTGAATCACCTTTTTTTTTTTTTTTTTTTCCAAAACCATGAAGCCACAAATATTTCTGTCCTGAATTTTCTTCTTGAGTCAGATGAATAGTGGATTTATTCTATTCTTCTAAAAATAAAAAAATAAAAAAAAGAAACCAAACCTGTGCCAGTGTAACTCACTGCTGGCACTGTTGAAAGCAGGAGTGATGCTCCCAAGATGCTTCCATTTTGCTGTGTTAATTGGCATGCTTCAATTTATTAGAAGCACTTCCAGGAGAAAAAGAAATGAGCAAAAGAATCTAAGTGCTGACAGGAGACCCTGGTTTTCTGTATGTTCTGCTAACCAAGATGGCATGCGGGTAGTGCTAAATATATACCTTACTCCTTTAGTATTTGGCCAACACTTCAGTATCATGGTTTACTTACTTCTGTATTGTGGCAACATTTATAGTTAGCGGCGTGTTTGAATAAAAGCCATTACCTGTCAGTGTCTTGGTGGTTGCTCTAGTGATGTAACACAGGGCATGTACTTGGAGTCTGAGCAGGATAGGTGAAGAATACAGCCTGAAAAACAAAATTAAGTACATCCCTTTTTTGTTTGTTTTGCTCTGTTATGTAGTTGTATGAATGTTTTCATATGTGAACAAAGTATTGACTTGTTTCAGATTATTGCTTAGTCATTTATCAGCATCTGAGTTGGCTCTTTCTGTGAAGTTTGTGAGAATCTCTAATTGTACTTCTATTTAAACTGTGTCACCTCTTCTGTAGGACTTTGCTAAACAATTGGAATAATAATGGTAATAATAATAATAATAATAACCAGGAATTACTTCAAAGTATAGCACATGTATAGACTATGAGGTCTAGTGCATTCATTTTTAAGTATTTGATGAAATACATAGCCTCCTATGTACCAGAAGGTACTGCCTCCTACTTATTTTCATGGGAACTTCCACAGATATAAAGAACACAGTAACGCTGTTTGGTAGAACAAGTTCTCGGCTACAGAACAGCATTTTCAACATGGTCACCACCATGAGCTATGCGTGTTAGCAATGAGCAAGAGCCTGCGTGCTGCACTTCTAACAGTCTGCACTGGTAGAGTGATGCTCTGTCACCACTTCAGAAACCCACCACACCCAGCCTCACTGTGCTCACGTTTTCTGTTTGGGCTCCACAGATGTCCAACAAGCTTCGGTGAATGTTAACGGGTGCCATATTTTCTTCATGTAAGGACGCAGTGACACACCTGTGCCTCATACACACTTCCATGAGAGGTGCCATTCTGTCAGAGTGCCCCTCTGCTGCCATCTGTCACCCGGCAAAGGCATGCAATGGGACACGAGTGGGAGTGTTCAGCCTCTACTTCCTTACCACCAACATCCCCCTCTGATGTCACGGGACAACATTATCAAGTAGGAGACGTTAATTGTGGAGTATCCACTGTAGATGGTAATGTACACATTTCTGTACATTGGTGTCAGTTCACAGATAGGAGTTAGAAATGTGTGTTATGTACGTATAATTTCAAGGGAGTCTGTTATGAGTATTTACGACTGAGAAGAACTGCATTCTTATTCATAGCAAATGACTTAACAGTCTACACTTCTGTGCTTCTCTTTTATAGCTCATAGGAGTTTTGGTTTTGTTTTCCACGTTACACAGTACATCGATCTAATTAAAGAAGCAATTCTAGTGACAGTTATGGGAGCTGATCCACCCTGCTGTGCTTCCATGAAGCACGGGCATCTGTGTTATTTTATTACATTGCAGTTGTATGCAGAATACAGACTGCATGTAAACTTCTACATTAAGCAAACATATGGATTTCATTTTTGTTGGTTATTATGTAATGCCCTATGATCTTAACCTTCTTTCCTTGTATTTTGTCATACATACACATGGGTCATGTGAGCAGAGCAGCAGCTAATACATAGGAGATGCTTGCTTGCAGTAAATTCACTACAAATAGAAAAAATGCCATAATGAGTCTGTCTGTCTGTCCCAGAATTCTGTCTCCAACAGTGGTCGTCAGAGATGCTGTTTAGGAAGACCATACAGACCCTCTTAGGCTGCTGGACAAGAAAAGTGTAAAGGTTCTTCCAAACTTATTTTCTTTCAATACTTGTTTATCTTCTGTTTAGTGATTTATTTCTGCCCTTTTAAAATTTCTTGGTACTATTCTTCTGTGGCAGTAAATCCAAGAATTTCATCGCTCACAGTGAAATTACTAATTCCTGTTTAAATCCATTTCCTACAAGCTGCAGTGACTGTTGTTCATTTCTAGTTTGCAGGACTTGGTAAACAACAAATCTGTCATCATTTTGCTCATCTTACTGCCAGTAGCTTTCTCTCCGTTTTCCTTTTATCATCCAAATGATCATAGATACCCTCTGTTATATCCTGCTTGTGAATCAGTAGGTGGAACTGCGCAGAGAAACTGCACTGCTGGAAATGTGGACACATGATTTCAAATAAATTGATGGAAAGAGAGGAGCTGATGTTTATAAACTCTGGAACTCAGCTCTGTACATTATAGTTCAATACTCTTATAGGTCTATTTTTACTTTAGAGGTTGTTAAGGAAAGGAGATGACATTTATGCTGATATGATGCAATCATTCAGAATGAAGATGGTGTGAGAAGAAATACATCAGCAAAGGAAGTGGTTAACTTTAAAGCATTCTAATTTTTAGCACAGCTTAAAAGCAGTTAAACAAAGTGTCAGCATATACTTTGGGGGTGTTTTCAAGCATCTAACTTGTCGGTGAAGTTATCTGTTTTAGATACTATAACATTTTGATATGATTTTTTTTTAATAAAAAACGTGAGAAGATTCCTACAGTGACCTTTCCTTTTAATTCTAGGAGTTTTTAAGAAAATGAAAAGATAAATCACTTAGTACCTACATCAGTGTATTCTGGGTTATGCTTTCTTGTAGATGATGATTTCTTATGCCATTGCACATGCTGAAACATGAGGGAACTGACTTCTTGAAAATGACAGCAGCAGTGAAGCAGATAAATAAATAATCTCATACTTGATGTAGCTGTGACTTTTGATTGCTAAGTCGTGTGTTGCCATTCCACCCGTTTTAAGTTCCTGCTACAGCAGTGCTGTAATCAAAACAAAGTGCTCTGGCATGTAATTGTCACCTGGTGAGTACAGAAAGTGTCTTTCAGCTTATATTGTCTTTTCCTTTGAGCAGCATCTCGCAGACATCCCATTTCTCACAGGTTGTTATCTGCTCCCTTATCTCACCTGCTGTTCCCTGTCTGGCTGTCCCCATGCTGGTCTCAGTGCTCCACAAGCAAAGCATTCTCCCAGGAATCTCTCAATCTGCTGCCAGCTGTGGCTGAGCCAAGGCTCACATGCTGCGTTTTGGTGGTGTGGAGAACTGAGGCAGGAAGAGGAGGCTCGTTGCAGCACATGATCAGCTATTCCAGCTTTCCAACGTGTGGTTTGTTGCCAAGAGAAGGGGTAGCCGGAAGGGTAGAGGAAACAGAACACCACAAAGGCACTCTTGAGCATTTCTCTTTCCTCTTGTCATGGGGAAAGAAAATAACAGGAAAGAGAGGATGTGGAAAATGTAAGGTACCCCTGGGGAAAAGAAAAAAGGTTAAAGTTGCAGGGTGGAAGGAAGTAGACAATGGGAAAGACCAAAGATGAGTCTGCAAACAAAGTGAAAGGGGCTCTTTGTTACGTAAAAGAGGGCAAAAGGGTGGGATGAGAAAGGAAAAAAAAAGGGAGATGTCAGGAACAGGGAGATACTATGGCAGAATCAAACAAAGTGAGAAAAAAAACCCAAAAACAACAGGGCAGGGGGAAAGGCAAAAGGAACTAAGAGCTTTTGTCTGTATAAAATATAATCTTTTTGAAAATTAAACCAGTCCAGTTGTGACTAGAGAAAGTATGACATAAAAATGCCAAATGCAGTTAGAAACAAAGACATAGAAGAATCAGAAAAAAAAAAAAAAAAAAAGAGCGACAAATGGGAATTAATTTACTTTTTTCCAGGTCCTATATTTCGTCATGAGTTCTTGAGAGGGTGGTTTATTCTGATTGAAGTTGATACCAGTACTGTACTATGGGTGTACCACTGGTCTGCTAGCATTTTGCATTATGCACCGCTACAAGGAAAAACATTTTTAAGGTTACACCCCTGATACGTCTGTAGCTATTAATTCATAAATTATATAAATGCCCTGATGCACTGAATAATAATGTGCATTATAAAAATACTCAAAAATAAAGTTTTTAAAAGAGGTGAGGTAAAGGTGATGTAAATTTAAACTTAAATGTATTTAATTTATTATTGATACAAAAGAATACGTTATTCCTATGCCACTGTGGATTAATTTATTATTGATACGAAAGAATACATTATTCCTATACCGCTGTGGATTATCTTGCATGTACCCCAGCCACTGATATTTTGGAGACCCCTGGGCTAGCTAGACCAGCAATGAAGTGCCTAAATCTTAATGATGAGAGCTCTCTGAAGCTATGGTTGACACTTCTGGTGGCCTGGGTGACATTGCGAAGTGCAGAGCTGTCTTGGCTCCTCGTTGCAATGGAATCTGATTGTCTGCAGTTATGCACAAGAACTGATCTTTATATATATTTATTTATATTTATTTATTTATTATTTATTTATATATATAATCATTCAGTCTGACCGGATTTGAATTTTCTAGATTCTTGTTTTATTTTTACTACACTGAAGGACTGAAAATTACAGTTTTCCAGAAATAGTTACAAGTCTTACTAAAGTCAGTGGATCTTCTGTATTCTTACAAGATTCTCCAAACACAATCTGTGAATTAAAACAGGTTTATAAACCCTTTGAAGTAGATCTACATTGAAGCTCTGATTGCACACACAAGAGCAGGCAAACTTTTCCAACTGGATGTACGGAATCTTAAATTTCCATTACGTTTAATGTAACATAAATGAGAAATTTAGAATGCCCATGATAAATCATATTGAGCTTTCTTGAGAAAAGTAAATCTGAAATGGCTTGTCTTCATTATGTCACTTTTGCATGTGCTTTCCTGTGGAAATCTGTATAAACTGTTATCAGCTGGTAACAGCTACAGGAAGGCAAGCAAAAACTTCTATTTGAAGAATATTTCTTTTTTTTTGTTTAATAAAATTTAATTTAATTTAATTTAATTTTTACTGCTGATCATTTTCTTATTCCTAGAGACAGTTATTTCAAGCAGTAATGGACAGCAGTACTGATAATAAAACAAAAACATGCTAAAGTAACAGATAAAGGTGTTTTTTATAATGAGATTTCATGTAAAAGCTCTCTTTTATTTTTATGCTCTCTGCTGACGTATACTCAAATTGCTGGGTATTAATGCATTAAGTATACTGGTGTGAAGAATCTCTGTTAGAACAGTCTAGTTGATAGAATTCAACAGAGAGGCTCTGGCTTCGATGTCAGCAGGATGACTGATTTACTCTTTTTAGATAGATTTACACTTAAGTTTCAACATGTAACCACAGTTCTTTGGGTTGTGTTGTTTTTGTTTTTGTTTTTCTGATTGGCTTGTCATTTTATACGATTATATGAAAAAGTTCATCAATGGCTATGAATTACTTTAACACTAGAGCTGGTAAAACACAAAAGATGTGTTTGATCTTCCCAAGCTTGACCATTCTTAAAAATATGAACTAAGATTGTAACAGTTAGAAAACAGACATTGGTTTGCATAGTATTGGCTTCAGTATGCTTCCTCATGATGGCATCAGGCAATTCCTTTGTGCTTTGGTTTAAACTCGTTTCATAAACACAAATCCATCATTCTTTTCAACTTCTGGAGAAGTAGTTGAAGTTGACTCAAAGATAAAGTTGTCTGTATCCTGTTAGCTATCTGCTACCCTTTAAGTAGTGTTTAATGACTATAATGTTTGTGGGAGAATACAAGCAGAATGACAGGGAGACAATACTCCATTGTGAAATGGAAACGATACTATCATTTAGATTTTTTTTTTTTGTAATATTTTCTATAGAGCTGTGTGGAGATAGTGTCTGGTATTTAGTTCCAAACAGAATGCATTCTGTAAAGTTTTATAAAAGAGCTGTTTCCCTGAGGATGTTTATGAGTCTTTTCAAGAAGGAAGAGCTAGTGAACTCAAGCCCAGCCCAATCCGGTATATTAAAAACATATGTTGAACCACAAAAAACTTCTGAGTTTATCCCTTTCCCTGAAGACCAACAAACCCAGTTGTGGTACTCCTGATTTACCTCTTGGATTTTGAACATTTAGAGGACAATAAAGTTATATTTTTAACCACCAGCTGTAACACAGGCTAAAAATACTTCTTTTTAAAAAGAAAGAGTGGATTCTGGTACAACTCTAGTATACTAGAGAGAATAGAGATTCTGGAAACATGAAGGCAAACACTGAATTAAACTTTAGGCTGAAGGAAGAGGCATGGACTTCAAACCACTAGATACCAAATGCATTTGGGTTTGCATTTATACTTATGTGCTCCTACTTGCTAGACCAGTTCTGAATTCTAGGGATTTGGTGGTGAAGGACAGGTGCCTGAGGTCATAGCTGTAGGTGCTTTGTGTTACACAGCAAGGATGATCACAGCTTTGGCCTTTGTAACTCCAGGACTTCTCTGATGTCAGGATGTTTATTATCATCCAGAGAAGATTTCAGAACCAAATATGTTGGTGTCAAACAGATGTCAAATGTAGCTTATGCGTTAGATTTACCAAGTCCATGCTGAGATGCAGTTTTTCCATTGCTAGAATTACCTAAATATTTGGCACCCATAAGCCATGAAGAGCTTTCTCCTAGGCTCCCTTCCAGCTCCTGTGCAAAATGTTGGACTTGTCATCTTCTTTTCAAAGGTTCTTTTATTATTCAGCTTTGAAACAATAGTGGTCTTCACCTGACAGTACTTTTCAGATCTTAAATACTTATCTAACTTAACTCCTAACTCAAGAGTAATCTGAAGGAAAAAACAGGCTTCCTGTGAAGTTTCAGGTGCTCACAGCCATGTATGAAAAGGTTAGCATTTTATCAGCAAAGTAAGGAAAACACATGTAGCTGTCTGACTTTCACTGGTGAAATATTTGAAAATATGATGAGTGCAAGGGACATAATAAACACCAGGTTGGAAGTGAAATTCTTTTCAAGGCAGCAGGCAGCTTCATTCCCAAGCATAGTATTTAAGGTTGTGAAGAGCATTTCCACTTCAGTTCTGGACTGGAATATCCAGAGCAAAGAGGGACAGATGTCAGCAATATCGACTTTTTTCCCCTCCCTACTGGAACCAATCAGGTGTAATTACTAATATTTCCCTTTCAGATGTGATTAATAAACTTCAGGATTAGCTCCTATGAGACATACAGGAGCCATTCACATCTCATACCTTTTGTTGCACCAGTCAGTAGCCTCTGTCATTAAGCTGATATGTAGTCCGTATTGTGAAATGTAATTGTAGAGCTGCAGGCTTTCCAAGGCAGATTTTAAGGCAGCCTGAATATATTTCATAGAATGATAAGATGGCGTAAGTTTTGTTTGTATACTTCACAAGAAATTGTAAATGCATCAAATAAATAGCAATCCCAGGGAGGTCAAGTTGTTGGTGGTGAGTTAAATCTTGAATTTTAGAGCTGAAAGCATACATTTCAAAACCAGTGATCATTATTACTGAACAGGCTTGTTGTATCTATCAACGTGCCACTGAGAATGTTTACTATACAGGGCCAATAGATCAGATAGTACTGGGCAAATTTCAGTGGCATTCTGAAACAACTGCATGTTAAAATATTTACCTCCATTGTTTTATTTTATCTCATTAGCTTTCCTTCAATGTTTTATTTTGAGGATGATGTTCCTAAATGGGTGGTGACTTGTGTACTACTATCTGGCTTTCAGTCAGTCTATGATTTGTGTTCATATTTCTCTCATTCTGAAGAAGCATTGTCTCTCCCTGGTTTGTTATGTATAACACAAATCACAAAGCTCACTGGAGGTAAGCTGTTAGCAAAAATGCATAATAAACAGAGTAAAGCCTTCTGCTCCTTCCATCAATTGAAAATGAACACACCTTAAGTGTACCAAAATCAACAAGTTTAAAAAAGAAA
Source organism: Callipepla californica brunnescens (assembly GCA_023055505.1). Taxonomy (NCBI): domain Eukaryota; kingdom Metazoa; phylum Chordata; class Aves; order Galliformes; family Odontophoridae; genus Callipepla; species Callipepla californica. The sequence goes on along the minus strand of JALIRH010000031.1, from coordinate 1,030,465 downwards.
TGTTTACTTAATCTTCTATTTTTTTAATTTAAAATTAAATTTCAATTTTAAAACTTCCCAACAATGTTTTTCCTATTGTCTTATTTCTATGACTTTTATACTCAATTACACCACAAAGATGAAGATGCTAAGTAGTGCACATGTGGGATTTAGGTTTTTGGTTTTTTTTGTTTTGTCCTGAAAGGGACATGAGTTGAAACAGTAGTGTCAAAGTGTTAGCTATTAGATAATTTAAATGAACTAAAATAACAAACTTCCTGATAATCTGGGTAGTTGTGGACATCTCCACAAGAAGAAATCTGTTATTCTCCATGAGAACAGATTTGACTTCAAAGACCCATAACTTTGCAGTATTTCACTCTCTACCCTCTTCTGTTTTCAGGACTGTAAGTCTCTGAGTGTTTGTGGTCCAGTCAGGAAATGTTTCAAGGAGAGGACCTCAGTTTTAACCAGATTTAAACAGCTTTTTCTTCTCACCAAAGCTGCTGTGCTGAAGACCACTTCCTTTTTCGAAAGTATTTCTCATCATACAGGACCGTGTTTGTTTACCAAATATTTACTTGTTTCTTTTCTTAACTTTTGTTGTTCATTCCTTAGGATTAGAGTATGACTCTGGTTCACATCCACTAAGAAAGTTAGTCCAGAGTTTGCATGAAATCATCCCTGTGACAGAGGCCAACACAAAGCTGGTAAGTTGCTTTTGTCCCCCCAGAGCGTTAGCTTGAATCCACAGAAAGGTCTAATCATTAGGTTTGCTCAGCTCAGAGGAAGTTCACAATCTGTGATGCCTTATTTTTTGGTAAGCAATGTAAATGTATGCCAGTACACACCATGTGCAGTGAAAAACGTCAAAGGAACTGGTCCTATAGTCTGTGTGAAGCCAGCAGGACTTTTGCTCAACGTCTGTTGCTGCACAGTCATTACTTCAGACTGCCTAAAGGCTTGATTGTGTGGGGTGTTCTTGGTTGCTTGGTTGGTTTATGACATTGTGTTTTTGTTTTGTTTTCATAGAACCAACTGTACCACTCTTTTCCTGGGGCTTAAGTAATGGCTACCTTTTCATCTCCATAAAGTCTCTGGCCTAATTCAGATGTGGAGAAAATTGCTTTGACGGATATGCGTTTTTATTGTATTCTCAGCCTGAAGTTTCAGTTGAGAAATTGTATAAATCTTTGCTCTCTGACTTTAAGATGCCTTTAGTATTGACATGTAACATGTTCCTGGCTGCAGTTTTTATCTGTTTGTTCATTTGTTTTGTTTTTTTTTTTATTATTATTATTTCCTTTGGAAAATAATAATAAGCTGCTCCATGCAGCTTGCTCCACAGAATTTTATGGAGGAAAAACTTAACTATAAAATGTTGGTATCAGTCCAACACATACATCTGATTTGCTTAGTAAATGTACTTCCACAGCAGTAAAAGTAGCCCTGAGGGAAGGGAGTGGAACCAAAAAGCAAAAAAGGAACAATAGTTGGTTGCAAAAAAAAAGAAAAATCTTAAAGGAAAATTAAGGTCACCAGAAGAGAACTTTCCAGATTAAGTCTGTCTAGCCTTCCATGTGCAAAGAATGGCAAGCTTACACTGAGAACTGTGTCTTGCCTTGTGGATGCTACATACTCTATTTGGTACTCCTCACGGACGCACTCATTTGTTTTATCTTAACATTACATGACAGTATTTGAGGAAAAAAAAAAAAGAGGAAAGTGATGTTCTGTTTTCTTAAAGAGTTTGCGTGCTGTGAAGCTTAAGCTTTTTCATTATTCCTTCATACGAAGCTCTTCAAGATTGGATGTATCTCAGCACTTGACTTTTTGGCGTTCTATGGAGAAAGAGTTTGTAAGTGAACTTTCAGCTTTCCCTTTCTGTTCTAGTAAGCTGTATTAAAAGGCATTCCAAAAAGTTAGCTGGCACTGTTAAGGGTTGAGCCTCTGTAACTCACAAAGTCCTCCAAAGTGTATATTGTCTGGTTGGACTAGATGGTCTTAGATGATCTTTCCCAATCTCAGTAATTCTATGATCATAGGAAATAAAATGTGATCATGAAACAGCAGAGTTCTCCAGCTGATGCTGACAGCCTACACTAAGTTACCAAATGAAGCTTGTTTCTTAGCAGCTGCAAAATAAAACCAAGTTTAATTGGCTTCATTCTGAACCTGATTCAGAATAGGAACTTATAACTAGTCTGAAGGACGGTGACCTCTTTAAAACTTACTTGTTGTGGTGACACATGGTACTCATCTGTTGTTGAGAAGTCTTAGGAAAGTTTATGGGCACAGCTGGGGGCTTGGAAAAGTTACTGTTCAGGACTAAGATCCTGGTATTATCAACCCAGCAAATATCAACCCAGCATTCAGCAGTGGCCAAAAAAGCAAGACATTAGAGCTGATTAAGGAAGAGGAGAATTAAAAAATGAGATTTGTTTACCCCAAACACCCATATTCTATAGACTTCTGCAATTCTGGTTCTGTCATTAAAAAAAAAAAAGTTGCAGCAAACTGGCAAAAAGATGATAGCACACACTAAGGATGATAAGTTATTGAACTTAGCTTCCAAGTAACGAGTGAGGAAACAGTATGTTTACACATTTTGTTTGGAAAAGAGATGAGAAAACTTGTAGTGGTATGGAAACGAAATGACTGTTCCTTTCAGTGTAAGAACTATGGAGTATCAAATGAAATGAGCAGGTGGAATCTCCAAATGCAGCAAGAAGTGCTCTCACTAGAAGCAGTTATGTTGTAGAACAACTTGTTACAAGACATCACGGAAGGTAGAAACTTACATGAGTTCAGAAAAAGTAAGTTCTTTTAATGTCTAGAAAATGGAAGTGTGCCACTGGTGAGGGAGTAGACAACCCCAGAAGCTGTGGGAAGTAGACAGCCAAGTGTTGGGGTACATTTAGTTAGCTCTTTCTTTTACTTTTGTCATCTCTCTTCACCAGCTATTGCTGAAAACAGGCTGCAGAGCTAGATGGACTCCTGTGCTGGTACAGGTTGTCCTCCTTTACAATATGTTAGTGTTTTTTTTTAAAGAAACATCTGTGGAGTCAGGAATGGTCATTACATTTCAACTCAAGGTCTTGTTTTAGGAGCTGACTTTTGAGAAGTGGCTTGTTTGGGGAGATGATTGAATATCTCAATTTGAATTCTCCATTGTTAGAAGTGACGTATGTTCTGCGGTGCACACTTAAAAGAATCAAAGGATTCGTTTCTGATGAACAAATACTTTTTGTTTTTACATTTGGCTGTCATTCATGGGACACTTTAATTCCTGTTTTTGTAAAAAAAAAAAAAAAAAAAAAAGGTCATGATCATCGCTTATGCAGGGATCCCAACAGATAACTTTTCCTGTAACACTGATTAGCCATTGTATTTGTTCTCTCCCAAAAGGAAAAGGAGTCAGTCAGCCATTTGGTGACACATCGTATTGACAGAAAACTGAAAATTTACTGGAAATGAAACCCTCCAGTTTTACGTATGATTGCTGATACAGTACAAGGTAAGCAGAATTCTACAGTATTACTAAAAAGCGTGCCTGCTTTCCCACTTGTTTTAGATATCTGTTTTTAAAAAAAGTATTATTATCTTGAGTACTATTGGAGTTGAGAGCCCAAAGTTCTGCACAGAGATTTGCAGTAGGAAATCATCTAGTCTTGCATTACATCATGCAAAGACCTGCTTTAAAAAATCAGTTTGATGCCAGGGAAGTGTGTACCTTCTCTCAGTGTCCGAAGGTTGCCGTATACCTGTTAAATTTTCAAAGATATAAAAAGTATTCTTACCTGCATATGTTTCTTCTTGGAGGAGGTGGGTTACCTTCAAATACAGATTTTCAGAACTTGTTATTTTTGGTTTAGGGAACAGTCTGGAAGCATTGTAACTTTTTGTTTTTTCCAGAAGTATTTATTAATGCTTTTTAATTACGTGATATACAGGAGCATTTCTACATGTGAAAATATTTGTATCATGGCACTAATCAGATATGTAATAATTAACAGTAGAAGTAAATCATTTAAGTGCATTTTTTAACAATGGAAACCAGGCACCCTCTCTCTCCCAGAGTGAAACAGCTAATTCTTTTTTCGTGTATCTACCCTGCTTGTATATTTCTGCTAATACGAGTGCACATCCATGGTTTAATCTCTGCTCTTCCTCCCGTAAATTTCACAATATGTTAACTTAATTTATCCTCTATTTTAGTTAAATCTAAGACCAACAACTGCAGGACGTAAATTTATGGCATCGAAATTTAAAATGTACAGTTCTGTGTACAAATTGCAATAAAGTGATAATGTTAAACACAGGAGATGAAACACAGTCATAGATACGTCAAGCAGTTTCACTAAAGTCAGACAGACGGTTTATAGGAAAATGCATTTAACAATTTTAAGTCATGTACTATGAAATGTCTTCTAATAACTCAAAATCCATAATTTATATGTATATATATATATATATATATATATATATATATATATATATATATATATATATATATATATATATAAAAGTTACGTAAAAGTCTACAGAGTTCAACTTTTGGTGTAATAGCACAGCACTGCAGACATGACTCTTCTGGGACTGACTAGACTGGTCGAAATACAGACGGCAGTCAGACTAAGTGTTTTAAGTCACACTGATCAAAGATATAAACATGTTTCTTGGAGAAAACAAAAAAGTTATCTTCTGCAACTTCCATTGAGATTATATTAAAAATAAATACAATATGAATCTCATGTGTTTTGTCTTTCAGGAAACTGTAGCATAGGTTAAATTTAGAAGGCAAAACACAGCCATATCTTCCTCATCTTCTTCCATGCCTATTTAACCATTATAAATGTAAGGCTGCAGTTAGCCTGTTCTCATTTGCTATTCACATGTCTTCAATCTTTCTTTGAAAATCCCAGTCTGTGAATACTTCTTTCAACAGAAGTACAGTCCATGCAGTGTCTTCATAAAGAGGAGTTTTGAAATGAATTTACTGGTTCCTTGTTAGTGCCTGGGCATAAGTTTGTCTTGTCGCTTTTGATCTGTTTATAATCTCTATATGGTCTAGAATCTTGAAATTACAATGTATTCCTCCTCTGTAAAATCATTGGTAACAGCTGAAGTGAAGCAGGAATGCAAAAGGTAGGATTTAGATTAGATATCAGTGGGCAGTTTTCACTGAAAAGATGATGAGGTGCTGGCCCAGGCTGCCAAGAGAAGCTGTGGCTCCCCCATCTCCCCAGGTGTTGAAGGCCACTTTGGATGGGGCCCTTGGCAGCCTGAGCTGGTGCCTGATTTAGTGAGTGGCAGCCTTGTCTGTGACAGCAGTGGTCTTGGTCTGATATTTGAGGTCCCTTCCAACCCAAGCCATTCTATGATTTTGATAAAACTCACGATGGAATTATTGAGGAAGATTCAGAAAGGCAGGTGAAATTCTCAAAGACTCCTCGAGGCAATGTCCTGTCAGTGTCACTGACATGGGGGAGAGTCACTGCCTTTGAAAAATAGGAATTTGTGTAAGATAGGTTAGGACTAAACCCAGACTTCTGAGTGAAAGTATGTCACATATTACAACTGTTTGTTGTCTGTTTTTCACATTATTAATTTCAGTAATAATAAATGAAGTCTCCAGTGAGTTTCTTCACAGTTTTTTCATAGATCTGCAAAATATATAAATAATAAATAAATAAAATTGTGCGTTGCAGAGTCACAGAATTGTAGGGGCTGGAAGGGACCTCTGGTGATCAAGACCAACCCCTTGCTAAGGCAGGTTCCCTACAGCAGGAGGCACAGGTAGGCATCCAGATGAATTTTAAATGTCTCCAGAGAAGGAGGCTCCACAACGTCTTTGGGCAGACTGTTGCAGCGCTCCATCACTCTGACAGTAAAGATGCTCTTCTTTGTGTTATCATGGAACTTACTGTGTTCCAATTTGCACCCACTGCCCTTTGTTCTGCCTCCAGGCACTACTGGAAAGAGTCTGGCTCCATCCACTTGACTCCTGCACATTAGATACTTTATAAGCATTGGTCCCCTCTCAGATTTCTCTTCTGCAGGCTGAACAGTCCCATGTCCCTCAGCTCTTCCTCATACGGGAGATCCTCCAGACCCCTCAGCATCTTTGTGGCCCTCTGCTGGACTCTCTCTAGGAGACTGCTGTCTTTTTTGAACTGAGAAGCCCAGAACTGGATACAGTGCTCCAGATGCAGCCTCACCAGGGCAGAGTAGAGGCGGGGACAATCACCTTTGTTTTGACGTGCTGAAACAAAAATGCATAGTCTTCAGTGGGCAAGGGAAGGTGAGATGAAAAGTCAGGGAGAATGTAAAACATTATAACATGAGAAACGAAACAATGACACTATTCCCTACTAAGACCCAGTATCAAATTATCCAAGCATTACTCCAGCACACAGCTTTAACTCTTTTGTCTTCTTTTTTTTCAAACCGTCATTGTATTTTGTTAACTGGTATTAGCTTGGCAGCCTTTGTGTTATTTCAGGAATTTCACTTCTCGTTGCCACCTGGTATGTTAAATTCCCAGAGAGGTAATTAAAAAAATGCATGCTTAGTATGATAATTGAAAACACAGCTACTATATGGGAAAGGTATTACCACAGAGTGCCTGGGATGTACGCCAGGAAAGTTTAAACAAGGATGTGCATCCCCTCTCCTGTCTGGAGTACACCAACAGCAACACTTCTGAATCACCGGGATCCAGGTGGGAATGCAGAGACAGGACATGACTTCAAGCTGCAACTGGGTATGGTCCGCCATCCCACTGGATTTTTTTTTTTTTAGTTTGTGATGGTGACTTTTTTCTCAGTTATTTTGAAGTCATTAGGCCACAGTCACCCTAACGATGGCCTCTTCTAAGTCTGCCTTTTGCTATTGTTAAGCTCTGGGTTACACATTTGACACAAGGATTTGTCTGTTCACACCCGGAGCAGATGAGGAAAGAGGTCACACTAGATGTAGGTGTAGTGCTCCACTGTGTCACTCGGCTTTGATGCAGAGATTCACAATGCTCAGCTAATCTCATCATTCACTTACAGTGATAGGTATTGTTACAGTTGAAAGCACCACTTTTACAGACTGAAGTTGTTGGGTGACAACTCCGTCCTGCAAGACCTGCTGTAAAAACAGAGGAGATCTTAGATTTGCCCAAGACTAACTGGGTATGTGTGTAATGCTTCATACAGTACACTGACTGCTCTATTTGTGTAGTAGTGTTTCTACATCTATATAGGATGTAACAACTGGCATCCTCAGGGAATAATTCAGCATTATTTTATACCAGATAATAAGAAGAAGGATGACTGAAAGAAGTGTTAACAACTGAGCACATGTGCTGGCAAGCATAGCTGTGTGCGTGTATAAAACAGATGCCCAGGGCGGTGCTGATCTGCACCTGAAACGTTTGAATTCCGCATCAAGCAAAGATTAACCACCTTCAGTTTCGCCATTGTCAAACGTGAGCGTCGTGTTTGCTTGCGCCTCTGTTGGAACCAGGCAGTGATTTACGTGCTGAAAGAATCGTGCTCCGGGGCATTTATTAAAAATGACAGCGGAAGACAAAGGCGCGGTTCTACGAGATGAAAACACCTTTATTCATCCACCCACGGGCTTCCTTCGTGCGAAGCACGAGTCGGGAATTGCCGGGCTGCGGTCCCGGGCCGCCTCCAGGGTCCGCAGAGGTCGGAGCTGCCGCGGTGCTCGGCTCGGTCGCTAGATGTCTCCGCACGCTGCAGGCAGCGCGGACAGGATGTGCTTGCTGTAAACAAAGAGGAAATCGCTAGAACTGAAGTTAAGCGGCGCAGCCTTCGTAGGAGCGTATATAAACGAGTTATCGCTCGGTTTCCAGCTGCCCGGAATTTTCCCGAGGAAATAATTAAAAGTTGGCCGTGTTTCCCGAATGCTTTCGTTCAAAGCGTTTGGAATCTGATCGGGGTTTTGTTGGTGGTGGTGGTGGGAGGTCCCAAACCGAGGAGTTGAGTTGTCAGATCCACACGAGAGCCGGCAACCTGCGCGGCTCCGGCAGAGGGAAGAGCCGCAGCTCCGCGCAGCACTGCAGTGCTCCGTGCTGGCAGACAGCTGCGGGCGCTGGTTCCTTCAAACCAGAGCTTTTGGTTGGTTGGTTGGATTTTTATTATTATTATTATTAATTTTTTTTTTTTTTTTTGGACTTGGTTTGACTGTAGTCCGCATCAGATTTTCCAGACAGCTCTTCTTCCCGGACCAGAAGCCGCCCGGGCTCCGATCGCTGTAAGTAACGTCGTTCTCTTTAAGCGCAGTACCGATACCGGCTGCCACCTTCCTCGAGTGGGCCGGACCCGGAGAGGTGGGGCGAGGGGCGGGCGGGTGCCGCCGCTCCTCCTCCGGCGCGGGGGTGGAGGAGGCGGTCCGACGGCGGCGGGGCGCAGCCGCCTCCTTCGGGGCCGGGGATCGCTGCCCCGGCGAGGTGGCGGGGCGGGGGGATGGGGGTGGGGTGGCCGCGGCCGCCGCCAATTGCGTAAAGCCGGGAGCCCGGGGCGGGAGCCGCGGAGGGGGGGGGAGGCGAGCAGCCGGGGCCGCCCGCCCGCGGTGTCCGGGGCGGGGAGCGCCATGCCGCCGCCCTGAGCGCGTCGCCGCGCCGGGCCCAGGTGAGCGAGTGCGTGCGCGGCGCCGGGGCTGCGGGGAAGGGAACCGCCGCGAGGCGGTGCGCGGCCGGCGGGCGCGGGGGAGCCGCGAGGAGAGGGGCGGAGGGGCAGGGCGGGCCGCCGCCGACCCGCCCGCACCGGCCTCTTTTGTTCCCGGGAGCGGCGGCGGCGGCGGCGGCGCGGGGAGGGGGGAAGGGGAGGGAGCGGCCGTGGCCCGTGCTGCAGGCCGGCGCTGGGCGCGCTCTCGGAGCCGCGGGGCCGGCAGGTGCGGGACTGTGCCCCGCGCCCCGGCGGCAGGTGCTGCCCCGCGCTCCTCAGCGGGCTCTGCGCGGCGTCCCGGTAGCGGCCGCGTCCGGGTCGGCGTCCCCGGTGTCTGGGTTGCTATGGGCTGTCTTTCCTGCTCGTGATAGCCCACGCGTGTTTTCCTCGCCCGGTGGGAGTCGTTTTCCTGAGCCCTTGTGCTGGGCGTGCGGCGCCAGACGCGCTCGGGGAGCGTGCTGGAGGTGCCGTCGGTGCTTGTGTCCTAAAGGTGAATTGTGGGCACGGGTTCTTTAAAACCAAAGAGATTCCGCGTTCCCTTGTCGTAGACGGAGCCATAGCCGAGGCATTACAAAGATAACACGAGGAGGAAGATATAAAACAGTTCTAGGATAGCGCCAGTCAGGCTTTGATGCAGCGCAGGGGATGTGTGAGAGCACGTCTGCGTTGCTGGTGTGGAATGGCCCACGGGCAGCCGTGAGGAGGAGGAGAGGTGAGGACCATCTTTGTTCTTGCAGAGCACGCAGCTCGCGGAGGTGCTTTGTCTGCAGGGATCCCGCACACCGCCCCTGGCAGTGTGAAGTCTGCCGGCTCGGGTGCGAGGATGGGCTCAGCACTGCCTGCTCTCCCGGCTGTGTTCCAGCGCCCAGCAGAGCGTGTATCCTGGACCTGATCTGGGCAAAGCATCACGAAGAGTGCATTTTATATAAACCACGGGCGATAGCTCCAGTTATGAACGGTATTCAGGGAGGGAGAGGGGAGAAGGAAGAAACAAACCAAACAACAAAACAGAGAAAGGAGGACAGGGAATCTCAGTTTGTCTAGGCTCCACGACAAAGTGTCTTTTTATGTTACCTGTGGTGAGCGCTGTTAGGAATGTGAGTAGGTATTTTTTTGGTGGTGGAGTGTAGGTTTGTTTTAATTACCTTAAGCCCACCATATTTGTGAGGAAAGTGGTGGCTGGGGTTGGTGGGGGCTAAGCAGTGACCACAGTGGGGGGAAAGCAGTAATGCTACTTCTGGCAGGGCCTGTGAGATTGTCCGAAGGCTGGGACTGTCTCATGACGGGAACAGGTACAGTTCGGTGACACATATCACACTTCTTCCGAGCTGACAAAGCAGGTCATGGGGCAAGGCAACAAAAAGGCTGTTTTTCCTGTAGGGTTATATGGTTATAAGAATAGATGCAGCAGGATGAGATGTGCTCATCCTGGGAGCAAACAAACCATGGGATTTATGTGCTCTCTATCCTAAGTTCTGAAAATCCCATGTGAGGTGTATGTGAATAGCACGTATGTGGAAGGGGACTTGGGGATTCCTGCTTTGATGAATGATGGTAGGGAGCAGTGGGGCAGATGCTTTTCAGTCAAAGTTAAATGCCCAATAACAGGATTCTTATAACTGAAGATGTGCATAGATGCCCTTGTGCTGTATGCTGCTGAGACTAGTAACATTCTTCAGATACAGAAGAATAAAGTAACTTACTGATTTGGTCTTAATACCATGCATAGCTGTTACCTTAACTGTACTGTATAGGAAGGTAGTTGGCAAGCAGTTTTCACTAGCTGTCGGAGCTTCAGTCGGAGAAAATGAGTGCTGATCTGATCTGCAGCTTGTTTTTCCTCTCAGTAATGGAAGGAGGATGGGTGCTAGGACTGCTCAGGCCTCGGTGATTCCCATCCCACCTGTAGCTGCGAGGAAGTGATACTGCAGGGCACTGGCTCTGAGCTGCAGCGATTCTTTGTTCTGCCCTGTGCAAAGAACAGCTGGGGCTGGGCAGGGTGCACCTTCCCTTGCTCCGGGCCAGGAGAGCTCTGCAGCCTTCATCCCCAGGGGGCTGCTTCTACTACCTTGCCTGCTTCTGTTTAGGTTTGAAGATCTGCTGACAGCAGTCAGTGGGATGGTTACTTTTTGTGTGTTAAAGAACTGTTGGGAGCACGGTCTGAAGCATACCAACAGAGTTTGTTCTTTGCATTATCAAGGCAATTTTTTTAAAGTCACCCAAAGTATACATCAAAGCAAGACTGAAAACTGTAGCGTGTGAATTACAGTTCTTATTTGGAATCAAAGTCACAATTAGACTCGATCCAGTTCAAGCTCCGTTTTAATCAAAAGGATTTCACTGCTGATGTAGTGAAGACATTTCTGGCAAGACAAATGGGAATGAGCTGTTTGTAGATGTAAGTTTAGAAATCCACAAAAGTGTTTTCTTGGAGAAAGGAAATGAAGGCGAGGGGGAGCGGCAAACCACGAAGAAAGATACGAGGGGGAAACGTGATGTACTTGCCAATAGGGAAAGGAAATGCTCAAGATGTTAGAGAATGAGTGCTTTAAGACTTGTATCTGATGTGTTCTTCCTTTGCTGCAAAGTAGGTTAACAGAAGGGAATGTACTGGTAGCTCTTGCTATCTTTTTTGGCACTGTGGGCTAAAAAAAAAAAAAAAAAAGTAGTTCGGTCATGCAGAATGCCTGGCTTTACCTGGCAGGACGTTGCAAGATTTGGCTGTTGGATGCAAAGTTCTTGGGAGTTCCCTGGAAAGGAATTTACCACAGTAATCCAAAATATGAATGCAGCCACTAGCTCAGCAGAACACATACTTGGTTGTGGATTTAAGTCTTTGTATTGCTTTTCAAAGACGTGCTTCTCCTTTTATGCATCCCATACGCTGTTTGTGATTCTTACAGCTGGGAAATGATGGAACAAGTTTTTCTTTCCTGAATTTGTCTCTTGCAAGAGTTTTAGGTCAAGTAATGTAAATTACTGTGCACTGTTAGCCAAGCTCTCAGCTTCTGTATTTTTGTGACTCCTGTGCATACCTTGTATCTATCCAGAAAACTGGCATCCAGACATGCAGTCAGGTTATTCCACGTTATCCTGGCTATAGAAACACTTTTAAGCATGCTCGTGCTGCTTTCAAAGCCATATGTGTATGCGGTGTTTGCCTTGCTCTTCCGCTGAAGGCCTTTGTTCCTGCAGCAAAATTGAATCCTTCCCATGCTTTACCACCTGGATGCCAATCTGGCACATTAATTTAAACCATCAGTTGGAGGTACATATTTTGTGCTCACAGTGTCAACAGTTACAGTGGCTGATCTGAATGTATTTGCTTTTCTAGGAGGAGGTGCTTAGGTAAAAGGTGAGCACAAGGTGGTTAAGTAAGATTTTAAAACGTTATAGAGAAATAGCGCTGTCATGGCAGACACATGTACTTCCAGACAGTTACCTGATGTCTGACAGTGATGAGTAATAGATGCCTGGTAAAGGCATTACAAGTGATGCCGTGGCTTGCTGTTGGAGAACTTCCTAAGCAACTTGGCAACTTGTGCAGCAGTCCTTGAGTGGCTTCTCTTTTGTGACCCCACTAGTTTTTGAACCTATGTAAATTCATAATGCTTTCAGTACTGAGTCAGGTTCGGAAACTTCTTCTAATTTCCACCCCTGCCCCCCCCCCCCCCCCCCCCTTTTTTTTTTTCCCCATTTGGAAGAGAGTCATTGTTATTCTCTGTGCTACTCCTGACTGTGCGGACCTGTCATATATCCTCTTAGTCATTGTTTTACAGGATGAAGAATTCTTTGGGGGATCGAATAGCCAAGAGGTGCTGATGTCAGAGCTGTTTGCTCAGTGGATGTGATTTGGAGCCCGTAGCTTAATCATCTTTTAATGCAAACTCCTTGGCTCATAGAAATACAAGGCAGAAAGAATGTGAGTGTGTAGCTACAGTAATCTGGCTGCACGGTGGCAACTTCTTAGCCAGCATTGTTCCTTTTGTAGCTGATGAACGGCTAAAAGAATTGCAGAGAGACTTCTTCAAGTAAGCAGAGCAGGGAGTAGAGTATTACATACTGAAATGTGAGTTTGGGGAAAAAAAAATCACAAGAACTTGAGAGCTATAGCAGGGAGAGAAAGCAATGTGAGGAGAAAGAAGTGTATATACAGTTATGGAAGACAGCATGCTGTGCTACTGGTTAGTGCTTTAGATGGAATTTAAATGTGAAAGGCCACCTATTATTAAGTGCTTCTGGCAATGCACTAAGGAGTTTCCTGGAGCGTGTATGTTTCTGTCTACTGACCAAAGCTGACCATGGGGATCAGACCTCTCTTAGTCCATTTTATATTCAGTACTGCCATACCTGTTCATATGTATGCTTTTATTTGTTCATGAGGATTTTTTTCAGTCAGAATGCTTGACAAGAAGGAATCAGATATCTTATCTTGCCTTCCTCCTCTGGAATGCCAGAAGTCAATTTTGACAGTCATTTAGTGGTTAGCACCAGGAGCTGGAATTTGCTCCTCTGAAGTGTATTACAGAGATCTACTTTTTTTTTGATGTCCTAAGCTATAGTGGTTTTCATTAAGATTTGTTCTTTCAAAGACTGTGAAATCTGTAAATACAGCTTCTTCTTATCATTAACACAGTGAGTAGTTATTTTACTTTGTTTTTTACTTTTCTTCTGCTGCCATCTTCTTCAGGTTCTCTAAGGTGAATGCTGCAGGTCAGTTACTTTCACCATGGATGGTGTTGACTTGAACAGACATATTTATTTGCTTAGAAGTAGGCTTGTGCTGGGATGTGTTGCTGAGCTGAGAGAGACTAAAGTGTTTGGTAAATGAAGCCTCACAACATCCCTGTGAGTCCAGGAGCTGTTTTTTTTACTCATGTTATAGATTCAGAGCCTAAATGTGCTTTGACTCACACAGCAAGCTAATGACAGATGTGTGATTAAAATGCAAGTCAACAATACTGCTACCCTATGCTAACTATTGTAGCTTTCCTTTCTGGAAATGAGGAACATGGTAAAAACTGAGTCCCTTCATAATGTCTGTTGTAGCAGGCATGCAGTATTTTCACTGCACCATGCAGGATCCAGTGTAATTGAGGCACTGGTAGATTCAGTGGGATACAAAGTAAAAAAAAAAAAAAAAAAAAAAAAAAAAAAAAAACTCTCAGAAACTTTTTTTTTCCAGACAAACATTCTATTGTTTGAAGAATAAATGGAAAACAGAATAGAATTCCTCAATCTGCAAATGATTTATAAAGATTAACCATGTCAAACAGAAACAAAGGAAACAAATTGAAGTTGCTGTAAGCATGAGACATTGTTTCAGATACATGGACCACTGTGGCTTCTGGCTTTTGTTTCTTTTACACAGAGAGATATAACATCTAATAATGTTACAAATGTATTAGACCAAACTAAAAATAGATACGTCTTGGGATCAGCTAGGAGCAGGTAAGTGTGTGCAGGCAGTGGTGTCCGGGCACTGGAGAAGACAAGCATGTCCCTGCAGTCTCAAAAACTATCCCTGAACTTTGTATGTGGGCTTTCTGAAAAGTTGTGTATTTCATCTGCTGTGTCAAATGCTTTCCTGGCAACTACATAAGTGAAACCAAGTGACTGTGACAGAGCTCATTCATACACACTATAGAAAAAAGACAGAAGTGTGCCCAGTTATCACTGGAGGAAAAAAAAGCAATTTTCTTGTAGAGAAAAAGAAAAACAAGGCAGCACTTCACTTCTGACCTATTAGCCTTCATCCTTAAGGGTCATCTACCAAACACTGCCAGAAGAGGCAAGAAATTCAAGTAATGGTTCAAGTAATGTGATATAGCTGATGCCTATAACTAACAAAATTATTTGCAAAAATATTTTTTTATTAAGGCATGAAAGAGCACAACAAAAGCATAAAACTGGTGGGGCATTTAACCTTGTTTCTGTGAACTTAATATGTCAGTGCGGTTCAGTGGCAATGGCTGCAGTTCTTTGTGAGCTCTGAAAGCCTTCATGGGAAATGTTAATGAACTTTCCTGTACTTCATCCTTGAGAACTTTTGTTCACAGATGTACGCACTGCCAAAAGCAACAGCATGAGTAAGGTGTTACTGTGCAGTGGGGGATATTTTTCTTTGGTAACAGAGGGCTTGCAAAGGTTTGGTAAAGAGGCATGTTCAAATTTTGGTTGTAACTCTGTACACTCTTTACATTCCATTTGAGAATTGGCAGGTTACATCAACTTAAAATGGAGTCACAAAAAATGGCTGATTTTCTTGGTGGTTTTGAAATCTGTTCTCAAATTCCTATATCAAAACTGAAACCTACTGTTTACAGGACTGTGTTTACCCAACGTGTCACAGTGTGTAAAGTAATTTGCCATCACTTGAGTTAGCACTGCACTGCACCCTCCCATGTCCTGGTTTCATCCCATACACAGGGATGTTTGGTTGTCCCTGAGCAATGGGTGCATGCCCAGGGCCAGGCCGGGCTGCTCAGCTGGAAGAGCTGTGATGGTGTGGGGCAGTGGGCAACTGCAGAGTGAGCTGAGGTCTGGGCATGCCTGCTGTAAGCTGTAAATATGAATGGTTTCAGTTGATGTGCCATAGTTCTGTACTCTTTCCTACAGTGAAATGCATATTCCACAGACTACAAACTCCCTGCCCCCTTTGGAAAGTAGTCTTCTTACCATGCTCTCTGCCCCAACACCCTTTCTAATCCACGGATAATTACTGAATTGTTTTGCTTATCACCAGAAATTTGTATACAGCTGCATCTGAGCCACAGAAGGACTTGTGTACTCAAAAGATCTTATTAGATGAGCTGGCAAAGATTGCTTCTCTCTAAACACATTGTTTTACGGTGTAGATATTGTACATTCTTGTACTTCTGTCTTTTGATCTATACTTTGGAAGGACTCACTCTTGGAAGCGTGTTCTCAGCTTGTTCTTATGCATCATCTAGTTATTGCACATTTTCTGTGTGCCAAAAAAAATGGAGTAAAAATTAGTATTTGCTACACAGGAAATTAGGAAAATCTGAGTCAATGTGATTTATTTTGGAGAAAGTTTTGTAATTATTGCCTTGTTTATATCTCAGTTTCTTATTAGCTGTGACTGTTTGTCCTCTGATTTTCTTCTGAAATTGAAGGGCAAAGAAGCAGAGTTGGTGGCATTCAGCAAGCAGTGTGTGACAGAAGGTGTCTACAGCTTTTGCAGTTTAAGTCTGTTGAGATTCTTCAAGCTTGCTGTGATTTCTCATAGTTACTGAACTGTGGTAGTGGTTTACTGTACACGTATGCGTATGCTTTCTAGCTTTTGCGCATCTTGGTGAAAAAGTAGATTCCTCTAAATGTGCTGCATGTTATGAGAGTGAATAGGCATAATTTTGAAACAAAACAGTGGAAGAAAATGTGTATCACAGAGGAAGGCATGTGGACACCCTGTGTGCCTCCTGAGGCCTAGCTCTTTTTTTTATTTTTATTTTTTATTTTTTTTTTTAAGGGAAAGTTTAAGACATATTGACCTGAGGACTTTCTGAGGTGTTTGAAATATTGTCCTGAAGTCTGTGTATCTGTAGCTGTTTAATGGCCATCTTGGAGATTTGTGTGCTGTACTTCAGAAATGTACACCATGTTCTGCTTAGTGGCTGTAGCTCATGAACCCTTTAGTAGGGCTTCTTGCCCCTCTTGGGCTTCTGGATGCCTTTTGATCTTGCACCGGTCAGATCTCTGAGCCAGAAAAGCAGCAGTGACCAACATGGCACTGTGTTACAGAGGGAAATACTATTATTCTTTCAGTGTGTTTTTTTTTTTTTTTTTTCTCCCACCCTTCCTTGGTCCTTAACAGCATACTCTGAGATTAAACGGTGTGGAAATAGGTCAGCACTGCAACTGGTAGCTTTTCATAGCCAAGAACAACAGAAGTGGAATTTCTTCTAGCTTCTTTTCTGTTTTGTTCCTCAGACTCATGAACTATGCATCCTTAAGATGCCCTTTAAAGGAAACATTAATTTCTTTGCTCTGTTAGCTATGAAAGTTGGCTTTCTTTACATACAAAGTTTTGATAAAATGTAGTGGCAAAGGGGTTTTACAGCAAATCTGACGTGGTTTTCTATGCTGCTTATTTAACATCTGAAGTGTGAAATGTCTTGGTGTATTTTTCCCTTTATGGGTTGGTGTTAGATGATGTGAAAAGTGCAGAATAATCCAGTTCCTGCTCAGAAAACTAGCCCCATCCTGAGTAATAGATGCTACTTGCTTCTGAGCATGTGCTCATGCCTCAGGAGAACCCAGTGTTATCTTGTGATTGTATGTGCATTCCTAGTTTTTTTTTCCCCATAGGTCCATATGAGTGTGCAGTATGGAGTAAGCAGAAAGGAGTGAAGGAACATATGAGAGCCCTGGAAATGTTGCAGCCTGCTTGGTGTACATTTGAGTTCGTTACCCGTGTAGCTCAGGTGCTCTGTTGGCAGAAACAAACTCGTATGTAACAGCACTTCTGCTGAGCTGCTGTGCAATATGTACTTTCTTTTTAGGACAGTTTGGACTAGATTGACAGGCACAATGAATACGAGAAGTACAAGGCCGGAAGCAGGTTTACACAGACAGATGTGTACCACTTGGGTAGGTAAGCTAAGCAGCTGTGTATTGTGCAAAAACTTGACTTTCACTGAAATTATTCTGCAGCAAGCTACAAAGCAAAATACCACAGTGACACAACTCACTGAAATTGCAGTAGGCTTGTCAAAGAGGGGATTTTCTTGCCCAGGGCTGTGCTATCAGGGGGAGACACATATCACAGAGCTCCTTTGTGAGGGTTTGTGCTTCTGTGGGACTGGAAGGGCCTGGAGATAAGCCAGTTTGCTCTGGTGTCTATGACTGCATGTGGGATCCTGGGGCCTTTGATACATAGGCTCAGGTCAAAGGGGAATGGCAAGCCTTTGCAGGTGGAGAAAGAAGTGGAAAAACTCCGGTAAACAGGAACTCAAAAGAAAATGTTTTTTTTTTAAAAAAAAAAAAAGTTCCAATGTATCTTTCTTTCTCCTCCTGTGCATTTTACTCACTGTCTGTCTCTGTGCAGCCAAATAACATCAATATCTACGGCATTACTGGCTTTATAGCTTGTTACTTCACTTACTTCTGTGTGGTGCCATCTGAAAACTTCCACAGTGGATATAAAAAAGCCAGTAATTTGAATCAGATCATCAAGATCATCTTAATTTAAAGGAGAAGTGGAAGCAACAGCTCTGTGGGATGAAGATCTTTCTTTCAGCTAGAGAATTTCAAATGGGACAGGAAGAGGCAAGGAAGTGTTGAAACGGTTGCACCTTGTGTAATGGAAAACTATATGGTAAATCTCTTGATTGCGCCAAGTATCTTGTTATGGCTGTTTCATGATTTTTTTTTTTTTTTTTTTTTTTTTTGATGTGGAAGATCCTGCTTCTGGGCTCTCTTTTTCACCTCGTCTTGTGGTAGCCAGTGTTTGCATTCAAGTGGGATAGTTAGAAAACATTAAGGTTTACAGAATGAGCCTTGCAAACAAGGCTGAATGCTTTGAGAAGAAAATATGCTTGAAATACTACACGAATGTTTTCAGTCTCTGTGGTAATAAGTGACTTTTTTTTTGTCTCTCAAGTAGTAGCAGTATTTAAAGATGCCTTAGTTGACAAAATTGTGGTATAGTTATGCTGTAAAAGTAAGTTAGGCTTTGCATGAGTGTTTTGGATTTAGTACAACTGAGCAATTAAATGATTTAATAACTCCATATGTTTCCTGTTACAACAACACCGTATAGTCAGTTTGTCAGTGAAATGGGTAAACACCAAAACTGAAAGCTTTTGAGCCAGGAGTGTGGGGCTCAAACCATTATAAAAAGAATCTGAAAGCTGGATTGGCATGTTCTTTATTTGTTTCAGTTAGGCATAAAGACTCTGAGTTAAATTGAAAAGCTCCTCCTGTTTTAAGTTTTTAGCACCACTTCTAATATACAGAAACTATTAAGATTTTACTGTTGAAAGATGCCTAGCTGAGTTTGAAAGTGCATGGTGAAAGAAGGTTGTTTTACAGTGCTCATAAAGCAGTGGTCAGTGAAGTTTGAGAGCGAGGAATTAGGTATGGGAAACAGCTTCTCAAAGAAGAAAATGGTGAAAATCAATTTTCTGCAATGAACAGGTGCAAGGAACGCTGCTGGAGAATTTGGCATAAGTTTTGCTGTGGGCTGGCTACTCCAGTTAATGTTTCAGTGCCTTTATTGTCATTTTGCGAATATCTGGTAGTGCATTGTCTCCCATGAAAGGGTAATCCAGTCTGTTCAATAATAGCGACTCTCTTGCCTTGACACAGTGAAGCATCAGATTTTACAGTATGTGAGACAAAAGGCTCCTTTGCTACGTTTCAGGAGAAGATTGCAGTTGTAGTGTTCCTCCTTCACCAGTGTGCCTGGCACTTGAGACTATGGCTCAGACTTCCCTTTGTAAATGAAAGAGAGGATCTTTATGCATTTCGTGGTTTTTGTTTTCATTATTGGTAGTTCTTATTTTCATAGTTCAGTTTGTGATTTAATACATCTAGCTTATGCTTAAACCCTCTTCAAGATTTGGTTTCAAAGATTGGGTTTCAGAGAACTGAAACTTGAGCAACCTTGTCGAAAAATCCTCTATCCCTAAGAAATGTTAATTAAAAATCATGCTAGCTTTGTGAATACTCCTTGCAGTGTGACTGATTTGACCAGAGAGCTTAAGAAAGCAGTTGAATGCAGTTTTGGGTCTCTTAAAGCAAGTGGAAAAGTGCAGTAGTTTAGAACTGTTGGCTGTAGCAGGTTGGTGAGGAATGTTTTCTTGTGGCTTTTCTTGCTGACTGCTTCAGGAAAAGATAGAAACAACACAAATAACTGGAATAAAAGTGCTCAGTTCTCGGTGGTAGGTAGAGAGCCCTGGAGCAGTTGCATTGCTTTGAGTCTTTGTGTCCAAGCCCGTGCTTCTCAGCTTTGTGGAATGAGATGCAGATGACTTTGCTACAGGATCCCAACACACCTTTACTAGCAACCAAATCCTGCTGTGATTGGACTGAGAGTCTGTAGACTCCAAATGCCTAAGTTAATAAAAAGTGTTGACTAAATTGCGTCTTCTCAAGTATAGATAAAATTGTTGTGTATTTTACCTATCAAATTTATATCCTTTTTTTTCTGTTTCCAATGTGGAATGAAGGCTTGTCTCCTTTGGCTTCTCTTCCATAAAGGAAAACAATGAGGAGCTTGTTCAGCTTCTGCATGCAGAAGAAATACATTTGGGCATTCTTTGCATAACTGTGGAGAAGAAAGGGGTTGCTAGCTTTCTCACTGTTCAGCTCATTTCTTAATCAGACAATGCAAGTCAACTGTGACAAACCTCTGGAAAATACTTAACATAAATGGTTTGTGCTGTGCTGTGTTCCCATACCAGATTCTTTCAAGTTTAATTGCGTTCAAGATATTTTGTATGCTATTGTTTCAAACTGTTATACCATGGCAAATGACCAGTAGCTGTAGCGTGACTGATAGCGTGATAGACATGTTAAGGAGAAGGCATGTGACTTAAAGTTGCTTTTTTTTTTTATTTTTTCTTTTATGTACTGTATATTGAAAACCTCTCTCTTATTTTTTTTTTTTCTCTGTCTGTGTGTGCCCATTGCAGTGACTTTGTAACATGCAAGACACTGATGCCAGGGGGAATTCCCCTGCTTTCCTTCCGCCTCAGAATGGGAGCAGTCACAGGTCTTCTGGGTATGTCCCGGGAAGAATTGCCCCTCTTCGTCCCCCACCACCTTCACAGAGCCACATGTCAGCTGAATTTACCTCTGCAAGACAAGAAGCCCGGGCTGTGTTTGCATCCTCACCACCAGGACAGCACCGCCGCCAGGCAGAAGCCAACAGACATAAGAATACTCTCATTTGCTTTGCTGTTTCTAGCTTTTCGCTTTTTGTTGCACTGGGGATTTTTATGGGAATAGCTTCAAAATATGCTCCAGATGGTAAGTTCTTATATGAACAAAATTGTCCTAGAAGTTGGAGTCCCTGTGAACATAATGCAGTAATTCTGCATCAAAAATATTGTCAAAAAGTTGAGAGCACTTGCTGTAATTTTTATGTGGAAGGAAGCTGTGCTTGGAGATTAAGTTCAGTTCCTTTTTCTGTTTTCAGTGGTACTTCTTATATTTTTATTATGAATGATTTGACTTGCGTACTTGAAGCAAAAAAGACAAAGCAGTAAATAAAGACAGCTTATAAGGGGAAGAAGTGTGTGTATTGAGTAAGCACAATTGCTGTATGTAAAATTTTGATGTTCACAAAGGATTGGCGAGATGAAAAGCTGTCTGCGTGAGCTGTAACTATGGAAAACAGCAGAAGACTGTTGAAGTAAAACATGTAAAAATCTATGAATTTATACCAAGCGGTTTATTTGCTTTGTTTAAATTGAGCAGGGAGCTCTTTGACCTCCTAGCCTTAAGCTTTCAGCTTGTCTTAGAAAGCAGAGCAACTTTCAGAGAATTTGGAAACCCTCTCAGATCATCTGTCTGTAAAGCACAATGAGGTGGTGTGATTCACTACTTCTCACTAACCAGACAGCCCTGCTGCCAATTACTGCCAACACCAACTGTGATGTGCAGTTCATAAAGGCTGATAGTATCCTTTGGAGCATAGGTTGTTCAGTTTTGTTTTGTTTTTTTTTTTTTCTGAGGAAGAAAGCAGTTTCTAAAAGCAAAATGACTTTTTTTGTTTTATTATTCGAAAACCTCTATCTGTTGTAACACAACAAGCTTAGGCTGCACAGTGGCTTTTGGAGTAGTACTTCAGAAGTTTATCTTTCCAGAGTCAATGCAACACGTAGGTAAAAGGTAAAATAATTAGCTGAGAATTTCAGATGGAGGTGACAAATGGATGCATGCAGCTTAACTGAGGCACTGTTCAGAGTGGGTTGCAGAGATCTCAGGTGAAGTTTCTGAGTTTTCCTAATAACTATGGTGGAAAATAGATGTTGAGGGAGTAGTAAATGGAAGATAACTGCTATATGGTGATCTAGATCACTGGTAATATGGGCACAGAGGTGCAGTAAGTACTCCAGTTATGAGTTGAATTGAAGGCTGAAGGCTGATGTAGGCTGTTGACACAGAGAAGTATTCTTGGAGGAAAAAAAGAAAACAACAAAAAACGTCTCCAAAACAAACCTTTCCACTTTAACTGCAAGACTTTAAGCCATAGGATTAATACAAAATGTAAGTTTTGGTGTTTGTTTCAGTAGACGTGAAGTTGTACTACAGGGACTATGTGATTTAATACTCCTTTTATGCTTTAAAAACTGATAATGTGCAGGAGATGGATTTGCCTGTTTATTAAGTACAAACTGTTTTTGGAATGGGGTTTTTTGTTTGTTTTCCTTTGCTGTTGCTCATATTGGCGTTGAGTTGCTTAAATACCTTCACTGAATGCCTGGTCAACAAGGAGCTGATGGATCAATGAGGATACAGTGGATTTTGCAGGAGGAGTTGCAGTAGAGCATTTTTTTATCTTTGCTGTGGTGATGTGCATAGAAGCTAAGAAATAATCTAGGGATGTGACTGTGTTCCTCCACTCCCCCATTGCTTCTCTGTGGAAGTCCAAGTCAGCTTGCAGCATCAGTTGTTGCACTGTGTCTTTCCCAATTTTCCCTGCATTATCTTTTAAAAGAAAACCCACACATCTTCGGAATGTGTTGGAAGCCCTGACATAAGAAAAATTTCATTCAGGCACTGGAGAAAAAGTGACAAAATTTTCAATTTTTGCAGTTTTGCTGCAGCAGCTCACCCAAAAGTTTCTTGATGGGTTGAAATGTTAATGCCTTTAGCTCCATCCTTGCAGATGAGACATTAAAGCCAACTGCTCCAATTCCAGCTAGGTGTGCTCTTGCTGAGGGCTAATTGGAAATCCATATTGTCAGAGCTTTTAATGGCTGTTCGAAAGGCAGTGTAGGGAATGTGAGACTTAGTAGTAATTGCGTGTAAATCCTAAACCTCCGGCATACCCTCCCCACAGGGAAAATGATACTTGTCTGCATTTCTGTTCCTGCCTGTCAGCTGGTTTCTCTTTCCTCCTTGCTTTTATCTTCCTGTCATCATCTTTTTTTCTAAGGAGGCTTTAACACATGTAGAGTGCTGGAAATGCAATTTCCTTCCCCATTTCCAGAGGCTTGTGCTACAGGGTCAGGAAGAGAAGTAGGAGAGATTTAGGGGGAAAAGTTCTTTTTGGCCTTTGCAGTTCTCAGCTGGAGCTTGCCCAGGGTAAACAGGATCCTCAGAAAATTTAGCTGCCAAACTGTGATAAACTTTGGCTCAGCATAATATAACACTGATAATTTTTTCCCAGAGGCCGCAGGAACTCCAGACTTGATGGCTAAGCAGGTAGAAAGCAACTATTTAACTGTATTTTGAGAACTGTTTCCTGCCTTTTCTTGCCAAACTTCACATCCGTTCCCCAACTCATGAAATATTCCAGAATTTTGGGGGGCAAGGTATTTTTTTGTTTGTTTGTTTTCTTCACTGTGTACAAGAATATCACCCCCTCCCCGCATCAACCCTACTAGAAACAACTAAACCCTAAGAACATCTGACCCCTTTTTACAAAAATGCATTTAAATAGAGGCTTGACAAGAAATTCAGCATGAGTGGTTAAATTTGGCAAGGCTATAGCTACTTAATATTTTCTGTGTTATGCTTCTGCTTCCATTTAACCTTAACTGTGAAGGCAATGACTGTGGTCTGTAAAATCCAATCAGTAATTTTGGAGGTAACATATGGTGAAGTACTAAATATTTGATGTTTTCCTGCAGCCCTCTGCAATTACTAAGGGAGAATTTCAAAATACTTCTGCTGAGCACATCTGATTTGGTTGCCAAAAAAGCTGATCTACTGTGCTTCAGAAGCATGCTCGTGTTGCAGGAGCGCCCATTTCCAATTCCAATGCCTTCCTTGCTCAAGCATAGGATAAGTTAGCCTCCTGGTTTTATTTTATTGAGTTGCTGTGCTGTAGTTCATCTTTCAGACTCAACAGAAAAACTTGCAGTTACTAAATCCTTTTCCCTCCATGAATCATGTTAAACAGAAATTACCAGGTTGCTGACTCATGGTTTCCCCACACTGCCCTTTGCTACCAGCCAGGAAGTGTGTGTTTCTTCACAGAACTTGTGCAGCATTCAGGGAAGGGGCTTACTGACTCTGCATGAGTCAGGCAGCAGAACTGCAGTTTTTCAATGTCTGCTCAGCAGTCTTGGAAGATTCCTGTGTTTCTTGCTTTCAGCTCTCCCTCATGTGCTGAGTTTCACTTTTTAAATGCTGTCCCCTTAGGCTGCATCCTGCCCCCCCCCAGCCCCCCCCCCCCCCCCAAAAAAAAAAAAACAAAAACAAATTGTTTTTATTTCTCTGTTACTACTTCAGATGCCTTTTGGCCTCGTGCAGTTCTGCTATTTTTTTTTTCCACTGGCAGTCAAATCTTGGTTTCTGTGGGTTTCCTGGGTTGGGAAGGATTTGAAATGTGGAGAGAGAAACAGCAAAGGAAAACAACTTTGTCAGCAGAACTAAGGATGGCTTGTGTTAAATCTGTGGGTAGGTTTCTCTTTCTTTAGATTTTGCAAGAATGGGCTATTGCAAGTAGTTTTTTGCCCCCAGAGTTTCATTTCAGGTGCATGGGTCTTTTTCTCCAGAAGATGAGATTTGAAAAGGTTATCTAGATTGTTTCTCTCAATTGAGCTTCTAACCTGTTTATTTTGTCTTTTTTTGTTGTTGTTGTATTTCTCAACAAAAATATTTGCTGTCTGTTGTTTTGTAAGAAACTTGAACATCCAAGAAATATACTTCCTGTTTTCATAGTACCTCTGTGCTGCTGCATTACTCAGCTGCTTAATATTGTAGAGGGATGTGTTGTCAGTGCCACATTGCTGTAGCTGCATCTGAAATCACTCAGCCCTGTCACTTCTCAATGCTACTTCTACTTTTCTGGCCTTACCACTGCCTGTGTGGTGCTAAATCTTCAGTAGGATTTTCAGAAGGATTATGTACACCTCAGCTCTAGTGTAATTCAGATCCTGGTATTTAAAGTAACTTCCTAAAAAGTACATTGAGTTTCAATTCAGATGCCTCACTTTGCAGGAAACTGCTCTAAGTAGTAAAGCATTCCACTGAATATATATGAAGGTTGTCTTTTCTCCTTTCTTCCATACCTGCAGACTTCCATACCTGCAGAACTATGCTGAAATAAGCAATTGAGATGCTTAAAAGCAAGAGGGAGATCAGCCTTTCTCACACAGGTCTTTCTCACACAGGTGCTTGTAACCTTAAGGGAGGTGAGATGTTTCTGTGCTTTACGGCAGTGTTAGTATTTCAGGTATGATGCCCAGGAGTCAGAGTAACTGCTGTGAATCTAAAACTCTGCAACTTACCTCTCCTGATCTACTGTAGATGATGTAGAAATTTTCAAAATAAAAACAAATGAAAGATGCCTGGCAAGAGGTTAAAAGTGCAGCGTATGTTGGCATTTCAGTCTGCTTGAGGTTCTCAGTGATTTAATTTGGTGTATAATCTCTTCTCACCCCAGGAGACTTTACCATTGTTCAGTTATCTTTTTGTCTGCATTAATTTAAATCTTAAGACCTGTTGGCACTGTACTGTAGCCACAGAAGGAGGTGGGAGTCCTTTGTGGGTGACTGACTGCCTTACTCACGTTCATCATTTTGCTGATAACGTTGCTGTGGTCCTGTCAGTGACTCTTAACTTTTAAAAATAATGAATTTCATGTTATATTGCAGAGAACTGTCCTGATCAGAATCCTCGTCTGAAAAACTGGAGCCCTGGGAAGGATCCTGAGAAGAAAGTTATCATCAAAAAGGGAGATTTGTTTCGTCTGAACTCAGATGCTACAGTACATTCTATAACCATACAGGATGGAGGTATGAAATGGCAAGATGAAGAAAAAGCTTCATTTCACTGCATAGCTTATATTTTTATGATTACATGAAAAATACATCGGAATATTGATGCTGAACAATTCCTCTGCTTCCACTTTTCTGCCTTCTGCCAGGACAGATATAATACCAGATGGTAAAAAGCGGAATGAACATTCTCAGGTCTGTCTCTGGGAGTGGTGGCATAGTTTTCTGTATGGTACAGTAAAATTAGACTTGTGTAGTAGCTTTCCAAGTATGGGTTCTGATTATGTTCTGATGGTGAACGTGGTATGTTAGCCATTTTAAGAAGATAGTATAAAAAATAGGGGAGAACTAGCGAGATGTTTGGCAAGATAAATCACAACCAGTAGAAGTTATTTTCCTAAGTATTCGTATATGTATTTGTAAGCTTAGTAGCTTATTTAATCAATGTGGAAAACAAATCTTTTTAAATTGTTCTGTTGTTCTTATTGCAGATCTTAATTCTTTTGAGTCTATCTCAGAATTGAGTTGACTTATGTAAATATATATATATTTTTTCCTTTAGGATTACTTGTTTTTGGTGATGATAAAGATGGTTCTAAAAATATTACTTTGAGAACTCGTTTTATCCTGATAAAGGATGGTGGAATGCTTCATGTTGGAGCAGAGAAATGCCGCTATAAATCCAAAGCAACTATTATTTTGTACGGGAAGTCAAATGAAGATGCTGATGTGCCAGAGTTTGGCAAAAAGTTTATTGGTGTGGGCCCTGAAGGAACACTGGAATTGCATGGGCATCAGAAGCTATCATGGACTCTTCTGTCAAAGTCTATGAATTTCTCAGGGCTGGCCTGTGGTCATTATGCATTTAAAAAGAATTTTTCCCGAGGACTAAATGTGAGAGTGATTGATCAGGACACAGCGAGTGTTTTGGAAGTGTTGAAGTTTGATACTCATGAGTTTTCGGAAGAAAGCCTGAAACTCCAGAACTTACTGAAAAATAGAAGTCCTGGTCGCATTATCGCTATTGCTGTTGGAGATTCAGCTGCTAAAAACCTACTGGAAGAAACTAGAGTGACTATTCAAAATCTTCTGGGAAGTAAGTTTGTCAGAGGATTGAGTTACAGGTAAATAATTTATTCTCCCTTTTATGTTGTGGTTTGATACAGATTCTGCCTTCTTTGACCATGTCTGTTCTTACAATATTGACAATCCTTTGCAACTGTAGTACTATTCAGAATCTTCAGTATTCAGTACGCAGTGCTTTGAGAGAGCAGAGACTGCAGCCTGCAAGTATTTCTGTGACAGATCTCACTGCTTATTCATAACTACTCTTTTGTTGTTCTTCTTAGAAGCTAAGAGTGGTACAGCAAAGCACTTTCTTCTGTTCAGATGCTTAGTTAGCTAGGTAAAGCTTTTTGGGAGCAAGGAATGCCAGGCTCAAAGCTGAATTCAAGGAAGGGGCACTAATCGTATATCAGATTGCATCTTATCCTCTTCACTGATGGTACAGGGAAATGATTGGTGAAAAAAGGTATTTTATTATTGAGGTACAGTTGTCCAGTATGTCTGTGTCTTTTGACCATTATCCTAAGTTATTTGAGCTGAAATTGTGGGGCTGTAGGAGAAACATAGTCAATGTTATGAAAGCAGGAAACTTAACCTCTTGCATGTTCTGACCCTAGCTTTGTGTTGCACAGGGTTAACTGGATGTGCTGATGGTGCATCAGATCTAATGTCAGCCAGTCCTTCAGCTTCTGTTAAAATGACTTGATGTAATCTGGGTGTACTTCTTGATATGTTCTAGTCAGTAGTTTAGTTTTTCTCTACTGTTCTTGCCCTTGCTATCTACTAATATCTGGATTTGAGTTACTCCACACTGCATTGGCAGAGCTTGGCTGGAGCGTCAGTCAGGATGGCATGTTCTGACCCTGTGTCCTCCAGGGGCATGTTTATGGCAACCACAGTGTAAGCATCTAGTCATGGGGGCCCTGCAGCGGGGAGACTGCCTGCAGTGCCTTTGAGGCAGTTTCACCAGAGGGAACAAGATCTCAGCATCCTGTAGGAGCCCCCATCTTCTGGAAACATGAGTGGATGGTTGGTCAGGTGCTGGGGAGCCATCTTCCACCTTACCTGGAGCTGACAGTTCTGGTGTTCACCTCTACTGGTGGCCTCAGTGCTGGTGTGAAGTGAGGGAATTGTTTAATCTGCAGTGTGGAGGAGGAAGCTACTTCTATTTATTTATTTATTTTTAATTCCCTGCAGAACTGATTCCTGTCTAATTTCACTTGTTGATAGAGACTCTGAATGCACATGAACATGTCCTGTCCCATCTCTTGTGGGAGGTGGGTGAGAAACTCACCTGAGTGCTTGCTGAGAAAAAACAAGGACCATTTGTTAAACTTGTGAAGTTTGTGAAAGGGATTTGGGTTTCATTGAATTGTAGATTCTATGGATTCATAAAATCATAGAATCTATGTTTGGAGATAATTCATGACATTGTTCTCCACTTCTGCCTCCTGGTGCAAAATAGAGCGCTTTAAAATACCTTTGTATTTATTTTAAATGTTGATATACAAAATACACAACTTTTTGTTGATGCTACTTTAAGGGTGGCCCAATAAATACTATTCCAGTGAAGAGGTTAATGCTGAGCACTTTGATTTGGCCTTGTGAGCACATTAAGAACATGAAAGGACTGAAATAAAAGGCAACTGGATTGAAGAAGGTTTTAGTATCTGCCTTTGAATCAATCATTCATGCTGGGCTGTAGTCCAGCTAGCTGTTACTGTTTTCATTTCTTGTCAATGATTCAACGTTAATGATGCAATTTTGTTCAACTTTTTAATAGGTGATTACTTCCTCTGCACATAATTACAGCATTACAGAGCAGTCAAGGACAACAAATATTCTTGGTTTTTTTTTGAACTTGATGGCAGCTTTCTGTGGTGTGTGGTTTTCCATTTCCAAAAGTTTGGGCTCACTGAGCAGAGCTGTAGGAAGTGGCGAGACATCCAGGACAGTTCCCTGCTCCCCATGGGCACTCAACCAAGTGTTCAGCTGAGGGAAGGACTCGTGAGGGGAAAGAAGAAAAAATACTCTTGTCCTCAGCCTTCAGAAACGCTGATGATTCTTTATTCAGGGGTTGTGCAATAGAATACAGTACTTTTTTTTTGTGTCCAAGTGTCTGGAAAGTTTCAAGAAGTATTACATGCCAGAGGTGCTGATCACCAGCAGTCGCTGCTGGCCACGTCTGTCCTGATGCAAGCTTGGTCCCTCAGGGCTCCTTGCCTCCTCTGTGCAGGAACTGCTAGCTGACTGCAGCCCTATGATGGGAATGTGCTGTAGCAGGAAAGTCAGCATTGGCTCAACACCTTCCTGTGTTCCCTTAAGCCTGCCTGTGACCAGGATCCTGCATAACTTTTGGTACTCAGCTCTTGTGATTCTCTTTTGTATGTTGGATGTTGTACCAACAAATGTATCTGAAGGTCCTCTCAGTTAAGAGCTGTGATATTTGCCAATTTGCTTTTAGAGCATCCAGTTGTTTAAGGCTGCCTTTCCAATGAGGCGTGCCCATTTTTGTTCTTCACTTCAAAACTGTGGTTTAAAATGAAATTGGGAATGTGGGCCAAAGGACTATAAGTAATTTCTACTCACGTTGTCTCATCTTGTGCCTGTTGGTGAAGAATTTAAGGGCAATTATATTTGAACACCTACTTTTTTTTTCTTTGCAGGCAAGCCTGGGCTTTAGTTGGTGTTATAGGTGGTGGGAATTCTTCCTGTAATGAATCAGTGCGAGATTATGAAAATCACAGCACCGGTGGGAAAGCTCTTGCTCAGAAAGAATTTTTGACGGTGGATGGTCAGAAGTTTGTTGTAAAAGCTTACAGTGAATGGAATGATGGTAGGAAAGCATTTAACTCTGTGGGTAGGGAAAAAATAAATGCTGCATACGGTGTTGGTTTTTTTTTGTTTGTTTGTTTTTTTGCTAGAACTATTGGTTACAATTTAAAATTTGGATTGCTGCTGTAAGCTTTGCTTTTTGCTATTCATGTGGCCAGTTTATTGGATGAAGTAAGAGGACAGCATATTTTCTCAGTCACAATTTTGATCTAACTACATGCAGAATGCAAGCATCATAAAAATGAGTATCTTCATTTTTAATATATTAGTTACAGATAAAAGTTCTTAATGCGTTGAAATAGATTTCTTCAGTCTTTAAGTTATATGTATTTTTTTATTTAAGCTTCACTGATGTTGCTTATGATCCTAATAAGAAATGTTCTATCCCTGTTACAATCCTATGTTGTTATTTGGTGCCAAACTTTGGTTCTCTCATCAGACAACCTTTTTTTTTTTTTTTTTTTTTTTTTTTTTTTTTTTTTTTGCATAAACCCTGGAAGAACTACCATGTGTATGCTCTTATCCTTTGTTTTTGTGTTTCAGATATCTTTGTTCTGCATTTTACTTCTATGGATAGTCATCTGTACCTGTTTGTTGCATTATTAGCGATATCCTATTTTCTTTTTAAGAATTTTATGAATTTATTTTTTATTTCTTAGGGTACTTTTTTTTTTTTTTTAGTAATCGATTTATTTGATGCTATCCTTTAACTTTTCATTACAGTCCTATGGAATTATACTGACACATATTTAAAAGTAAGAATAATTTATGGAAATTCATCTTTGACTTTCTGGTGCTGTAGGGTTGAGCTTAATAACTAAGATAGATTGTGATTCCATTCTTCCTGTGTGTTAAATAAGATGGGAGAATGTTAAAGGAAAAACTGCTGAATTTAAAGGCAGGGAAATTGCATGTGTGTGTAATACAGTTATCAAAACTGTTTCATTAGTTATGCTTAGAAAAAAAGTCCCTCTAGTTTGATTTGCTAAGTCCTTGATTACACCTACAGAGTTTAAATGGTAGAAAAATACCCCTTGAAAGAAGCAGAGCAAATTGGGCCCTACAGATTTTGGTATTTGATATATTGTTGTGTATTTTTTTAATTATTATTTCACAGTTTTTGTTTGTTTGTTTGTTTTTACTGTCATGGTTGTTTCCATCTCTACTTTTTGTTTTATTTGAAATTCACCAAAAAAAATAGGCTGTAATGGTATTTCATATTGTCGTGTTTCAGAGCAGAACTGTACTTGGTGGTTATTGAGCTTGTCAAATCTTATACACTTACATTGTTAACTCTTGTGTTTTTTTCTTTTTAAACTAGGTGTCCCAGTTTCAGGCTTTCAGGTAGAACCCGTTGGTGGGGTGATACTGAATCTTCTAGATGATGTTAGTAGCTGGGAGCCTGGAGACCGAATTGTGGTTGCAAGCACAGACTACTCAATGTATCAGACAGAGGAGTTCACTCTCCTTCCCTGTCCAGAGTGTACCAAGCACCAGGTCAAAGTCAAAGGTAAAGCAGTGGTCACCATCTGAAGAATTGTGTGAAAAAGTCCTTAATCGCAGTACAGCCCAAATGATCCCTTTCAGCCCAAGTAGTAATAATGCCTTTTCATCTTTCTCTATACTGCTTTGTTGTCTTGTTCAGGAGCATATATTTGCCCTTACTATGAAATTCTTTGTATGATGTCAGATCTGTCTCTGGCCTGTAAAGCTTACCACACTAACTTTTCTCTCTCGTTTCTTCACAATACAAGTAAATGCTTTAGGTTTCTTCCAGGATTGGGTTATGCTTGTTCACTGTCCTTTCACTCATTTTTATTTCTTCACTAATTCTCTTTATACAGATTTGAATGGCTGCTATGGTCATTACTATTTCTGTTTTCTCTAGTGCCCTCCTTTTTCAAAATTTTATCATTGAATGTGCTTTTTCTGTTATTTAAAAAGGAGAAAGCAGCAGTCTTTTAATCTCTTTTCCCTTCCACCCATGCACCAGTAAAATGGTTATGAAACAAGTGGCTCTTCCAAGTCTCTACTCACACAGGATATCCCAAACTAGTTGCAGTCTGTTTTTCCTTTGGGTGTGATGCACACAGAATGGTCTTGCATGTTGTTGACCATTTCCTGTTTTATTATCTGACTCAGTCTGTTTGACTTCATAAGAGCTTCCCATGGGGTTGACTCTTTCACTCTACAGACATCTGTGTTTTCCTTATGCCACCTCGCAACCCCTCTGTGTGCCTACACCCTCCTTCCTTGGCAGTCCATCAGCCTCAATCTGGAGCTTTCCCCTTCCTTCTCTTCTGGTGGGCTATGAGGTTGTTTTGAAGCTCACTGACTACCTTTGGTAGCAGCTGATTGGTGCTCTTAGAGACCTGTTTTTCTCCCATTTAAACTCTACTGTGTGACTTCCTCTTATCTTCTTTATCTCCTCTTTCTTGGTTCTCAGAAGTTTTCTGTGTACTCCCTCAAATTTTCCTCTTCCCCTGTCTTTAGGATTGCCAATTTTTATGTTGACTTTTCAGTATTGTTAGCATCCCACAGCATTTCCTAGTGAGGTTTAGATACGTTTTCCTGCCTTGTGAAATCCCAGATAAGGTGAACTCAGATATGCCAGCCTTTTCCTTATTACACATCAGAGATTACCATAGTGCAGGAAGCTGCAGAGCTGACTTAGTGCTGTTGTACATGGCACTTACTTGCTTTTGTTCTGATGTTTCTCACTCCATATGCATTATCAGTACTTCAGAGTACTGACATCAAGGTAGTTCAAGGTGCAGGCTACTGTGTAAGAGTACGTGCAAACTTTTCAGTCTTGGAAATCATGCAGTGTGAAAAAGTAACTGCTTTTAAAGAATCTTCTTTTGAAAAATGAGAACAAAAAAAAAATTACAAACTTTGCACTTTGGCTACAAAATCATTGCATTTTTTTCTTTTTGAAAATAAATGCTGTATTAACTATTGGGAGAACAAGATTCTAAATGAGATAAACTGGTTCATCTGGTCTTTTTTGACCGGAATCTCACAGTAAGGGATAATGATCTTTTTTTTTTTTTTTTTTTTTTGAGCAATATTATTTTTTGGTGAAAAGGTAAATTTTGCTTTGTAAAGAATGTGCCATCTTTTGAAATCTTTCGCTTTGTTTTCTATTACAAAAAAAAAAAAAGGAAAGCATTGTTTAATAGGATGCCTGGATGCACTCAATATGCATGTTGTAATTAAATGTAGGGGGAAAAACAACAGGCAGATCTTCAAATAAAGAAGTAGAGTCCCATTTAGAGACCTCTCTTGTCTTTTTATTTCTTAGCAACAGGATAGGTACACCAGTATTGGTCTTCTTCATGTGGTATCTACCAGTTTAGCTTATATCCTTCTGTAAATTTTCAAAAAGGGTAGTAAAAAATTTGACAATAAATAAGTATCTTCTTTAAGTTTGCAGGTAACTTGCTTGCTTTGGAAGAATATTTAAAAAATAAAGTATCTGTGGTTATTTTTTGCCTGATTCTGTTTGTGTCCTCAGAATGGCTATCTGGGAAAACAAATGCTTTTTTTTGTTTTGGATAAGGTGAATGCAGATTTCTCCAAAGATGTTTGGCCTTGTTTACAGGTCTCTAACTTTTGTTTAGAGTAGATTGGGCAGTCAGTGTTTTTTCTTCTAGAACAGATCTGCATCTTTTTTTTTGTTTTGTTTTTTTGTTTTTTTTTTGTTTTTGTTTTTTTAATTAAAAGCTTTTCTAATGCACTGTTTTCAAACTTTTTTTCATCCATTTCATCCATTCACAAAGTATTGGACTGAAATTAAGTTACTCTTACAAACACACCTTAATACACCTTTTAGGATTAGTAGTTTTACTATTCTGAAAATATGTAGATAGCACCTTGTCTGATAATGGAACATGCAAGAGTATCTTTGATTCTGTGCCCTGAAAGATGCATAACTATCACTTTGTCGAAC
Source organism: Callipepla californica brunnescens (assembly GCA_023055505.1). Lineage (NCBI taxonomy): Eukaryota > Metazoa > Chordata > Aves > Galliformes > Odontophoridae > Callipepla > Callipepla californica. The sequence continues at coordinate 997,031 of JALIRH010000031.1, read as the reverse complement.
TCAGTTGGGAAGGGGAAATTTGCTTGTCATTTGCTAGGTTACTGTTTCTCTTCTGCAAAATTGCATGCCTTTTTGTTCACATTAACATAAGAAAAAATAATAGAATGCAGTGTTTAAGTTAGGAGAATGTATAATTTTTTTGGTGCTACAATTAGTTTACTTTCAAGCTATGTAGGTTACTCTGAAAGTAATGCCTCCTATATATTTCCATGGAAAGTATAGCAGTTACGGAGCAAAATAGCATTATTTAATAGTGCAAATTCTTAGCTACAAAACACTATTTTTCAACGCAGTTACCACCATTAGTCATGCATTTTTTCCGTCAGAGAAGAAAAGTCTGTCTGCTGGGTTTATACAGATCTGCACTAGCAGAGGACACCCACAGCTGCTGCAACAGCATCATTGCTCAGAAATTGTCACCTGCACAGTCCATCTTTCATTGGCCCAAACAGGCAGAAGTCAAAAGGCACAAAATCCAGGCCACGTGGTGGATGTGGTTAGACAGTCCATGCAAAACTGGCCAAGTGTGCCATGGTCTTCAGATTGCTATGGGGCCTGGTGTTACCGTGTTGCAAGATGTCTTCTCTGACCTGACTCTGGAAGTTTGAGCCTTCAGCTTAGTGTTGCAATGTAGCAGTCAGTTTATGGTTTATGTGGGTTCCAGAAAATCCTGAAGGATGACCCTTTTCCTATCCCAAAAGGCAGTGCATTTCACTTTGCCTCCCAAGGGCTATGTCTTAAACTTTTACTTTTATTGAGCAATTCACATTACCGCTCCATAGACTGCCTTTTTGACTCTGACTCATACTGGTGACACCATGTTTTGTCATTAGTTATGGTTCAATCATGGAAACTGTCACCTTCAGGCTCTTATTCGTTCAGTAGGTCCTGACAAACTCATGTATAGTATTCTTTCTCTTCCTGTGTGAGCGTCTGTGGAATCATCCTGGCACAAACATTGTGATATTTCAGTGTTGCCACCATCATTTCCAATGCACTGAAGCTGATATTCAGCTTTGTACACAGTTTCCTCATTATTATCTGCCAATTTGCATGGACAAGCTGATGGAGGTGCTCTTTCTTTAATGGTGTGACAGCTGTGAGTAGTTGCCTGGAGCAGGACTTGTCTTTCACATGGCTGTTGCTATTGCTGAACCACACCACCCATTGCCTCACTATGTTCACGTCCAATGTTTGATCTCCATAAATATTCATTATCCATCAGTAAATGTCAGTGAGTGCCATTTTTTTTTTTGCACAGAGTAATTCAGTGGCACACCTTCGCTTAGTACACATTTCTGTGTCAGACTCTATTTTGTCCGACTGCCCAACCTGCTGCCATCTGTCAGATGACAACAACGTGTAATGAAATATTGGTGTGAAGATTCAACCTCCACTGCTATACCACCAACATTTGCCTCTTAACCTTGTGGGCCAACATAATAAAATAGGAGGTGTTACTTTAAGAGTTAGCCCTTGTTGTTTAGTGTTTATTCAATTTCAACACTATTTTCCTCAGTTATTTATTCATTTTTCTTCTCAAAACTCTTTTCGGACAGAAAAACCTCAATATCCTCATGTGGGAGAAGTTATTGATGGAGTGGATATGAGGGCAGAAGTTGGAGTTCTCACAAGGAACATCTTAATCAAGGGAGAGACAGAAAATACCTGCTATCGTGAAAAGGAGTGTCAGTTTTTCAACTATGATACGTTTGGCGGACATATCAAGGTTTGTGAAACATTAAGTAGCTTTCTGCCATCTCAAAAGTACATTAGAACACAAAAGTCAATGCTAAATTTGGAGGGGTGTGAAAACTTAACCTAAATGTATGCAGCTGCTTTGCATAGAATGGACTTCATTCTCATCTTTCTCAAAATTTATCTCTACAGCAAATTATATGAATGATGTATATTGCATTGAATGTTGCAGAGGCATATACCATATTTTGCAGCATCATGTGGCAGCGATTAAACCTTAGAAGTTGCATACCTATAACCTTATAAACCTTGATCTCCATTTTCTGCCTTTTCTCCCTGTCTTTTCTCCTTTCCCTGCCTTTCTGTCTCCCCACGCGATGAGCACTGACTCAATTCTAGAGATCCACATCATCTCCAAAATCAGGCAGTAGAGAGGCATGGTGAGGAAAGAGACTGAGTAGGACCGTGGTGGATTGTTTATTTATTTATTTTAGTTGAATGTGCTGAAGTTACGTAAAACAGACTGTTGCTGATTTCTTCTATTACCATAAGCATAAAGAAAGCTGAGTGCAAGTGTATTGTAGAAACTAATATTGAAACTTGTATTCACTTAAATGAAAGGATGGAGCAGCAGTGTGTCAGATCTTCGCTGCTGGAGAAATTTTAAATGCAAATGTATTTGCGCTCATTATGCGTTGGTCACAGTTTAAATCTTCCTTTTCAATAGATTTGGATGCAGATTTTAGTTTTATAGTGGTGTACATAATAGTGGGAAAGAAAATGCGCCCTTTCCCTACTGTGTGGCAGCTTTGGTGTGGAAGAGAAATAGATGAGCTTTAACCATTCTTTTATGTTTGATAGAACGTAAGGAAATAAGATAAATGGCAAGCTGTGAATCTTGTTAAGTGTGATCTTGGTTGCCACAAGGGTTCTGGTGCAGCAAGGGCCCTCAGATGCCCTGCCGGGAGGGTAGAAAACAAACATTTTGAGTCACTTAAGTTAAACCTTTCCCAGGAGTCTGCTCAGAGGAGCTGATTGTCTGCTGCTAAACCTTGGCTTCAGCACTAGAAACATTTTCAACTTACACTAAGCTTACATGCTCTCTTAGTGGGAGCCTGGTCAACTGGTGGATGCTGTAAGCCTGGGGGCTGAGTCTGCTCTGGGTTAGATTTGCACAGGTGCAAAATAGACTGGGGGCAGCAGGGAAAGATGCTCACTTGTAGTTTCACCACTACATTCATGCTTTTAAGTGCTGAGGGTCAGATCTCAGGAAGGCATGGTTTTGTCCATCTCTCTGTATTTTATGCAGGCAAACCTTGGCTGTGCAATCAAATAAAAGAAAATTTACCCTATTCTTCTTGAAAAGACTGCAAAAAATAAACACCTTAAGTGGTCTGTCACTTTATTGTTCGTTTCCCTTGAAGGTAACCTGTGTGTATGAAAAGTATTATTTTTGTTAAATATCCAAATATGCAGGATAGGTGAGTTAAAACGATAACAGTGCTCCCTCACCCTTTAGCTCCCTGTGCTTCATTACCTTGTAGTTCAACCGTTGTACTTGGTTTCTCTTTTCAGGTCAGGATAGGTGGAAACATACTTGTCCAGCCCCATTATAATGCCTTCAGTGTTCAATGTGTGTGTGTGTATACACACACATTAAACATTTATTTATTATTTATTTATTAATCTTAAATTGCATAGGATTACTGTGAAGTTCCATGATCAGTGCTGCATCCTCATCTCGAAGATGATGTTGATTCTTCTCTGGAGTGTGTCCAGTTATAGTTTATAACTGGAGATGTCTGAGGAGGAACTAGAGAACAGGGCTTGTTCAGGGTGGGGAAGGCAAAGAGGAGAAATATGCTTGCAGATTTCAGGATCTGGTTCAGGGCTGAGAGAATGTGCCAGAGATTCTGGAAGTGCACAGTGGTAGGGCAGTAGACAATAGAATCAAACTGCAGCAGGCAAATCCTGGTTAGATAGAAGGTAATTAAAAAGGATGTATGAATTGCTGCCAGGATATTTCTATCCTTGTAGATGTTCTCTGGGCAATGTGCTGAGCCATCTTCTTCAAACTGACCCCGTGTTTCATTGTCAGTTGGACCAGCTTTCCTGAGAGGTTCCCTGGGCCCTCTATTATTTTGTAATGTTATTAAACTAACTATGCCCTGGATTGACTACATGGGTAAATCTTCAGTACAGATGGGACCTCAGTGACATCTGCTTACTCAAATGGCACGCAGTTGTAAATAAAGAATAGTCAGTGTGCCTGCTGGTGAAGAACAAAAGCTAAATTGTAGCAATGTACAGTCTGGTGGAATTTCCTGTTTTTGTCACATGAACATTTAGTTTTCACTCTTGTTCATGAATGTTTTGTAAGGCAGGCTATGGAACAGGACAGTAATAACTGTCCTGGTCATTATAGTAATGGCTTGTGATAACTGTGTGCATCTGGTATAGATGATGTATTATCTCAAATTTCCGCTGGTTAAAAAAGCAAGTAGTTAGTTAATCATTCTGGATTTCTCATTATCTTTCTAGATTTTGAAGAATTTTACATCCGTTCATCTCTCCTATGTGGAACTAAAGCAAATGGGCCAGCAGCAGATAGGAAGTTACCCTGTTCACTTTCACCTTTGTGGGGACGTGGATGAAAAAGGAGGTTATAGTTCTAAGACTTACCTTGATGGTCTTTCCATTCATCATTGTTTCTCCAGATGTGTGACTGTTCATGCAACTAATGGCTTGCTGGTAGGTGCCAGGAGAATAAAATAGGCTGTGTTGAACTAAATGTTAAAAAGCACATGGTAGAGCAAAAACAGTCCTGTCACTTAAAGTTTAATGCTCAGGAGTGATTTATTTATTTATTTTTAATTGCAGTGAATAAATGAACAAGTGCAAACAGTGATTTATTTTTAACAGGTCTTACCATTCTGCTTTTTAGATTCTTGCAGGCAACTAAGCTCTCCAGGCATAGTGTGTGTTTGTAAGAGAGAAATAAAACTCCATGGCTGAATCATCTGAGTCACTGTTACTGCGACTGCACTCTGCAGCTGTGCCAAGATAGTGAAACTAAATGGCACTTGTCAAATAAATCTCAGTAAATGCTGTTGCTACTGACATAATGAACTTGTGTTTCTGCAGATAAAGGACACCATTGGCTATGACACACTAGGTCACTGTTTCTTCATAGAGGATGGCATTGAGCAGAGGAATACTCTCTTCCACAACCTTGGACTAGTCACGAAACCAGGCACTATTCTTCCTACCGATAGAAACAACACTATGTGTATTGGCATTAGGGACAAAGTGTATGGAAATTATGTTCCCGTGCCAGCCACAGACTGCATGTGAGTATTCCGTTATTAAAAAATTAAAACCAAACCAGCTGCAGTAATTAAACTGCTGATGATCTCTTGACAATATACAGATGGAATAGTTTTATGTATGATCTCTAGTGAATGCAGGCACCTTAAATGCAGTTCACATAGCAGTGATGTTTAAAGAAGGAAAAGCATTTGATCATTCATAAAGGAGAAAATATAGATAGATGTATGACACGATTTGTTGTGGCTTTTGATATTTGATAAATTGGTTTTTAAGGCTGTAAGGCTGCATCCTCATTTCTGTGTAAAGATAACAGTGCCATTAAGTTGTCTCCTACAGTTTGTCTGCATAGCGCTAGTCTATTGTAGAAGCTTATAAAAACAGTTTATAAGTTGCACTGAGTGTCTGAACTATCCTAAAATATTTTGTACTGAAACTTAAAAAAACAACAACAACAACAACAAAACCAACCAACCAAAAACATTAAATGTATGCTTGAGTGGGAAGTAGTTACTTCAGACATCAGTTTAGCTTTTCTGGGTATTGTTGCGAGAGGAAGGTATTTTTGTAGGGGCTAGAACTTTTCCATATTAACTTCTTTTCTGAATAATATTTCAGGGCAGTTTCAACATTCTGGATTTCTCATCCCAACAATCATCTTATCAGTAATGCAGCAGCAGGTTCTCAGGTAAGCCTCGTGGATTTAATTCAGCGCAAACTACTGGAGCCAGTCATTCACGAAAAACATAATGTGAAAATGATACTTTTTCTTTTTTTAATGAATATTTAAGTTTGGCAGCATACTGAAATTACAAATGCAGGCTTTGTCAATGTGTATTAGACCTCTTCGTTTTTTTAATTAGTACATCTGTCAGTGGTCTCAGTATGTATTTGTAAGAACAAAGACTTCTATTTCCAAGATATAGTGTACTTCCTGTTAATAATGTTTCTATATTTCCCGTAGGCCCTGTCACGTTTACAGTTTCACTGCTCTGACAGACGTTGTTTTAATAGTTTTAGTCACTGAAATGAAAAATTGTTCATTATATAAGAAAGTGCAGAAAACGTTTCACTGACTGTCTTTTGTCACTAGCTTCTCAGGAGTGACTGCTGATAATGTTTTTACCAACTGTGAACATTTGACTTTTTTGCAACCCTTTTTCAAGTGCTTGCAGAGTAGTGATGAACTGCTCTGTGCAGGTTGTGGAGGATTGGCAGGGGTCTGTTTTTAAAGCAGATGTGAAGCTGATACATGGGTGATTCAAGGTGGATTGTTCTGAACAGATCAGTGGCTAAAGGAAAAGGAAAGACTTTGATGCTGGAAGTAGAACATGGGTGTCTTAGCACTCTGTTTGGCAGAAACTACATAACACAATGTTAACAATAGGACAAGACTGAAAATAGTTAATGTGTTGAAATATTTGTTACACAGAAAACCACAGAACTTTTTATGCTGCTTTTTGTGAGTTTTTAATTTTTTCTTTCTCTGAGGGGAGGGGTAAATGTTTTTTTTTTTTTGTTAACTGCCAATAGCTAAGAAGGATATGACTACACTTACTGAATAAAAACAGTTCTATTCACAGCATTGTACCTTTCTATTTTGTCTGTCTATATAATATTGCTTTACTTGTTTTTAGTGCGCTAAGTTATAGAAAACAGGTTGCTTGATCAGGTGCTTATTTCAAGACCTTTTTCTGCCACTGTAGAGTATCCCTTCTTCTGTGTAGTAGTAGTGTGCGTTGTCAGAGAGCATTTGTATAAATTATGAAGTTCTGCCATTCTGATATATACATCTCTTGCCGTGGCATAAAAGGCCCCTAGGTTCAGTTTCAGAAACAAAATGGTTCAACCATCTTGATATAAACACTGCGCTGTAGAGCTTTTGCGAGTATAAAGTATAACAGTTCACAAGCAAATAATTCCATTGCTCTCTCCAACTTCTTTGTAACAATGGAGCCCATTGTAAGGGTGTATCAGCAGTACTTAGTTCTTTGTTTCAGCTATATATGAGAGGGGGAAAAAAACATTTTTTTGAGTGGTTACAAATGCTTAAAGAGTTTTTAAGTTTACTAAACTCTTTTTGAAGCATTAAGATGTGTTTTGAATGAAAATTGCTTGATTTTGCCAAGCACAGAACTGTATTTAATTATATGTGATGTAAGATTTTGGTATTTTATTAGTGGAACATGTACACTTTCTTTGGAATTGTTAATCACAGAAATGTTGAAATATGTCATCATTACGGGTGGGAATATGTTACTCAGAAGCAGAATTTCCAGGGCTTTTTGGAAAATGAGTATATTCTTGGAGTGAATTTTAAGCTTGAATGAATTGACTTTACCCGTATTTATTGAACAGGAAGGTAATGGCTATTTTTCATTATATACAATATACAGTATGTGGTATTATTTTTTCTTTGCTACTTTTATAAGACTTTAGTACTCCTTATGCAATTTTTTTTTTTTTAGTTTGCCTGTTTGCTTTTCACGATGAGAAAAGTTTCTCATATCTGGAGATATCTGCTGTGTGGGTTCTGTTTCTGCACCATCCCTTTTGAATCCAGACGTGTTTAGAAAAGGAATTTTTATGGGTCTGGTTTGGCAGATAAATCCAACTTCTTAAAGAGCGATGATGTCGAAGTGGAGGAAATGAATAGATGCTGAAATTCTTACTGCATGTTATTGGCACAGACCTCTGAACTGGCTGGGCTTCTTGATGTCTTTATTCTCCTTTTTGAAATGCTTGGGTTTTTTTGGCTGTCATTAAATTCTGATGTGAATATAGATGAACAAATCTTAGTAAGAGTTTAGCAGTAAGGAGGAGAGGAAAACTTCTGAGTGTTTTCCTGTAAACAGCCTGATTTACTAACAAACAAAAGAAAATTGAGTATTTGTGTGGAAACGAAATACAGAGATCACAGAGGAAAAAAGAGATACACTTTTTTTTTTATCTCAAAATATTAAAGGATCTGAAATGTATGTTGTTAAATGATTTAACTGAGAAGCAAACAATTTTTAATGCATCTTAAGCACTACAGCCATATTTTCAGACAACTTCTTCAATGCACAATACTTTCGAGACTATTTTGACAAGTAAATTCCACTGCACATGGTTGGTGTGAACTGTGCTGTTATTTGCTTCTTTATTTAATATATCCAACTTCTTAACACTTTTTTTGTGATTAGACGTGACTATTTCAGAACTGATAGTAGTATCACACTCTTTTCTGCATTCTGTTTTCTCTCCTCATTTGCAGGATGCTGGAATATGGTATTTGTTCCACAAGATTGCTACAGGAGATTCTCATAGTTTAGGCATTGAAACGAAGTCAGAGCTCACACCCCTGGGAATCTTCTATAACAACAGGGTCCATTCTAATTTTAAGGTAATGTACTTCCTCATAAAAAAATCTGAAGGTTTTCAATTGTAACTATTTTATACTAGGATTTGTCTGCTTAAATTTTAAGGTGCTTAAATGATTGTTTGAACTGCGTAATTCTATCTAGCGTTACAGAACAGTGTGTGATCAGCATGCCCATAGCTTCTCGGCACGTCTGAGGCTGATTTTACTTGTCAGCTAGGTGCCTGTATTGAGAAATGACAAACTGCTCTGCAGTTAGAAGTCTGGGACACTTCTTCAGACTGGAATCAAAATATAGTGAATACAAAAGCGCATTGTGGACGAAAAAAGAAAAAGTCATGTAGGTGTTTGTATGCTGAAAATCTACGTTTAAAGAGCTGTCTCTAGGAGCAGGCCTGAGGATCCACTCGTGTAGCAGCATTTAATTCTGAAGATAATTTGGATCATTGGTAAAGGTAGCTGCAGTTAGTTGTATATGTAATTCGGGTGCAAGAGCACAAACACTTCCTTTTTTACTTCCCAAGAATTCATGCTGGATTATTGAGATTCAAGTTGATGACTGCCTAGGCAGAAGTCAGCTTTAGTACTAGGAACAATTATGTTTCAAATTAACATACAAACCATTGTTGCTCAGCGCTATCGTTTTTTCCTCCATTAGTAGCATTTGTGAGAATATTTTGCATTCACTGCAAGGTTGGCTTCCAAATTTTCCAAGAGAATATCTGGAAATAAGTGTAAAACCGCAAATAGCTAGATGTGAAAAAAGTCTGTGATGAACTTTAATGGTTTTCCATTACTTTTTTTTTTTTTTTTTTTTTTTTTTTTTTTTTTTTAACTCCAGGCAGTTATTTTCCTGGTATTCTCAGTTCTTTTTCCAAATCTGCATGGAGAAATCCTGTTTCTCCATTAGGCCAAACCAGAAGACCTAGGAACCTTTAATAGGGTGGATTGCGTGAAATATAATCTTAAAAATCTAGTATTTGCTATCTTTTCAGTGTTGGGCTGTATTAAATGTCTTCTCCCCTTCTCCCCACCCTCTTTTTTTTTTTTTTTTTTTCCCTTTAAAGGCTGGCTTGTTCATTGATAAGGGTGTTAAAACAACTAATGCTAGCGCTGATGATCCCAGAGAATATCTTTGTTTGGACAACAATGCAAGGTAAAGAATATTATCTTCCATTTGAGTGGAAAATGGTAATGTTCTGAGATTGTACCATCAGGAAAACATCAGGAAAAAAAAAATTAAAACACTGTGAATAATAAATGAACAGTTATTTCCCTCTCTTTTTCCTCATCTGTGCATCTGTTTGGGAGCAACAAAGTAAGGTTTGCCTGAAGTGAAGTAATTGGCTTTTTCTTTCTGAGCCCTTGGCCTGGGTAGTTTTCAGCCTGTTAGAAAACATAATTTTAATCGTGCTCTGCTGTTAAACTTATAGTATTTTCCAGAATTGGTACTAAAAAATGAGCCCTATTTTAAAATCTGTTTCTGATTTGTGCTCAGTTCTAGTAATTGCTAGAAAAAGGCGTACCAGCAATAAGTCATAGATTTACTTGCCTTTCCTACTTCTGAATGCTTTTTGGTGTCCCTTCTAGGCTTGGAAATCATGCTTCAGTGGTACACTTTTACTGTAGATTATTTACTGGAATAGTACAGCCAGACACATTCTCTTCAGCTTATGAAGTGAGAGAGGATAGTAGAGTGTCTGGAAAAATACAGGATATCCTGTGTAAAGTGACAAGAAAAATCAACATTTTATTGTGGGAAGTAAGCACTAAGACTGAAGATACAGTTTTAAGATTATATTTATTTGTTATTCAGCTTTCTTTAGGATGCAGATAGTTAAGTGACAGCTGCAGATATGTAGAGGAATGTTTCAGAATTTGGTAATATTTGTCACTTCTTGCACTGGGAACAAGTTGTTTGCTGAAGTTGTGAGTCTTTAACAGAAGTTGCAACATTTTGACAGAAATCCCATATAGGTCTTGTGCATCATTACATAAGAGTGACTACCGTAGGAAGCAGTCACAAAGAACTTATGAAAGGTAGAATACCCATAAGAAAACCTGTAGCATGTTGGCAGGGCATGAAGATGGGATGTAAAAAATTGAGTGTGTGAGATAGGGTTTGTCTTTCACAGCAGCTGGACAACTGATGACATGCTTTGCCCTCTGAATAACAAACATTTTTACAAACCTTCAGCCTGTTTTGTCTAGTGCACTGCACACCTGTGTATCCCTCAAAGTAGCTTTAATTCCCTGCATTAAACTGTGACATTTAATGCTGGAATAAAAGTGGGAAGAGGATACTTTGGGGAGAGCAGAGAGAAAAAGCAGGAGAATAAAGGAGATGCATATCAACTAACTTGGCAAGATTGAACGAAGTTCTTTGAGAGCTACTGGAGAAGAGAAATTTTATGTTCCTCCTTGTGGCACAACAAATATGCTTTTATGGAAATAGATATCTACAGATGCATATTGTTTAGTCTTCTGTCAGTCCCAAGATGAGGCAGAGTTGATTTTACTTATCAGGTGAAAGTGTGTACTTGTCTTCCAAACTCCCTCAGCCCTACATAATGACACATAAAAATATTGTTTGTTTTATATATCAGATATGTGGTTTTTTATCTGCTGCAGATTTCGTCCTCATCAAGATGCAGACCCGGAAAAACCCCGAGTTGCTGCCCTGATTGATGGATTAATCTCTTTCAAAAACAATGATCATGGTGCCTGGGTCAGGGGAGGAGATATCCTCATTCAGAACTCAGCGTAGGTATCCAGAAGCAAACAACAGCATGGCATCCTGGGGTGCTTTAAAAAGAGGGTGGTCAGCAGGACAAGGGAGGTGATCCTTTCCCTCTACTCTGCCCTGGTGAGGTCTCACCTGGAGTATGGTGTCCAGTTCTGGGCTCCCCGGTACAAAAAAGACAGGGATCTCCTTGCAAGAGTCCAGCAGAGGGCCACAAATATGATAAAGGGCATGGAATGCCTCCCTTATGAGGAAAGTCTGAGAGACCAGGAGCTGTTCAGCCCTGAGAAAAGAAGACTCAGGGGGAATCTGATCCATGTCTGTAAATATCTAAGGTGCAAAAGGCAAAGGGATGATGCTGGACTCTTCTCAGTGGTGTACGGTGACAGGAGCTAATGGCCACAAACTGAAGCATAGGATATTCTGCACAAATGTGTGTAGGAACTTCTTCACAGTGCATTGACGGAGCACTGGCACTGGCTGCACAGAGAGGTGGTGGAGTCTCCTTCTCTGGAGACATTCAAGACCCACCTGGATGCCTACCTGTGCAACCTGGGCTAGGGAGCTGCTTTGGCAGGGGGTTGGACTCCATGATCTCTGGAGGTCCCTTCCAACCCCTACAGTTCTGTGATTCTGTTAAGAAGCTTCCCGTGAAGCTGTCTTTCCCTGAAGCTGTTTTTCTGAAACGTGACAGAGTTATAAAAGAAGATAGATGCTTAAACCTGGGAACTGCTCTGTGTTTTCCAGTACTTTTACACCATTCCATTGCTTTAAGTTTATATATGTTTAGATGATATACTACTTTAAATGAGAAAAAGAAACTACAAAAAAAAAAAAAAAAAAAAAGCTGATTGAGATTACTAGTTTATACTGATATGTCTGTGACAGCTTTCTCTGAAGCTTTCAGGTTCCTGCTTAAAATATATGAAAAAATGTATTTTTTGTAATTTTCTGTTTTTAAAAACAGGATTTTCATAAGAATTACTAAAGTTTCTCAATTCTATTAATGCAAAGGTTTCCTTTAGTGCATATCAGGATGTACTCTTACAGTACTTTATTATAGGGTGGTTCAGAAGACATGAACAAAGCTTGATTCTATCAACTTTCTTTTAGGTTTGCGGACAATGGAATTGGTTTGACATTTGCCAGGTGAGTACTTAATTACTGCTGTGTTTTCTTAAAAGTTCAGAAAAATATCATAGATAAATCTGTCAGTAAAAATTAATAGGTATGCTTTCATAAGTCTGCATTTTCGTTATTAGGCCCATTGCCATTATCAGTGGTGTGAAATGTTATTAAGGCTGCAAATTGACACGTCTGCCAAAGTTAGCTCTTTATTCAAACTGTGTTTTCTTTACACAACAATTCGCTACCTCTTCACCAGAAGAATTATGCTTATGCAAGTATTTTTGGTATGGCATGATGACTTGGGCAGCTTTGATTTTCCTCCTGAGCAGTTCAGTGCAAGTAAAGAATGAATGAATGTTTAGTGTGGGCAGAGACTCGTTTCAGTAAAAGAGAAAAGTAAAACTGCTGCTGCTTAGGTTGTGACAAATTGGTTCCAGAATTGTGGAAGTGGGCTGTAAATAAGAGTGCTGCTCATTATAGGGAAATAGAAAATGTAATGCACAGTTCTGCAGAGCGATTTTCATCCTTTCAAATAGTTATACTGTTAATGGTTAAATTTACTGTTCTTTATATTGCAAATATGAGTATAAACTGCTTTGCTTTATGAAGGCTATTATGGAGAAGGAGTAGGTCCATGCCTTGGTGTTTTAATCTACTGGAGAGTCTTGGCTAAAAGCTTTTATCTCTGACTTTGCTTTGATAGTGATGGGAGCTTTCCAAGTGATGAAGGTGCCAGCCAAGTGGTATCTGAATCTCTGTTCATTGGGGAGAGCAAGAATTATGGGTTTCATGGTGGTCAAAATAAATATACAGGATCTGGAGGAATAGACAATAAGGTGCGCACTCTGCCTAGAAATCGGTAAGTGCATCATGCGTGAAGGAACTAGTTCCTCAGAAATGTATATTCAGGCTTAGTTTTGTCATGATTTTTGTTACAGGGTGCTGTAAATATTTGCCTTTATTAACAGGACATTTCCAATTAGAGGTTTTCAAATTTATGATGGACCTATTCACCTAACTAAGTGCACATTCAGGAACTTTGTGCCAACTCCAGACAGATTTACCAGTGCAATTGGTTTCTTGATGAAAAACCCTTGGCAGATGACACCAAGAAACAATATTTCTCTTGTGAAGTTTGGCCCAAATGTAAGTTCATTACAAGTTTTATTTTACTGCTGTGGGTAGCTTAGTTTTCTTTTTGCTTTAGTTTAAATAATCTTCCAAAGGAAGATTATAGGAAAATATATATATATATATATATATATACATACATACATATATACATATATATATATATAGGAATACATATATACATATATATATATATAGGAAAAAAGGAAAAAATGACATTTCTTTGCATGCAACCCTACTTCACAATATGTCTTGTGGGAGATATTCTTTGTCTCCCAGATGAGAAAAATAATATGTAGGATAAGTTGCATTAATTATTTCTTGACTAATGTTAAAGTTGAAGAGAGATTTTGTAAGGTGTGGTAAATCCTCGATAATGAACTTTCAGTTGCAATTATGAAATGTTAAAACAAAATCAAGAGCTTGCTTGAGCCAACTACTGAAAATTAAAATGTCTGCTGTGCAAGAGTGAATTGTTCTTGCCATTTTTAATCAGCTCTCGTCAGATTCCTTCATTTTTGCGGGAATGAGTGTATTAGTCTGTACTTCACCTGGAGAAAAAAAGAAATATGTATGTATTTTGATTGCTGCTGACAGGTTTCTCTGAAAGCCTTCTTTGGAAAACCTGGTCCCTGGTTTGAAGAAGTAGATCTGGACGGTGACAAGAACTCAATATTTCATGATCTAGATGGTTCAGTGACTGATTACAAGGATACATATGTGGGCAGAATGGATAACTACTTGATTCAGCATCCCAAATGCGTTAATAATACGGAATGGAATGGAGTGATTTGCAGTGGAACCTATGCACAGGCTAGTACACTGACTTCTATTTGAGACAAATATAAAAACTGAACAAAGTGTGTGGGAGAAAGGGGTTTATAAAATACTTACATGCATATTACAATTTTCAGCCATTTTTGCATACAACATTCCATTCAGGACGCAAACTGTATTGCAATCCTTGTTGCAAGATGAGGAGCAAATGCATATGTTGGGAATATGTACGCCAGGAATTCCATGGTTAAGTCCTATCTGTTTTGTACTGGAGCTATTTTCTTCTGCTTCAGTTTAGTGTTTTGTTCATTGACTGGGCTTTAAGGTTTACTGGCTGTTGTTATTGTTACTTTTTTCTTATTGGAGCATATCTTTTGAATATAAACTCATATGGGTCTGATTCCTGTTCTGAGTGAGACTGGTCAAGTACTGTTTTGGTGCTGTGCTTTTCACTGCCTCTGACTTTTTATTTTTAATTTTTGGTAGGACAGGCAAATTCTACAATAGTTTTTCAAATAGGGATCTTTGAAAGAAACCTGCTTAGGGAAACAGCAGGGTTGGGACTAGATGGTCTCAAAAACACCCTTCCAGTACCTACTATTCAGTGAGTGTGAAGTATCTGAAAACCTTAAATTGCAGCAGTTGTGCTGCGGTAATATATAGTCTGTCTTTCACCATTTTCTTCACTATTGCTCTTTATTAAAAACTGTGCAAATATTTCTTCTTCTTTCATATCATATAGGTCTATGTTCAAACTTGGAATGGACAGAATCTTTCCATGACTATTGTACGAGATGAGTACCCATCCAGTCCCATGGTTCTTAGAGGTATTAATCAGAGAGCTGTCTTTCAGCAATACCAGCCAGTAGTGATGCTTCAGAAGGGCTACACAATACACTGGAATGGGAAAGCTCCAAACGTCACATATCTTTACCTCATCAACTTCAATAAGTACGTTTTCTTTCTTTCATGTCAGTGAGCTATAAGGCAACAATGAAGTAATGTCCTCCAGAATTAGTGTGCTAAGAGTTTGTAACTATCAGTGAGAATGGATTTTGATTATATATTTTTTTAATTACAAATATTAAAGTATGAAAAGCAGGAGATGAACAATAAATCTACACCTAAAGTCAAGTTTACATTTAGAGCGGTATCTTTAACAAAAATAATTTGGAGAAGAAAATATTCCAAATAGTGAAGTTTGGCAGAATTGAAACTGCATAGTTTGGGGTATTTGAACTTACTGGTAGATAAGCTAGTTAAATGTATGAAGCACAAAATCACTTGTTTTCTAAGGATGTTCTAGTTATTGAAGCAATTAGTGAAAGAGAGGGAGGAAGAAGGATTGAAGGGTTTGGAACTTTTTGTGTTCCCATTAGTTACATTTTTGGAGTGATCTGTGTGCTGCACATTGTCACCTGAACTGTTCCTACGGTGAAACATACACTTGTTTTCTTTTCAGGAATGACTGGATTCGTGTTGGTCTTTGTTATCAACCAAATACCGATTTTACTATAGTATTGGAAACCTTTCAAAGGAAGTCATCTGCTCTGTCAAGCAAGATAGAACGCTACACACCTGTATCTTCAGTGCTGGAGCTTGAAAAGAATCCATCAGA
This sequence comes from Callipepla californica brunnescens, assembly GCA_023055505.1. Taxonomy (NCBI): domain Eukaryota; kingdom Metazoa; phylum Chordata; class Aves; order Galliformes; family Odontophoridae; genus Callipepla; species Callipepla californica. Next base: position 981,248 of record JALIRH010000031.1, on the reverse strand, counting down.
CAAGAAGTTCTATTTTGACAACAGTACTGGGTAATGCCTTATCACTTGCCTCTGATGAAAGATTTTAACATGACAATAGACTGATTCATAACATTGAAAGCAACTGATTGAGATACTTGTGGTAGAGGAAAATTGTTACAAAGGAGTCCAAAGCCTCTTTGAAATAAAATTGTACGTGACTTTGAACTTACAAAATACAGTGGTTGTCATGGGAATGCTTTCTCAAGAGCCCTGCAGTCCCACAGATATTTCCTATCCCACATCTAGGGAAAATGAGGTATCTACAGTGTTGAAGTGTCTTGCAGAAAGTAAATTCCTTTCTTCAAAGAAAATCTGTACGTTCTTGTTCAACTTCTGAGAACATTCTCTGTAACAAGAATGTTTTGAAAACTATACATTCCTGAAAATCCATTTTTAGCATTGTGGATAGTATTTAAAAGTCCTGATTTCTATTTCAGAAGTGGCCAGTGAGATCCTTCTAAGAGGTTTAAGATATGATCAACATTTGCTAACATTAAGTCCTACATATATCATTGCAATTAGAATTTTGTTTTTCAATGTGGAAATAAATTATTAACATAAGACTGTTTCCTTATCTGGAATACAGGCAGATGACTGTAGCTTTCTAAAGATGGTTTATGTTTCCTTTGTCTAAGAGCTACAATGGTATAAGTAGTTCCACTGATAACAGTTAAATATCATTGGTCCCTTTGCATTGGTAGTGCCCTAAATAGCATTTCCAGGCATTAGTTCAACATGCATCAATGTACCTACATTGTCCAGTGCTGGTAAATGAAGCTGAATATCCAAACAGTTGTTGTATGTTAAGATGATGTTAAGATCTATGTTAAGGTCTACAATTAGGGAAAGCATTTATGCTCTACAGTTTGTTTTTCTTGTTTCCAACCTTCCTGCCTCTATTTTGAGAAGTGACTGTTTTGTTGTTTTTTTTTTTTAAACACATGCATTTATAGAGATATCTCTCTTAATTGTAAGAGATTTCAGATATGTCAGTAGGGACTTTGTAATTCTAGTAAATTAAATATTTAAAAGTTTGAACAGTGGTGTGGTACTAAATACTTGAAGTTTTCTTGCTTCTCAAAATCATGAAATATACCTGCTAAGGTTAAGACAGATACGTATCTTCCAAGTAATCAATTTCTATTTTTTCTCTTTCACCTCCCTTCCCTTTTTCTTTTTGTATGCATAGATTACTGTTTTTATTTCTTCAAGCCAAATACAATAGGGATGGTCACAGTTATTGCTCATCTCAGGGATGTGAAAGGATCAAGATTGTGACCAAAGATTCAGCAAAAGGGGTCAGTAACTGCATGGCAAAAGCTTACCCAAAGTACTCCCAAGGACCAGCTGTCATAAAGCAGATGCCAGTAAAAACTACTGTACCGTGCACAAAGTGTGGCACAACTCAGGTAAAAGAAAATAGGGACAGAACTTTTATCATGTGTAATTGGTGTTTCATACTACTTGTGTTAAGGTGTAGTTTCAGTCTTTCAGCACAGAATACTACACCTACCAGCTTACAACAGTCATGTTATTTATTTCCTGTGATCAAGAAGGCAGAGAGGCTCTTGTAACATGAATGCAGTTTGATGCATGCTCTTTGCCAACCTTCTCTTCTTTTTTTGAATTTTTCTTAATAGCATAAACTTGAAATTATATCACATAATGAGCTGTCAGCGACATACGTGCATGTGTACTTAAAGTGTTTTGTTTGATATCCAGATGGTATTCACCAGTGATCCTCACAAAAACTACCTCCTTGTGCAGATTATTTTATCTGGTAAAGATGAGTTAAACAGAGGTCAGCAAGCATTTATTTCTGTGAGTATTCTTTGTCATTTTCTTCTATCTTTCCCTGGAGGTCTTGGTATTAGAACAGTTGTACTGTCCTGCATAATGCTAAACTCACCCTTTCTCACCAGCATAAAGAGTGTTCATTCACGGTTTAGAAAACAATCAGTCAGACACCTGATCTTTTAATCTCAGGAAAGCAAGCACCAACTCTTCCTTTTGTACTCTAATTGCAAATCTTTTGCTGCTGGAGGGAAAATTGTACCAGCAAGGAAGAACTTAAAATGTTTGAATTCCTGAAGAAACCTGTATGGTTGATTATACATTTATTAATGTTTTTTTTTTTTTTTTTTTTTGGGGGGGGGGGGGGGGGGGGGGAGGGGGAGGAGAGAGGCAACCAGAGCAAAACAACAGATTTTTGTTTTGTTTTAAATACAGTTTGAAGTTATTCTTGATGTAACAGACTGATGGTTTAATGGGACAGATCATTCAAGCCATTAAGTTTTTCTAACCTAAAAAATGTGAGTTACTAAAGAGCCCATAGTTTTCAGTATTTGCTCTGATGCAGTCACAGTAAGTCTGAAGCAAGTGCTGGAACGAGTTGCCCAGACATGTGGTGGATGCCCCATACCTGGATGCATTCAAGGTCAGGCTGGATAGGGCTCTGAGCAACCCAGTGTAGCTGTAGATGGTAGAATCATGGAATCATTACGAAGAAAAGATCTCTAAGGTCATCTAGTCCAACCATCAGATGTCCCTGCTCATTGCAGAGGACTTAGAACTGGATGACCTTTAAAGGTCTCCTCCAACTCGAACAATTCTCTGAGTCTGTGGCATTGGATAAAATGTTCACATTGCTTCTGTTCAGATGCTGAAGTAGGCCTGCATGTGATGCTGAAGATAGCATTTGCAGATAGGCTCACACCACAAAGATTTAAGTCCATGTGACTAATGCTTTGCAAGCTCAGTGTGTTAGCTTGGTTGAAACAGTTAAACTCTGATTTCCTCAGACAGAAAAACAGCACTTGAGTGGGACAAAACTGTGCATCCACAGTAAATGGTCAACTTTGCTGTCAGCAAGAAGGCCAGGTGGTTCAGTATTTGAATATTAACTTCCTAAAGCGGGTAAGAAATCCCCAGAAATGTGACTGATCTCCACATTGGAGCTGGTGATTGAAGGCTCCCATGCAAATTTAGAAGTCTCCCTGAAGGCTTCTCCTCAAAAGAAAAAAAAGAGATGACAGTGAGAAGTGAGCATTTCTAAGCAGTATACTGTTATACAGATGAAGGTTAGCCCTGAGTACAGTGAAACAGCAGTTGAAGTCACTGTAAATTTATGAATTTTTCTTTTTCTCTCCTCCCATTCAGGTCAATAACACTATGTTTTCCTTCAAGAATAATGGTATACTTGTTGTTGTAGTTGATGCCTGCACTGGCACAGTGTCAGGAAATAATTTATTTTCTGGAGCAGACATTAATCGTGTAGGTGGCTATTTAAATTCTGGAATTCCACAAAGGTGCGTATAATGAACATTTATTTCCAGAATGTTCTGCAAGCTGTATTTCTGCTCACTGACAAGATTTTAACTGGAAATGTTTATGTAACAACACTGAAAGTGGGCAAACTGTGTATTGAATTTGAGGAAGAAGGATACAACTGTCTTCAGCAGACAACTTTGCTTTTTTAGAGAAAGCAAAGACACTTGCTGAAATTCTCCAGTGTTGCCTGCCTTTCTCTTCAAAAAGAAACAGAACCTCCTCTAGTAGCACCTCTGCTTAAAAGGGGAACAACTTTTGTCTCAATAAGAGTACATATGAACAGTGACACAAAGTACATGACAATATGTCCTACTTGGGTTACGAGTGACTTTACTACATATCCAGAGTGAAAAATATAGTCATAAAAAAAAATTTAGTGTCAGGAAAATCCAAATCCAGTTTCTGATATTTTAATTTTGGATCATTAGTTTCATTTGTTTATTATTGTTATTTATTATTTTTAATGAGCAAATGTCACTGACAATTCTTATTTAAAAGGGGTTTGAATTTAAGAAGTGTATTTGTAATATTCTTCTAAGTGTATGCTCTTCTAGACTCTACTTTCCAGAGAGTGTTGTCTTATTTCCATGTACAGCTTTAACGTAAAAACCCTTAAGAAAGTGAGCTATAAAGGCAGCTAACTGTAAAAGTATGTAGCAGGATGCTAGGAAAACTTCACAGTTATAACTACTGCTGTCTCTGCACTGTTTCTGTTACAGGTCTGTAGTTCTACTGAGCATGAGAGGTGAGGTAGAAATTCCTAATAACTTATCAGAAGCCTTAAAGTCCCTGGGGACAGCCAAACCGCCTTACCTTCAGAGCAACGGTTGGTGAAATTTTGCACGTTTTTTTGATACCACTCAGGTCCCCATTACTCTGTGCATTTGTCTGCATGATGGATTTCTCGTGGGTCCAGACATGAATTCGTGTCACCCAGAGGGAGCACATGTGAAGCATATTGCAGTCAGGGAGGTGACTAGCATTTCTCTGTAACTTGATTATAGAGGGAGCCTGGGCTTTTTTTTTTTTCTTCCAAGCCTTTATGTTGTGTCTCATGCAACAAAGCTGAGGGATGTGCACTCTACTTCTAAACAATCCCCTGTGCCAGCCTAGTATTTGCTGTTGCAGTGATGTGTTTGGTATTTTGAGGGATGATCACTTTTTATGGACCCCATGGGGCAGTTCTCATCCCTTCAGGGCTGTGGCATAAGTTCTGTGTGAGGGAACAGTTTTTATAACTGTTATGATGACTGTGTTTTCAAATCGAAGATTTTAGAGTATTTAATACTGAATAATAACTAAAATATTTTGAATTAGTATGTCTCAATTTGGTATGTGTGCCACTAAGATTGGATCAATATATTCAATCAGTGGCAGGAAGAGGATTTTGGAAGAGTGTTTCCCCTCCTCGTGATCCATGCGTTAAGCTTGGGTTCCTCCTGTAACACTGTACTATTTTTGTCACAGGAAGTGTGGCCTTTCTGGGCTTCCGAGGAAACTTTAAGCCATCCTGGGTTAAGCTGTTTACCAGTCCTGCTGGTCATGGGCTAATTCAGATAGAAAAGTATATCCCTTTGCAACTGGAAGAATATGGCTGTACCAGAGCAATCAAGAGTCGACGAAAAGACCTCGAGCTTCTGAAGAAGGCCACAAGATCTCATTAAAGACTAAGCTGTACATAAGAACTGGGGAAGAAAATGTGAACTAACTTATTTTTAATTTATGGCATTTTAAACTGTGTTGTTATCCAAGGAAATCATGTTATTGTCTGACAGACGTTTACCATCATTGACCGCTTGAATGCCAGTCTGTGCACCTTCTAGTTGTACAAAATATGAAAGAATTTATTAGTATTTGTATAAACAGGTTTCAGAGATTTTTTTCAGATGTTTGTATTTACTGTAAACAATTTTTTTTTTCCTGTTTAATACTCCTTTTGTATTTAAGAGAGTTTTCATAAAAGCCTTAAATTTTTGATAGCTGGTGTTGGAGTGCTATTTGGATTACTTGAAAGATTAACACTTAAGTCTCTCTGAACAGCTTGAATCGGTCATTCTAACTTAGTTTACGTGCATTTTCTCTCTGCTATATACATGTTTTCCTGAGAGTTTATTTAGCAGTAAGTTCAGTTACATTCTCAAATTACCTTCCAGGGTGTTAAAAAAAACAGTTCTTATTGTGCTTGCAGTTGTGCTCAAGGAGTTTTAACTGCAATAAAGTTCTTTATTTGCTGTACGAAAGGTGGAGAGGGGGGATTCGGAGACCCAGCCTGGGGCTGGGTGGGGATTGTGTACTGTGCAACAGAATTTTAACAAGGCCATGTGTAGCAGCATGACAGAGCAGAGAGTGACCACAGTTCTTCAGAATCACTGTTTACTACTCACCCCAACAGGAGTCTGGAAGAGTTACTTAATCAGTTAATTTGTTAAGACTGAGTGCAGCTGGACTTTTAAAGCTTTTAAGCAGAAAGGCAAAACTGGGGAACTTGTTCTCAGTTTGTTTCAAAGCTGAGTTTCTACTCCTGCTGTGATTAAGGCTATCACAGCTCTATATTTTGAGTGGAAGGTGTGCTCAACTCATTGTCATGCTATATATTTTGCCTTAACTTTGATTGTTTCAATATAACCATGTTGGTAATTTCTCTTATTAGCTCTCTTTGATTTCTGCTGGGTTTTGTTGCAATCGTTTGACCTTTTCCACAGGTAGTAGGGAAATCGTTCAGAAGAACTGAGATGCATCTGCCCATTTCTGGGATTCTTGTCTTTGAAATCAGATTTCAGAGACTGTGAAGATGCATTTCATAAATGGGGGACAATAGGTGCCACAGAGCTGAAAATGTAACTATAGTTCTAATAAAACTGACATCGTTCCTTGTTACTGTATGTGTTCTCATTCGTTCTAGCTGTTATTATATTTGTACCATCCAGAGATGCTATGTGCTTTGAATTTAAAATGGAGTGGCTGTTGAAAAATGAGCTGTTCACTTGTCTTCTCCAAAGAAATTGAAAAACAGGGGATTTTTTTTGTGTGTGTGCTTTAAAGGAGAGGAGGCACAGTAGCAGACCTGTTATTCTATTCAATTAAAATATGCTACCTCAGTGCTACCATTAAACTGCCTGATCTATACCTTTTTTCCTAAGTAAGAAAGGAGGGGAAAGGAGCACAACGCAAGAGATGAAGTTAACTTACAGATGACTGATGTTATTTTTATTGCAAAACCAAGCCAAATGGATGATGTATTTCGCTGTTGTTTTGATGCACAGTTGCTATAATGCTTAAAAAACGAGAAGTGTTTTGTGTGTGTGGTAAATTTTTTAAGACTAGCTATAATGTTTGGTATTACTAATGCAGGACAATGTGATTTACTTGCTCTGAGTGCAGTAGGGTTAGTGTCTGGGGATTGCAATGATCTTAAGACTTCCACTGTTCTGATCTGTGGGTTGTGCTTAGCAGAGAAATGCCTATTGGGTAGTGACCTTCAGGCTTCTGAAGTTGGCCATTGTTTGAGATTCTGCTGTTCTAAGCCATCTTGTAAAAACTGAACTTGGAAACCTCAAGGCTACTCCAGTGTAAGGAGTACTGATGGACAATTGGACCTGAAGGTGAAGTGTCATCTTTTGTGTGAATTTAAGCGTTTGATAAATAGCGTAAATAAATTTTTACATCTGACAAAGCAGTAAAAGCTCAAGTCTCTTCTGTTCTTGCATCAAGTAACTCTGTATAATATATGTTGTCTTGGCACTGTAAACCATTTTATTTCAAGCAGTTTATCAGTGTGGTTTTTGGTGTGTGTTCTGCCCTTCAGAGATGAAGTGGGAACACTAGGAATAGAGCTGCAAATAGTTACAGAACCTATGGGCCTTTTCCAAATTTTCTAAATTCTCTGTGCTTAAAGTCTCAGCTGCTGCATAAAAATCATTTCAGTGTGGTATACAGGCTGCTGTAGTGTCATTATCCACAATAGCCTGCAGAAGAAAAGTCTGAAGAGCACTTCAGCGATATACCTGCAGTGAGGGATTTAACTAAGATGGTGCCAGGCTCTTCTCAGTGGTGTCCAATGACAGGATAAAAGGGGTAGCAAGTGTACAGGAAATTTCACATAAACATAAATAAAAGTAATTTAGTGTGGGGGTGATAAAGGGCTGATCTGGATTGCAAGAGAATCTGAGGAGTCTTCATCTGTGGAGGAACAAATGTAGCTTGACCTTACTTTGAGCTGTGCACTGTACTGGGCTGTGTCCATAAGTGACTACCTGCCTGTGCCCTGCAGGGGCTTTGTACAGTTAACATCATCAACACAATTGGCTTCTCTTTTCTAAGTACACCAAGTGCCACAGCCTGCAGGACCATTGTTATATGCTGTAAGACAGGCCAGTGGAGAAGAAGATTGGACTGGCTGAATGCAGAGCTTTTGCTGAGACTTGGGTAGGGGGGAAGGAGTATGCCACCTTTGGTAGAAGGGGCAGGCAGCTTGGGAGGACTACCTTATTTGCTTCTGTATTTAATGGTCAGACCAATTATTCTTGGGGTACTCGGCCTCCTGAACTGCAAGACAGGCTTGAGGAGCAGAATAAACCCCCATACTTCAAGAGGAAGCAGTGAACAGTGAATTACAGACCTGTCAGCCTGATCCCTGTAAAGGGGAAATTCATGGAACAGCTCATCTTGAGTGCAGTCAAACATGTGAGACACCAGGGGATCAGGCCGAGCTGCCATGAGTTCATGAAAGGCAGATCCTGCTTGACCAACTTGATCTCCCAAGACCAGGTGACCTGCTCAGTAGATAAGGGAAAGGCTGTGTATGTAGTCTGTGTAGACTCTAGTAAGGCTTTTGGCACTGTCTTCTCCGGCATTCTCCTGGAGAAGCTGGCAGCCTGAGGCTTTTGCCTAATTTTCTCTCTGCATATACAAGCAATATCCTCACACTCTTCCACAAGTACATTCTTTGATGGGTAAAGAACAGGTTGGAGGGCTGGGCCAAGAGAGTGGTGGTGAATGGAGCTACATCTAGTTGTCAACTGGTCACGGGTGGTGTTGCCCAGGGGTCAGTACTGGGCCCAGTCCTGTCTTTATTGATCATCTGTAAGAGAGGATTGAGTACACAGTCAGGGGTTGGCCTCTTCTCCCAGGTAACTAGTGATGAGAAATAATGGCCTCAAGCTGTGCCAGGAAGGCTCAGGTTGGATGTTAGGAAAAATTTTATTCTCAGAAAGTGGTGATGCTTTGGCACAGGCTGTGCAGGGAGGTGGTGGAGTCACCATAACTGGAGGTGTTCAAGAAATGTGTAGATATGGCAGTGAGTGCATTAGTGGGCATGATGGTGATGGGTTGATGGCCGGACTGGATGATCTCAGAGGTCTTTTCCTACCTTAATGTAGGAGTGAGACACATAGTTTTCACCTCATGCCTGAAAGTCACAGAGATCTTAAAAATGAGAAATTTCTGTCTCAGACCCCATCCAAAAGTCACTGGACTTTCCTCTGTATAGAAATTTATTTCTTTCAGGAATGAAAGAAAATTGCTATTCCTTACTCAGATTGTGTCTTCTCACGGTTAGAAAAAGTATAAATAAACGTTCATGAGACTACAGAAGAAGGGGAGTTTAAAGCTCTAGCACAGCATGCTAGAGATTGTTAAAGAACATCTGGATTCATGTTCTCACTCTGAAGGCATTCTTGTTCTGCATTTTATCTCATTATTGTTCTAAGGCTTCAAAAACAAACAAAACAACTAGAAAAAAAATAAACTACTTGAAGCAGAGATCAGAGAAGTTTACCATCAGTAAGACAATCTCTGGTCATCACATGAAAGGCTGGAGATTCTGAAGTATCGAAATGATGGCAAGGGTTTTAGGAACTGGTTATCTTTATTTCAGGCAAGCCTCATGGTATGAATTCCTCCACTTCCCCTCAATGTCTACTCACATAATACAGAAAGGATACGTGGTACAGTGATCACTTGTCACAGCGCAGTGATCAGAGAAAGGAATAAAACACAACTATATTTGTTTGAGGTGAAGCTTTAACATGTGTATCCTAGTGTCCAAACAAAGAATCAGTAAATGCTGAACTTCAAAACTGCACAAACATGAGCTCCTCCTATTTAACTACTTTTTCATCTCCTCTCTCCTCTGGTCATACATTGTTATAGTCATTCTGAAAAGGTTCTGGCTTGTATTACGTGTCAGTTTTTTTCATGCAAGACACTTTTTTTTCTAATGTTTTCTTTCTTTTCCCATGTTGTGTGTTAGTTAAAGTTCCAGTAAAGTACACAGTGTTGAAGCACATTAAGTCCACCTTTGGATTTGGCTTGAGAAAATGTATGAGCTTTGAATTATCTGGCTTAGGAGCAGTGTAATTTTCCATATCAATTATAACTTTCTATATTAAAAAAGGCTTGTCTGGGAGTTGACTTGGACGTGTGGGAATGATGGGACTGGCGAGTCACAGAACTACCTCTCCTATTATTTTTTTTTTATGTGAAGAAACTGAAAAAGTAACACCTTAAATACAATAGGAATGATTCTGCAATAGACTAATCTGGGAATTTCCTAAGATCTGCCTAGCCTTCTCTGATACAACATCCTGTGTCTGCTCTTGTGTCCTTCCCGCAGCCCATACTAAAAGAACTGTGAGTCTTGCACTTTACTTGAAATGTTTTTGGTGTACTAGTGAGAAGTTAGCTTGGTCCAATCACAGAGAAATCCTGAGGTAACAGTTCTGTTTAATCTTTGTCCTTAAGGGCTGAATCTTTCAGTTTTCTCAGACTATTGTACTTAATAGCACAAAGCAGTGTTAATTGCCAGGACTGCAAGGCAAATTCTTCATTTCATCTTTGGCCAAGATGAATGGGGGGGACAGCTGAACATCCTGATTTATAACTTCTCTCTGAGGAAATGTTTTTAGAACATGCAATGGCCTGTCTTCGCATATAATTTATTCAAAATGGGACAGAAATACATAGTGCTATTTCAGGATTTGTTTCTTGTGTTCAAGTTTACAAGCAATAATTCTCAGCCAGAACTGCATTTTCAGAATGGTTAGAGGATGGTTAGAGTGGTTAACTGTCTTTTATTTTTGTGTGTGTGCAAAATGTCTGCTAACATTTTCAAAATATTCACTGGAATCAGTTCAGGGTATGTTCTGTATAAATGGTGGCTTTCAGAGATGGATCTCAGATGGTGACGAGTCATCTTTTTAGTATCTGTGGGGTTCCTCAGCAGAAGATGTTTCACTCCATCCATCTGCAGGGTGTGACCTATGATCTAACAGTGTTCTTCCATCTGAAGTACAAATGATGACTATGGCACATGTTCTCAGTAATAGTAGAAAACACCAAGTTATCTGTAGTCTCATTATTTCTGTTTCTCAGAAATGATCCCACGATGAGCATCACTCAGTAACATACTCTGCAGATTTCTGCTCTTTAATGATCTTTTTAATAGTTTACCATAAATTTTCATATGACAGCATGACTTTAATATGATTTTTCTTTTCAGCGTTCCTAATTCCTGTATTGGTATCAGATTTTTCTGTCGTACGCACTAGTAAAATGCAAAGGACTGGAATATACAAGTATATATACTCACATGAATCATGATGGACTGAACAGCTGCCACTTTGGTTCTTTGCACTAACTAGCAGATAAATGTAAAATGAGAGCTCAGTCAGGGTTTAAGAGTTGAGCATGGACAGAAGCAGTCTTTTTACCTTAGAAGCCCTAGATACCTTTTGCCTTTGCTTGATTCTCCATAGATCCTGTGTTGAGCAACCTTGATTAAATGCCTTCTGGCCAAGCATACATCATTACAGCAAGCACTAGTATAAACATTTGAAATGTCTATTCTTAATAGGAATAACAAGCTGGGCTTTTTGTTGTTAGTTTATTCCTCTTATGATACTGCAGTTTTATTACTTTCACACTTAAATAATTGCGTACTTTTTTTTCCCACCCCCAGGGCAGTCCTACTTATTGTTAATAGAGACACACGCTGGTTTCTAAAATGAAGTTCACTTATAGGGACATATCTAGCTGTTACTGCTGATACAAGTAGGGAAGTAGAGTCATAAGAAAATGCCATGTTTCTGTGAGAGTACTATATATGAACGTGTAAATAGCTATTAGATATGTTTCTCAAAGTAGGTTCTCAGAACTGCAAAAATATTTTTGTGTGTAAGCTGTCCCTGTGTTTACCTATGAAAACCTGATTTTCAGGATCTGTGAAAAAGTAAATCATACAGATACTTGTCAGAGATATGTACTGAGTTTATTGAGGAAATTGTTACTAGAGGGTCACAGGACATGAAGAGTCAGGACAGAATTTAATAGGGAAGCAAATCCTATGTTATGGGGCCCAGCATGTTGTAAATGTGAGTCAAAGACATATATTCCCTGTCACAGGTGGAGCCTATATGCAGTGAGAGCAACATATGAACCAACATCTACAGTCAACCAAATTCTGATTGAGCGCTTGAAGTTAACACTCAAGCTTGCAGTCTGTGGATTGTAAACATTAACAAATCTCAGAAATGTTATTAAAAACAACAGTTGATCAAAAAATGTGCTGTTTGCTAGGATATGCCTACAAAATAAAAATAGCAAGTAAGATGGTATTTCTCATTAGGCATAGACACAGCAGTACACGTACAGACTCTACAGAAAGCCATTACAAGACTGACATCTTTACAATTTTCAGGCTCACCGTCTCATAAATGTTTAGCCTACATGAGCTTAAGCAGAGTTGGAAGGTAAGTGTCCTAGGTGAAATTCTTTTCTTTGAGAATTTTTGCAGAATTAATTTAGCAGTTTTTAACTACAGTGAGTGTTTAATTCCACTTTTCTCTTTGCAGTCACTCTTGCTTTAAATCCTACTTCTGGCAAAATAAATAAATAAATAAATAAATAAATAGATCTGTAAAACTTATCCCTACAAAATTAATGAACAAACCATGCAAAGGAGGTGTTAATGAGATTTTTCAGACAAAAAAATAAGTAATCTGTCTCCCACGGTAACAGTGGGAAGGGAGGAGTGTGTTTTCAATCTCTGCTCATTGATTCTTTTCCAGATTTGTCTATATCTTTCCTAGAATATATTTGCAGCAGTATATCTCATTTTTCATATGACAGATAAGTTGCATGGATACAACAGAACAGCTTGTTCAGAAGGTGGGAAGCCAATCACAGAGCTACCAAGTAAATGCAGTCCACGCAAACATGCATCTGAGGAACTCAGACCTTGGGGTGGGCAGAGGCTGTCCCACATACTCACAGGGATCACAGAATGCCCAGTAAAAAATGCATGTAAATGCTAGTGTGATTTTTTTTTCTTCAGACAAAGTATGTCACAAACAGCAGTGGGTTCTTATGCAGGAAGCAGCTCTTCCGTAAGCGGGGCCAGGGAACAGAGTGTATTAGGCCAAGGCATTGGTTGAGTAAACAAAACATACAGTGGCTACTGATTTCCTTCCTCTCTCATGCCACAGCATAATTTATTGCAGAGCTCCAGAGAAGTGGGTGTCACCTTTGATTCTTAAAAAAAAAGCAACGCGTGGTCCTGTCCTAGCGGATACTCAGATCAAAAGGAACCAGCTATGGAATAACAAATGCAGGCAGCTGAATATATCTGCTATCAGAATAAATTTTTTTGAAATGTTACCAGGAAAAGGGAAGTTCTTTAATAAGGAAATTGTTCAGGAAAAGATTAGCGTGGGGCTAGAGAGAGTTTCCATGGAAGGAAGTTACATTTTTGTACCTTCAGTTAGCAAACATTCACGAAGCAAGAAATGCTACTATGTGCCAATCCACAGCTTGCTCCGACTGGGTGTGCAGGCCTTGACAGCAGATAGAAAAAGGCTGCAAGCACATATTCTGCCGAGAGAGAACAATCACAAAGCATCCATGGGAGAAGCAGAGGTATCTCACCTGCCTGGCCAGAACCAGAAGCCAGTGAGATGAAAGAATTGGCTAAGCAGCTCAGAAATAAGAGATTCTGTAGCCAAATCTTTCTAAAGAGAAACATTCTGGAGTTCAGCTTTCAAAAACACATCTTTCCTTGAGCCTTTTAGGAACACTAACTTCCACACAGTGTGTCAGTCTTGTGCTTATTTGCAGGAGATGTTTTGGAAGATCTGGACGAGCCTGAAGCAGTGAGCTGGAAGGAGCTTGGGAGCAGCTGGCACTGCTGGGCGGTTTACAGCAGTGGTGAAGAGGACCTTGAGCAGCAGCAGTGTCACATCACTTTGCTGCTGTCACCTGTCTATCAGATAATGCAGCATCTCCCTGCCAGGTGCATCAACAAAGGATGTCCTGCTATCACTTTAACTAATTAAGGCAAAGATGCAATAATAAAAAGGAGGTCACTTTAATTAACGGGTTAATATGAGCCTCTAAATTGAAATCCTGTTGGAGAGAATTAGAATAACCTCTGGGTGAACTTAGTTGGAGCTATCTGCTGAGTTCTGCATACAGAAATGTAAAGCGTGGGTTGCTGTGAGCACAGATGAAAGAGTATCTTGGGTGGGAGCACGGGGAAATCATGGACAGATTAAAGAAACAGGAATCACTGAAGAAGAGATTTTTCTTGTCTCTTAGCTCCCACTCTGTCTTGAATGTTGTTCCAGATGTTCTACACTGAAAATCTCCAACAGATGTCCATCCTCAGACAAAAACCTGTGGCTCAGCTAAATCTCAGGCTGAGCCACAGCAACTCTCAGCTCAACTAAGGACCATGGTTTAATCAACCAGAAAAGGCTTTCCCAGACTGCTCTGCCATTGTATCCAGTAATTAAAAACACAGCAACAAAACCTCAGGAGCTGCTGCCTCTCAATGAGTGCTGGCAACAGCGCTCTGCAGACCAGGAGAGACCAAGCATGGCAGGAGGCAGCACTCCAGTATTCCTCTCTTGCTGGAATTCTTTTAAAAGCTCTGCACCATCAAAGTAACAGCCATTCATCTGAGGACTGCAAGGAGAATATATACATGGCAGTGGAGACAGCTTCAGTCTTTCAGCACTAGCTTGAAAGTCAGAGTCTTAGTCACAAGATACTGACTGCAGTGGGGTATGTGGTGCCCAGTGATAATTGCAATAGCAATTGTGACACAGCAGACCATCAGCTTCTGCCTGCAGAGCACTTCACTCCCAAAACAGTGCCTAAGTAACATCCATAAATCCTGTGCTGAGGCATGAGACCCATGCAATTCCCATGCACGGTGTACCAAGAAGGATCATTCCCATCTCTGTCATGAACCCCCTCTTTGCCTGTTTCACTCCTCTAGGACCCGTTTTTCTCCAGACATCAAATGCCTAAAGCTAATTAGACAACATTACATAGCCTTACACATCCATCAGATGTTCTTCTCTCCACTGGTCTTAGTCATTGTGGTTTGCCACACCCATTAAGAAAACAAGTGGTCAGCAAAATGAATGCTCATTACTAACCCTTCCTCTGCCAATGAAAAGTGAGGTTAAACACAAACTCAGAACAGACATAAGGCTTGGACTGGAAGGAACCTTAAACGCAGCTAGTTCCATACTTCAGACACCTAGAAAACATTTATAAAAAACAAGGTTTTTGGAGCAGCTAATGTCTGTTTTGAAAAACTATCACTAGTATACAGTTTCTTTATCTGTATGAGAAAAATCTGTTTTCACTGGCTTTTATGTCTCCATCAGTAACATTAGCAATGCTTCCTGAGTTTTCTATCATGAGCAACGCTGCACAGTTTACACTGCAGAGCAAAAAAGTTGAAATCACAATGGCTCAACTAAATTACCAAAAAGGGAAGGCTTGAAGCTTCAAATATCAGTTAAAAAATATTCCCATTATTTATATGTTAAATCTTCTCATTACTCCTGCTCTTTTTTTTTCTTTTTTTTTTATTTGGGGCTTCATATTTCAGCAGAGGGCACTGTGACCTTACTGAGAACTCAATCTGTTAATTGGGCCGCTTGAGGATGGAAAAAAATACAGCATTTTCCCTCAGCATCTGCCCATTAAATGCAGGTTTATATATGCAGGAATTACTTATTCTCCATTTTAATCACTGCCTCATCACTATGGCTGAGAGACTGGACATAAGCAAGAAAAAACACTTCAAGAAATTAATACATTTAGAAAAATACAAAAAGCAGCTGCTCCTTCCCTTTTTAAAGTAGAAGATTTGGTAATAGAGGCTGCTGAAACTCTTTTCCCCCAGTCCAATCTCTGGTGCAGAGATTTTAACAAAGCCTGTACAGCAGCTGCTTTATCACAGCACAACACAAAACCCTTTTCTGAACACCTGTACCTCCCAATATGCACAAAGCACAGCAAGTGCAGCAAGCACAACGTGCCGCTCTCTGTGCTTGTCACCCATACAGCTCATAGTCACTAAATCCACTTCTACTGCAGTGAATCCTCACTGTGGCTGGAACAGATTGGCACAGCTCTGCCCCTGAATGCTGCATCCACACAGTGAGCCTCAGCACCTGGCTGTGCTCTGAGCTCCCTCCTGGGAAGAGAGCATGGGCAGCAGAGCTGGTGGGAGTGTCTCTGCCTGGCATCATGCTGACCTGCACACACCTGGCACGCAGGGGGACCCCTGGCCGTGCTCTCTATGCTATGTGCTAAGCCCCTTGGCTGGGAAGCAGAGCTGCTGCTTCTGGCTGCACCACATTGACTGCACTCATCCTGCTGCTGCACAGAACGGGCCCCTAGAAGGGTGGAAAGAGACCTTGTGTGTGAAGAAGCTTAAATTGCTGATGTTATTCTGTAAGCCATAAACCAGTTATTCTTTCAGGTGTGTCTATGGAGGCATCCACACTCCTTGTGTCTCGCACATAGCTCAGCATCAGTACAACTGTTTCTTGGAGCTCCCTGGGTAGGAACATTTATTTAAGATGTCCACATTCGGTTTTGATAATTTCATGTACTTCTGAAGAAGTCTGCCTTTTGAGAAAGACCCTCTTCCTTCCCTCCATCCCTAGGACTAAGCCTGCTGTTATTACAAAGCAGGAGATAAAGGCACTTGTTAACTGAGCACAACTATAAACCTGGGTACCAAGAGATGCTGCAATCTACCATTTATTTGCAATTTGAGGGACTTGTGATCTATTCCAAATTTTTGACCAGCTGCTGTTTATTGTGACCCTCAAAAAAAAAAAAAACAAAAAAAAAAAACCAGAAACAAAACAAAAAAAAAAATCACCCATCTTGTAGTGAAAGGCTTCTGGGAATGTTAGGCTTGTGGTTTACAATATCTAATGCCAGTGCTGGAAGTAGCTAATATGAGAGTTATTTTCAGTCTCACAAGCACGCGAGCTACCTACAATAGCTGTACACTGTTTAGAGCGAAAAGTTTATGGCAGAGTTGCCCACCACCGTTTTGACAGGCTGTCCCACTAGCAGCTGTTTTCAGGATCCCTCTAAAGACACAAGTGTTTTTTTTGTGTTTTTTTTTTGCAACATGTTAAGTAACAGGCCTACCTGCACCTACTGTTCCGCCCACCATACACACAGGAAGATTGCATCAGTTCAGTTTCTCTGACCTTCTTTCGTGTCTCTGATTTTTGGGTAGACATGACATGACAATGTGAGAACAATGCCTTCTTTTTTAATTCTGTTTTTGCTTTAAATCATTTCCACCCTTGCTGCTGTCAGAAGAGAGGCAGATGTCACTGCGTGGCTTTGTTGGTCTGGTGCAGCCTCCTCTCACTCCCAGCAATGTCCTTTGGGACCAGGATGGCAAAATCAAATTCATAGCCCAGTTGATCCCAGCATTGTTTCTGGATTCTGAATGATCCAGCCTCCACTGTGTCCTGTTGTGCATCTGCAGTCAGTGCTGGTTCCTAAGCTCTGTACTGGATTCTCAACAGTTTCAGTACAGCTCCCACTTCTAATTGTTTCTGCCCCATGAAACGCTTGGAGAAGTTGTACCTTCTGGCTTATTTGCCACCCCAGTGCCTGTATGAAATGGGATGCATGGAAAACAGGATTAGATGTTAAACTTCTTGAGAAAGATCTAGACAGTTTGACGTGTCCTTCCAGGGGCGTGATAACCTTTTTGTCCTGTTGTGTCATCACCTTTGCACTTCTCATCATGGGTGAGATGTCACACCCTCGCTCTGGCAGCAGCACCTGCCGCCTCCAGCAGCCAGTGCAGCCTGGGCAGTGTGGAGCATCCTCCCCCAAGAGTGTCGGAGCCGGAGGCGGGTTGCAGCTGTGGGAGAACCGGTGGCCTGCCCGGGGCTGCTCAGCAGCCCTTCCCCGCAGAGCTTTCCCAACGCTGCCCGCATTCTGCGCTGCGGGAGGGGCTGGGGCTGCGGGAAGGAGCGGCGGCGGCGACGCTCCTCCGGTGCCCTCATCAGTTGCACTGATTACTGCGATGTCTCTGGATATGCGAATTCATTTAAGCCGTCGGTCCTGCTTGATCCTTGCCATTCGAGCGGTTTAAGTGACTCCTGCGGGGCTTGGTGCTCAAATATTGCAGGCTGTGATCGTGGCTGGATTCTGTTTGTTGAAATGGCACAAGGATGCTGTTAGATTGTGGCTTATTTAGCAGCTGCTTATGTATGATTCGGGTCTGATATCTATGACACATTGTAACCTGTGAACAAATACACCAGTTCTTGCAGATTTCTTTCTCATCTCTGGCTTCTCCTTCCCCTAGTCTTTAGCACAGATGTGCAGATTTTTGGTTACCCACTCGGCAGTATTTTTCATAACAGATTATTGTTGCATCTGCTGCTGTGTGTACACACTCTGCTTGACTATTAGAAAGCCTCTGGAGGATAACACATGCACTTTATTTTGTAATGCAATGGGAACTAGCTGAAGATAGCATACCTGTTTTCTTAAGGCAGTAGCAAATCCTTGTACTGAGATCTAACTCGACAACTCTCTGCCCATAGGTTTGCCTCTCTACATAGACCAAGTGCACAGTAATCAAAGGTACATGAAAACTTGCTGAATGTGAACTCTGGGTGAAGAGACTCCTCCATACTGAGGCCTGGAAACTTCGACCTAAAAAGAGTGGCATAGCCAGGAGAAAAAAAAACCTTGAGTCAGCCTGACAACAGCTGCTTATAAAAGTATGTCCTTCAAACCCTCTAGTTTACAATCCAAGCACATGTTTAACCCAGCAGGCAGCACTGTATTATAAACGCTCTCAAACACAGCCTACAGCCAAGAGCAGCAGACCATGTTTACCTCAGAACCTCTGTTTGCTGCCCTGCGATGCTGGTGGCATGGAGATCTCCAGGCGATCTCCACTGCACCTGCTCTTTTGGGTCCCCATTTGCTCAGGCTGGAGTATCATCAGATCAATGAAATTACCTCCCAAGTATGGAAGCTTCAGTATCCCTGATTTCTTCTCTGTGTTGATTTGGAAGGCTTTTCTCTGCTCAGGTAAATTCTCATTTTTCATGTGTCATATTGAAGAGGAAACCTCCTTTTCTGAAAACAAAATTTTCTGTCATGTCTATTAGTATCAGGTAAATGCAGTGGAGATTCTAGGAAAAAATATTTTGAAATTTTAAAATAAAATTTGTTTTCTCACAAAATATTTTCCAGTTATTCAGTTCAACAATGATTACATTCAACCTCCCTGTTTACATTGAATTTTGTAATTGATTGAATTTTCTTTATTATGTTTGTTCTGGGGAACTTACAGAGCAAGTCATTTTTCCTTCTTTTCTCTTGTGCATAGATTCTTATCTCCATAGTATTAATCATTTGTTCCTGTTGTTGTTCCCTTCTCCTCGTGATGCAGAAATGACTTAAACACAAAGGGAAGAGACATTCTACATCTAAAAATCATTCTACAGACATCAGCCTTGGACTGTAGGCTGTGCAAGTGTATGAGACAGCTAACTATTGCAAAAAGTAGTATTTTTTCCTGCGTTGGTCCCACAGTGCTGTGCATATTCTGTTGATCTTATGGCCTTATACCAGCCCATTTGGCCCTTACACTGTTGTTATGTCACATGGGTAGCAATTGCTGTTGTCATGAGATTTGCCCTTTTGCTCCCCTCCTTCGCAGCTCTGATCTTCATTTGGAGACCCAGTCACATGTCTGCACACAGCTCCACAGCCAAGCAGTTGTGCATGTCCAGGCTCACCAGCACGAACTGCTGTCAGTGCTCACAGCAGCCTGAGGAAACCAACCAATAGGGACTTCCAGCAGTACATGATGAAAAAAGTGGCATTAATGCTGGATTTCATAGGGATCATCACCTGCATGGGAGAGAACAACTGCACCTGGTGGGATGTTACTCAGAGAACACTCCATCACCTTCCCTCATGTCTGTCTCCTCTTTTGTTTAATTTTTCTCTGTAAGTAATTTTGACCACTGGAGCTGAGGTATGCCATCAGCTACAGACACTGCCAGCACATCTTCAAACATCTGAACCTGTATCTACACTTTTTGCACAGCAGCTTTCTCCCACTGTTGTGATTGCTGTAAGGAGCATTTTTCTGAGAAGGCTCACTTAAACTTTTCAAGAATTTATATACATGCTATATTTATACAACTTTAGCAGTCCTGAGCCTGGAAAATGAATCAAGGTTTTTAAAGCAAAATAAGCCATATCCATCACGAGGTTGTCAAATTCAAACTTGCTATTCTAATTAAATGACATTCTGCTCTGTTGCCTCACCTGGCTAAATTTATCATGTCAGTCTTACAGCAATGCCTCTGCTATCTGTCCCACCTGAGACCATAAGCACAGCAATTTCATCCTTTTTTTCGCATTTCAGTCTATCTCTTAGAGCGCTTTACTGATGAAGGAGCAAGGAAATTATATAACATATCGTTTACTGCCTCACTGAAAATAGATTTTCCTTACTACCTTCCACTGAAGATTCCAGTACATTTTGCTCTGACAGTTTTCTGCGCTTCCTTCTCCTGACTGACAATCACAAAGGAAGCTGAGCTCCCTTTTGGTCCATTCTGAAACCTGTTGTGGCATTATTGTTTTCCTGTCAGTTGACATCTTGCACATTTGTAAAACAACAAAAAAACAACCCACACACGAATGAACTTCAGTGTTTCATAACGTACATGGCAGACTCTAGTCTAAACTAAACTTCTGATGTCAAGTGCAAAAACATTGGTGGAGATATGTCTCTTTTGTGATTTTTTTAGTTGGCAAAGTCTTGTAAAAAAAAAAAAGTAAATTGGTTAATACAGGTCATGATCACATATGTCATGAAAAAAGTTGCATTTAAGTTGTGATCACCCACCACTATTACTATGCAAATAGCAACTGATAGAAGTTTTTGCTGTTTTCACAGAAGTTAATACCTGAGTTTGGTGCTTTTTAGGTAGCACCAAGAACATACAGATATGTTAGAAAGACAGAGAAATTTAGAGCCAGGAAGTATATGCGACTAAGTCCTACTGAACAACAAGACTTACTGAAGTCCTCTTAGCTTTAGGAAGAGAAGGATAAGGAGAGATCTCAGTGCTGTCCACAACCACTTAATGACCCACTTGGGGAAATTCCCACTAGATGTTAGGAAATCTTCTTTCCATGATGGAGGTCCGGGGTCAAGCAGCATGTGCAGTTCACAATACCTCCACCCTTAAAGCTGCTTGAGGAAAGCCTGACTGAGCTGACAGTTGGACCAGCCCTTCTGAGTCCTCCAGTCTTCCAGCTTCTGTCACTGTGATTATCTCAGCTTTTCCTCTCCTTTCTACCAGAGTAAATGTTGGGCCTTCCCTATATGGCATGTGCTTCAGGCCTGTAATTGTGTCAGTGTTCATGCTAAATTATGGGCATCCCTTTGGTGCTGGGGAGCCCCAGGATGCTCTACCTCAGCCTGCGGTATCACATGAATGCAACACAGTGTGTGCTGAGTCTGTGCTGGGATTGTATCTTTTAAGATTTGCCCACTTGAGTCATTTTTTATTTTCTCTTGTGAACATTCCATTACTACTTAGATATCTCCCACTATGCAAATTCTGCAGAGCTCTTAGTTGTACCAAAACTCTTTGCTATAAAGTAATGCAAATTATAATTCTGGTGTGAATTCTGGAAAGCTCACGTTAATTTTTCTTGGTGAAAAACAATTTGATATTATGTAAATGAAAATACATTCTCACAAGAACACATACATGTGTATGTCTGACTATTCAGAATTTTTCCCTCAAGTACAGTGTCTTAAGATAAGGTGAAGATAAAGAAACTCTTTGAGAACTACTTGGCTGCTCATATTGAATTATTGAGAAGATAACACTGTACATAATCTGTAAGTGTTTACATTGCAGAACACTTAAACTATGCAGCTTAACTCAGTCTTCTGACTCAGTCTCATACCTATTTTAGAAGATTTAATAACACAATTCGAGATGTTGCAGTGCATCATATGCATGGCAGAGCCTTCCTTTAGCCTAACATTAAATAAGGCTTTAAACTGCCTCGGTACAAGGAATAGGAGCACATATGCAAGGATGGAAGTCAAAATTTTACAAATAATTATTTTAATAATACTTAAATAGCAGGAATTATTACTTCTCCCATGACTTTTAGAAGATTTTACTGAATGAAAGTAATAAGTTTTTTTAGGCATTATTAACTCTCAAGTAGACCAAATCTTGGGTACATGGAAAAGGGCTGAAGTATAGACATGAGATCAGACTTGGTCAAGTTCCTTTATAGATACATATCCTTTGTTTGCTTTCACTTGCTTTTCTCTCCCTTTTAAATAAAGAACTTCAACTCAATTCAAAGAACTGCCTACACTGTTTCACAATTAGAATCCAGTGTCTTGTTCTACTTTACTGCAGTACAATGATAATTGTATCTTCCTCTAACACAAAAAAAAAAAAGTTTTTCTTTCAAAAATTATATGTTTCAAATATAAGAAAGTGAACAGCAGAAGTGGCATAGCTGTGCTAGTCTAAGTTGTGAGTGGGGCAGAGCTTGTACAAGTGTATAGTTTTGGGAGGGAGAGCATAAGCTCTTAGGGACACAGCCCTGTTTGTTTCAAGTGAGAGTAAATAGATTTTAGCTTTTATTCCAGAAAAAACTCTGGCTACCTGAAGTGTGAACTATCCCTTTCTCCACAGGTGCTCTTTGAAAAAGGAAGTGTGCTGTTTCTTTTGTATTTTGAGAAACAGCATCACTTGAATTTTGCTACCTGTAAAATCTGTCCAGAACACAAGGGTTTTGTTTTTAATGTAATAAAATTTTATTGCTAGCCATAGTGCTCTTCCTCTGTCTTGGGGTACAAGCTAGCTCATTTTAGGCCTGCAGCAGGTAACCTTGCCTTCTTGGCTCCTTCACAGGGGGCTTTTCTACCTGCTCACCTCCCTGTTGCTCCTTGTCACTGTGGTTGCAGAATGTCTCCTCCAGGGGTACTGAGCACCGTGGCACCATTTGCTCACAAAAAAATCCACATTTCATGATGCACTACTTCCTTCCCTTCACTTTGCTCCTGATTGCTAGTTATCCATAGAGATATGGGTATGTACACAGAGATCTGTACAGCTCCAGATCTTTAGCTGGGCCTACTAGCCTGGCCTTTCCACCTGTCACGCCCAGTGAGTTTCCTTACTAGGACGTTTCTAGCTGTTGTTGATGTTATGTGAGCCTTTGTAAATCATTTTAGGGATGGCATAGTAAAGAATCTAGGACTTCAATGGGGGAAAACCTTTAAAAGAGTGACAGTTTGATAGTAAACAGAATAAAAATCAGATGCATTCCAAGAGAAATGAATGCATATCTATCTATGCATTAAAACATGTCCAGAGTCACAGTATTTTTAGACAGAATATTCTGTGGTGGATCGCTGTGGTGGATCACTGTTGCTGATCCAACCGTTTCTGCTCTTCTGCCAACTGACTTTTGACTCAAAACACCTGGATTTTCATCAGCATCATCTATTTTTCCTTTTGTGGTTGTACCATTTCCAAACAGTAATTAGACCTCATTCATTTTTAATCGTTTAATCAGAAGAACACACAAATAGAAAAAAAAAATTATATGCCTAACATTGATATGGCAAAGTTACTCTTTCAATGTACCAGTTTACTCTCATAATTTGATACCAAAGGATGCGAAAAACGAGACAGAAATACAGTATGGAACTCCTTAAGGCCACACATTCTGACACACTATCAAATACGTGACACAAATTTTAATAAATCTTCCTGTAAGATAGGCAGATGCCTTCTGCTTGATCACAAAGTTGTCTTTTCAAAGTCCTTCACAGCCATAAAATGTTTCTGCAATGTGAGTGAAAATTCTGAAGAAATACACAAGATCAGGTAAGTAGCTGTAGATAGTGAACAGAATTATTTTTCAGATGTTTATAAATAAAGGTCTAATTCTCTTACTACCTAAGTGCTTGCTTAGACAAGACTGAGTGGCAGCACAGTTCATTAATTACTCCTTTGGTTGTTCCACTTCCAAATATTAATTTGAAGTGTAAGTGAAAAACCTGCATTAATATTATGGTTGTTAAGTGTCCACTCAGATAATTCTGCCGTGAGAATAGATAAGCTGTAAGGCCTCTGCACTCTGGCATTTCCTGAAGGATGTCTGTTCCCTAACGTGACCATCCCCATCCTACACAGCAGTGCTGGGTGGGGACAGTGTCTCTACTTGTCTCAGCAATGTGCAGTATCCTTTTACAGCAACCTATAGAAAGTGCTGCGATAACTTTCTAGAGATCTGGATGAAAAAGTCTTTATGTGAATGCCATGAAAAAAAAAAAAAAAAAGCATTTCTGTTGGGGCTGCTCATCTGGACCCTTAAATCTTGGCCCAGGCTCCCCTCTGCTTTCATTCCACTGTGATCAGCTGAGTTGCAGGAAGGATACATCGTGTGTGTGTTTTATCCAAACAAAATGAGAAGTGCCTCACAAATGAATTTCTGATTTTCAAATAAAGGAAAACAGTGAAAGGTTGTGTCTGACTCATGTTGCCTGTCTAAGGGATTGCATTTCCACTCGTTATGTAGTTGAGAGAAAGAAGTGTATGAGTCAAAGGTCTGGCTCTGCTCAGAAGTAATAACATAAGTTAACTCTCCAAGGTCAAAAGAGAAATCACCCCAGACAGGTTTTCTTGGCCGACGCTAGCAATTTTCTATTTAACATTTTAATGTACACATTTTGTTTGAAGTATTTAAAATAATTCTATGAAGAAACACTACTCCCTTGATAGTGCTGAGAACAAAAGTGCTCCTGTAGTTGCACAAGGCAACAGCAGTAGAGTCCTTGGTGTTGTCTAGGCCTTGTGAGTATCTCCTATGGATGAGAAAACAGACACTTTGAAAAAGCCAAGGTGTCAGGAAAAATATTAGCTTCAAGTTCAGATCTGCCTCAAATATTTTATTTTTAAAACAATGACAATGACGATGATTTCTAATACATACAATTCTCAATTCAAAATGAAGCACTCAGTTTTTTGTCACTAGTCCAGACCAAGTCTTTTTCTGAAAAATGTTTTGTATTCCTAATCATCCAGAAGACCACTCTGTTGATCCTTCCTATTACCTAATTTGATTTGTTGTTTTTTTTTTTTCTGATAATATCAACTATTGTTCAGACAGCCCTTGCTGATAGGGAAGAAGAGTTCATAGATGAAAGTGGGATGCAGAATGCAAATGATAGCTATGCATGTTACAAAGATAATTGGTTTAGCTGTCTTATTTCCTTGGGGAACAGGAGGCACTGTAAGAGCCCTTTAATAAAAATGCTTTAGTCCATTATATGTAACTAGAGTGCACTGAGTGGCTTAGTTTCTATAATACGTAGAGCATGTTTACAAATAAATAAATATTTAGGACATATAAATTGCAACCCACACTTGAAATTCTACGCCTGAATAACAAATTATTAATCCAGCCTTATTAAGCATGTAATTATGATTCCCTTTCACTTAACTGATTGAGGTGTAGAAGCAGAGAAGTGTGTAATGACTTCCTCAGTACAACAGAAACTTAAGTTTATCACAGATTGTTTGAACTTCTGAAGCTCAAACCCTGGAGTGTTCATCAATGGCACATGCTGTCTTGGGTGTGCAGACAAGTCTTTCTGCTGTAATAGAAACTCATATACCAGAATAATGTTCTGAGATCAGGACTAGAAGTTTCTGATTCATATCTGCCTTAAACTCTGTAGGTCGTGCAACACACACAGGTGTCATTCCCATTCCATACAGCAGTATGAATGCACCTTTGAGGAAAATGTTCAGCTGACATTAGCTAAGGTAGAAGCCTCTGGCTGCAAGGGTTGTTGGTGCTGTGCGGTCGAGAATTGCGGCTCTTCTGTGATCTTTCACTCTCACCCGTGGATCTGAGCACAACCAGCTTTGGGCAAAGCTCCTAGGAAAACAGAGGGAACGCATGTCGGCGGGTCTACACATGGATTTGGGGATATGTTTATGTTGATTTAGAAAGGTTTGTAGCTCTTTGGTTTGCATCAGTGGATTTATGTTATCATCATGTGGCTTTCAAACACGATGGGTGATTGTTAAGATTCTCTGTTGGAAAATAAAATATGGAACATTGGCTAGCTGAAGAATTCCTCCTGCCTGCTGTTCTTCTGTTTGCCTAAGATTTCTGCAACTTTTTATGAAAAAGGACACACCTTTAAAGTAAATCTCAGCTGGAATAGTTTCACTAACCTTAAAGAAAGGGAGGGACAGGGTAGCAGCCTGGAGTTTTCACTGAATCTAATACAGGTGCAAGCATGTGTTGAGAAAGAAGCAGTGAAAGGCCACGTGTGGAAGAAGAAGCACTCTATTTGTTCACCCTGTCAGTTTCTTATGTGTAGGTCAAGACTAAAAAATACATTTCATTTTGCCACGTGTATATATTTTCATAAGAACTTGCAGGCTAGGGAACAAGTTGTGATTTTTTGTTTAAACAGATAAGAAAATTAACAAATCTTAAAGCTAACACAAAATTACCAGCATTCCCCTGATTTCAGCCAGCAAGGCAGGTGAAATAGCTGAACATGATGCTGAACATGATGCTGTTTCTCAAAACTGCAATAAAGCCCTAATCTTTCGGTACATCTGCTATGCATTTTCTGTACACCATCTCAAAGTGTTCAGAGTCATCTCCTTTCTGATGAAGAGTGAACGCTAGGCAGAGATTGTGAGTTGGCATGCTGAAGTGGATTGACAGCCCCAAGCTGAAGATGTGAATAATGATATGATTTCCTTTGAACTTCAGAAATTAAACTGTCAAGATAAGTTGCAATCCAAGTATTAAAAGAGACTCAAAATCCTTCTCACAGTTCTGTGGACATCAACAGCACCTCTACAACCCCAAGAATTGTGGTGGGTTATACCTTCAATGAAATTTTGCTATTGTAAGAATAAAACAAATCCACTGTCTCTGTTCATTCAAGGTTAAATGTGAGGGTATTTCATGCTTAATTTTTCACCTCTCCAAATGTTGCTCAGCCTTTTCTTCCATAAAAGCTTGTCCTGCTGGTTCTTCCTCTCTTTTAAACTGGGGAAGGCACTTTTCTTTCCCACATGGATACAGTGTACAACTGCACTTCCCTGACTGGACACTGAGCCCTGTTAGTCTCAGTGTGATTACCCTGAGTCCACAGCTGGAATTAATGTAATAATTCAGTATTTGGAAATAAAATAGATTGTGACTATATTGTTTGATAGTAAACTTTCTCATTAAGCTGTAGATGATAGTATCTTTCAGCACGGAGCCCAGCCAGGCCTTGCCTGCAAACTTGCTTTCAGAACAGCAAAAACAAAAGAAGAAGGCATTCATCACCATCTAAATTAATTTCTACTTTGTTGATGGATAATTTATTTGTAATGCTCTCTTGTGACAGTGGTTTTGCTATTTGTTTTTCATTATAAATATGAGCTACATATGAGTTTCAAAGTTTTTGCTAGGTATGCCCGTTAGAAACAGATTTGAAATGAATGTGGATATTTCTGGGCAGAAACCAATTATGCTTCAGCTTTCTGTCTCCAAAGAATCTAAAAACTGTCCCACATGAAAAATAGTTATTTAGTTAAATATATTTATATTTATCTTAAATAAATGAATAACAAGCATAGACAAAACCCATTGTCTTTTGTATTTCTGGAGGCCTGAAGGAAAATCTGACTTTCCAGAATAATGAAGACAGTTTATCATATGGCCAGGAAAGCATGATGTATACAAGCAACAAATGATATCCTTTACTTACCCTTTTCTACCCACAAGCTGTTTTCCAGCAAGCAAAGGGGTCCTGAAGTCCTTTTGATTTTCAATTGTGTTTTCAGTTTCTGCTCCATCCAGAAGCCTGAGAACAGAAATTGTCTAGAAAATGTGCTCTTTTCTAGCAGGAGCCAATTGAAAAAAAATCACATTTCTTAGATGGCAATGATATTTGCTTTATTTTTTTATTTTTTAATGTTGAGAGCAGGTTTATAGTAGGTTATAATTTATAAATTGCTCAGAGTTGCAAATCACACCTGTGGATCAGAATGGTTATACACAGCCTTGTACAAATGCTGTAGATTCTTTACAGGGAGCTGAATATTGTAGTCTGACTAAACAGAAATGCTTACAAGGGGTTCTGAAGAGCAAGCAGTTAACTGAAGGAAATATAGCACACTAAGTGTTAAATAGAGTAGTGAGGCAGAAAATTTACAATCAAAGGAGTCCTGTTGTTACAAATAAACAAACCGTATACAAGATACTATACCAACAGCAGAATCAAATCTGAAGGAACACATGTGTTTATGCTAATCCCAGAGCTCTGGGTAAACCTAAATTTCATCTATGCAGTACAAAGGAGTAATCATTGAGAACTGTGATACCAGTTATATTATGTTCTCAAATATGCCCAACATGTACTGGGAACATCAAGGGCTACTCTTCCCTCCCAGGCTCACTACTCTATACTTTGATTTTTTAGGCAGAGAAGAAAGCTACAGAACTTCTCTTTTTAGAATCCAGAACTGTGAAATCTTCATGGTAAAACTTATTCCTGCAGCAAATGAATATGTACAGAGAGAAAAAAAATAAAGTAAAAGAACTGGCAAATGTTGTGTTTGGTATAAATAAGAAAATCTCCACAACATGGTTGCTTTAGTGCAGAACCATGTAGCAAATGAGTGGTCTGTACTGAGATGAGGAGAAAAAACTCAGAAAGGATTGTCTGCTTATTTCAAAAACCAGTTGGAACAGGATGGGTTTATACTATTACCTACATGTCCTGCTAAACATCGGTTAAAATAATAAATGTCATTTTCAATGCAAAAATATTATTTTTCAAAATATACTCTGACTTTTCCTCTTCTGTTGATCTTGATTCTTACAAAAACTCTCTTGAATTCTCCTTTCCCAAATCTCTTTATGTTCGTACTAGACGTTGAGGGATAAGGTATGACTTTCATGAGAATACAGATTCTTGATTTGTCCATTATGCATATATCCAGAAGGTAAAATATTTTCCCTCCAGGAAGGAAAGAAATGTACAAAACAAATGTAAAAAGACTGGTATTAACATAAAGTGTTTAGATAAGATTAGATAAAACTTGCCAGCAGAATCCCTTCACAAAGATGTTATTTGTGCAGTGATTCTCTTCCTTTGAAAAGGGAGTGTGCTCTAGATAACAGGCAGTAGACATGGCAGAAAATTTGAAGGCACAAGTCCTTCATTGGATCACTCTTCTTCAAGACCATTAATTTAACTAGTCCAGATACCTCCAACTGCAAAACTCTATGTTTGCCATTTAATCCAAAAAAAACACAGCAGCTTCAAATAGGATCTTCTGTTTTCCTACTTGATCTGTTCAGTGTGAGGTCAGAATCTCACTGGTGGGATTTCTGACTGCTTTGGGCATCCCTGATCACAGCTTTCTCTGGATAGGTGATGCTTATGTCTGGAGTCCTTATTTTCTGCTCTCTCTCACTGTGACTCCCGCTAACATGTGGCTCCCACACTGACCTGCTCTTGCCTTTGGACATGCCTAGTCTCTGTCAGACTGTGGTAACACATCTAGATAACAAGTGTTCCTGTAATTGGTCAGCCTGTAGTCTTCCTGGTGCTGAGGAAGAAACAGGGGATTAGTTTGTACTGCAGCAAGAAATTCATTTAGCCATTTCCTTGGAAACCAGGGGGCAGGAAGCAAGGAAGGCAGATGAGGTAGCAGTGGCAGTTTAAGCTTGCAGGGGGTGATTCATATTTACATTTTATCTCTGAGGTTCCAGTGATTCCTTCTTCGTATGAACTATCAGATAGGATTAAAAGGAGATAGGATAAATAATGCATAGTGTTATTGGCTGAAAAAATTTTGCTAGAATTCACTTCAAACAGCATACTCTATCATATTGTTAGATTTTCAGAGCTCTTCCATTAGTGCACATTCAAACATGTAATATTTTCCAATTAAATGTGTTGGTAGGAATTATTCCTTTTAATAATTAAAGCATTTCCAGAGCTCCCTGAGGAGCGTTACCATGGAGGATCAGACCCTCTGCTGGGAACTCTCACAGCATGCTAGCATACAGTATAGGCCAGCTGCTTAATGTCAGCCGTGCAGAAGCATGAAATCCAGTCCTGAGGCACGTTAGAGCTGGTTGCATATATTGGTTCTTTCTGTGGTTGAGTCAAAGGTAGTTTCTCAAGGCAGCTGTTGAATTCTAGGCCATATGGAGGCTTTGACTTGAGCACCATCAGGTTGCAAAGCTGCCTGCCTCTCAGTGTGCATTATGGTGAAGGCTTCCCGGTGTCTTTGGTTCTCTTACCTTGTTCACTGAAGCCAAAAATAAAGGCTTTTATGCTCCTTGTATTTGCCTTATCTGTTCAGAAGACTGCTAGTCCAGAACCCTTCATTCAGCTAACCCATGATACTGGGTTGCTCCTTGTCTTTAATGACCAGATGTTAAAGACATCTGCACCTTGTGGATACTGAAAATCCCATGGCACAGACTGGAAGAGGAAGGTTTGATATGGTGTCCTTTGCCAATATTCTCTTTTCCCCCTCCCATGCAGTACGTTGGTGGGCCACCAGTTGGCTTGTGTGGCTGTCACCTCCCACCAGAGATGGCTGATGCTCTGTGCTGTGTGTGGGCACGTGAAATGAGACAGACAGAATGCGAAGTGCTGTAGAAACAAGGTATAATACAAAATAAAACTTTACTACGATCAGATTTTCAGTCCATCTTCAAAGAATTGGGGCCACAGGGAGCATGGCCCCTTCCACTGCTATAGAACTGTTCTGTGTGCTAGTGTAAACAAAGAAGGAAAAAGAATCATAGAATCATAGAGGTTGGAAGGGACCTCAAGAGATCATTGAGTCCAACCCCAATAGCAGACTAGTTAGGTTGGTATGTTCTTTTGAGGAACCCGAGTGAAGATTTTTATATTTTTTAGCTAATCAAAACAATTAGACCAATGAAATAAAGTAAAAGAGCCAAAGTACTACAGAAATAGTTTTCAACTGATTCATTTCATTGTTACTACACATCTACTTGGACTGCCTACTTCTTTATCTATAGGCAAAGAAATCAAATTGGTTAGCAATACTGTTACCACTTAAAGATGTGATGATGATCCATACCTCCTACACTGTCCTTCTGAATCACAAGTGCTGTGAAATATTCAAAGGTTTTCTTGATCTGTTTTTCAATGTTTATTTCATACCCTTAATTCCTTGGAATGCTTACAAACAAAATTCACAGCTTGTGCTTGTAAGGCAATGATTTGGAATTATATGAGAGTTTATCAACAGTTTGTGGGGAAATATTAGTGGTCAAAGCTGAAACCCTTCCGAATAAATTGGTTTGAAGAAATTCCTTGGCACTGAAAGAACCCTTAGAAAAAGAGTTCTGAAACTGGCACAACCACATTGGCAAGAACTGAGAAATTATTTCATCTTGAAAGTATCTACTAATTATATAAAATGAGCTGAAATCTAGACAAAACATACTAGACAAAAGTTCAGTCATTCTGTTAACAAACAGAAACAATGTCTGGTATGAATTTGGAATGGACTTTTTTGAAAATCAGCAAAGTTCACAACAGGCAGGAAAATAGCACTTAGTAGCAAACATTTTTATTCGCTTAAAGGAGAAAAAAAAAAAAAAGACTTCCTTCTAGTTAGAACTCCTGTTCAACATGGAATGGTTGGTCCTTCTCTTTTCGTGCATGTCAAAGAGAGTCAAAAATACTGAATTAGGTGAACAACTGGTAGGATTTGGGATGATAAAATCTTTTCTCCTTAACTGTAATTGAGTGCTAATGCCTCTACTTTATGTAAGTGGTTACACATTTTTGTACCAGTGTAGAGCCATTGGGATGTATGAGTTATTCTAAACTAGGTGCTGCTTTCCAATCTCACTCCATTTAAAACCTAAAAGCTGGTAGTGGACAAACTCTGAGAGGTCCAAAAAATTCTTTAAGTAAATAAATAAACTTAAGTTTTGCTTGTTTTTCATACATTGAACTCAAAACTTCCTCTAAAACTGTACCATTTTAAATCTTCCTAAAGTTACTTGACTGTGCAGAAGGAGAATTAGATTTAAAATCAGTCTGGTGATTGGAGATACCAAATACAGCTAGACTCATTTACCCAGTGTCTTCACTAGCTCTGGTTTTCTTTCCCTGTAGCCTGAGAAAATGTGGTCAATATCTAACACACTCTTGCGTGCTTCTTTGCCAAAGAAGACAATATCCATAACTCTGCCTAAAATATATGTTTGCTTCCATTTCAGTATCATTTGATAGTCCTTATGTAACTGACTCTGAGAAGCCCTGGCAATTAATTCTTCATGCTCGATGTGTTCCTTCACTTACCATTGACATTATATGATGGAAACAGATTGAGCTTAATATCATTGAGCTAAATTAGAAAAAAAAAAAACAAAAAACCTACGTTAAAATAATTCTCAGTTACGGTTATCTGTGTTGCTAAAATGACTCAAAGAAAAGTGTAGTGCAAGCAGCTAATGATGCTTCTACGTAGCAGCTTTAGCCTTGAACAAGGACTTGCAAAATTGATTTCCCTGTTTGTCCTGACTTGTCTAGTTTGTAGCAGGGAACTCAAGCAAGTCACATTTACTAAGCTGTGAAAAAGTGAGTCAAAACTAGGGCTAAACAGAAGCAATTGCCTTTAAA
Organism: Callipepla californica brunnescens; assembly: GCA_023055505.1. Classification (NCBI taxonomy): domain Eukaryota; kingdom Metazoa; phylum Chordata; class Aves; order Galliformes; family Odontophoridae; genus Callipepla; species Callipepla californica. Next base: position 948,823 of record JALIRH010000031.1, on the reverse strand, counting down.
ACACTTAAAAAGATCATTTGCAAAGTCGTTTTACCTGTTTCGTTTTCTTTTACACCCTGAAGGTTTCAGCCCACTCCAGAGCTGACTTGTGACAGTTCACACCAGTGCCTCTGAACTGATGAAGCAAGGTCACAGATACATGATCTTCTTGTCAGCCTCTTTTCCAATGGGTAAGCATGAAAATGGCCCCGTGACACAAGAGTACATAGTAATATCACTTAGGCAGCCAAGTGTTGCTAAAAAGTGTGGAAAAGGAGGAGAAAAGAGAGGGAGTGAAATGATCTTAGCCAGCAGGCAGCTGAGCACTAGCTGAATAAATCTTAGCAGCAATCTCCTAGGCATTGCTGGAAACCAGAGCAGAAAAAACAACTGTTGGTTTCCTTCTAGTGTAGGATTTTAATTTTGATACACCTCAAAAACAAATGAGTAAATCTATAATCTTTTTCTGTCAGGAAAATGCAGGTGACTTCTGCAGCTGTCAGGGTGTATGATAGTGTCCTAAGAACAATGCCCTACACTCATGTCTGTCACTGTCATGGTTGAGCTCTCCCAGCTCAAGATGCTACAGACTGTCTTCACAGTTGGGACCTCAGAGATCTCAGCATCTGGCTTAAAAATCAACAAATCAAAATAGAAACTCTGGCAAGGTTAATAACCCCACAATTCTTACCTGAAAATGCTGTCTGAGAAGTTAATTAATTTTCCAAGAGTTAAATCTGTAGGGTAGGATGTGATACCATAGGAACTCCCCATATTTAGTGCTCTTTTGTAAGCAAACATAAATGCTTTTGATTTGTTAATACCTTAGGCACATGAAGATACATCAACTATGACTAGACCAAAACACAGATAGTAAACACACTTGTTAACTTAAAGTTCTAATACTGAGAAAAACCACACACACCAATACATTTTGCTTATCTGAGATTCTTCTACGCTCTTTGACACAGATCAGAATTACTGGTGAAGTCTGAGCTCCCCAGTCCTCCAGAGTTTCTTCTACACGGTACAAAGTCTTAGTTTCTCTGTTTTGTTTTTTTGTTTTTTTTCCCCTTACCATTCTCAGTATTTTTAACTTTGCAATCAGCCATGCAATTAAACAAGAAGATTGTATTAGGAAACCATCTTTCCTCTTTGTTTTATTACCTTTTCCTAGGTAATAAGACCAATACTAATACCTTAAATTTCACCTGCCTTCGAAAGAATTCATTGCTTTAGACATGAGTTTTTCTTGAAGCCCCACCTGTCCTGTTCCCTGAGCTTCACCTCAGTGGGAGCTTTTCAAAAGTGTGAGTCTTCATAGTCACAGCTTGCATGAATGCCATTGTGTGGGAGGAGTTAACGATGAGTTTTCAGTCTGACAAAACAAACTTCAAGGCCCACTGCATCAAACAGAAGTCCTTAGCAGTAAAGTAAGAGATCCTTCATGCTATCACACACTTATTTTTCTCTTCCTTATAAAGATGAGAAGGATGCTTGTTTTACCATTTTTTGGCCAGTAAGGAAACCTATGAAAATATTAAAATTGAGTGGGGAAATGGAGAGAAAGAAAACAACTGTTTATGCTAACCAAGAACACTTTGACTGCTTGCCAACTTTATTTTTCAAACAAAATAACCTCCACAGCTGGTAAAGTTTGGCTGCAATGGCTTTGAAACAAGTTGTCAAGTTGCTGCCAGAGCTGGGCTGAGGAGGTGAGAAGAGCAAGAGGATTGGCCCAATTAGAGTGCTATACTGCCCGTCTCTTCTTGAAACCTTCCCTTGTAACTGATGAGATAATTACAATATATATAGCCGTTATTTACACCCTCCCCAACTTTGCTGCGCAGATCTGACCTGTTTCTTCTCTACTCACCTCCCACTCCACCCACCTCCAACTGGCTACCAATCTGTGACACTTTTTGCTCATTTATTACAGTTGTGCAGGCTAGCCCTGCTGTGCATGGAAAAACAAACAGGCTCATTTCCTCTCTGCATTTCTACCCCATATGCACAACATCAACAGAGGGCTTTCTCAAACTGTATTACTATAGCAACTGGTCTCAGATGTCTTTCAAATCTATTCTTTTAAGAAAAGGATTTAATGCAATATGAAAGTTTTTTGGGTGGATATATTAATCTTTTCTACTTGACCTTACTGCTGTTTTAGCTTCTGTGAAACAAACAAACAAACAAACAAAAAACTTTGGAACTGTTCAGAATCAAAGAATAAAAATCACTGAGTAGCTCTTAACTAGTAGGAAAATAAATATAACAACAAAAAGAGTTACTTCTGTTTGTTTTTGAACTTTTACTTTGAGATCCTCCATTTCCATTTTGAGAGTGTTCAAAGTCAAACAAATTCTAACTATTTCCTAGACCATGCTGAAATCTTACACTGATACTATCTTATTTGTGATATGCAGTGGCAGCAAAACAAGCCAACAGAATAACACCTGACAACCAGACACATAAAAAGTCTTCAGAGCTATTTATCATGGACAGTAGTTGTACAGCCTAAAAAAGGGGAAAGCTCAGCTTTATGACTTTTGTTTTTTGGAGTCTTAAGTAAGTCAACTACTCAGCCTAATGTCACGTGTATTAATTACATGGTTATGTCTGATGACTCTTTGAGAACGTGTAGACTAATCAACACCATGTATCTTCAGATCCAAGCCTAGTAAATAATTTTCGAAAGCAGCAACAACACCTAGAAGTTTAAATGTGCTTATTTTAAAACAAATGATTTTGACTGTATTTCAGTATCTAATAAGACTATTTCAAGGTTTTATGCTCACTACAGTGGTGGCTCCAAAACTTTTTAGCTGATGAAGGTCTCAAGGTAAATTGTAGTAGTTTTGAATGCATGTGCATACATGTACATAACCAGGGATTTAAGAGAACTTTATCATATGACATAATAAAAGCATAGGTTTGTAAAAATGGTAGTGCAAATAAGCTTGCAAAGATAGTAGTGCAAAGAAGTTTGTAAGTTATTCCTGTATGTGTCTTGCTCAGCTCAAGCTGTGAGTGCTTATTGCTCAGCAATCAGACTTTGGTATTATGAACTGTCTTTAAATTTACTGTAATTTTAAAACAAAGTATTGGGGGGAGACATTTTACATGTGGCATTACCACTTATGTTATGCTGCCTTTGCATGTCACTACTAGTACAGTATCAGTGTAGGACAGCATGGCTTATGAAGTTCTAGTGGGATTGTCCTGATGCTTGCAAGGAAAGAGTTATTTTCAGAGGGAGAAGAAACTTCAAGTTCTATAGAAGTGCATGTATTTATTGCATTATAATTTAGATACAGAAAGCAGTTAAATCTATGCTTCTTTGCTTTGAAGGTACCATGCCACTTTCTTTCACATTAAATTTCAGTGAATAATGAGTTTGACCACTCATCATTTGTTCATTCTTTAAACTACAAACCAAACAATTTAAAAGTCAACCCCACAAAAAAAAAAAAAAAAAAAAAAAAGAAGAGCATATACAACCGTTTACAAAACCTTGAAGTAGTGTGTTTTTTTTTTTTTACTGCATGCAAGTGAAAACTAATACTTAAATAATGACATGCCTCCAAATTATTTGAAAGCCAGACGTTACTGCATGACAGGGAAAAAATAACATCCTATATAAAAGGATTTTCTTTCACTGACAAAATGAAGCTAAATTCTCACTACATTGATTTTACATATATTTGAGGGGTAGAGGTAATCTCAGTTTTAAAGTTTGTACTGTTGCTCTTCACTTTAATGATAAACCTTTATTATTTAGCTTTTCTTAACAAACTTCATATTTTTGTTTCAAAATAATCTAGACTGTAGTTCTTCAGGATGAAATCTGACTCACACCTGCTGTTTCCTCCACATGTTATCTTAGCTATCAAAACCCTCCCTTTGTAACAGTGAGATGAGGAGAATCAAGACCCTTGTATCTCTCTAAGATGACGTCTTTCCTTCTGTTTTGTTTAATGTGGTTTAGGTTTTTTTTATTTTTTACTCTAAAGAAGCCTCTGCAAATAAACAAGTAATGAAGGATTCAATTTTCTTAAGCATTTGGGGAAAAAAAGAAATGTGGTTGAAATGTAGAAAGGATTTGGATGTTTGATGCCTCGTGTAAAATATGGCATTGAAATGCTTTAAGTATGGCACATGTCAGTTCAAAGCCCTCTACACATGGAATAGGAAACCGTCCCTAGACATCATAGCCAAAAGCTAGTTTGGAACAAAATACTGGTGTGAAGAGGGGCTTCCATTACAGCCTCCATATGTTCAAATGCACTTGGCTGCAGCAATGCACACTGCTCTGGAAGAGCTCCTTACTGGATCTAGTCTGAGTATTCCAGTTGTTCAAGGAAAAGTCTTAAGATACAGAAAGTTCTATATGGGTCTTGTTTTGTATAATGCAGGCTAGAAGGCTCTCCTTAGAAATGGAAAACACTGGCTGAACTCCTTAATCTGCTGTGGAAATCCGCAGATAAAGATTCACATGTGTATGAGTGGATGCTGCCAACTGAGCAGCATAGACCAGTGGTAGGTACATGCAGGCAACCAGAAATGGGCAGGAAGAGCTGGCAGCTTTGCATCTCCACTTGAAATGGCATTAAAAAGTGTTCAAGGTCCAATGGAACCAAGGAGAAGTTTGCAAGAACAAGCACTATCCTGTTAGGGAACTCTGATCCTGTTTTCTGGGATTCTCAATGTCTTTTGTGTTCAAGAAGTCACTAGACAACAAATGTGTGTCATAACATACGTAACAACCTTTAATGTGACAATGCTGTCCAGAATAACTGAACTGCCTAGATCACTTCTTCCTACTCTCAAAATTCCAACAGGACTCTTGACCCATACGTTGCAGTGAGGAGCTCTGCTTTGAAAAGAAGAGGTCTTAGGTCCTCAGAGAGCAGAACTGTGTCTGGCTTTGTGGTATATGTCAGGTGACCGTGCTAACTGACAGAGTTCTCCTCCTACAGATAACCTGCCACTACTGTTTCAAAAGAAAGCAGCATTTGTCATAGTGTTCTGAACTGACAGAAACCTTGCCAAGAGGTAGCTAAGTGGTCTGATACATAAATTGTCTAACAGAGGTAGCTGCTAGGGAAGCTGGGACAGAAGAGCTAGATGAATGTCACAGTCAGGCCTGTATACGAAACCTGTACCTGATGTCCTTGCAACTTCCTACTGTCCAGGACATTTTCAGGCAGAAATAAAAATTGAGGTATTTAAGGAACTCTATCAAATCTCAGAAACCGACAGAGGAAACAAGCGCAGGTCTGAGCTTACCGAGTTGCTCAGAGCCTTTCCATATTTGAGAAAATAAAAAAAAAAAGAATAATTGCATATGATTAAGGTAAAAAATTTCTCCTCTGTATATCTGCTTCTGATCACAGAATAATTTTTTAATTCTTTAGTAAGTTGTTCAATTTTCAGAGGCTTGTGTGAAGTTGCATTGAAACAAGCTTTACTAACGCAGTGTGATCTAGTTTCTCCTCTTCTCAAGGTTACCTGAAATTCCTTAAAAGCCCCTTGGTCCGCTTATAAAAGAGTGAAATGATCTGATGAGCATGTTGCTTTTGAGCGCAATAAAGCAGTGCGTGAAAGCAGAGCTCAGGCTGTCCCGGTGCTTTGTTTCGTAGCCTGTACTCCTTACAATGTTAGAAAACAGCAAATATTCTCAGTCCCCGTGTGGCACTGACAGAACTGATTCACTGCAGTCTTTATTTATTCAGCCATAAATAAATAAAGTGAATTGTTAAGTAACCACCAACTGTTTTATTGTAGTTTGCCATTAGTGTGAAAGGTTTGCCAATTTATGCATCCAGCAAGTAAGGATACCTACTAGGAAAAGGGGAAGCTCTTCTCACAAGGGAGAACTCTTATCCCCTCTTATCCCCTCATGAATTCAACATGACCCAATAAACAGAGGAAAATTATTCTGTAAATAGGCCTGTTGAACTCGTGTGCCACAAATGACCTTCACACCAGTTTTAATAATCAAGATCAGTGTCATTCACAGATGGTTTTAAAACCAGCTGGGATAATTATCACTGGGCTTTGAAGCCAGCGTTAGTACTAGAATTAGGAAATTGATCATTTTATCTCAGGTGACAGTTGGCAAAACTTCTCCCTCCCCAGGTATTGATTGTCCTCGCAGTTGACAAAACACCAGGGCTTACTGCAGGAGACAGCTCAAGGCATGCAGTGATTAGTCTTCCTTTGTGCTCTCCAGCTCAACAGGCAGCAATGTCAGAGGAGGGGAGATCAGCTAAAGCCAATCACGGGAACCTGCAGCAATAACAACATGCAAGAACTCTTAAACTGCTGTGAGGGTTGACTTTTCTCCCTCCACTCCTGCTTTTTCCGCCTCCCTGCTGTAGAAATGTGCCAGTGTTGCGCTCTGCTGATAGGCTTGAACCTGTTTCATCTCCTGCATCTCCCAGAATGAGGGGAAGGCAGCTGGGTTCATAGCAGTTCATCTGCTGAGAGTTGGCTGCCCAAATGAAGAATAAGCAGGTGAATCTGGTGAGTTTCCCATTCTATTTTCATGTATTAAAATGAAGCAAGAGATTCACTGTTGGTAATTTTTTTCTTTTTAAGTTGATTTCAGCTTTTGGGATTGCTTCCTCATAGTCTATAAAGTCACAGCTGGGGAAATCTGGACAGAAAATCTCTGTCATTTGTTCCCTCAGAGATCAGGCGCACTGTGGAGTAGAATGACTGTGAATCCACAGATGCCTGGAAATATCAATCTTCCCCTCTGATGAAGTGTCAGGGCACTGGAGATGCTGTACCATACAGTTATAAGCTGTTCTGAGATTTGTTGTTCTAAGGAAAGAAAAATAATGTGTACAGATGGGTTTCATATCTCTTATATGAATTGATACTGTCTGAGGAATTGAAAAGATGAGATTCAAAACTACCACAGAGCTTCATGTAATAAATTTCAGTTAATTAGTTCCTAATGCTTAAATAATAAAAACAGAATAAATGAAAGTTATGTTCTTGCAGCTATGAAAGAGCATTATTTAGTTTCTTGCCTTCTGTGTTCTGCTTGTTGAAAGTTTTGTGTACACAGATTGTATGTGCTGAATGTGCACCGTTTGGCAGTGTGTTACATACAGAGGTTCTTCTACTTCTTCTGAATTATCTTTTGCATGGGATAGGAAATATCCACAAGACAATATGGCACCTTGCTCTGCTCTGAATCCTGTTCTGTAAGTGATATACAATGACTTTGGAATTCTGTTGCTTTACTCCATTGAGAGCTTTGAACAAAGGATTTTGTTGTTGGATATGAATGTGATGTTTTCTTCTGGATTTTTTTTTTTTTTATTGCTTTGTACCTTAAAATGTAACAGTCTAAAATGATCGGTTATCTCTATTGTGATATTATTTAGATAATACAACCATATAACTTGTGAAATTTATTTAAATTGAGTACATTAAGCTATGACTAATGCCATGAAAAGTATGAAATTTCCCAGCTAACGTAATTTGGATGGGATTTCCTACTATGGTAAGTGATCTTACTACTTTTTAAAAGATGAGTTTCACCTTGATTTGCCTTGCCTTGCCGTGCCATGACTTTGTTAGCACTCTTGCTTTAGAGGTACTGAGGAACTGTTAAGTGAGGTAAGTATTGAGAGAAGATGTCTGATACTGAAGTTATGAGTGGGAGCAGCAGGAGCTGTTTTGGAGAGATTAGGAGCTGAACGAGAGTTGTTACATTACATGGAAGTGCTGTCATGTCAATCGAGTGCAGCAAAGTGAGGACCTGTGTTCCAGTTTTGTGGCTTACTGAAAAGTTGTTTTACAGACACCATTAAGAGTCCGTCTACTTACCTATTTAAGCCATCTATTAGTGACTTAAAATGATAAACTTCTTACTCTGGAGATGAAATATACAATGGGTTCTCGGGGTCTCTTCCACTTTTTCTCAGGTTTTAATGCACAAATATTAGAGATGTATGGAAGTACAATGTCTGTCTTGCTTGAGTGCAGCATCAAAAGCAGAGATGTAAAGGATCCCGCGTTCTAAAAAATGCCTGGGGAGATAAAGATATCCAGGAGTGCTTCCCCATCTTGCAAAAACTCCGTTGGTTCTCAAACTGATTTGAAAGCTTAACTGCTCCTTCTGAAGGATTCTTAAAACTACACTGTTTGGTGTCCTGCTGTACGTCTTTGAAAAGCGTATGGGTGGGAGAGCTTAAGGGAAACTGGACACTGAAATGGCTTGCTGTCCCTTGATCCGAACTTCTGTAGTAACCTGAAATTATACGTAATAATTACTATAAGAATCTTTTTTTTTTTTTTTTAATACTCTGATAAAGAACAGTTTTTCCAAGCCCACTCCCTCTAAGCAGTTATAAACATAAAAAGTAGCCTTCAAAAAATTGCTGGATCTTCCAAAAATCATCTTTTAGAGATCTTGATAAGTTTTACATTATCTTTTAATGCAAAGAATTGCACTAAACAAGTATGTGGTAACTTTTAATGTCCTATTCCTGCTGATCTCAGTGTCAGATTGTTCTTCATAGCAATGTTAACAGTTATGTCACAAATGCTGAAGTGAGTAATAATCAACAGGAGGGTATCCCTAAAACAATAAACATAAGTTCACATGAGAACAAAATAATATTAAAAAAAAGGAGGAGAAAATCAAACAACAATGTTGTCTATTAGTAGGGTTTCTCTGATGTGTTAGATACCTTTCACAATGTCACTGGTAAATTTCAAAACTGCCAGGAATGTACTTCAGAAGATTTTTATTTATATTAAAGATGAAAGTTAAGAGATTGTTGAAATGCTTTGAAAATACTAGTTTAATTTTGCAGTGGCACATCCCCATTTGTAATTTCTTTATTATAGAAAAACCATATGATGTTGTAACCTATGATGTTGTATTTTTAAAGAGCCATAAAGTACAATACTAACCTGAACATTAGCAGTTCAGTGTTTGTCCCTAAATATTAAAACTTAGAAAGCTAATATTGATGTTTAAAGCATATATTTTGGTAAATTTTCTCCTAGCATAATTGTAACAGTAATTTTAGTGGTTGGATGCACATTTTGCAGAGTTCTGGTGGTGGTTGTTTTCTATTTGTAAAGTACCTGAAGAGCGAAGGTTGCCCAGGGAGGACTAAGTTTCCAGAGTGTCTGTTGTGAAAGCTTGCTCAGATTAACACCACAGAGCAAGGAATTGTAAGGTTTTCAGCATGGTTTATCTCTGAAGCAGCTTTTATCTGGGTGAATGAAGAAGGTTGACGCTGTTGCTAATGAGAAACATGCTGCATGCATCTTTGGTGCGTCTGACTGGAAAAGGGATGTGCTATCAACAGGCTGACTCACTGCTTAGGCTAGAGAAGTAAGATGCCAGAGTCTGTATCAGCAGAAATGTATTCTGACTGAAAACAAACTGTGGTGATGGGTATGTCTGTGTGGTACTGGAGGTATGTGCTTCTTTAAGAAGCAGGTGTAAAGTCTTCATGGCATTCAACAACCACTGCTTGCATTTGCCGTGTGTGGCTGGTTGCTGATGGCATTGCTGCTTAACAAAAAATTTGTTGATAAAGTTAGTTTGAGTTGCAGTAACAGGGATGATTAATAAACTTGTTGGCTTTTATTTGGCTTTTATTATTATTATTTTAACTATGAAGATCTTCCTGAGTGACATTAGCTTGAAGTCAGGGAAGGTCATGTTGGAGAAGGATGGCTGACTACAAATTTTTGCAGACTGCACATCTGTGTATTAGAACAGAGCAAACATCAATTCACAGAGCACAGTTACCCCTGTTTGATAGCACAGAGTGACAGAAAATATACATTTTGGAAGACAGCAAGAGAGAAAGGGAGAAGGGAAACAATCCTCACAGGGTTATTGTTCAGGGGTATGAATTTTGTCTGAAGTCTGGGCAGACAGAAGTGAATTCTGGTTTGCCTTCAATGCGACCTTCTCCTAAAATATCGTATTTATTCATTATTTGAAATATGCATGTATTTTTGGGGCTGAACACTTTCTATGAGGAAAAAAATGTTTTTTTTTTTTTTTAATATTACTGATAGACGTGAAATAATGAGCATCATCTGGGTACCATTTTAAGTAGGATAGGTTCTCTTGTGACAGCTTGTTACATCAGAGTAATTTCATATGAGCCACATGAAAATGGTAATTGCATCTTGCTGAAAGGAGAATGAGTGCAAGTTTCAGAATCACTCAGCAAATGGTAGAGATGAAGTTGCAAAGGTTTCTTCTTCCTGAGGTAGATTTCTATGGGGTAATAACTCTTTAAATGGAAGTTCAGAACGGAGGGCTGAAGTGTGAATAATTTCTTTCATTTTTCTTATATCCTTTTTAATTTCTTACAGCAAAATACTTAAGATTCCCACAAGCTCTGTAAAAGGTTATCAAGTTAATGAAACTGTTGTCTAATTATACTGTGAGGCCTTTTATTTCTGATTCTGGAGATGCTATGCCTTTCCTAAGGGCAGATTATTATTTTTTTCATGCCAATAGTTATAACTGTTAAATGTAGTGCATCCAAGGGGCTGAGGACCCAGTCCGAGAAGCTGGGATGCACCTGTGCTGTCAGTCCGATGCCCAAATGCTGCATGCTGAGTTACAGAACAGAGACACAGTGAGCTCAAATGTTCATGATCTGGCTTTGCCCTCTGGTGGTCCCCTCTTGAAAAGTTTTCCGGGCTCGAGAGAGAAAAAGGCTTTGGAGAATTAAGAGACCTGAGGCAACAGCAGGCTTGTGAAACAGTAAAGGACGAAAGAAGGGAAGGTCTTGCATACATCAAGACCTTGAAGGCTAAAGAGTACGCTGATGAAGAGCTTAAGAGTTAAAGACAGGAAGGTTTAGTGCACCTCCATCAAGCTGCACATAAGGAGAAAGAGACTTGCTCACATGCTATTCTTTGATGCTCCAAGCAGTGCTTTGACACAGTGTGCTTACAACTGACAAAGCAAATCCTGTTGTTTTAAAGCTCAGTTCCCACCCTAGTTATGAAAACTTGTCCAAAGGAGCCCCTCCTGTATTGCAGTAACAGGGAGAAGGATTTTGGGGAACTATAATCAGAAGTATCTTCCTTCTGACCATCAGAAACAACCCTGGCTGGTGGCCTTTGAACTAATACATAATGGCATTTTGAGAGGAGGCAATTGTTTGATGCCCACTGCTGGGGGAGTTTACATGTTGGTATTTCTATATTTGTGGGAAAAAACCTTCTGTTATGTCACTTTTTTAAAACTCTTTACCACCTCAAAGAGAGATAATTGAAGGTGCCGATCTGCAGATACAGCTAAGAAGTAAATCAGGGTCTGAGCAGCACTCGGAGTAAAGAATTGTATACTGCAGTTTGAGGAGTTATAGCTAATACCAGAATAATGTTCACAGTTTGAGCTTTTGCAGGTAGCTTCATTTAATGTTTTTACTGCTTTTCATGGTACTTTAAACTAGCAAGCCAAGGGATGAACACTGTTCAGAGGGATGATTTTTTTTTCCTACTGAAGAAAATATATTCAATTTGGAGGAAAAAGGTTGCTATGCTAGTAGGAATTTTTATACCTAGTAGTAATTGCTACACTTAGACCTAAACGAAGGGAAAGCAAATCCCTCTGTTTTTAAGCTGCTTCACCATTCACTAAAAGCAAGCTGCCAGTTAAATGAAAAAATAATATGCTTGCAGTGAACATGAAAATACAGGACTAGCCTGTACAGAACATTTTGTGTATGTGCAAAATTCATGCAGGAAAATGCCTAATGATAAAAACAGAGGCAGAGGAATGGCAGGAGAGTGTGTATTTGTTCAGGTATTCTGGCAAGGCATGTTTACAGCATTTTCTGAAGCAGACTGGATGTAGAAATCAGACCACAGGTCTTCACCTCATCATGCTTGAATGGTGTTTCTGTCTGGGAAGATGTATGAAAGAAAGAAAAAGAACAGTACAGTAACATACTCCTCTAAATCATCTGTATGACTGTATGGTACATTACTTTCTTGAAAGGATTAAATTCTCACTTATGTTATGGATCCTGATTTTAGTTATTTGTATTTGCAAAGCACTGTGATCTGTGACAATGGACAGAAGCACTGTTTTTTTTTTTTTTTTCATTCTGTTGTTATCTCAGCACCTGAAACTACTCCCACATCCCTATACTCAGGAAAAAATGCTGTAATGATAAAGATGTCAAAGCAGTGCTAAAACCCAAAGTGCCCAGTTGAAAAGCATTCCCTTCATGCAAATTAACTGCTTGCTGTTTCAAGCCAGTGCTGACAGATTTCAGCCAGTGCTGACAGATTTCTTTGTATTCAGAATGATGCTGTTGGTTGTGTTGTGGCAGGGTCTTGGAGATATTTTGTATCTGTGCTATGTAAGATACAATTATTAGTTTTAATAAAATGAAGACTGAAATATAAACATTAGTGAATATTTCCATGCCAAGTAAGAAACTTCTTGTTCTTAGGTTCAATTTTTCTTTCCTCTTTGATAGTAAAGAATTGTTACTTTCTGCTTCCCATTTTTACCATTTGTTTTTTTACTTTAACTTTACCCACCTCTCATTCCTTCTCTGTTTCCCTTCTGCTGCACTGCCTAGTAACCCCCATCTTATTTCAGTTGCCATGATGTCTTAATTTTATTTTTTCCCAACTTCTCCATATATCTCCATGTAATGACTCTTCTTTTCTCTATCAGGTATTTTCACCTTGTTAGAATTGTGTGTGCATATACACAGAAAACTTAGGTCTGAAAAGAACCACCATCTTTGTTCTTGTGTTGGGACTGAGGAGGGGTTTCTGTCTTTCCATCTTCAGCAACATGAAGAAGGACAAAGCAGCTGCAGTGGTTAGTCTGTTAACAAAGTGTAACTTGCTGGTTCTGACAGAAATATGTGCAAAGCTGAGATCATGCAGTAAATCACTGAAAATTTAGGAAGATTAAATACATATTATTATTTTTTTTTTTTCACAAAGAACCAATTAAACAAAGCATGTTTCTACTGAATTGGATTCTGAAATTTTGTCATTCCCTTTTTGGTAAAGAATTGTTTGTATGTTAGTTTTTCCCCTTAAAATAGCCACGCATTTCAGTGCCATGAAATTGCTTGAAAAAATAATCAGAGTTGCTTATCAGTGATCATCCATATTTTTTTCGCAAAAATTATTATCCTCTTTTAAAAGTTAAGCTTTTCAGGTTTCATAAACTTAAATGCTGGACAAAAAGGGTTTTTATATATTCTTTGAAAAAGTATCTTTTAAATATTCCATCCAAAACATAGCCTTTTATTTTCTGAACAGTTCCATTTTAGATAATAGTCATGTTAAAAATATGTTTTCACAGTTCTTGAAGATGAATAAACAATACATTTTTCTTTCCTGGGGTATTTTTCATCTTCCGAGGGTATAGGAATATAAAGATGATCAATGATTGTATGCATCTGGGCTTCTAAGTGTCCACTGACTCAGGATTTCAAAAGTTAGGTGGTGAGAATATTCCATACTCTGTACTATATGGAGCATTATCTTTGTCAGCTTATGTTTATGCAATTCACTTTAAAATAATCTGCTCTTAATTAGCTTTCAAAAGCAGTTTAGTTTTCCCAGTAGGTGTCTTTAAAGACAGTGTTAACAGTGGAGAGCTGCATATATAGTGTCAAGACAGGTTTTTCATGTCTAGTGTACAATGGGGGAAATGACACCAAACAGATTTAGAAGAAAATAGGGAGGAGTTGAATGGAGAACTTAACTTGAAATAGTAAGAAAATGTTCATTTTTCAATGCCTGACCTGTAAAAGATATTCAAGCATTAACATATAGTGACAACTGTAGATATGGAAAATGGATTTGAAAGTTATTTGAATGGATAAGACAGTGAGAAGTAGTGAAAATCAAGACTGACTGTGAGACCTGCAAGAACCCAGGAGAAGAAAAACAAAGCAGTGTTCTGTTCTGGTATCAGCAGCTTCTGCACATAATCAAGTAATAATGGTTTGAGTTGGAGGATTAAGTTCATCTGTTCACTTACACTGCACATGTATGCATCTTCTGTCTGTCTGCAAATTTTCTTCCCTTCTATACAGCCCTCTACTTCTTTCTGGTGGTTGCTGTACAGGAACAACACATCCCACAGTAGACAGTCACTGAAGCCACTTCCACATTATACTTTAAGTTTACTTCCAGCACATTCTACTACAGTGTGTGAATATGAGATTGTCACATATTTTTTGCTGCGACAACTTTTGTAACATAATTGCTTAAGATCTGAAACAACTTATGGCTTAGCTGTTTAATCATAAATAGCAGGAGGGTTGGACTAGATGATCTCTACAGGTCCCTTCCAACATCTACAATTCTGTGATGCTACGACAGTAATTAGATTATGGGGTGGCACTTATGTAGTATATAATTATTTTAGCAGATCTATTATAACTAGATCCATCTTAGAGAAACTAGATTTAAAGTATAATCAGGCTTCTTAAATATCCTAATATTTGTTTATCTCTTTGTCCTGCTTTGTATACACTATCTCTAATACAGACTATTAAAAAAAACAACAAACAACTAGTGCATGAAAGACTGACAATGTTCTGTGCAATTTTCAGCCTTTGAGTTCAGGATACTTCTTCTGATTAAAGGTTTCTACTAATTCATAATTCTAGTCACATGAGCAGACTGGAAAAAATAATTGGCCCTATATAAGCATGACGATGACAACAATTTAATCATATTTCTGTCTGTTTTCTGTGTTGTAGAAAAGTACATGGATGACAATTTTGGGGATGTTATTTAAAGTTCTGATATAAAATGTCTTCCCATGTCTTCCCTGACAGAAAGCACTGATGCTGAACTTAGACATACTGTAAACTCTATATTTTGCACTTCATAAATGGTTTTTAAGTGTCAATAACTCCATTTAAAAACATTTTTTTCCACTGTTTGAAGCTAAAGAGTTGTAGAATTGCCTGAAGTTTTAATTCTGATGAATCTAACTAGGGTCAATACTGTTGCTGAAGAACTCTCCACCAAAGTCTGGATGCCTAGCTCTGGAGGTGTCTGGATTTGCCTGGTAGATGGAACTAGCAACCCTGCACCAATTGTTCCTGGGTCTGTCCACCAAAACTGTTTTCCTGCCACAATTAGTTGAGATTGGAGTTCCATATGCCCAAGGATCAAACAGACCTCATTCAATTAGCCCTCAAAATAACTCTCACAGGCTTGTGTGATTAGAACCTTGCTAAATTATTATCATCCTTAAACTTTATAATGAGGGCTGTTCTGAAAGTAATGCCTTGTATTTCATTACATTGGCTCACAGTGTCAGAGGTAGATGTTGGTGTATGGCAGTACAGTTTGAATCTTCCCATCAACTTTCCATTACATGTTGTTGTTGTGTGACAGATGGCAGCACAGGGGCACTCTGACAAAAAGGCATCTGACATGGAAGTGTATATGAAGCAAAGGTACGAACTTGAATTCCTCTATGTGGAAAAAATGGCACCCACTGATGTTCATCAATGCTTTCTGAATGTTTATGGAGCCCAAACAGTGCATGTGAGTATAGTTAGTTTGGGAGATGGTGCATTTCAGCAGTGGTGACAATGGCTTGAAAAACAAGCCATGCTCTTGACAGCCATGTGAAGCTTTCACACCATGAAGTGAAGAGAACCTGGATCAGCTTATCCATCTGAATCAGCTCACAGTGGTAACTGTGGTGAAAAACAGTGTTTTATAGCTGAGAATTTGCTCTATCAAGCAGTGTTATTGTACGCTTTGTATCTGTGATAGTTTCCATGAAAATAATAGGAGGCATTACTTTCAGAGCTCGCACTGTGGTCACTAGAGAAGGGGCTGCTTTGCTAAGTGCTATCAGTCATGTTTGGAATATTTGTTCTGCACAGGCTGATTTGACTTGAGCTTCTCTTATAGCTGCTGAGAGAGCCCTGCTTGCTGTCTGGAAGCTGGATCAAACATGGCCAAGCCCTACACCTCCTTGTAAGTTGTGCTACTGAGTAGAGTGAAGGGTGGGACTGTAGTGTACTTGATGTCATCATGCAGGTTTCCCTTCCTATCTGACTTAGACGGCTTTGTATTCTACTGGTTCTTTTGTCCATGGTATCACAGTTCTTCTGTTTCTATATAGAAGGGATGATTTTTTTGTTGTTGTTGCATATTTTCTCTTTAATATCCTGGTACAAACTGTTTTAAGATCAGGGAAGAGACTTCATCTCTAAGTAGAGTGTGTTATGCTGCGTGATGTCTCTGTCTTATTTGTAATAACCTTAAAAACCTACCAGGCGCAATACTGCTATTAGCTTCATAAAATCCTTGTCACAGAGGCTCTGGCATACATTCAGAATTACACACTTAAATGGATTTTGGAGCATTAAGCTTTTTGTGACTCATTAACTTGTTAGACAAATCCCAGACGCAATAGAGTAACTTTAAATGAATCAGATCTATTTCCTCTTCAGGTAAAATAAAAATCTAAAAATCATGAATTTCCAAGTGAGTGAATCTGAAAAGGCAGCAATTGTCTTTGTTAATGCTAAGGATTCTGTGAACTAGACCAAGTTGCAATGCAATGCTAATGTGCTATTGAATTCAGTTGTCTGTGCACCAACAAATTGTTCAGATGGCAGAATAACATGTAATTTCTTCATTTAGAGAGGACAGAAATTGAGTAATTGAAGCAGAAAAGTAAGCATATGGTTTGGCAACACATTACATGTTACTCTGTGCTTCAATTAATTAGCTATTTGAAGTGGGCATTTTCTGCTGTGGTGTCATAAGTCTTCGTCATAATAACAATAAACCTAGTCTTACTAGATTTCACAATCTCTATGGCAACAAGTTCTGTGATTTAATCTGTAAACTTTGAAGTTCCAAGTAAGGCATAATAAAAAACAATGAGTTGCTATTAAGAGAAACTTTACTGCATGGATTGGGGTTTTCTCTCATATCTTCTACATTGAATTTAATTATGAAGAATGATAAGCACTTTGTTGAAATTAGCACTTGAAGTTTAAGAAGCACATCCTTTCATCCTTCATATATTTTCTGTACGAATTGGACAAGATTTAAAAAATTTTAAGTAAAGGTGATTGGTCCTCCTTCTGAAGATCTTTCTGCAAGCAGGCCATTTTCCTAATTGCTATAGAATGGTTTGATTAAATGCATCTGCATTTAAGCTCAATTCATGGATCATAATGCACCAAAAAATACTTACTACTTTTCTTGCAAGAATTCTTTTTTTTTTTTTTTTTTTTTTTCAAAACAAAAAGAAATATTCAGGTTTTCGGAACCAAGAATTCGGGGATAAAAAATCTCATAAATTTACACTGAGCGTATATTCAGTTTTATGCTCCTCCTGATAATGAGAGGAAGAATAGACATGTTGCTTACCTTGATACTACCTGTTAAACTGGACTGGAAGTTGTTAATTTTGTTCATTTGCTTTGTTTTCTCCTTTTAGTTTCTTCACATGCATCAATAATTTTGTCATTAGAGGTTAAAAAGTCAATGTTACTGCTGCTTTTGCTGTGGCCAGGTAAGAATAAAAACTGTTGCAACACCCTCCAGCAGCAAACATTTCCTCTTACTGAAAACCTACTGGCAGAAGAAAAAAGGTCCTGGGAATAATTCCAGTTTACTAGTGCTCTTGGAAGATTGCTGGACTCAGCTCATTTAGGCAATAATACAACTGAAGGGATGGGCTAAGGTACATCACTTAAGGGATTTTTATATCCAGCTGTATAAGGGACTGAGATGTGGGAAGGGAGGTCCTGATGCCCTGTAAGATAAACTGTTTACAAGGCAACTGGTTACGGGAAATAGCAGGAAAGCTGTATAGAAAAGACTTCACTCAGCATGGACAGAAATGTGGAAGGGGATCCTACATGGCTAAGGTAAAACAGCATCTGAGATAATAACCCTGAAGGCAAAGGGTATCTGTGTGGAAAAGAGGGGAATCTGTAGCCCAGAAACTTGAGAGAGTGCCATGACATTTTTTTTTTTTTTTTAATTTTTCCCCTAATTTTCACATGCTCAGTCTCTACTATCTGGAACATTGCAAAAGTGGTTTTTAGCACAGTGTTCATCAGTGGCTTATTTGTTCTTTGCTCATGGCAAATGATGAGTTCCCTGTCTCTTTTCTGAAGTGACAATTAAAAAAGAATGCAAACAACAAAACAACAAATAGCTTGAAATTGAAGCAGAAGAACTGAAATCCTGAGTGACACTGTACAGGCTGCAGGTGACTCGGAGGGAAAAACAGGTGGGAAGATTTGGCTCGATTTCATGATTTATAGAAACATATGTTAAGGGGAAAGATCTTCCCTCCCCCCACAGCCTCCTACCTTCAACATATGTAGTTTCATGCGTGTTCCTGGGTCACGGTTAGTGCATTAGCATGGCCAGTGTGGAGAAGATGTGGATGTCATGGAAACAGCAATCATCTGGGGATGTGAGAGGTTAGAGCAACACTGGCTCCATCGGCAGATGGACTATAGGTGGATCAGTCCATAGATCTCAATTCAGGTAAGGGTCTATAAAAATAATTAAAGCATTCTTTTCAATAATCTTTGCGGTAATCAGAAGCAAGTTAATATTATGCAACTACTGCTTATTCTGAAATGACCAAAGAGATATTAAATCATGATCTATATCTGCAATAATGATTCTGTGGGAAGAATTGCCTCCTGGAATAGGAATACAACATATTTGTGCAATCCAGAAAGAAAGTACTACAAAAAAAAAAAAAAATCTTTCTCTAGAAGACAGTATTTGCCAAGTGTTGACAGTCTATTCTCTCAGGTGCCTCAGCAGAGCTCTTTAATGTCCAATATACCCAGCATTGTGGGTTCTTAAATCCTCACTTGCTCTTTACTGTCAGATTCATCTGGAGAACTGGGTCTTGGGAGTTCATCAAAAGCAGTGTGTGCCCCTTCTCTTGTCTGTCCAAAGCACGTTGCTTTATGCTCAATCTTCTCCTACTCTATAATAGAGTTATTCTGCTCACGTGGAAAGGAAAGGTGTGTGGGGCCTTTCATGAACTCTTCTTCCTCTGGCAGTGCCACATGATGTAAATCAGACAACGCAACTTCTGTTCTTGCTTTCCTGTGTGTCCTCGAATATTCCATCTCTCAAGGCACTACTTCTCATAGCATTGAACTTCATGCAGCTGCCTCACAGCAATAACAGGCAACATCTGCTCATCCTCAGAAGCAGAGTGGAGCAGGCAGCATGGCCCAGCAGAGATGACATAACAATGTGACCTCCAGACTGTTGAGCAGACTTCAGTCACCTCTTTCTTCCTGAAAGATAAAATGCTGGGGCGCCTCTGTGTGGTTGCTGCTTGACACTACCACACTGTAACTTTTGACAGTTGGAATGAGAATTTGAGCAGGAAAAAGGCTGTTGGAGCTCTGTCTACTTCACTATACCCTTTCCCTCAACACAGTTCTTTGCTCTTCAGGGCTCAATCTTTGTGCACAGTAAGGAAAGAGGCAGAAAAGAGCAAACAGTTGATGAAACATCAAATACTCTTAGTAAAGTTTTACTAAAACCTCTGTGTACTTCCTAGTGTCCTCAAAAATAAAAGTTTGTGGGTTTTTTATGTAATCTTACTTTACTTACACCTATACTTGGTGCAAAGTGAGACTACAGAAATGATCTGTTCATCAAACAGTAAATTTCCAGAGTTCCTTCTCCTTACCAGGTGAACTATGAGGGGGCATGAGTGATGAGATATTTGTCTGTATTCAAAGTCACAAAAGAGTATACAGATATACTTCTTGCCACATAAAGCACAGTTATTTGGTACCAGCATCAGTCTCTCTAACTGTACAAATACGATTTGAGTTCATTAGATATATAGACTCACGCAATACCAAGCTCTAACACAGAAAAATGTTTAGAAAATATGCCCATTTGTGATTTTATTCCAAGAATCCAACTGCACTTATTCTTAAAAACAAAAAGTAGAGTGCCTAGTAGCTGAAGACATTTTGCAAAAAAGCATGCAATATCACTAATTTCTACCATGTATACATAATGTATGCAGATTTCCTCTATCAGGCTGGGTAGAATGATGCATCATTAAGGCATTTTCCTGTTGTTATTGTATTCTGAGTGCTGTCCATTTGCTGCTGACAGGGAGAGTGATTTGTGTTTTCTACTGATGCATATTTTCTGGATCATTATTCTCTTTGCTTGCAACAGCTCTGCTTCTTATTTAATGATATAGTTCACTGTTTACTTTCCAGGAACCCTTTTTAAGTAAAAAGCCTTGTGAATGTTATGTGCTCTCATCTATCTTCAATCCACTGCTTCTGCTTTTTGCTTAGTACAGAATTTAATCAGCTTACCAAAATAGTGAACTACTGTTCTTCTCCTTTGCTTAGGAGAGGTGAGGAGAGAGGGAAGTAGAAGCCACTGGCATGAATACATATAAGATCTCACGTATGTGAGAGACAGATCTGGCACTAATAAATATTTCAGTTTTTTGGGAAACACTGAGGCAAAGAAAATTACTGCTGTGACATCACCAGCCTGACTTAGATCCACAATACCCATGTGGCCTTCATGAAAAACCCTAACTAGCTGTCAGTGGAGCAGTGTTTAATCTTGAAATATCTTTCCATATGTGTCAAATCTCATAGCCCTCAGTCATTCTGGTTAAAGGTTTGATATTGCCCTATCTGTTTTCATAGCCTCAGAAAGGCATTTAGGTTGCTGTGGCTGTGTGCACTTACAGGCTACTCCCCTTGTCCTAGTCTTTCAGTGGACTAAACCTTGCTTACTTTGCTCTCATCTAGTGCTTATGGCTTCTGGATACTCATTTAAGTTAAGTATCACGTAGAGCTGCTTTCAGTTAGAGCACTCTATTCATTCTTTGGCTCTTGCTCTAATTACTCTAATACCCACACATAATTTGCATGCAAAGTTATGCAATCAGCTGCACAATTTCCTTTTTAATGTTTTACGAATTTTAAGATTGGGTCTGACTGACTGTATGCACGAGAATAATGTGTGCTAGAGGTCTACCAAATATAATTGTCTGTCGTTGCTATGGTAAAGATCTATTAACGAATTAGGAAGGAGGGGATATAACAATTGTAACTTTTTTTTTCCCCACAGTTCATCTTTTTGCATGAATGGATTCTTGAGGTTAGGAGTTGCTCAGCTATTTGAATTCTCCAGATTTTTGATATTCCAAGTCAATTTCAGTACTCAGTAAATCAATCTTAATGTTCTGGGACAAATGAACATGCATATTTAATAACATCTTACCTAGACGGTGTCCTTAAATTCATGCTAATGGTGGGGGAATTCTCTGAGTAAAGTCAATACAGCTACTGCTTGGTTTCCCTGGACACATTTTTAAACTTTTTTCCTGATAAAAGGTACTCAGTAGCAAATGGACAGTATGAAGCTTTAGATTTTATGTGCCAACATGAGAAAAACAGTTCACCAGAGATCATTAAATTTTCAAGGTCTTCAGTATGGAAAGATAATCCTTAAAAGCAACTGTTCTGGAAAGAGACCAACCTGAAATGATTTTACTCTCCAGAAAGATGAAGCAGGTGTAAATGTCCCCTACAGGAGATGACTCAGGAAGGCAGGGAATACTCACTGCAACCTTGTAAAATGCTTTTACTCTCATCCAGAAGGTATCAAAGTGCACACAGTGGATTTTTTCCTTAAATGAATTTCTAGTTGTTTTGGTGTTCAGCTCTGTGGCAGTTTCGTAGTGAAATTTCCAGAGGTTGCTCAGGAAGTGTTTTAGGTCTAGATGTACTTTCCCTTCATTTTGTGTTGGTGGATAAAAGCTTTTGGTTACTTCAAAGGAGAGGGAATGTTGCTTTCCAACTACTAATCCTGGATGACAAGTCTGAAGGATACTTGTGACGTGAAAGTTATTTTCTGCTTTAAACAAGTGAGATTTATTTCACTCTTTTCTTGTTTAAATGCTTGAAAGTGAGGGCAGATATCTTAGTAGAACAAAGCTTTAAGTATGCAAAAACTTGAGTTACTTAACATTAACTTCTAGAGTTTTATGTCTAAAAAAAGTCAGTAGTGAACAGCAATGTGAAAAAAAAATTGACTGGAGTTGTCCTGAAGGCTTCCAAATAAGGATTATCACAGAATCACAGAGTTTGTAGGGGTTGAAAGGAACTTCTAGAGCTCATGGAGTCCAACCCCCTGCCAAAGCAGCTCCCTAGCCCAGGCTGCACAGGTAAGCATCCAGGTGGGTCTCAAATGTCTCCAGAGAAGGAGACTCCATTGCCTCCCTGGGCAGCCTGTGGCAGTGCTTTGTCACCCTCACTGTGAAGAAGATTAATCACACCTTAAGTTAGAATGCCTTGATCATTGCAAAACATTTCTCATATCGAGTAACGTTTAAGACTAGCCTGAAAAGTTTTCCATTAGAGCCCTTCCACCTTAGCAAATTGCTCTTGCTGAAATCAGTCAGGCTCTTTGCCCCCACTACAGGCCTCAACATCAATGATTTCTTGGTGTAGTGGTAATGACTCTGTACTGGAGAGGCTTCCTGCAAACCCAGGAATGTGATACCAGATGAGATCTTTATCATTTAAAGGCAGCATCTTCTATGTCATTTCAGAACAGGTTCAAGAAGGTATAAGCAATAAAATGTCTCTATGTAAATGAATACATAAGATGGCCTAACCACAAACACTAATTTTTTCAGGAATTGTGTCCTTGCTGAGAATGCAGCCTAGAAGTTATGATCTGTAATTATCCTCTCAAGTGGCATATGACCTCTGAAGTAGTTTGGGGGAAGTTGTTGAAAATTTGTGTTTACTGGATGTTAATCATAGCATAGAAGTTATACTGATTCATTTTGCACCAGAAAGCAGGCTCTGCAGGAAAAAAATAAATAACAATGCACAGATCACCAGGGCTGGATTTTTTCATCACTTGTTTATCAGCTCTGAGCATAAAGAACATAATACATATGCAATTTCTGTTTAATTTAGCTTCCAGAATCATTCATTTATTCTTCTGCAGTTGAAGATATGATAATTTCAGGCAGAAACATCACAAATGAGCAGTCAGGAATGAACTGTCTGTGCAGATACAAAGGAAATGTACATTTCTGGTGCTGACTTTACCCCATCTGAAATGCATTAGCTGTGAGAAACAGAGGTTAGGGTTTTTGTATGGATAGTGTTTTTATATTTTACATCTTTGAATGTTCTCTCTGTATTTTCTTTGTGTTTGTGTGTATTTTCTAATTTTTGTTCTTACCTCTTGGACTGAAGCCCATTAATTGTCTTCAGGCTATGGGAGGTTTGATTTCTTCTGAATTAATACAGATTAAAATATCATAGAAGTTGTGAAAAGTGGAAGAATGAGACAGTCTTTCTATCATTAAAAAAAGTGACATGTTGATTTCAATATACCTGCCTGTAAAACACTGTAAAACAGTGTATTTCAGGATCTTTAATACATTCAATAACACGCAAACCACACACAACAGGTAATCACACAAGGACTCAATTTCTAATTATTTTTTTTCTGGTCTTGCTGTTCAAGCCAGGTTTACACACTTTTCAAAAATACTCCATATTTTGTAAGCTGACCTCAACTGACACCAATAAACAAGTATCAATTTGCTTGCATTACTCTCTCAGTATACTTATGGGTAACAAAAAAAAAAATCACTACAATCTGCATGAATGATGTTTTCATCAGATCCAGCACGTTAACAGCATTCATTTTGCTTTCTCTAAAAAGACAGCCACTATTTTTATTTTGTGTTTTTTTGAATTGAGATGCAGGACTTTTCTGGGAAGAGAATCTTATTTCACTGGATTGAAAATATATATATATATATTTGTCTAAGCAGTTAGGTCTTTCCTCTAGTGAGGAGAAAGAAGTTCAAATGTTCTTGACACAAACTTCTTTGTTCTTCATATAAGGTCAGTTGACTCTGTTTCTATTTCAACTTACCACTTCCTTTATGCTTTAAACATCCAGGGATGAAGAGTGTACTAGTCATTTTTTCCCCGCTTTCCATTTTCTAGTTCAACTTCAAAAAAAATTTTTTTTTTTAATGTATGGAAGCCTCTTTCAAACTCCTTCCTGCTTCAAAACAAAAATGGGATTATTCACTAGAAAACAAGATTAATCAGAATTTTTCTGTAAGCAATTCAGATTTTTTAAATACTTAAACTTTACAGGATCCATTAAATTAAGAAAATAATACTAGATTTCATTTTTTAGAGTAAATGAACTATGCCAGATTGTTGGAGAAATTATAGAGTAGGTTTTCCAATGTGTCCACAGATATGCTTCCTAAATGTGAGTCTAGAGGCATGTTTCAATTTACTGCTGTAATACATCTGAATTAGATTTTTAAATTATTACTTCTTAGAGTTATAAACAAGATCTCTTTTACACATACCCTTTAAATAGCTTAACACTTCTGGTTACTGAGTCAGCTACAGCAACACAACCAGTACTGGGAAAAATAATATGAAAACATATTTTTTGTTGGTAGATGTTGATTTACATTTTGCAGGGCTATTCTATAAAAGAAAAAGTCAGGCTTATGACTCTCGGATATGGGATTTGCATGTGAATATCAGTGAAAATTGGCATGGACTAACAACAACTCATCTTGCATAATCAAGACATTGTAGGAATTATACCCTATATGGGGCCACACACTGTATGATGACATTGGAGTGGCATATAAGCCAAACCCTGGATGAACAGGGCTATTATGCTGCCAGCAATAGCATATTAATGAGCAGCGTTTCTAACCACTTCTCATTTAGAGAATTCATGTCTATTACAATGTATGTAAATATCTCATTTTTTATTGCAGATCACAGAATTAAAGAGTCTGTAGGGGCTGGAAGGGAACTCTAGAGACCATTGAGACCAGTGCCCCTGCCAAAGCAGCTCCCTAGCCCAGGTTGCACAGGTAGGCATCCAGGCTGGTCTGGAATGTCTCCAGAGAAGGAGACTCCACCACCTCTCTGTGCAGCCTGTGCCAGTGCTCCATCACTGCACTGTGAAGTTTCCACATACATTTGTGCAGAACTTCCTATACTTTAGTTTGTGGCCATTTCCCCTTATCTTATCACCACACGCTGCCAAGAAGAGTCTGGCCTCATTCCTTGTCCTCCTGCTCCTTAGATATTTATAGACATGGATCAGATTCCCCCTGAGTCTTCTTTTCTAGGGCTGAACAGCCCCCGGTCTCTCAGACTTTCCTCATAAGGGAGGCATTCCACGCCCTTTATCATCTTTGTGGCCCTCTGCTGGACTTTTGCAAGGAGATCCCTGTCTTTTTTGTACCGGGGACCCCAGAACTGGACACCATACTCCAGGTGAGACCTCACCAGGGCAGAGTAGAGGGGGAGGATCACCTCCCTCGACCTGCTGGCCATGATTTTTTTAATGAACCTCAGGATACCATTGGCTTTCTCGGCCACCAGGTCACACTGCTGGCTCATGGCCAGTCTGTAATCCACTAGGACACCCAGGTCCCTCCCCTCAGAGCTCCTCCCCAGCAGGTCACCCCCCAACCTGTACTGGTGCATGCAATTATTCCTCCCTATGTTCAAGACTCTGTCCTTGCTTTTGTTAAACCTCACCTGGTTCCTCTCTGCCCAATTCTCCAGCTTGTCCAGGTCTTGCTGAATGGCAGCACAGCCTTCTGGCATGTCAGCCATTCCTCCCAGGTTTGTATCCTCAGCAAACTTGCTGAGGATGGACTCCATCCCCCCACCAAGTCATTGATGAATTTGTTGAACAGGACCAGACCCAGCACTGGCCCCTGAGGAACACTGCTAAGTACAGGCCTCCAACTGGACTCTGCAACACTGATCACAACCTTCTGAGCTCTGCCAGTCTGCCAGTTCTCAACCCACCTCACCATCCACTCATCTATTCCATACCTCCTCATCTTTGCTATAAGTATGCTATGGGAGACAGTGTCAAAATCTTTGCTGAAGTCAAGGTAGACTATATCCACTGCTCTCTGCTCATCCACCCAGCCAGTGACAACATCATAGAAGGCCACCAGGTTGGTTGAGCACAACCTGCCCCTGGTGAACCCATGCTGACTACTCCTGATAACTCTCTTCTCTTCCAACTGCCTGGAGATAGGATCCAGAACAAGCTGTTCTATAACCTTTCCAGGGATCGAGGTGAGGCTGACTGGCCTGTAGTTCTCAGGATCCTCCTTCTTGTCCTTTTTGAAGACCACAGTAACACTGGCTATCCTCAGGTCTTCAGGCATCTCTCCCATTCTCCAAGACCTCTCAAAGATGATATAGAGCGGTTCAGCAAACATCTCTGCCAACTCTCTCAGCACAAGTGAATGCCTCCCATTGGGACCTACGGATTTACTTACATTGATGTTGCATCTCCCGCCTCACCTAGGAGGAGCTTTCAATTCCCCAGACCTTCTCACTTACTCCCACAGTCCAGAAGTCCTGAGGAGGAGTTCCCACAGTGAAGACAGAAGCAAAGAAGGTGTTCAGCATCTCCTCCTTCTCTGCATCCCCCATTACCAGAGCACCTGCCTCAGTTCGTAGGAGACCCACATTTTCCCTAGTCTTCCTATTACTTTTGACATACTTAAAAAAAACTTTCTTATTACCCTTTATCTCTTTTGCCAGGTCCAATTCCAGGTTGGCTTTGGCCTTCTTTGTCTCATCCCTGCAGGCCCTGACAACATTCCTATATTCTTCCCAAGTAGTCAGATCCTTTTTCCACATTTCATGGGCCTTCTCTTCTCTTTGTGTTTATGCATGAGCTCCTTGCTCATCCACACAGGTCTTCTGCCACTCTTCTGCCACTCTTATCTTATTTCTTACTCACAGGGACACACCTATTCCTGACACACAAATTTTTGAAATGTTCCATATTTTTTTCCCCTATGAAGAAAGGCTAAGTGAACTGGGTCTCTTTAGCCTTGAGAAAAGAAGACTGAGAGGGGACCTGATCCAGGTTTATAAATATCTGAGGTGTGGGGGACAAAGTGGAGAGGCCAGACTCTTTTCAGCAGTGTGTGGAGACAGGACAAGGGGAAACGGACAGAAACTGCAGCACAGGAGGTTCCACTCAAATGTGTGCAAGAACTTCTTTATGGTGAGGGAGCACTGGAACAGGCTGGCCCAGAGGGTTGTGGAATCTCCTTCTCTGGAGATATTCAAGACCCACCTGAACGCCTACCTGTGCAACCTGGTGTAGGGAACCTGCTTTGGCAGGGAATTTTGGACTCGATGATCTCTAGAGGTCTCTTCCAACCCCTATGATTCTATGATACCATGATTCTATATTCATTTAAAACTGAAAATCTTTGTCCAGGTAGTTTTAATATTAAGAAAGACTTTTTTAATATCTGAAATGGAGGACCTTTGCACATATTCTGTGTCTTTCATATTTTTGTTTCTAGTTTAAACCTCCAGCTGGATCCAGATCTGAGATCAATCCATCTTTAAGATTTATGCACAGGTGTTGCTGGAAAAGTAGTGCAATAAAAATGCAATGTAATATCTTGTGAAGGAAAAGAAAATGCTTTTTTTGTCATAGAATCATAGAATTATTTGGACTGGAAGAGATCTTGACCATCCAGTTCCAGCCCCTCTGCTGTGGGCACGGTTGCCAACCACTAAAGCGGGCTGCCCAAATTTGCCATCGAGCCTGGCCTTGAACACCTCTAGGGATGAGGCATCCACAGCTTCTCAGGGCAAATTGTTCCAGTGTCTCACCACTTAATTTACAAAATAAGAAATCTTTACTTTCTTGCATTCGCACATGCACACGTTCTTTCATTGTAATATTCACTCACTTCATCACTAACACATGAATGAACTTGCAAGCACCAAGATGCATGCGTCCAAGTGGGCTTGCTAGTATTTCCATTCACAGATACTACTTTCAAATATCAATATTAATATTTCTGATATGGACTTCTACAGCAACAAAAGTTGAAGTATTTGGGAAAAAATAAGCCGGGACACTTTATTTTAACTGTCAGTTGCATATTCTGTGCCTTAAGTAAAAGTAAATAAATAAATTAATTAATTGGTTATCTCAATGTAACAAATATCTTTGCTTTAAAATCAAGGTGACTGTCATTTCAGTAGAAAAGCTGAATGTTAAATGATAACAAACATTCTTTTGTTGATGTAAATCATCAGCAATTTTGAGCATGTAATCACATTAAATGACATAGCATCACCAACTCTAGAAATGAATTAATTTGCTAAAACAACTTAGGATACCATGGTAACTATTATTTCTAGAATTTACGAAGAACAGTTGAAGTTAAAAGGATATCTATAGTTATTTATAAAAAATGTCTTGCATAGGCTAACAATAAAACACAAGACAACCATCTCAGTTCCGAGAAAATCCCATCTACACAATTAAGATTAACAAAAAAATATTATGTGTAACTGCATTGAAAGACTACTGTTAACTGCTGTGTGACAATTGATTTAATATCTTCAATGCAATGGAATTAATTAATTGGAAACTACACCATAAGCCTTTTTCCTACTTTATATGTGCATAAAATACTGTTTTCTTCTACTTATTAGTTAAATACTTTCAAAATGCTATAAGCAGAGGAAGTGATACACTGCAGTAGTGTTTGTTTTTTTTATTTTGCAAAGGTTTGTAATCATTTATCTGTTTACATTTTTGGAAGTTCCGGAATTAAATTAATTAATATCCAGCAAGTAATCTCTGCGTTCTGCTATTGTATCTAGTAACACCATTACAGAATGCTGTACAAAACCAGCTTTCTTATCCACAATGTTTGACAATATGAAAATCAAACCTTTGATAGTTGGCACTTATGTATTTTGTGTAGCAGTGCTTTTGTATTCAGCAATACTTCATAAAGCAAACATGGCTTCTATAAAAATTACTGGCAGTTCTACTGACTTTGAAGCAAAACATGGGCCAAAATTCTTTGTTGGCTTATGATCTTAATTTTATATGAAACAAAATGTTATGATGTTCATCTTAATAAAAGTCAGAGTTTTACATATGGGAATAATACATAAATTATTAAACTCCCATCTGCCAGGTGTCAGAACTAAAAGTGAGATTCGAAGAATACAAAATTCTTCTTAAATAAATTTAATAGATAGTGCTGTCTAGACCACATCTTTATTAACCCTCAGGGCTTCTGTTCTGCAGGAGAAGGTGAATGGTAGCCTGGTGAAGCAGCTCTGGAATCACTGGTATCACTTGGCTTTAAATCTGGTGGAAGGACTAGAAGAATGTATGTAGCAGTAACATATAAATATGATAATTGTTTTATACAGAAAAGAATTAAAAACTTCTATGAGTTGAACAAATAAGTCCTCTCTCGGATATACATAGCTGCCCTTTAGGTTGGACACATCTCAGTGTCTGGAGGTTTTTTATGGGAAAGGATATTATAGTAACACTCACACTAAATTCTCCTTCAGACGTAAAGAAACATGATACCTCTGCAGAATGTTTGTACTGAATGCCTCTACTCTTTCCTTAGAAAAATAAAAAATGTATCCTAGGGGCCACAACACTGCTTTGGGCCAGCAAATTAGTTACTAGTTTGGGCATTAATAATGTAACAAGGAATTAGAGATTCTGAATCAGAGGAAGGACTCCATTTTCTCTGACCAGAATGAACCTCAGTATCCCTCATTTTCCCTTTGTCAGTTTAATGTTTTATCACTAACAGCCAACCATATAGCCAAATAAGATCCCCCACCTGGAGTTTAAGACAAAATTATTTCAGTAAAGATGTAACCAGAATTGTCATTTGTTTAGGATTAATATATCCCCAAACTTTGCATACCTTTACTGATTCATAATTTCTGAAGAGGGGTTTAAAACCAAAGCATAAACTTACACAGGAACACCTCCGTTTTCTGTACATTTTTTATCTGAGATGAATTATATGTAGCAGTAAGATGAAACCTACTCCTGACAGATCCAGAAGCTATTTTTTCCATTTTATATTTGGCAAATGGTAAACTAGTATACCAGTGTTTTTAGCAAACAATAAGGAGTCAGTAATTCATATGGTGGAGAAAAATACCCTATTTTAAATACTGATCAAAGACTTTTATGCCTATGTGATACTACTGGAACTAATACAATTTTGCCTCACTAAGTATTGGGAACTTGTATAAAATTGTTGTTTAATGATAGGACTGTCATTCCCATTGGATTACGAAAGTGAGATTTAAGAAAGCAGCTATGTAAAGATAAATTGTAATTCTCAAAGAAAGTGATATTTTTGAAAATATCATCTCATTTTCTTTATGTGGCAAAGAAAAGTCATTGACAGCTGTACACAATTTGGCCCAACATATGATGCAAACAGGGCTGCTTAACTTTCATTTGTAACCATGTATTCATGACTGCTTTTGGAGAGCTTTTAACAGTGTCTTTGCTTCACCAATTGCAGTACTCCTTTATTTGTCTCTGTTAATTGACAGTTAATATTTTTAACAAAAGCATAGATATTGTGAGAATGCCACAGTGTTTCTTGAACATTTGAGTTTCATAAGGAACTGAAAGCTCCTTCCAAGGCGTGGAACTGCAAGATATGTACTCCTCTGTATATGCTCTGCTTCTAACAGTAGAATGAGCATATGTGCCTTCCCCGTAGGGAAACTTCACAAAAGATTTAGAATCTTTTGGCTTGTGTTACAGACAAGTTTTATTAAGCACAAATATGTTGAATCATTCCATGTTCTCTTTAAGCAATATTACCAAGTGTTAAATGTGTTTTGAAAAGAACACTGAGTTTAACAATTCTGTAAAAAATAGGCTAAATTCCAAGTCGAACAATTCTTTGTTTTAATCTGAATTTGCTGCCCATTTTTGCATAAGATTAATTACAGATTTAGCTAAAATACTGTACAATATTTGTTCATGTGCCTGCTCACTAAGGTATTACAAATGCTTCTGACAGTGTTTTAGTGGAGACTGTGACCTTTTGACGTGAACAGACAGGAGAAAGAAAAACTGAGCTTAATTAAGACATAGAAGCTGAAAGTTTGATCTTGCAGCCTGTGCTCAAAACAACTTTCCTTTATAGTGGGAGTTCAGCTTGAATAAATACTACTAAGGGTTCGTAAGAAACTGTAAAAATCATGCCTTTTGTTTGTCCTGACATACTTTAATGAGGTGTCAGGCATATTTTAAAAAGAGAAGTTATTAATTGCCCATATTTTTCTATGTTGCTTTTCCCCCTTTCAACAGTGAGACAAAAAATAAAAATAAAAAATAAACAACCCAAAACCAAAAAAGAAAACCAACCAATCACCAGCACCTATGTATTTGTAGTGTCCCAGCATGTAAACAATCAGAGGGGAAGAATAGTGGCTCTTTGGCTAGGGTATGAGACAGCATAAGAGTTCTTGGTTCTGTTGTAAAGTTGGTATGACACACAGAATATCTCTTTAACTCTGCTTTTCAAACAAAATTGCCAACAGTGCTTTTGTCTTTTTCAGCTGTCAAATGCTTAGGTTCTATGGTGATGACTCAAGCAAGCTAAAGGATAAAAAGTTAATTTTCTAGTGATAAGTATAACAGAGGTCTATCTCTGTATCTTTCACCCTTCAGATCAAAAACAAAACAAAGCAAAAAAACAATAGCACACTGAACAAAACAAGCTTGTTTAATCAATTTTTAGGTTTGTTTTGAAACCAGAAGCCTATTTCTACTAAGTCAGAGGAGATTTTTTTTACCACTGAACAGAGCAGGAGTATGAATACTACTTATAGAAAGGAACACTATATATAACTTAATGTAAAAGGTTCTATCAATAACCATCAAAACCCAGAATGCACTGTGTCTTCATTCTTTAGTGAAGAAATGTTGCTTCAGTTATTATCAAGATTTTCAAGAGAGACATTTTGGTTACCCAGATTAAAAGACTGCAGACATTTTGATGGCAGTGTCAGACTTCTGAGTGAGCTTCAGTCATTCTTTAACCATAGCCAAGATAACATTTTAAAAAGTGAATATGAACCAAAAAGTGAATATGATACCATTTTAAAAAGTGAATATTTACATCAGATCTTGGATACTAATTATTGTTTTTTTTTTTTTTTTTTTTAATAATTTTTCAGAAGTGTTATATTTTGTGAAGGATTTTTTTTTTTCTAAAAAGAAAAAAAGATTTGGTAAAGCGGTTTTGCCTTTGAAAACTTATGTTTTCATATTATGAACCAAACTTTAAAACAGAGAATTCACAGACAACCTTTCTGCCCTCAGAAAATTGTGTAATATCCTTGAAGTAATTATTTCCATGAAAAGTTACTCTAAGAAAACATGTAATCTTTGTTTATGTCTTTTCATGGAGTTGGCAGAGTTTATGACATAGTTGTATAATTTTGTGGAGCTTGAGGTAGTTGTGAAAGCATGATCAAAGGCATGAGAGTGAAGGCCCTGTAATAATGTACGTGTGATGTAAGATCTTATAAAATGTCTGAATTATAAAATAAAAAAGCCCTGTCCTTCTACCAACTTATTTCTTAGGCTTGAGCAATGGGCCCAGGTGAACCTCAGGAGGTTCAACAAATCCAAATTCAAGATCTTGCATCTGGATTGAGGGAAACCCATTGCCATTACAAGTTGGAGGATGAAGGGATAGGGGAAAAGACCTACAGGTACTGGTGGATGGGAAGGTGGACATGAGCCAGCAATATGCCCTCACAGCCCAGAAAGCCAACCATAACCTGGGCTGTATCCAAAGATGCATGGCCAGCAGGTCCAGGGAGGAAATCCTGCCCCTCTGCTCTGTGCTGGTGAGAAATCTCATGCAACATTGTGTCCAGATGTGGAGACTTCAATACATCATACAATATGGATCTGCTGGAGCAAGTCCAGAGGAGGGCTAGAAAGATAACCCAAAGGTTGAATCCCTTCTCTTATGAGGACAGGCTGAGAGAGCTGGGGCTGTCCAGCTGTCAGGTGACCTGATAGTGAATTTTCAGTATTTAAAGGGGTGCTAGAGGAAAGAAGGGGACTGACTCTTTATCAGGGTCTGTGGTAATAGAACATTACTTGTGCTGTAGATCATAAGCTTTGAAACTTTATCAGTTTCCTGTCCAACCTGTTTTTCACTAATCCAACTGACATCTTAGAAGTTTGGACATAAGAGTACTACAAGAGGCCGTACAGAAATCTTTGCTATAGACAAGCTGTACATCCACTCCTCTTTGTCCCCAGAGTTGGTTGCCTCATTGCAGAAGGAAATCAGATGAGTGAAGCGTCTTTTTTCTATGGTACAATTGTGCTAGCTATTCCTAAAGATCTTGGGAACATCTTTCAGGAGTGTTTGCACCATAACTTTCCCTGGCAGTGTTAGACTGACCAGTCCATAACATCCTGGGTCTTCACTGTCCCTCGAACACAGATGAGGAATTTGCTTTTTTTCTTTTCCCATCATGAAGAAACTCCCCTGACTGTCATCAGAGGTGACTGAGAGCAGCCTCACAGTGACATCAGCCAGCTCTTACAGGATCCACAGGTGTATCTCATCAGATCATGTAGACTGAGTTCCAGTGGGTTAAGCATGCCTTCACTATGGGCACTGACTCATTCGCATAGACTCTGCCACACATATTTCTTAACCTCTTCATTTCTGCAATAGGAGACAGAAGACAAGAACAAGAAAGTTTTCTTAGAAACATTATGAATATTACCAAATGTTTTAATTACTGATCTCTAAAATGTTTTTATTTTAACCAAGCTATTTCAGCTGAATTATTACCCATATCCCCCTGGCTATAACTTTAAATATTTCTAATATTAACTTTGTTTATAGGTATTTTTTAGAGGGAAAGAACAAATGAGGAAATGACTATGAAGTAGAACTAGACACTTGAACTGGTGTCCTTCCTTCATTTTCAGTGAAGTGTCCAAAGAAAACATGTACTCTGACCACTGGTTTCACCACCTAACTTGAATCTGTTCACTAATTTTATTCAACTGGGGGAAATAAAAAACAAAAGTCTGAGAGTGAAATTCCTTTCAATCTCGCAAAAAAAATGAAAGTATTTCTATTAAATAGAGAGATACAAATAAGCAGTAACAAATCAGAGGTCTTACACAGACCAGATGAATTTTGACAAGCAGTCAGTGTTTACATAGCCCTAACTTAGAAAAAATTTGAGTTGTCCATTGCTCAAGCAGAGTGCCACAGGAATTATTAGAACTGCTAATAATATAAATCTCTGAGCATGTAATAGAGCACTTAATAGATACAAACAGTTTTCTTCTCTGTTAGTATCATAAGGATGAAATTCTATAGACTTCTACCCCACTGCCCTGCAGTATTTTTGTGTGGACCTAATTCTTCCATTATGATTTGTTTGTGGTTGTTTGCATTCATGCTAGCTCTAGGTCGGCTGAAGTTTCTGTTTGCTTGGTTGTAGTACAAAACACACCTTATATAAAAGACCATAGGCAATGGATCCATTGTGTCTGATGATGACTAGAAGAATCTTCCAAGTTTTTTGTTGCATAGCATTACTGAAACTACTTCAGTAACTGAAAAAATACTTGTTAAATACTATGGTAAGCATTATAGTCTATCCAAATTACTTCCAATGTCTGTGTATAATGAAATAGTTGATTTTAAATGTTAATAAGGCATAAAATGCCAAGTTTTGGAGTATTATTCCAGTGAAGAACTAAGGTCCTCTCATATCTTCAAAACAGCATTTTCACAGTTGCTTCCATAATTCATATGCATATGCTACAGAATTAGTTGCGTTTTGCAAGTTTAAGGATGCTGATCATAAACTAATGAACCACATTTGTATCAGATGTTTTCCCCATTAATATCAGTCCAGATGAAACATATGTCACCCACCAGAAAAATCCTGCTTCTGTTATCTCCCAGTATTAACCTGTTTCCATCTTCTACTTTCTTTATCATAGGCCCAGGATGTTATTTCAGCAGTGGCACCATAGCCTGCATGTAGATTAGCTACATTTACATCCCCTGCCCCTCGCTCACTGTGGCTTCTTGCTTCCCATTTTACATTTGCCCTTTAAGACCTTTTACATTTGCCCTTTAAGACCTCTTGCTTCTCAAAGGCTTCCAAGAGTTGCACAAAATGGCCTTATTGCAGGCATGATCAGCTGAGAAACTCTCACATGTGTTGCATCCTTCTGCCCTCCACCAGGCTTATAAACATGCAGCAGAAGCTACAGTATGCTCTTTTATGACATTGAGGCAAGCAAAAGAAGAATTTCTTTCAACTCCTCTGTCCCAAAACTCAGTTGCCTCTGTCCTACAATACTGAAAAATGTTAGACTTGGTGGTAGATATTCACCCCCCTCCAAGCTCAAGAGGAGGGGGGTGTTAAAGTCCATTAACATGTGAACAGCTTTCCACAAAATTTGACCTTCTGATATTAAGTGGCCTGTGTTATATAATTGACCTGCAGAAACTTAGATTCCTCTTGGCTACGGTTTCATTTTGTTTTAGTTAGAAATTTGTGGCTATTTGTCATTTTTATTTAAAATAAGAACTTTCATTTGCTTGTCCATTTTATTTTACATAGCATTTGAACTGCATAAGCAGTGTAGTACATTCTGTGTAACAATGCAGGTGAAGGCAACAAACTTTATCTTCCACCTGGAAAGAGACAAACAAGTCTATTGATAAAGGAGTAGCAAGTAATTTTGTACCCCGACTGTGAACTCCTTTGCAGATTATTTCCTCCCCAAACAAGACTCCCTTAAGAGCATGTTCTGGTGTTTATTTATTTTTGTTGTTTGCTTGTTTTGTTTATTTTTAAATAATGTAAATTACAGGTTTTTGTGGAATTTGAAAATCATTAGATTCCTCTAATGCATAATTAAGGAAACACACTGCTTTGAGAAATTTAACAGCTACAACTATCAGATAGAGGAGAAATCAGAGGATTTGATCTGTCAATGCAAATAAAAAACGATAAAACTAATTGACTTACTCAGCAGTGTTGACCAAGTGTTGATGTGCCTCAACGGAGAATAAATGAAGCTAAGAACTATCATGAGAACAGTTCACCCAATCCATAGAATCACAGAATCATAGAATTGCTCAGGTTGGAAAAGTCCTTCAAGATCATCAAGTCCAATCACAACCTAACCGTACTACCCTAACTCTAACAACCCTTGGTTAAATGTGGTCCCTGAGCACCAAATCCTGATGGTTTCTAAATACATTCAGGGATGGTGACTCTACCACCTCCCTGGGGAGCCTATTCCAGTGCTCAACGACCCTTTCTGCAAGGAAGAAGTTTTTCCTAACATCAAACCTAAACCTCTCCTGGCACAACTTAAGGCCATTTTCCCTCGTTCTGTCACTGTCACCAGTGAGAGGAGAACAACCCCACTCTCACTGTAATCACCTGTCAGATACTGGAAGAGAGCAGTAAGGTCTCCCTTCAGCTTCCTCTTCCCCAGACTAAACAGCCTCAGCTTCCTCAGTCCCTCCTCATAGTGCATACTCTCCAGACCCTTCACAAGTCTTGTTGCCCTTCTTTGGAGCTGCTCCAGCACCTCAGTGTCCTTTCTGTATTGAGGTGCACAAAACTGAACACCGTAGCCGTGGTGGGTCCTCACGAGTGCTGAGTACAGGGTTAGGATTACTTTCCTAGTCCTGCTCACCACACCATTCCTGATACAGGCCAGGATGCCATTGGCACCCTTGGCAGGCACACCACTGGCTCCTATTCAGCTGACTGTCCATCAACACACCAAGGTCCCTTCCCATCAGGCAGCTTTCCAGCCACTCCTCCCCAGGCCTGTAGTGTTGCCTTGTTGTGACCAAAATGCAGGACCCAAGCCTCGTCCCTATTGAAACTTATTGTTCCAGTCTATTCAGGTCCCTCTGTAGTGCCCTTCTCCTCTCAGGCAGAATAACACTCCCTCCCAGCTTGGTGTCATCTGCGAACTCACTGGGGGTGCACTCAATCTCCTCATCAAGATCACTAATAAAGATGAATAGGAGTGGCCCCAGTACTGAGCCCTGGGGGGCACCACTTGTGACTGGCTGCGAACTGGATTTAACTCCATTGATCACAACTCTTTGAGGCCAACTGTCCTGCCAGTGTTTCACCCAGCAGAGCACATGCCCATCCAAACACAGGCAGCCAGCTTCTTCATGAGAATGTTGTGGGGGACAGTGTCAAAGGCGTTACTGAAGTCCAGGTAGACTGCATTGACTGCCTTGCCTTCATTCACGAGTTGAGTCACTTTGTTGTAGAACAAAATCAGGTTTGTCAAACTGGTTGTACCATCAGCACATGTCCAGCTGCTCCATGCTTCTCTGGTCAGGGTCCATCCTGGTGCCACAACTAAGGTGATCCAGCCCCAGACAAAACGAGATGGAGCCCCACTTCCTGGGACACCACTGGGTTATATATTGGGATAATGGGATGTGGTGAGACAGCTTTTTCATATGCTGTAGTTACAGGTGTTGGAAGGAGAAGACCTTCCAGATTGTGTGTTTCCTCATTGAATGGCAAGTACATAAGCTGACTGGAGTCTGATTTCTGGAGTAGAGGATGTTAGTTCACCTAATGTGGTAACAAAGTTCTTAGTCATCTGCTTCCAACCTAGAGTTAACTGAGAATCCAGTGTGTTGTTTGAACACTCTGATCCATGTTTCTTGATTACTATCAAGACAATAAGCACTCTGTCAGGAAAATGTATTCTTTCATAAATCATTTAAAATACTGTGGCTGTAACTAGAACAATATTGTCCATTATACTGTCATATCATCTTTAGAAAACAGAAAAAAATAGAAAGTTCAGCTTCTCAAGATAGCCACATACATCTGAATTTTTGCAGTAAAACATTCTTCTAAGAAATCCTTGTAAGAAGGATTGAATAATAAGTGCAGGAACTATGGTTTAGTTCCTACAAAACACACTATATTAATGATCCTTACAGAACACAATGTCTACCTAGTTATGCAGCTTTTTTTTTTTTGGTGGTGCTTTTAGGGTTTGCTGTTGTTAGCATGGCCATGTTGCACAAAGAAGAAATATTTACCTTGTAACACTGCTGTCTGAGCTTGTACTCCCAACATGCTGACTAGCCATCTCGTTAGTTGAACCATGGGGACCTGAGCATTCTATAATCTCACAGAGAAATATTAGCAGAGAGCTCAGAGGGCAGAAGAGAGGCATCACTTCCCTCCAGCAAAGCACTGATGCACTGCGCTCAGCAGGTAGAGCAGATGAACGTGATGTGCACGTTCCTGATGCCCTCTGGGTCATAGTGAACCCAGAAACCTGGAACAGGATCCTTGCAGTTCTGGCAGACAAAGCATTAATTCCAGAGATGCTCTTTGTTATATTTAAGAAAGGAAAACAGCACCCCAGAGGTGTGCCCTGCCAACAGGTACCGTGCAGCCTTTTGTTGTTGATTTGGAGTTTTCATCCTCCTTCGAGTAACCGGGAGGAAAACGCTGAATTTAGCACGGAATTCACCCATTAGCAGGCTACTGGATTTTAAAAAGGAAGTTAGCAGTTTAGTTCAGTAGAACTGTTAATGCAGATTAATTAAAAAAAAACCTCCCGGTAAGATTCTGGCAAGATCCAGGGAGAGAAGTGAAACACCTCTTGCAACGCGTCGCGTCTGACCAGCTCACAGCACCTGTCCTCTTCTTCCCGGCTCGCACCGGCGCCTCCTACGGCAGCGAACTTCGATTTCGCTGCGGACCACGCGGAGCTCCCGCCGACTCCCAGCACACCGCTGGGAGCATCGCCCCCGCCCTCCGCTCTCAGCGGGGCAGCTCCGGGGGCTCCCCCGAGTCAGTCCCGCGGCCGCGGGGGGTGGGCGGCTCCGCTCCGCCCCGGCCCGCCTCCCCGCCGCGTCTCGGCAGCATCGTTAAAACTAAGGGAGGCGCGGTGCGGGGCGGCCGGCGTGGCCCGGAGGCTCCGCGGGACATGGGGCAGAAGCGGCGGAGCCCCGGGGCGGCGGAGCGGGGCTGCGCTGCCGAGGGGACGGCGGGCGGCAGCGGCAGCGGCCGCGGGCGGCTGGCGGAATCCTGGCGGCGGCTGAGCTCCCGGCGAGGCTCCGCCAAGCGCAGCGGAACCTCCGCGCCCGCGCCGCCGGTGAGTGCCCGCGACCGGGATGGAGCCCGGCACCGGGACCGGGATGGGGAACGGGACCCCTCGTGAAACGGGTGGTGGTGGGTTGAGGGCGGTGTCGACAAACCTGTTGCGTTTTCGGAGGAAAATCGCGCTCTGCGCGCGGTGGAGCTGACTTTGTAGTTATGAACAGGTGAAAGTCTCCTCTGTTGCCTTTTTCCTTTCTTTATTTTTTATTTATTTACTTATTTTTTCTGAGGAAGCTGCTTGCTAACAGCAGGGCGGAGCGCGGCTCCCACGAGCGCACGGTGCGCTCCGGCCGGAGAGCTAAGAAGTAGTGGCTGGGAACTGCCCGCCCGTTTGGGGAGAATCGGCCGCTACCCGAGAAAAGGACTTGAGGGGGTTAGACTGCGCGCTCTTTTGGGAACCAGAGGTTTTTTCTTGGGGAGATGCCTCTGTTGGTGGTGTCTCAGCCATCAGCCGGCTCTGTGGGATGTGCCGACAGTCTTTGAGGTGGATGGACAGACATTTTGACGGAGATGCACTCGTAGCACTGATTACATGGCAGGAA
The DNA here is from genome assembly GCA_023055505.1 of Callipepla californica brunnescens. NCBI lineage: Eukaryota > Metazoa > Chordata > Aves > Galliformes > Odontophoridae > Callipepla > Callipepla californica. The sequence continues at coordinate 909,168 of JALIRH010000031.1, read as the reverse complement.
AATGAACATCTTGGGGAGAAGTACGCTGAACTTGAAAGAATTGAGCATTCCAATAGAAAAAAAGATTGGTACCTGTTAGAGGGCTTGAAGGTCTTTTTTTTATTTTTAATTTTAATCTTGGGATCAGGACCCTTGTGCTGTGAGCTGGACAGATGTATACAGGTGTTTAGACTGAGCTGCTTACTGTCCAAGTATAACCTCAGTCTTCTGGGTTCAGAAGCAATGTTGTGAGTCTAATTGAAACCTGACTCTGAGGTGTGGAATGATACACCTTATTCAGTAGCTGAAACGTGTTGTGTCATACAGAAATACATATCTGTAAGCTGTGGGGCTGGGAGGAAGATGTCCACGGGTTGAGTGCCAATTGGGGAAATAGCATAAGGGTGAAGAGTCCTACAGTAGAAAGGATGCCATGGCAACAGATAGCATCAGAGAAAGTAAGAGTATTCTCTTATGGAGGGAGAAGAGGAGGAGGGATGCATTCATCTGTACCACCCTGTAGATCACAATACTATAACGGAGGTTTTAGTGTTGTTTTTTTTTTCCTCAGAATACACTAACTTCTTATGTTATATGCCTGAAGATTAATTCCCAGGATCTATCACCAAAACTCATCAGAAGAGTGCACAGGGCAAGCAACGCCATTTAGACTTTTTTTTTTTTTTTTTTTTTTTTTTTTTTTTTTTTTTTTTTTTAAGAGTTCTTAAGTTTCTGTTGCTTGAAACAAAGTGGTTCTTGTTGCTTACTGCGGAGATGAATTCTTACTGCAGACAGAACCTTGAATGACATTCAGGTTCAGCAAGTGCTTGGCCAGAATAGAAAAGCTGTTCTAATCTTTGTTTAATGATTGCATTCCCAGAACTTTTCTGAATAGAGGAGTAACTTATTTCTGATATCTTGTCTAAAGTAATATTAAGGTGATGTATTTATACAATTGGATTAGCACTACACTTCAAAATTTGATAAATTGGAGGACAACTGCAAGAGGCTTGATTTTTTTTTTCTTTTTTTAATTTGTGGCTTTTTTTTTTCCTGATTTAGTTCAGTTTTATTTATTAGTTTTAAATCACAGGCATTGTGAAGGAATAGTGGCTAGTTCAGATTTTCTTCATCTGTGCAGTTTCCTTTTTAGAAGAAAGCACAGGATTTCTGAAATCCCAGTTCGTTAGGATTTATGTATTTGTCAACATTTTCCAAAGTGATCCTTAAGACATTTCCAACTATCACCTTTCTTTTCCTCTAATACTGTTCCCTCTACATCCTTGGAAAACGTGTAACATTTGAATTACTTTTAGCATTAGCAGTTCCCCAGCCCTGCATCCCTGATTTTGTTTTTCCTGTAGTAACTTTTATTTTTATGTTACAGTTTAATGTTTGAAGTTTGTCACTGGGCTGTGGAGGACTTTTAGGGGTCACTATTTAAGACTAACATTAGTAACACTGTGTACAACTACACAGAATGTTTTTGTGCAGCTGTACACACTTCTCTGTGTACCCACAGCCGCAAATGGGTTCGTGCCTGATCTCATCTTAATAGTATTGTTCTGGGGTCTCAGATGGTTTCTGTGCCTTTTTTAATTAAAAAGGGCTGGTCTTGTTCACTGTTATTGATTATCTGGAAACTGGCCAGGAGATGTGCACTTGCCTTCTCTGAATTCATAAGCAGACTTGTGTGACAGCCTTTTGTAATGTTTCTTAAGAAGCTGCCACTGTGTACAGGTAGTCTGGGACATGTGAAAGATGATTCCTTGAAAAGAATACAATATTGGAGCAATCTCTTATGTTGATCCCATGCAACAAGCATACTCCTTTAGAAAAAAGATTTATTTAAACAAAAATACACGGTGGCCAGATGTGCTTTGTTCTGCATACACGATCTCACCTGAATGTCTTGCAAAGCCATTTAAGTGGCTATTATTGTTTTGTAAGAAAAAGAAAATCCTGTGTTTTGAAGTTGTTTTCCATCCTATAAAAACTTGATTTAGATGTTCAGTCAAATGCGGATTTAAAGTAGCAATTGCACATTGTAGCTAGTACTGAGAATAGCTATGTTGTGTTTTTGTTGTGTATCTGTGTTTTCTAACCCGCCATTACCTGTAATCCTTTAACGACTGTAGAAATTACAGATCCTTATATTTCACATTCAATATAAAAATAACAAGGCATAACCCTAAAAGTTGTCCTCTGTTTTATTCTTCAATTGTTAATTCCTTAAGAATGATCTGTAGTCTTATTTCTTTACCAACTCATTGGTTGGTTTGTTTTGATACTCTTCTTGAGTGGAGGAGGAGCTGTTTTATTGGAAGGAACTGTGGAAGGGAAAGGTGTTGGAGATATAATTTCTATCATAGATCCCATAAAATACATGTGGCATCCTCTAAATCATCCCTAACTTGAAAGCTATGATCTTTGTAATAGTATACTGAGCCCAGTTAGTACCATTTTGAGTAATGGTATTACACATTAAGAATGTATTGTAATACATAATTGTTGTAGTCAACAATGATTATTGATTTAGAAACAAAGTCTTTTCTGCTGTTTTCCTCTCCTTATCCACTTATGTAAGTCACTATTCAAAACAATACATATTGGATCATGATAAATTTTGTCTTCATAGAGGAATCTCCAGATCCCTTTAGCCAAAACTTTTCATTTATTTTCTATGAATTGAGATTTTTAAATCATTTGTTTTAGGTGCTGCACAGTGTAGTGTTTCAGTATAGAAAAAGTGGAGCTAAATGGCCGTTCTGCTGTACAGTTTCTGATTACAGCAATATTTACTTTATTGTTGAAAGATAACAGGTTTTTCTTATTGCTTTTCAGCTGAATTTCCCCTCAGGGTATTTGCAGTAGTGCAGGAAAAAAAAAAAAGGCAAGTAACACATGAAATTTACCTTTATTTTGTTGTGGCATCAGTGAGATTACAGCTCAGAGATGGGTCCTGTCCTGGACTTCTCCGTAATCAGATGGCTCATGTACAAAAGATTGGCAGGGATAAATCACCTACCTTATGGCAAAACTGAGCTACGGTTGTTGTGTCTTTGAGGAAGAATGGACATACTATAGAGCTAGATTTCAGAGCAACTTGATATGGAGCTGGTTAAGGAGCCTTGAATCAAGCCTAGCTTGTCCTGTAAGTTTTACACCTGTAAATTAAAAACATCATCTGTCACATTCCCTCTCAGTTAGTGAGGAAAACTATCATTGCCAAGAAGCCAGCCAACCTGGTAAGGAGAGTATTAAAATGGGAGTGATGTGAGAGGGAGCAGATTACAGCCCAGAGTTAGGTGAAGAAATTGTAAGGGCAGAAAGCAGAAGGTGCAGCATGGGGGGAATAAAGGAGAGTTTGGACTTGTTAAAACAGGGCGAAAGAACATCCACCTACAGGGCATGTAAACATCTGCATACAGTCTAGGAGCTGATCAGGATGGATGAGAGTCAGCAAGTTACAGAGCTGCAGTGTTATTGTGATGTAAGCCATAGTGGGACAGACAGCTCATATCACCCAAGCACTACAACGGATGGATATCATCCCTTCAGGAGACGGAGACAGGGAGTAAAAGGTCATCTGTGGGAAGCAGTGGTTCTGATGTGTGAGGCTTGGGCCTGGGCTTGCAGTCAAATCCAAGGAGTTGCTCAGCATGACAGTGTGGGAGGAGTGTGTTACAGACCATCAACCAGGTAAGGAAGTAGGTGAAGTTATCCTCACTGGGAAATTTAACATGTCAGGACAAAAGCCATACAGGAGATGTTATAGGTAAGTACTTGCTAAACAGATACTGGATAAGCCAGCTTTGGAGGGAATGCATAGTTTGTCACACAATCGTAGAATCATCAATGTTGAAAAAGATCATGGAGATCATTTAGCCTGCCAACCCATCCCCACTATGCCCACCAAACCATATCAGTCATTGTGTTCCTCTGCCATTTCCTGCAAATCCATCACTCATTTTTAGAGTAAAGGAAACTCAGCTCATTGTTCAGTTCTCTGGTACTTACCCTGATTTTTCCAAACATGACCCTCATTTCCGGACATGATGATGTGCAGGTGATTCTGCAGTTAACTGACCAGAAAACAGTGGGTGACGGATTAGCAATTACATCTTTTGCTATAGTGACCATAAAACAGTGAGGTTGCGTTCCTGAGGCAGGAGAATAGCATAGTACAGACTCTGGGAGAAGGGATTTTGGCATATTCTGTAGGTGGATACCATTTAAGGCAGCTGTGAAGGGCAAAGAAAAACTGGTCAGCCTTTGAGGAGTGTGTTCTTAGTGGTCCTGGTACTCAAGAAAACAAAGAAGACAGAGCAGAAAGCTAGTCTGCATGAGCACGAAATGCAAAGTTCCAGTGTGAAAACGCAATGTACAGGATGGGGGAGAATAGTTACGGAAAGAGAATCATGAAACAACTATGTAGGCATGGTGTCAGGAAAGCCAAAGCTCAAATGGACTTGAGACTTGCAAGGTATGTTAAGGGCAGCAAGAAGAGATTTGCCTCTGTTTTTGTGGTAGAAGTGTGACCAAGGAAACCCTTGACATTTTGAAAGGCAGTGTTTAGCACCATGAACTCAGAAAGAATCTTGGAATATGAAATAGAACTTAAGATGCTGTTTATTTGAGATAATACTACAAAGAAACTGAATAGTATAGATGATCCTTTTAGATCAAATGGACTTCCACTTCATGTGCAGCACACTACACATCTCCTGACTATAGAAAAGCTCCCCCATTCAAGCAACTGTAGGTTTTTCGTACAAGAACTTAAGAATTCATTAATAATTTCTGCTGTTAAAAAGAAAGGATATTCTTATGAGAACTTGCTGTTACACAAATGCAAGGACACACAGGTGGTGTTATCGCTTCTGCTGAATGGGAGCTGCTGGCAGACTTCTCCCTTACAATTAGCTGTATGAGTTCATCCCATGGTCAAGGTATTTGTGTAGCACACCACAGCCTGAAAGCAAAGCACCGACCTCTGGTGTCATATGGATCACAGCCTCCTTGTTGTGCTGTGGTCTTTTAGCAAGCTGCACTACAGGTGCTACAGTAGAAGCAGAAACAGATAAGGCTGAGGTCCTCATTGCCTTCTTTGTCATCACCAACAAGGTCTGCCAAGCTCCTTTGCTTGATGACAGGACTCAAGGAGGAGAGGAGCTAGCAACCAGGGATTACTTCAGAGCACTGGAGCCACACATTTCTCAGGTACCTGTTGGGCTGCACCCCCGGGTGTTGATGGAGCTGGATACTGCCTTTGTGTTACCACACTCCATCAGTTCAGAAAGGTTGTGAGGTTCAGGGGAGGTCCCCAACAGCTGGAGAATGGCAAGTGTCCCACCTGCCTTCGGAAGTAGGGAAAAACCAGCCTGTTGAACTCCAGGCCAGCCAGCCTCCCTTGAGTCACAGGTAAGATCAAGGAGCCCATGTCTGGGCACATGAGGGAGCAGAGAGCGACAGGAAGCAATCAGCAGGAGTTTATGGGAGTAAATGAAGGCTGTCCCACCTGACTGCCTTCTGCAGTAAAATCATGGGGACAAGAGGAGACATGGGGATGCCATTTACCACTTCTCCAGCCAGGCACCAGCCATGGCTCCCTGTAACTCATGTGTCAGGGTGGGGACCCTAAAGTCTGGGGGGAAGAGACTCTCCCATACTGGCGGGAGGGCAGGAATGGCCCCAGGGCAGTGGAGCTGGGGCCCATGCTGTGTGAAATGTGGAGTGGGGCCTGTTCAGCCAGGTGATGGTTGCAGTGTGGCCATGTGGGCACCCAGCAGCAGCCCCAGCACCACGAGGAAGGGGGGGAGGTCAGGCCACAGGCTCTGCATGTGGTGTGGGGTGGGAGGGTGAGAGGCAGTGACAAGAGCTAAGGCATGAGAGACCCATGCAAGGAGCAGTCTTTTCCTCACCAAGACATCCCAACTGTGAAGCCAGGGTACAGACCTCGAAATTTCACTTCCTACCTTAGTGAAGACCTGAATAGCCTGGGCTAAGCCCACTCTGTGCAGGTGCTGGAGACTCCCCCAGGTCCCAGTCAGCCTACATTGCCCTGGGACTGTGGAAATCAACATTAAAAAGTCCTTTGAGAATTAATTTTCAAGCTACACACCAACACACCTGATGACTCTTGCAGCTTCTTGTAAACATTAGAAGCATACCAACAATGGTTATTGAAAGGACGTTTAAAAATAAAAATAGTAGATCTAGCCCAGGACAGAGATTGCTAAAATAATCTAATAATAACTTAGAATCCACAGTAATGTTCTTCCTAATAGTTCTCACGTTCCTTTCCCCTACCAGAGCTGGTGGCATGCAGTGGCCTGGCAGCATTATGTACTTGGTGCTGTTTTAGCCTGCATTCAATCCCAGTTCCCTGGCCTGTTCTGGCTGGGGGATTTAGCTTGCAGGAGCTTGTTAAAAGCAGGTGTCCGTTCTTCGTCCATTATAATTTTTCTAACACTTTCCTGATGGTTTCAGTGTTCTGAAAATGTAGCAATGAAAGCTCCAATAAAAATGGAAACAAGGAGTCTGTTAGCTGTGTGATTAGGAGGAAAGGTGAAGGCTTGAGCGAATGAAGCCTGCAACAAGACATGTCTGCATGGGGCAGAGGTCACACGATGTGCTGCTGTTGACCATGAATTGTAAAATTAATTATAAGGAAATTTGCTTATCTCGCATAATTGTAGGAGAAAATATATGGTTTTATCACAGATAAAGTAAGTTCTGACTGGCTAAAGGGAGCAGAACCAATTCACCAATAAAATACTTTGTCATCTATGGCAGGTTGGACTTTTTTGTCTTTATCGAGCACTTATTTTAGGTATCTACACTGTTTTTTCCCTTTTTTTTTTCTATTGAAATGCTTTTGCTTGGAGTGATTAAAGCTTTACCTCTTCCTAATTGGTTTGTAGACTTACTAAAAAAGAACTAAAACTAAATAGATAAAAAAATGGAATAATAAGTTTCAAACTTCGTTGCCTGGGCCTGGGAATTAATTCACATCTGAAGAAAAATCACTCAAAACACCTTCTGCCATTTTGAGACTTTCCAGAGTATTGTTCAGACTGTTTCATTGTTAATAATGATTATTTGTTTATCTGTGTGCTTTGGATAAATGGTTTTTCTGATCACTTATTCATGACAAAACCAAAAAAGGATAGATACTTCAGTCTGAGAGCAGTTTGCTGTACCTCAACATGGTATCACTTTGTCAGGTCTTCCTTCTGAATGTGTTACCCAGTATCTCTCTGCTGTAGGTTGCCAGGAAAGCCGTAAAAAAAACCTTTTTTTGAGGAGTTGGTCCTATTAAACCTGACCTAACAGCTAATCTTGAGTTTGTTCTCTTACCAGTGTGAAAAAGAAAATGCTATTCTCACTACTTAAGTGCTTGTTAAATAGTGTGAGAGTTGGACCTCTTAATAAATATTTATGATAAACTATCCTGTGAAAAATGCTTTTGCTTGCCTGTTACGTTTTTTTGAGAAGGAATTTTCTGATCTGTGGACTGAATTCTGTCTGAAAAGTACTGAAAAAAAAAAAGCATTTGTAATCTTCTGTTTTCACAGGGAATTGCTAAATTATTTGCTGCTCTTAAAGTTTCATATTTTGTATTTAAATAATTCTGGAAGGTGCCTACTGTAGAGAGCCATCAGTAGCCCCTTGATTACTTATTCTATGATTCTGTTTTTCGATGTAGTTCTCTGTACCAGATATCAGACTGTAACGTAATTGACTTTTCACATAGGTGAAACACATCACTGTTGTAGTGGTTTTTAGTGAAGATGCGGAAAACAGGGGAAAAAAAACCAACAGACAACACCAAGAACCTATGTGGGTAGAAGGCTATCACTTAAATAATAGAATGACAGTGGTTAACTCAATTTCCACAATTATTATCTGTTACTTTCTCCTGAAAATGCGTGAAGTAATCTTGATATTTTTCTTTCTTTCTTGCGGAAATGATAATTATTAGTCACTAAAATAAAGTCTGTACTGTATTTGAAATCACAGCTCATGTATTTCAGAATGAAGTGGAAATTTAACAATCAGAGTGATAATGTCCAACTTCTTGGGCAAAACTTAAGAATTATTAATAACTGGAGATTTCTGATTTTAAGGAATTTACTTCTCTGGGACCTGATAATTTTTAGATGGTGGAAGACCTACTTTTTTTTCATAAAAGACTGATTTCACATTGTACTTGAACACATCAAGGTATATGCATGGGTAATCTGTTAGTCTGAGAATTGGTATGGCAGAATTGTCCTTTCCTATCTCTCAAAAAGCCAAGACAGATCTTTGAAGTCTTGTTTTCCTGTTGGACCAGATCCATTAACAATTCTTTGAACTTGCTGAGGTCCTGCCTCAAAATACCAGATTTCTCTAAGAAGAGAAAAAAGGAAAGAGGGAACCAACAACTGTAAAGAGGTAAGTCCATAGATCTTGGACTGGGAGCAGTGAAAACTTATTTTTTCTGCTTTCTACGATCTCTTCTGCAAATTAGATTTTTTTATGCTTTTAATTCATGTAACATGAGATTTTTTAATTATCATTTATTTCTTTGTTATTTTTATTTCACTTTGGGAAACAACCACTTGATGCATATGGTCTTTTGGAATTCATCTGAATAAGTGTTCATCTGGATATTCTTTTATTTATTGCAACTTAATTCAGAGAAATACTCCTTAAAGTACTCCAGGTTTTATTATCATTTAAGAACACAAAAGCATATTTTTGGACATAATTCTCAATTGTAAGTTTAACACTGACTAGAAAATGACATAAGTATCATGTTATAACCCATTTAATCTGTTGTAGCTTCAATAAACTCTTTAGAGACACGTAATTATTACTTCTGCTGAAGCAGCAGTTCAATAATCCTGTCACAAAAACTACCCTTTTAGTTACACTTTCAAAAAGAAAATGTAGTTTTTAAAAAGTCACATTCTTTTCCGGTACAGATAGTTCTTCCTGTTCTTCATATGTTCTCTTTACTTTTAGATAATGTGTTTACTTTAATGACATGATGAAGTTTGATGTAAAGACTGGGAGGTGATCTCCCATTGAAAAGTTGTGTTAGCTGGCATAAATTGCAACAAACAAACAAAAAGAAAACCTGTGTTGTTTTAAAATTCTCTGAAACAGAATAACTCTGAAGGCACAAAGAAAAAATTAAAATATCATGCCTAAATACACAAAAAATGAAAACAGTCTGCTACTTATTGCCAGTCTTCTCCAGAACTGAGGTGTTAGGAGAATAAATACCTGACAGTAATGTGCTAATTCATTATAGTTAGTTATTATATCTTTGTTTCTCATTATTTCCTTTGAATGGTAATGATATGTTTGTTATTTACTGTGACTACTCTTTCAACATTTTCCTTTTGTATTTGACTTTTTTATGAACACACATGTAATAGTTTTTAACCCTAGCTTCTGAACTGATCAACAAAACAACTCAGAAATAATCAGTTCCTGTGAAGACAGATGAAACTTCATTTTGATTAGAGTATTTCTGCTTAATCCTTTTATAAATCTAAATTCAAGATTATGAAATATGAAGCAACTTGTATGTATAAATTTAATTCAAGAAAAAAATATGGACAAATATATTGTGTATATGTACATGCATTTGTATGTGTATATATATTTCCACAATTACAGGAAAATGATTTCCAAGTCTAAAACCAAGAAAGACAGGTGAAATTCCTGGGAGAAAGAGGTTATGGTTGGCTTTTCAAATGATACTGTATTTCAAACTGCTCATGACATTAATACTGAGATATTGTACTATCCATGCAAGGAATATTAACAATATTAGCTGAGTTGAATTGATCAATTTAGTTCATCTGCAAGTTTTTTAAAAAAACACAATTTGTAATGACAAACAGGACTTGTGTGCATGCTCAGAATATTTTAGATATCGAACAATGAAATTTGTAATCTTCACACCCCTTTTTGGGGGTGTTCTGCTTTCATAGCTTAAAAAAATGGAAATTACTTACTTGCTGGAAAAGTTGAAACACGTGGTAATGTTTCAGTACTTGCTCTCATTCTTCTTTTCATTTTGAAATCGTTTATTAAAGAGAGTCCAATTCGCAGTAATTTAATTCCTCTTTTTTCTGCTTTGCCAGTGTAAGAGGATTCCTAGACAACAGAAGTTCTTGATGACAAGATGTGCTTTAGAGAATTGTGCTATTGGTCCCTCAAGAGATTAGGATATTAGAAAAAGAGATACAGATAGAAATGAAAATGTAGCCATTACATGTGGCTGGATGACTTAGAATTTCCAAAAAATCTGGTGTATCTCAAAAATTGTTAGAGGAAATGAATAAGGCTGTTTTTAGTAATGAAGCTTGGTGAAAACTGAAGAGCTACTGAGGCAGCAGGGCAGGGAAGAACAGATTTTAATTAGCTAAGCAATTAAAATAGCTGCAGAGAAGACTTCAGGGATGTCCTGTTTCTCACTATTGCATCAACTGAGTTATGATGCAAGTAAAGCAGTAATGATTTGTCCCTGTTTGTCACTGTATAGATGCTAATTTGGGTTCCAAGAACAGCGGTTCTACTCAGACTGCAGAATGGTGAAACTCTAAGTTAATCTGAAAATATGCAGAATATAATATGCGAATCATGGTGTACAACTTTCTTAAGGAATATCAGTTTCATTAACTGAGATAGCGCTATTGGTCACATAAGAAAGGATATTCAAAATCTTGCTTGTGAATATTCTTATATCAGACAAACAGATTCCCAAGTAAGAGGTGACTTTTGAGTTAGTAAGGAAACATTTTTTTGTTCTATCAGTTCTCATTGTTACAGAAGTGATTTATTGGGTGGCAACCCTCCTTACAGCAGGAGTGTTGGAGTGAGATGATTTTCAAGGTCCCTTCTAACCCAAGCTATTCTGTGTTTCTGTGTAGATGCTTCTAGGCCATAGAGGTGATGGTTTGGATGTTGCTTTAGTACAGTCAGAAGTTGATTAATGCTGACCAAATAAATAAAGGCTATGAGATACAAACAGAAGTTGCTACTAGCATCTCTGTAATATACTGACTACTGCTCTTCAATTTGTTTGTGGCATCTCAAGTGAGAGAGCCACAGCAAAGTGCTAACTGTACAGAAATGTCTGTTGAACAATAATTTATCTTGGCTATCCTATTTTCTAAAAGAGAGGAGAGTAACAACCAATATCCTCACTGGTGTATGTTGTTGGAACTTTTTATTTGTAAAAAAACATAGAACCCTTTAGGATCCCTATCTGCTCTGACTAGTTTGACTTAAGAAAAAATGAAGATTACTCAGCTTCTGTAGTTTGCTTTTCACACCCACCAAAATAATTATGTCTCTCCTGTGACAATCATAAGCACTTTATAGGACTTTTTCTGTTTCCTCAGATAAGGACCATGAAGAACCTCCTTCAGACCACTCACTCTTTTAAGGGATCCTCTGAATTTGAATATGTCTTAGATGTTGGGATTATATGGGTATGTCTTCCTTCTGTTGTTCTCTTTGTGCTCTTTAGCTGTTGTACACTTCCCTCATCAGAAGTGTTGTGCAGCACACAGGCTAGTATCTCTGTGCACATTTCTCTCTTATCTCTCCCCTCTTCAAATTATATATATGTAAAGTCTTTCTGAGAGTTGAGTCATGAGAATGTGTTTATACTGATCTATTTTGGGAGAATGAGCAGAAGTACTATTATACTGAGAAGCATCAGTGATCTCCTCCTACTTTTCCTTGGATTTAGATCCACAGGAAAGTACAGGGTGCTTGAGGCAGTGATTCTGTGCAACAGTTGATTTTCTGCCTCCTACCCGCTATTGTTCTTTTGGTTCCCACATGCTTTCCTCATTTGATTCTGCTTCTTAGAAACAAGTGTGGTTAGTGCTGTGATGACTGGCTCTGAGTTAGATGAGTTTTAGCATGGACTGGAGACTAATGCTGTTTCAAACTGAGCCTGTTAAAATTGACAGAACTAGTGGGAATGTGTGGTGCATTTCTAGATTCACAGATTTTGTATCAAAGCAAAACAACAAAAACGAAACAACAACAACAACTAGAACATTTGTGGAGACGAGTGGTGAGTGGCATTACTCAGGGATCGGATCATTACTCAGGGATCGGATCTGTGTAACATCTTTGTAGGTGACATGGACAGTGGACTGTGTGCACCCTCATCAGGTTTGCAGATGACATCAAGCTGAGTGCTACAGTTGACATGCTAGAGAGAAGAGAAGCTATAAGGAGGGACCTGGACAGGCTTGAGAGGTGGACCCACGCTGACCTCATGAAGTTCATCAAGATCCTCCACCTGTGTTGAGGCAATCCCAAGCACAGATAAAAGGTTGGGCAGGGAATGGCTTGAGAGCAGCCCTGAGGAGAAGAATTTGAGAGTGTTAGTTGATGAAAGACTCAACATGATGTGGCAATGTGTGCTTCCAGCTCAGGCCAGCTGTGTCCTGATTGCATCAAGAGAAATGTGAACAGCAGGTTGAGGGAGGTGCCCCTCTGCTCTGTTCTTGTGATACCCTGCCTTGAGTCCTGCATCCAGTTCTGGGGCCCCCAGTGCAAGTAGGACACAGAGCTGTTGAAATGGGTCCAGAGAGGGGGAAAGAAAGATTATCACAGTGCTGAAGTGCCATCCGTTCAGGCTTTGTTGAGGCTGTTCAGCCTGGAGAAGAGAAGGCTCTTATAGCAGCCTCCCAGTATCAGAAAGAGGCCTACAGGAAAGTTGGGGAGGGACTTTCTATAAGGGCAGTGACAGGACGAGCGCATATGTCTTTTAAACTGTAATAAAATAGATTTAGACTTGATATCAGGAGGAAATTCTACTCTGTGAGGGTGGTGAGACCCTGGAACAGGTTGCCCAGAGAGGTTATGGGTTCCCTCTCTGTAGAGGTTTTCAAGGACAGGATGGGGCTTTGAGTAACCTGGTCTAGTGGGAGGTGTCCCTGACTATAGTGGGAGGGTTGGAGATAGATGTTCTTAAATGTCCCTTCCAACCTAAACCATTCTACTTTTCTGTGATTTCACGTTGAGAAGGATCAAGGATTAACAGAGGTGTCTGTATGTGAATCTGTTTGGCTTTTTTTTTAATATATATATATTTCTGGCAAAAGTTAAAATAATATATTGGTGAATTTGTAAAATGATATATCCTAGACCTTCTTGAACTGTTCACTTAGCATTGTAACAGGATAACAGGATAGTAAAATGATTCTGATGCCTGGAAAGAGACTGAGATAAACTGGAATGAGCTAGTGTCATAGGTCATTTTATGTAATGTCAGGATTTTGAGGGCAGTCTTTAGTCTCCTGATAAAATATTGAGTGTAATTCATTTACATATATTTCAAAATATTTTAAATTTCCTGGAGGCAGTGGTTCTAAAAAAAAAAAAAAGAAAACAAACACCCAAATCCCCCAAACATGCAGTCATATAGATTTTATTTCTACAACTTAATGATACGGCACTAGAAAGCTAGTTGTGAATCTTGAGCTGATGACCTTTCTGAGCATGATACTGTCATCATATGAAGCTTGGGAGATCAGTTTGTCACTATATGCTGCTGTGTGCATTCCACTGACAGTTGAATATCTGATTCTACTATACATCTTATTTTACTGCAATTAACACTTCTAGTCAAATTAGGAAAGTTGAGGATATTTCAGTGTTTCAGCAAACTGACTACACTAAGTGCCTATAACTTTATAATGAGACCTAGTACACTGGGAGTATGATCTCTGTGAAGTGTTTTCTTAATTCTGCTCATTAATGTCAGAACATTAGCTGCTGTAATTGCCATACCACTGGATCTGGATGTTCTCCTTAACTAGAAAACACCATTTTACTCACTGACAGGGAAGGAGGTGATACGCCTCTAATTTTATGAGGAAAATTGTCTGTCAAGATTGTTGATTCTGCTGGAATCAATTATTTTACCATTAGCATGATAGTTGTGTATTAATGCACACAATAATATTAACATAGGGTATAAGGCTGGTAATAGGTTCAGAAATTATTCAGTGCATAATGAAGCAGGTGCAAACACCTACCATATACCTCGGTATTGTAACTAAATCATCCACTTTCCTCACTTGCCGGTGTCCAGTGAGCTTCATTCATTTTTGGAGGGATTTCCCAGATATCTCACTGCTGTAATTCCAAATGGGCTGTTGAGCGTTCTGGCTGCTACATGTGGTGTGCATGTGCAGATGAGAAATCTAGCACATGCACAGTAGGTCTGATATGTCCAGAAGTGAGTTTGCAAAACCAGCTTATGCTTGTGTAGTGCATCTGATGCTTTTTGAATGTGTCCGTCTTGTGCATATCTGACACATAGAGCATCAACTATATTTTTTCTTGAATACTTGGAGAAGAAAATATGAGAGCCATGTGAGCTGTAGCTGAATTAAGGAATTAGTCAGTTCATAGGTTTAGAAGATTTACAGATTTTTAGGTAGAAGAGTTTGTCCTAATCACAGTCTCCCTTAGTGCTGAAGTTTTAAAGTGGATTCCTCTGTTGAGGTGTGGTACTGGCAAAATAGAAATGGAATGTGATCTTTACTGTTTTTTCAGAGCTACATGTCACTGTGAATAACATTTTTTGAAAAGACAAACATTAGAGGTAGAAGAACAACATTTCATTTTGAGACGAACTTGTATATTAATGCGATTTTTTTATTTTACTTTAAGTAAGTAAGTTTGTAACACCATTTGATAAAAGTATTACACAGTTAAAGAAAATGCTCGTGTGAGAAATGTTTAGTGAGAATTCCCGTTAACTTTGGAACCAATCATCAAATGTCATCAACAGAAAAAAAAAAAAAAAGAATAATTTTCTTCTCAACACTTAGTTAAATCTGCCTTTTCAAGGAAAAGAAATGCTATAGCGTTAGGGAAAAAAAGAAGTGAAAAAAAAATAGTATTTTCGAAGGGCACATTGCATTATTATTCTTTTTTCTCTGAATGAAGAGAAGTGGAATTTTTGTTTAAAATCATCATCCACTTGCCAGACTTATTTTGAGACAGGCCTGGAGAACTAGCAATGAAATGTTGAAAACTTTGATTCATATTGTAGAAAAACACACAGTTTAGACATGCATAAGTATGAACAGCCTACAGCCTACTGATTATAGAAAGTGGACTTAGAAATTGAAATGGTGTAACAAAAAATAGTACCCATGTTGACGAGGCAAATATTATTTTAGACTCTGATTTTATATCAACTCATTAAGTCAGAATCAATCTGATGTTAGAATAACTTCGTACAGAAGTGCACATGATTTTGTATATCACATAAATTTAAATAGTCCATTTGACACATGAGAGCTGTTCAATGAGTATAGACATACAAGGTTAGATTACAATTTGTAGTAAAGAACTCTTTCATTTCAGCCTCATTGGTGAATAATTCCTGTCTTGCAAAGTTCTGTGGTAAAGGACAGAGGCTTATGATGGCTTGAAAAAGCTTCATAGGTGAACTTCTGAATTTTGGGGGAATCATGCTAAACAACTGTGTGTAGAATATGATTTGGAAAAGTTTTACCTGTGATTTCTTCTGAATAGTTTGCTCTCAAGAATGCTGTGCAGGTGCTGGACTTCTGAAGAGCTTTGTTATGTTTTTTGTTAGGCTGGAGATTTGTAAGATGGTAATGGCTGATTTTATGAATTTATGTGTGGCCATTGCAGCTCTTGGTGTAACCCGAATAGCTCAGACTCTAGTTGCATGTTATCTGCTGTACGAGGTCATCATGCCAAATAACTTAAAGAATGCTGATTCCTCTTTATTCATGTATTTAATGTGATAGTCAAAGTCTTTTGGGTTGCCTTTTTCAAACAGGATGGTACATAGAAGTGGAGCCTAGGGCTAGTATGTTAGTGATCATTCAATAAGTAAAAGTCATAAGCATGCAGAAGACAGAAATCCAAAAATTACTTGCCTTTTCTGGTCTCAGCTGTGTATTATGTTCTGATACACATATGCTACCTGACTAAAGAAACTACTTTGTGTAAAATTTGACTATGATATTTACTAATCCTGGAAATATATTGGGTGTGTGTACACTGAATCATAGAATCATCATAGAAGGGCTTGCATTGGGAGGGTCCATAAATATCATCTAGTTCCAAACCCCTGACATAGGCAGGGTTGACACCCACTAGATCAAGGTGCCCAGGGCTGCATCCAGCCCAGCCCTGAACTCTTCCAGGGATGGGCATCCACAGCTTCTCTGTGCCTTTGCTTTACTACCCTTTGGTTAAAACATTTCCTCCTAATACATAATTTAATTATTCTCAATTACGGTTTTAAACCACTCCTTCTTGTCCTATTATTATCAAATAGTGTAAAAAGTTGCTCTCCATCATTTTTTTTATAAGTACTAGAAGGCCTCAGTGAGGTCTCCCTGAAACGTTCTCTTCTCCAAGCTAAACAAGCCTAACTCTCTACTTTTCTTAGGAAAACTGTTCCAGCCCTGTGATCATCTTTGTGATCTCTTCTAGACTTACTCCAACCATTCTAAGTATTTCTTGTGTTGGGAGCCTAAGCCTGGACACAGTACTCTGGTGGGGTCTCACAAGTGTAGAGCAGAGACAATCACCTCCTTCACCCTGCTGGTCACCTCTTTTGATGCAGGCCAGAATGCAGTTCACCTTCCAGACTGCAAGCATGTACTACTGGCTCATGCCTAGCTTCTTCTCCACCAGGACTCCAAGTCCTTCGTAGCAGGACTGCTTTCAATGGCTTTCTCTAAGTCTGCACACTTAGATCTAAGATTACCACAACACAAGGCCTTACACTTGGCCTTGTTGAATCACATTAATTTCCCATGAGCTTACTTTTTCAAGTCTGTCCAGGTCTCTTTGGATGATATCCCTTCCTTCTACTGTATTAATTGCATCACTCAGCTTAGTGCCATCTGCAGACTTAGTGTAGCACACTCAATCCCACTCTTTAGGTCATTGATAAAGACATTGAAGATGACCCCAGACAGACCCCTGAGGGTCAGTACTCATCACTAATCTGTACCTGGACATAGAGTCATTGACCAAAACTCTCTTGCTGCAACCATCCAAAAAATTCTGTTTCCACTGAAGAGTCCAGCCTTCAGATCTGTTTTTCTCCAATGATGCCAAAGGGCTTGCACAAGTCTAAGTAAATGACATCAGCTGTTCTTTTTTGTCCACCAGTGCCATCACTCCATCATAATTGGCTACCACCAGATTGATCAGGCATGATCTGCCCTTGGTGAGGGTGTGCTAAATGTTATGGATCACTTCCTCACCCCGTGTGCCTTAACATCTCTTCCAGGAGGACATGTTCCATGACCTTTCTATGCAGAGATAAGGCTCAGTGGTCTACTATTCCCCTGGTCTTCCTTTCTCCCTCTCTTGAAAATGGCAGTGGTGTTTCTATTTTCCAGTCACAGGGCTCTTTGCCTTACAACCATGACTTTTCAAATAGAATAGAAAGTGACTTGGCAATGGCATGAATGAGTTCCTTCAGGACCCTGGAGCCTGGAGCTGAACGAGACATTACGAGAAAATTAGGGCTGGTGTACAGGTCTATGAGAAAAATGCAGTTTGGGCTTGTCCCTTGTGCTTGGATATATCAAGTGAAAATCTAGAAGTGGGTTAGAAATAAATTTCTTATAATTTCCCAGTTCACATATGACTGTGCAACTCTGAGAGCTACCTGGTGGCTTATCTTAGGCTCACTAGCTCACTTGGATAAATTTTTTCTTGGGAGCTTAATTTAAGTACATAACTGTCACAGTTATAGACATTTTTCTTTAGGGTCCTGGTGGCAGTGATCAACTGCTGAGAGCTTTTTTAATGTGGACAAAAATTCAGTGACTAATGTACAGTGCTATGAGATAGAAACTGCAGTGTTAAAACTTAGCTGGCTTAATATCAGCTATATGAGAACAAAAATTGTAAGCAGTTGTTTTTTCTTTCTGTTTTTATGTGCTTGTATTTTTTTTTTTTTTTGAGGGAGGTTGTTTTTTGTTTTGCTTGTATGTTTATTTGATATTTATCTGGGACTAACTTTGCTTCTTTCCCTGTCAAAAGTAAGTTCTATAGCACAAATGGGAAATCCGAGAGGGATCAGCTGTTCATTCTGAAGATTGTTTATGCACGTATGCTTGGTGGCCTGATGTTCTCCTCTGAAACTAGGAGTTCATTATTCACTGAAAGTGTGGAAGTTGCCTCCTGGATTACTCCGTATGTTTTTCTATTATTTTAAGCAGTACATTTTGTCCTCCCAGTTGTATTGAACTTCACTTTAAGAGCCATTGTGTAGTTTTGCATCAAGTGGTTGGCAATTACTCTCAGTTTGATTTCAGTTTATTTTTGTTGACCTATTTGTTTTTGTTTTGATATCTGTCCTTAGATGAGATAGGGATTATCTTTTTGGCATTATTATTGAGTGACAGGTAGGAGCTAATCAGGTTCTCTTCTTCCAAGATCTTTGTCCCTCAACAGCCCTTCTGTGCTGACCCTGAACTGTGCAAATCCTTTTTACATATAAATGGTTAAAAGGATACAAGAACTTCTACAGAGTTCCAAAATTACTTTAGGTCCTTAAAGTGTCTTTCCTAACATATCCTAAAATATGGTGGTTTATAGTTTTGCCATCTAATTCCCCTTGTCACTTAATAAAAGTTCAGTGTATGGCCTTGCGTTTTTTACTGTGATCTTTCTGTTGTTTACTGATTTGAATATATTCTACAGGTATTTCTGTGTGTGTGATGTGCTTTCCAGAAATGTCATTGATAAATGTGATCAATGTTACTGGCATGGATTTTTGCTTAAGGCAGCAGATGAGGCTTTGGAACAAGATGATACATAAGGAAGTCTGGTCATTACCTCCCCCTCAGCTGATGCATTTTTGTTCCTAGCTACCCTTTCATGCTCTTGTTTTGACTTTCTTTAGTAATCTTTAGAATCTCCTGTTCCTTCTCTAATCTCTTGCTCTGTGGCACTGTATCAATCTTTTTATTTCAGTCAAAAGAGATAAAATTTACTATACTTCCCCTTCCCCTTTGTCCAGAATTTTGGCACTTTTAATCCAAGGAGGCTGTTTGGTTCATCTGACTTTGTTTTGTTTTGTTTTTCAAATGTCCTAAGTGTACTGGAAAAAAAAATAGCTGCTCTTTTTGAATAACTGCATGAAAAAATCTAGAATTTGTTGTTGTTGCTGTTAATGGTGTCTCTTGGAGATTCAGAAAAACAGATACGTAGTACTAACAGCTAACAGGGATGCTGATAATCCCGCACTTTGAAGAACAGCACCTATCTGCATTTACAGAAGTGTAACTCTGTTATAGAACAGAATCAGAGAGGCCAAACAAGATTGAGGTATGGCATTTATGTTCTCCAAGCAGCCTTTTGATTGTCATTTGCGTTTAAATGTCTACAGACTCCCACATATACGTATCTTTTCTCTTTAGTCCGTTGCTTTTATTGAAACAAGTTATAATTCAAAAATTTTCTTGAAAACTGACATATATTTGGCTTGAATAAATAGTGCCATTACATAAAATGCCAGACTACTTGTAGAGGCAGACACTGTCATTTGTGATACAAGTTTGACAACTATGAATCTTCATACTGAATCAAAGATGGTACGTACTGAAATGCATAAATTCTGCTCTCAGAGGATGGCTCCCACCCTGTCTTCTAGGGCAGATCTTGTTTTCTGTTCTTTTCTCTGTGTGAGTACTTCTGGAAGGATGCTAGTGTCACTCAGGTCCGTGAAAATGAGAATGGAATTTGTGATGGGACAGATGAAACGAGTGACAAATAGGAGAACTAGACCTTCCATGCAGCAAAGGAGATCTGTCTGCACAAGATAGCATGAGATGCCCTGCCAGAGGAATTATGACAATAATTGAACATCATCAGAAGATATTATGTGAACATTGCCATGGTATGTGTATCTGGAACTAATGTTTATACTTCTAAATGACTTATGTGATGTCATTTGAATGCTACAGAGGAAACTGTGTGATACCTTTGAGGGATATTCCCAAACTGACCCAAAAAGGCCAGTCACTCAAACCTGGCAGTGTTTTATTTTTATTTTTATTAATGTTTTAGTGTTGTGTAGAAATGCTAGAGTTACCAGAGACATGTAATTTCTTTATCACTCTGCGTGATCCTAAGAAGTCTGGACACCTCAGAGCTGTCAAAACAGATGCAGTGGTCTTTTAGCAAAATTCTCTTTTCATTACTGATGAGTGACAATTCCTTGGGGGTGGCTTATATTTTATTTTTATGCAATTTTTCAGTGTCTCCATTAAGACATGTAACGTACAAACAACAAACAAACAAACAAACAAACAAAAAAGTATTTTTTTAGTCAATAAGTACATGGAAAACCATGTAATTTGCTGTTCATTGTCCTCACTGAAACTGCTTTATATCAGCAGAAGGCAGACAGCAAAGGTGGCCACTTCACTACTGTTGGCTGGGCAGGATTTTACATGTGCCTTTGTGGCTCTTGCTTCCACTTCCAGGAGCTGACTAAGTTGAGAGCTTGCTGAAGTTAAAGTAAACCTAGTTTGTACTTGTAATATGAAGAATCTGTCTTCCTCATGTGTTACCTCAGCTATCCTAATGAAAATCACGGCTACAAACTATAGTTTGTAAGATTGCATGTAATTATTTTCTCCATTTCTTTCAAATATTTCCCATTATGCTTCTTACTGCTATAAATTTCCTCGTTAGTGCTCCGGCTTTTTTTTTGTTTGTTTTCAGCCAACAGCTCAGTAATAGTATGACCACAATGAAGAAACACTTTACAATATTCTACACAAGTATTTTTTTTATCAAAGCAGACTTAAAAATAAAAGCTGGTTGCTGTGAGAATAAAATATCCCACTAGAATTATTTATATACATTTTTTTCACCATTTACATATTACATTGTTTCCTTACCTTATGACCTTGCTTCTCTGAAGTGCATTTCATTCTTTTTTTCCCCCAGAACAGTAAATAGTATTGAACTGATTTAATGGTTGAAATGGATAAATTGCTGAAACAGTATGAATTAGCACATGAAAAGGTAATTTATATAGAGCAAAGGTGATGATTCTTATTTCAAAAACCATTACGCTTACTGAAAGCATACTTAATCAATAGGAGCTTTAAAAAATCATTTTATTATTTTAATTGTGATGAATGTGCATAGTGCTTGTTATGCACATCAGGCTGTATAACTTGGAGTAAAGATGTGATTATAAAGGTTTGAGCAAAGCTAATATTTCTTAAGCTTCCTCCCTGTAACTGTTTATGCTCATAAAATGTAGTCAGTAAAAAAAATGCATTGTTGCATGCTAAGCTCTGATATATTTATGTTAGAAAGTAAATTTGTTACCTCTCATTTTGTGCAAGAGTGTTCAGAGGCTGTGCTGCTAAATTGTTTATAAACATTAATGTGTTAGCACTGTTATCCAGTGCAGAAGGTCTCTGCTGAGGGCTCATTGCAAGGAAAGAGCTCATCAGAGCATTACATGGTTTAATTTAACCATCTGTGTTACCTTGGCATTACAAGTAATATTTATCTGACTTGCAGTCTATTTCAAGAAGCTCAGCTGCCAAGATATTAAGCTTAAAGTAATCAGATAATAAGAAGACAAATATTCTTCTAAATAAGCAATAAAGAGCAAAGAGTTTCAATCCTGTCACTATGTAAATTTTATGTTCCACTACCGGAAAGTGTCAAAAGTATTTCAAGGATTGTTTTCTAAAGATGATCCAGATACTCCTACTACACTGTCCTGTAGTAAAAAAAACTTTGAAAATCTGAGCTCTGAAACTTGTTGAGTGTGTGTATTTAAACAACAAACCAAAACAAACCATGAAAAAAAACCCCAACATAGTTTATTGCTAAAACCAGTGTGGAAGTGTAGACTAGGTCATTTTGTGTGTGTCCTTTCTCCAAGCAGGTAAAGGATGTAATTGTAATTACATTGTGGTAATATTGTAGCTATTTTGAAGAATATGGGGGAGGAAAGTGTATTTATTGTTGTTTTCCTGTCTCACCCTAATTATTTAATACCAACTTTTGCATTCTGTAGTTATGCTTTATTCTTGTAAAACAGTGGGCAAAAATTCAAAAGGGGTTTTAAAATGCTGGCATGCTTCCAGGGGAACACAAGTATCCTGACACGGAGCATATGTTTTTATTAATTTATTCCTACCAAACTATGGGCTCCGTTGTTTGGTGCTGCTTTTAAGCCTTCTACTGTTCGTCAGTAGTGATGGTTTTGAAATAGATCTTAATGATCTGTGGGTTTCATTTTAGGGTTTCATTTTTTTCAGGATCTAAAAAATCTTCATAAGGGCGTATTGATAATGCACAGATGTATCCACTTATTCTGAGGAAAAATATTTTAGCAATTTATTTGTGGTCTGCGTAAATGGTATGGGTTACACAAACAGAAAAAAAAAACAAGGGAAGAAGCTTAGTTATTTGGATTTCCTGCAATGAATCTTTTTCTTTTTGATTTCCTCAGATGGAAATGGATGTGCCAGGGTCCTTGTGACCATTAGACCTCCATCCAGCACATGGCAAAAGGGAAGTGGCTATGGCTTTCACCATTACAGCTCACAATTAACGATTGTGCTTAGGCAGACCTGCCTGGTATTTTACTGCATATAGGCAGGTTTCACCCCCAGAAATTTTTTTTCCATTTCACTCTGCAAGCTGATGCTGCAGAAACCAAAACTTGAAGTACAAACTGACTTACTGTTTCCCCTACAAAGAACTTGTGAGAGGGTGACTCTGAGTTGTGCCACATTAATGTGTTCTTGGGCATTGGCCTTCTCTGCTCTGGGATCTCTAAAGATATTAAGAGACATAATGGGCCCCTTTGTGCTTTTTTGATGAACTAGTTTTACATACAGCATAATGATATTGTGTTCCTAACCTTTTGGACTGTTTTATACATTAAACCACAGGACTTGCAGTAAAAGCAAGCATCCTTTTAGGCCAACACTTCCAGACTAAAGCTCCTTTGGATACTCAACCTTACAGACAGAGATGGTCTCTGTTCAGTAGCATTTTTTTTTTATCCTCAACTTGGTATCTGAAATTGTGTCATTTTGAAAGAGAATTTTTGATCCTGTAGCATCTAGAAAAGCCTTGTAGACTAATCAGGCTGCCACTGAGGCCCTCAGTCAACATTAGCATAATCTGCTCTTTTGCAGCACTGAACCACTCATTCTGGTGTGTTCCATAATTAAGGGTTTGTGAAAGGACCCTCAAGAAACCATTTCACCATTTATAGTAGGTTAGATTTTCTTACAGTTTACATAGGTGTAAAAAAAAGTAATCTCTTTCTACCCTTGAATAAATTGTTAAAAGGAAACTGATAGGAAGTAATAGCTCGGTCCCAACTTATTTTAACTGTAACCCTCAAAATCATAGTATTCTTACTGGAGTGGGGCCATCTTGTTTCCATAAGAATTCAGCCTTTGCTTAGGATGAAGTTTCATCTTATTCTAGAGTTTTTTATAGCCTCTAAAATAGTTATAAAGCAATTTCTTTAAAGCAATTTTGTTTTCATCAGAAGTAATAATG
The DNA here is from genome assembly GCA_023055505.1 of Callipepla californica brunnescens. Taxonomy (NCBI): domain Eukaryota; kingdom Metazoa; phylum Chordata; class Aves; order Galliformes; family Odontophoridae; genus Callipepla; species Callipepla californica. Next base: position 885,582 of record JALIRH010000031.1, on the reverse strand, counting down.
AAGTGTCGTCAAAGTCATTTTGTGAGAGATCATGCAGCCAGAGCATTATTCATGCTGGTAGGCATTTCTGGAGCTTTACGAATATAACCCTAATGCTCAAAGCAAGGCCAGCTTCAGTGGGTTGCTTAGAAACATATTCAGATGGCTTTCCAAGTGTCTCAAAGCATGGACCCTCCACCAGCACATCTCTGGGCAGCTTATGCACCCTCACAATTAAAAAAGGTATTTCCTTCTGTTTGAGTGGAATTTCTTTTACCTTTGTCTGTAACCACTGCCTTTTGTTGGAATACTGAGCATCAGTGAGAATAACTTTGCTTCACTTTATTTCCCCTCATCAACTATTTCAATACATCTGTGAGATTCTTTTGAGCTGTCCTCTGTACAGTGTCAGCCTTCATAGCCCTTATGTAGTGGTTTCACCCTAATGGCTATCTAAGCTCTGGAACACTGCTTTCTGACTCCCTCTCCTCAAAACAACAGAGAAAGAAAATATAATTAAAGTAGTCTATGGGTTGAAATGAGAAGCATTTCAATTAAAAGTAAACAAGCAAAACAAAAGCAAAACCAGGTAGAGATTGTATGAAATAAAAATGACAGAATTGTTCTCTGCTTCCCATAAGCAGACAGTGTTGGGCTGTGTCTTGGAAACCTGTACTTCCATATGTGTAACAGTTCATCCGAAAGACAATACACTGTTATAATTGAGGTAATTGTGTTTTTTTCCCCTTATTCCCCTCATTCCCCTTATTCCCCTCATTCCCTTTATTTCCTTTATTCCCCTTGTCTTCTCAGAACTGAAACTCTGTATCTCTTCATTTCAAATGAACAGTTCTGTATCAGTTCAGCTGACTTTCAGTGAAATGTTCATTGGAAATGCTTCCAAATTGCTACAGTGAAGACTTTAGTTTGCATCCTTCTTTTCAAGATGAGAGCTGTTATATCATGACTTTTCATTATTTGAGAGTTAGAGTGAGATTCTAATACTTCATTCCCACTGAGGAAGAGAAAACAATTTACTGAGCCGAGTAGCATTAATTTATAGAAGTAAATGTGAAATAATTCTAGGCAATTTTAAAGTAAATCCTGCTATTTAAGTTACCTTTTATCACATCAGTTCTGATTCTTTCATGGCTAGATTAAAATGCATGAAGACCTTTGGTGATTTTTACAATTAGTATTTGCCTGCTCGCTCTGCATACAATTCTTGTTACAGACACATTTCAAATTCAGCATAAGATTATGTAGATTTTACACAGAACCGATATTACAGCACTGATGTTAATTTTTCAGAAAAGGATCACTCTGGTCTCCTGTCTTCAGTGCATGCTGGTGCCAGTGTCTTGTAAAGGCTTTTGCTGAGGTTCTGCTTTCAGTACAGCTGAAGTATGGTGTTTCCACACAGGTGGATAACACCACATACCCTAAACCCCAGCTATTTAAGAATGCACAAAAATCTCCACCTCCTCTCTCTGTTCTTATTCTCTTTGCGCATCTTTGAGAAAACATCTCAACTCATTCTAACTTCTCTGTGAAACTTATGAGAAATCTGGACCCTACTTGTATTTACAGAGTGAGGATCGAGACCTGGTCATGGTTTTGTCAACTTCTTTATGTCAACTTCTGTTTTAGCAACTAGAAGTCTCCACACAAAAAGGAAACGTAACTTCAAGTTTTTCTGAAGTAAAGAAAATTTTGAAAACTGTGGTCTGGTAGGACTGCAAGACAATCAGATGAAAAGAAATTTCTGTTTAGTCTGGGAGTTCCAATAGCCATGATAAGAGGTACAACTAGGACATTTACTGATTGTTAACAAGAAAAAAAAAAAAAAAAGAAAAAATATTTTAAATATAGAAATCTAGAAATAAAAGAATATGTGTCACATTAATACATATAACAGAGAAAACCATTTGTATTGTTCTCCTAGATACTCACTGCATGGGGCACTGTTGATAATCCATTGCATTCTGCTTTTTATATTAAGCCACTGTGTAAGTTTCTGTGAAGAATATTTATAGCCTGATACCTCTTCTTGCTTTGTTTCACATGCAGCTCTAGAATATCAAACTTAGCTATCTTTTTTTTCTTTTTTTTTCCTACATGTTTATTTTTTGAAGTATATAAAGTCTTTTCTCTCTCTGGCTCACAAGTTTTCTGTGCATCTGTAGGAAAACAGAGTTGTTCATAAGATAGTATATACATTAGAAAGGTTGTGTAATACTGTTGAGATGCAGTAATTTAATCTTGTTGAAAGTGATTAGTTAAGATTTGGATAGTTTGTTGCAGATCATATTTAAATAAAAAAGGCAGAGGGGGAAGGTATGCTTCAGAAATATGTTAGTGATCTGTACATGTTGCATGTAAATATGCCGGATTGAAGCTAGCAGGGCAATGTCTAAAATGCAGTAGAGATTTTTTTGAAGACTGTCATATCTAATCTGGAGTCAGAATATGTTGAAATTCAGATCATAGCCCTCATGATAAAATATCAAATGGTTTAAAAGTGAGAACTGAAATATACTGTGGCTGAGTTTATGTTGTTGACGTTTATGGAAATATTCATCTTCTGTAATGCAATGTTCCTTGGAGGAAAAATAAATAATTGTTTTAATTCTGGGACTGCTAAAAGCTGAAATTGCCAAGGCTAACAGATTTGATATAGTATGTCTGAAATTACAGACAGCATTTACAACAGCATAAGTAGGCCTTGAGTGAGAACTATATCCATTAGGAATTAGAACCATAAGCTGATATTCTTGACATATATGGCTGTGGAAATTCTGTATGCGATTAAATTCACCATTCTGGAAGACTTTTGATCGACTTTCCTCCCTTCCTTTTGTTAATGTCCTGGTTTTATCAGTATTCCAGATCATGCTGTACATGAGCATGACATTGTGTGACAGGCTGTGGGTGTAGAGGTACGGTACACTGTGGTTCTGTACTTACTGGTCCTGTGTTCTCTAGCAATGTCATGTTATTTATTTGAGGATCTCCCAAAATCTATCAATCTTTTCAAGAATTCAAGATAAGTTCTTACAGCAGCCAAGACGCTTGCCAAAAGTCAGACCAAGGGAGTAAAAGTATTTTTTTACTAGGGCCTGTAGGGGAAGTAATACAAGAATAAACAAGATTTCTTATTAAACTGTGATAAAATCTGTAAAATGGCAAGTATTTCTTGATTCTGACTGTGTTATCAGCAGGTGCTGGCAACTTGTGACTTTAAGTATCTAGCCCCTTATTTAGGAACTATTGAAGTGTTATATTTAACTTTGCCAATAACTCTTCTGTCTGTAGGGGAAACATGGCAAGATCTTCCAGCTATGAGTTTTGGAATAAAAGAATGAGAAATGCAACAAAACAAACTATCAAAATTTGATGTGATAAGAAGGAATTGCTTGTCCTCTGCATCATAAGACAGTGAGGAGTTAAAAAGTATATAATTATGACTGTAGGGATTTGCAGGTAGCAACTAGTGAGTGAAGGAAAGTTTCTCAAATTCGAAAACAGAATTTGCAAAAATATATTTTTTTCCTGATGTATATTTTTGGATATAGTTCCTGTTGCAAAGCTTTTTTTTTTTTTTTTTAATGGGAAGGTGTGCAAGGTCTCCATAGTCATGCATGATCCTGACTTTAGAAAAGTTATAATTACAAATGTGATCCCTGAATAATCATTGCAGAGTCTTTTCTGTCTTAACAAAATGGTCAAGATACTTCTATTAAAATCCCCCAAAGGAACATTGATGCCAAGAAGTTAGTCATGAAATTACTTTTCTGTCTTAATAGAAGTACTCAGAATTCACTCAAATCTGGAAAGTGGGGAGGCTGGGGAGAAAAACTTCCAAATGTCTTGCTGCTTTCTGCAATGTATAAAGTTAAATGTATTTCTAGTAGTACTACAGTTCTGTCATGGTACTTAAGATAACTATGTTAAAGCCTATAGCAGGTGCTCTTAAGTTCTGGATATGTCTGTTTTGTTCTCCATATAAACTACAGTAAGACAAAATTACATTGTCAGTGAGGATGTTACACGTTTTAATGAAATAGCCCTAATGCTGCGGAATATGTAAATGTGGATGTGAATTGAGAAAACCATTTAGAGCCTACTTTTTTTTTTTTTTTCCTCCTGAAAATTAAGCAAACGAGTCAGTCAGGACAACAGAAAGGTTTTGTTTGCATTAATGAAGTGAAGAAAAAGTAATTGTCAGATGTGATTTTCTGTAAAATAATAAAGGTGACTGGTGCCATCTTCTGGAGGTGGTAGCAATGTATCAGGGTGCTTAGAAATCAACTGAAAAACAAATATATGCATATATTTTTATGAGTGCACTTCAGTATTAAAAAGAATATATATATATATTATATAGCAAATATATATATTTGCTACAAAGCGTGGAAGAGATAGCAAACATATTTTCAGCTTAATGCCACTCCCTCTCTATCTGGAGCATTTAGGGTACTTTTCCAGTTATGATTTTCAATTTTTGTCAGCTTTTATCCAAAATAGCTAGAAGCTTTCATCAGTTTTTTACAGAAAATGGTTTCTGTGTTATCTCTCTACACTGAATAATGGACATTTTACTGTTTTCTCCTCCATTCTATCAGTGCAGTGGTGCTACATCACATGTGCCTAAGCACAGAGATGTTGATATTTGGAAGCTGTGTGGGAACAGGCTTCTGACGGCTCTGTAGTACTGTTTAATACTATACTAAGTAATATTTTAGTAATACATTTTATGTTCTTTTTTGTTGTTGTTGAACAGCCTCTGTACTCTTGCTGATTTGTTCTTGTAAAATCATGCCACATTTTCCTTTAAAAAATCCATGCCCAGATCTGATGCCAAAATTTATTTATTTTCCTCATGTTTCCTCATATCTTTCACAGCTGTGAAGAAGTCCCTTTAGGAGCCTCATGGTACATTTATGAACCTTCTGTACCAGGGTTGTAGAATTATAGAATCCTTAGAGTTTGAAGGTAGCTTTAACGGTCTCCTAGTCCAGCTTCCCTACAATAAGGGTTATGCGCAGCTATATCAGGTTGCCCAGAGCCTGTTCTAGCCTTGCCTTGAAAGTCTCTAGGAATGGGACGTCTCTGGTTTCCAGTGCCTCACCACCCTCACTCTAAAACACTTTTTCCTTATATATATCGCCTAAATCTACTCTCTTTAAGCTTGAAGACATTTCCTCTTGTTTTATCACAACAGACTCTGCTAAAGAGTCTGCCCCTTTCATTCCTATAGCTCCTCTCTAGATACTGAAAGGCTGATATCACGTCACCTCAGAACCTTCTCTTCTCCAGGATGAACAGCCCAAGCTCTCTTATCCTGTCCTCATAAGAGAGGTGTTTGATCCCTCGGATCATTTTTTATGGCCCTCCTCTGGACATTCTCCAACAGATCCATGTCTCACCTGTATTAAGGACTCCATGTCTGGACGCAGTGCTCCAGGTGAGGCTCACCAGAGCAACGCAGAGGGGCAGGATTACCTTACTTGACCAGCCAGACAGACTTCCTTGGATGCAGCTTAGGATACAGTTGGCTTTTGGGGTTGCAAGGGAACACTGCTGGCTCATATCCAGCTTCCCATCTGCCAGTACCCCTAGGTCTTTTTTGGCAGGGCTGTGCTCTATCCTTTCATCTCCTAGTTTGTATTGGTAGCGGATGTTGCCTTGACCGAGTTGCAATATCTTGCACTTGGATTTGTTGAACTTCATGAGGTCCTCGTGGCCCCACTGCTTAAGCCTGTCTAGGTCCCTATGAATGGCATGTTGTCGCATCAGTGTGTCAGCTGCACCCCACATATTAAAGAGTATTGATCCCAGCAGTGACCCCTGTGTACACCACTCATCACTGATCTCCATTCTGACACTGAACCACTGACCACCATTCTCCAGACTCAGTCCTCCAGCCAGTTCTTTGCCCACTTTGAACAGTCCATCCATCAGATCATTATCTTTCCAATTTGGGCAGAAGGATGTTGTGCAGTGTCAGATGCCTTAATAATGTCCAGATAGATGACACCAGTGGCTCTTCCCTTGTCCACTGATTCAGTTATACCATCATGAAAGGCCACTAAGTTGGTCAGACAGGCTTTGTTCTTGGTGAAGTCATGCTGGTTCTTTTGTATCACCTCCCTGTCTTTCATATGCCTTAGCATAGCTTCCAGGAGGACATGCTCCATCATCTTTCCCAGCATGGAGGTGAGACTGACAGGTGAGTAGTTTGCAGGGTCATCCTTTTTAGCCAACTCAAAAGTGGGTGTGATGTTGCCTTTTTTTCTGCCACCAGGTACTGCATCTAACTGCCACAAGTTTTCAAATATCTTTGAAAGTAGCTTGGTGACTGCATCAGCTAATTCCCTAAAGAACTATAGAATGCATGTCATGTAGCTTCCTCTCTAATTCAGCCCTGCTACTACTATGAAGGTCTAAAAAGACAAAAAAATAAAAAAGACAAGAAGAAAAAAATGTGCAGAATGTGGCTCTAACTATTTTTATTTATTTATTTACAGTCAGAGTGACAGACTAGTTATTTTCTAGTCTTTTTAGGAGCTTCATTCTCTGATTGGCCTTTTTTTCTTAGATAGTCATACTTTTCCTCATTCATTTTAATGATTCTCTTCGCTTCTCACAGTGGTTTTGAGATACACATCTAAATGAGGAAACTATTGGGGTTAGCTTTTTAGACATTGGTTAGCTAATAAAGGAGGTATAGAGCAGCTGAGGATAGTGGAACTGCAGAGCACAATAATTGTCAGAAAATGTTTATATCTTTTTATATACTGCACAGAAATGCAACCATTTTGGTTTGTATATTGCATGGACATGCATCCAGTGGTTAATACTGAACCAAAATAATAGGTGAATGCATTTTTATTCAAGAGAACATAGTTTAATGGATGATTGTATGCATCATTGTTTTGTTTGTATGTTTTCATGTAGCAAAGATAATCAACTGTTTGCTTGCTGTCCGCAGTTTATTATTGCTGTGCTATGTTGATTGCTGGGAGGCTATTTAAATATTGGCCAGACTATTTTCCATGATTTGCAGCAGGGAACTGACTATTACTTTGTCTTTGTAATATATCAATATCTTGTGGGTAGTATGAAAATCATTGTTGTTAATTGCCTTTCTAAGCACAGGGTTGAGAATATCAAATTTTATGTATGATTTAGTAATATTCAATTAAACTATCCCCAGCCAACCCTCTTTTGTAATTTAATATTCTGAAGAGAAAACCAGGATAGTTGAAGTCACTTTTGAAGTATAAATTCTTTCTCACATCTTAGTTTCAGCTAGGACAGAAATTTTTCTTTAGAGTGTCTGGAGATACAGAGCTTCTCATGTGTTTAAATTGCTTAAGCTAATTTTGATTTTGTTTGTTTGTTCTTTTACTCTTTTCATCTTCAGAGAAGAATATCACATTCTTCTAAAAATGTATATTCAATTTAATTACAAATTCAGTAACCACAGCTCTCACCCCTCAGCAGCATTTAGGGCCTTATTTTAGAATACTTGCAATTGGGAAGTTGCTCGTGCTGCTTATCATTGAAAACTGTTTATTCTGTTTATTTGCCTCAGTGCAGTCTGTCCAATGCAATAGTTACAACTTAATTCCTTACTGTGTCAATTTTTCTGTTTGGGGAGGCTTCATGTTTCAGGAGAAAACAGGAGAAACTTATCTTATTGCTCTTTTCATCAAAAATATTGACAATTTTTGCCTATTTCCTGCTTTAAACAGTTCTTCTGTCGTTCATTATCTTAATACATTTTGTCTCTCTCTGCACATCATTCCTGTTTTTTTGTTAAATGTAGTTTAACTCCTTGAATAGTTTGGTCTGACAACATTTGCCACCACTACTTTTTAATTTAATGAAACACCTTTAACATTCTGCATGAACTTTTGGAAATTATTATTGCACCTACTCACTTTCTATCAACCTTGTCCATGCCATCTTGCATCATTAGTGAGGATTTAACAAGCTGCTCCTGTTTTTGCGACAAAAGTTTCCTGCCCTCTTTCTAAGACCTCCTCATGTTAAATGTTCTTCCTAAGTTATTTTAGAAGAATACTCCTCAAGCTTTCAGACCTAACTGTAGTTTATTCTCCATCTGGGTCTTTATAAATACATAAGACAGATCAATTCTTGTTTTTATATATTTACTCAATGTGGGTCTTTTATTCTGCCATTTCACAGATTTTTCTCTGAGCATATGTTCTGTGGGGAAGGACAAATTAGTCTTCTACTATTTGTACAATATTTGGTGTTCCAAGGTTTTAAAAATAAATATATGTTTGGCAGTGCCCACACGTAAGAGAGATGTTTGGCACCAAACACCTAGAGTTTAATTAAATCCATTTTATTTTTTGTACTAAATTATGCAGGGATGTGTGACACTAAAATGGGACTGCTACAGTGCAACAATTACAAAGTTAGCAAAACTGCCATCAAACATGTTTTAGAACTTAGGACTACATGTGAAACCATTCTTTCACATGTCAGACCAGTTTCTTGTCAAGCAATCCTTGTTGTAAGATCTTCAGTATGTTCATTAAAATTGCAAGAGTAATTCAGCAGTTATTATAGCTAGTGTAGTCTAACAGATATCATTGTCCCTCTGAATCAGAGAAGCCAAAATTGATTATTTTTGTTTTCACTTTTCCTTTCAAATTTTAATGTTTGGGCATCTGTAAGAGTAGGTGTTTTAATACAAATGATGTGTTTAGAAATTCTTAGATTGGTTCCTATTTTACGGAAGCTATTTGGACCTGAGAAAAATAGACAATACTGAGGATGGGGCTTTTAAATTGATTTCCTGCATCTCCAGAAGATTAAATGAAGTTAATAACTGTCTTGTGGGAGAGCGTGTAATAGACTGGTGCTCAAATTCTTGCATCAAAGCAGCACACTGGGATGTGACCAATAGGATTTAAATCCAAGACAAAGAATCCAGATGTCTTGGGTTGGCTTAGGTCCATAAAGTACCTTGTCAGCTCCTGCAGATGATGGGCCAAACTCAGAAAAGCTAAGAACAAGTGGGATTTATGTACAAAGAAGGAAAAGTAAAGATGCTGTTCTGTAGTGTTGTAAAACCACAGGTGTCTAGTGGTGTGTGCCAACTGTACTCATTCCCCCTAGCAGAGGAACACTTTCTTCTAGAGGCTGAGATACTGGTTTGTACAGGTAGGGAGTAGTCTGTGCAGGGTTGGAACAACCACAGGGTCTGTTGTCTTGATATTAAATCAAAAGATCTCTTTCCCTTTAGCATGCTGAATAATAGTGAGCAGGGCTTGTTAAGCAAGGACTAGGCCCTAGCATGCTACAGTGATTTATGCTTCTGTAGAACTGCTAGGGTGACAGCAGACCTTCTACAACTATTTCACTGATTTCTCAGGATTCTGAAGGTTTTCTTGGGTGAAGTTTTGAAACATGGTGTTGCCCACTCTATACCATCCCATGCTCCCTGCCACTCCTAACTGTCCTGCTTCAGAGCAGATCTCTGAAGGATTGAAAACTTTTAAACATATTTATTAGACGTAACAGTGGCATTATGCTGGTTTGAACATTCCTGCTTGTCTCTTCCATAGCCTGTCTCTCCAAGAAGACAATGAGTGGAATTATTAATAGTTTCCAAGATATGGTTCCCAGAGTAAGATGACTGAAATATTGAATATAAATGTTAGATTAGTTTCCTGACCAGTGTTATACCAGACAGGAAAATGACAACCCTAATGCAGTCCCAGGAAATGGTAAGCAGCGCAATAGGGAACATATATAGCAAGTAGTATGTTTCTATGAAAAAAACTCCGAAGTTTCTCTGCAAATAGAAAACTAACATTGTGACTAGCCACTGTGAAGTTACTATAATGCTAATAACAAGGTTGTTTTAACACACTCTGGTCAGATCTATTGTTATATCAACCCTTTGGGTCCCACGTTGGGTACCAAAAGGGCCACTGTGATTTAATGCAGCAGCTCAGCTCCATGCAGGCATTTGTTACCCCTCCCCCCAAGTGGGATGAGGGAGAGAACTGGAAACAGAATAGAACTTGTGGGTTGAGATAAAAATTATTTACTAAGATAGAAGAGGAAAATATATATTATGTGTCTGTCAGTGGTTTTTATTCCTGTATGACTCTGGATTATTTGTCAAGTTGCCACTTCTCAGTGAGAGTAATAGAAACAGAGCTTTCTACTGCTCTCCTACTACCTTTTAGCCATTCACTCTTCAGTAGCCCCCAATAAGCATAATACTACTACTAATAGTAATAATAATATTAATAGTAATAAAAATGTCTTAGCACAAATGTGGGAGTGCACAAAATAAAGTGAGTCTTTGTTGAAGACATAAATGAATGATGAATGGATGTGGTTGTCAGGCCACAGATTTGAAAAATTATGGCTATTGGGCAAAGCCTCCAAGAACTAGAAAAAAGGAAACATCACTCCCATTTACAAGAAAGGGAGGAAGGAGGACCTGGGGAACTACAGGCTGGTGAGCCTCACCTGTGCCTGTGGAGATAACAGATTTTCCTGGAAGAGGTTTTAAGGCAGATGAGGGATGAGTGGGTTATCTGAGACAGCCAGTATGGCTTCATCAGTGCCTGACCAATCTGGTGGCCTTCTATGAGGGAGTGATGGTATTGGTGGACAAAGGGAATGTAACTGATATAATCTACCTGGTCTTGTTCAAGGCCATTGACATGGTCTCCCACTACATCCTTATGGATGTGGAGAGCTATGGATTTGAAGGATAAATTAGAAGATCACAGGCAGAGAGCCTGTGCTCTCTGTCTGTGTCAATGGTGCTACATCCAAGTGGAGGCCGGTAACAAGTGATACCCCTGCAGGGTTTGTCTTGAGTCCAGTACTCTTTAACGTCTTTATCAGTGACATAGATTATGGGATTGAGTGCACCCACAGCATGTTTGCTTATGACAACAAGCTGAGCAGTGCAGTTGATAAAGCAGAAGGAAGGGATGCCTTCCAGGAGGACCTTGATAAACTTGAAAAGTGGGTGCTTGTGAACCTAATGAGGTTCAACAAAGCGAAGTGCAAGATTTTGCACTCGGGTCATGGTAATCCCAGATACGTATATAAACTGAGAGAAGAACTGCTTGAGAGTAGCCCAGCTGAGAAGAATTTAGGGGTTCTGCGTGATGCAAAATTTAACATGAGCCAGCAGAGTGTGCTTGCAGCCTGGAAGGACAGTGTTACCCTGGTTTCCGTATTCTGCCTTTGTGAGGCCCCAGCTGGAGTACATATCGCAGCCTGAGGTCCTCAACATCCTCAGTTCCCAGGACAGATGTTAAACTTTTGGAGGGGGTCCAGAGAAGAGCCACAAGGGGCTACTTTCCTATGAAGGTAGGCTAAAGGAACTGGGCTTATTCAGACTGACAAAGGCTGTGAGAAGATCTCATTAAGGCCTTCCAATGTTTAAAGAGTGTTTATAAATGTGATGAAAATCAACTTTTTATGTGGGTAGACATTAATAGGATAAGGGGAAGTGGTTTTAATCTAAATAAAAAGAGATTTAGAATAGACGTCAGTGGGAAGTTTTTTACTGAGAGTATGGTAAGGTGCTGGAACAAGTTGTCCAGAGAGGTTGTGGATGCCCCATCCCTGGTGTTCAAGTAAGTGTTGAAGGCCGTGCTGGCAACTCTCCCTGTGGCAGAGGGATTGGAACTTGAATGATACTTGAGTCCTTTCCAACCCAAGGCATTCTATAATTCTGGTATTGTATGATTCTATGATTGAGCAAATGAAAGGAAAACATCTATTTTCAGCAAAGATATGGAAAAGTTCAGAAAATGTTCAGAATGGGCTTGAACAGAGGCCTAAATACATGTCACTCCAAAAGTAATGCCTCCTATTTATTTCCATGGAAGCTATGAGAGACACAAAGACTATGATAACAATATTTGATAGAGCAAATTTTCAGCTACAAAGCATTCTTTGTCAGTATTGTCACCATCATTAGTTATGCATTTTTGCGGAGAAGAACATGAGCCTTCATGCTGTGCTTGTAAAAATGACCATCTGGAGTGTGGCTTGTCTTTCATACCACTGCTGAAATGCACCACCCTCTGCCTCACTCTGCCAACGTCCACTGTTTTGTCTTCATAAATGTTCAGCAAGGACTGGTGAATGTCAGTGGGTCCAATCTCCTCTGCATGAGGAATTCAGTGTCAATCCTTTGCTTAATGTGCACTTTTTATATCAGATGTCATTTTGTCAACCTTGTCCATCTGTTACTATGTACTGCCATACTACTAACATCTGCCTCTGATGTGGGTCACTGTGAAAAAATAGGAGGCATTCCTTTTGGAGCAGCCTTTATACTATTCATACGTTCAAGTAACAAAAGTACTTTCTTGAATAGGAGAGAAATGCAGTTTGTTTTTTTTTTTGTTTGTTTTTAATAGATATATTTTATCCCTTGTAATCAATATTTGTGTTGAATTTTTGTTCTGCTTATCAACACCATTGATGACACAGAATCAGAGAACTGTAGGGGTTGGAAGGGACCTTTAGAGATCATCAAGTCCAAGCCCCCTGCCAAAGCAGCTCCCTAGCCCAAGTTGCAAAGGGCAGAGTAGAGAGGGAGAGGATCACTTTCCTGGTCCTGCTGGCCATGTTTTTTTAATGCACCCCGGAATCTCATTGGCCGTCTTGGCCGCCAGGGCACACTGCTGGCTCATGGCCATCCTGTCACCCACCAGCGACAGAGTTCCTCTCCTCAGAGCTCCTCTCCAGCAGGTCATCCCCCAACCTGTACCGGTGCATGCAGTCATTCCTTCCTAGGTGCAAGACTCTACACTTGCTCTTGTTAAACTTCATCTGGTTTCTTTCTGTCCAGCTGTCCAGCCTTTTCAGGTCTTGTTGAATGGCAGCACAGTCTTCTGGCATGTCAGCCATTCCTCCCAGGTTTGTACCATCTGCAAACTTGCTGAGGATGTTCTCTATCTCCTCATCAAGGTCATCTTCATCATGTGAAGATGTTGAACAAAACTGAACCCAGCACTGACCTCCGAGGAGCACTGCTTAGTACAGGCCTCCAACTGGACTCTACACCACTGATCTCTGATTACATCAGCGATGACTTAAAATGTAATAAATACATGCAGGTGATATACCTATTCGTAGAATAATTGTAAGTTCTTTAAATCATGAGTGCTTTAAAAGACATTTGGAAGATGAAAATCAGAGCAAAGGATAATTTCTCTGAACTTATTCTATCTCTAGTGCCGGAAATATGCTAGGAAGTGTTCTTTTATGCATTGATGTGCATTTAACCTATTGTTTAAATGTCGCTGCTTGGCTGAAATACTTGCTACTTCCCCTCTTTAGGGGCAGGAGCAGTGTCTGTTCTGAGCTTTTGAGGAGCAATAATTAAGATTAATTGGTGAGTCATGTAACATTCTGCTGCAAGAAATAAAAGAGAGACTAATCTCTTCTGTCACTTGAATTTTTAACTCTCTAAATATTACCAATTTTAAAGTAATCTTTCTAGTAGATCTGTGCAAGCACTCCTCCCCTGTTAATGAAGACAGGCTGATTTTTGTTAATTTCCACTTGTATTCTGTTACTGTGAATAAGTATGTTCCCCTGCACACTTCTGGTGCAGGGGAGGTGGACCTTCACTAGACAACTCTTTCTGCAAGAACTGGTGGAGATGGCTTTGACAGCCCAGTCTTGTTTGCAAATGCATAGCCATTAAAACCTGTAATACATTGGGAATCATTAGAATTAGGAATCCTTTCCTTCTCTTGAATAGCCTATTTACCAAATTTTAAGTTACTGTAGCTAAGGATTGTAATTTTGTATAGTGTAGAACAATAATATTTTGGATGAAAATGTAAGATGGGGCAAGGGAAAGGCAATCACATAAAATCCCCAAAGTTGTAGTGATTGGAAACTTGGTACCAACTGACTTGTAGTTGTCCAAAAAGCTACTATTGAGAGCAGCAGACAAACAAGGATATCACATACATCTTTTCCAGAGGTCTGCAGCAAGGTATAGGATGTTTGTGACCCCTTTCTATGTCTGCTTTTCTGCACATTCATCAGGTGTTTGAATTTTAGTATAGATGACAAAAATATGAATCACAATAACTTAACTAATGTGATTTCTTGCGCCTTTTTACCCAAGAGAGTGAGTTTACTGTGATTTTAGTATGCTGCTAATGAATATGTGTAAATAAAGGATAATGTCTGTTCTGCAGATAAGTCTATCACAGTTAATGAACTCATAGACTTGTATTTGTTCCACCTCATCAGGTGGTCTCAAATCTGCTCTTCTCTTGAGGGATTCTGCTCCCTCAACTCCAACCTAGAGATTCAGGGACATGAGAGATGAGAGAAACCCAAATGCCAGTGCAGACTGAGGCAAATAACTTGCTTAGTACCTCAGCCTTCTCCATGCCTGTTGTTGAACAGTTATTCCTGATATATAGCTGATAGTGAGATTGCCCCCCCCCTCTCCCCTCTGCACTCCACCCCCCAAAAAAACCTGCATGTAATACTCAAGATATGGGCAAACTATCATATAGTTATATATATTATATGTACATATAATGACCAAAATCACTGGCTTTGTTCTCTTCTGGTCAGATGTTCTGACCAGCTGAAGGTCATGTTTTTATGTCTATTGCTGAAAGTCATTCACAGTATTTTTATTAAGAAACGCATCCAAAGGTTTGTTTCACCGCTGTCTGGGACTGAGTGATCAATACTCCTTTTTGTTGAACATGTGCTTTTTACAATAATAAAAAAGAAGAATAAAATGATTTCTTCAATGAGTGCCTCCATAAAAAAAGCAATTTTACTTCATCAAACCCCATATTGCCCAGAAGAAATGAAACTGAAAACTAGAAAATGACACACTGTTTCATCCATCTCAAAAAGAGTATGTCTCAGCTAGCAGATCAATTCAGATACTCACTCAGGAGAGTGGGAGCAATCTCTAAATTTGCCAAACCTTATCATTCAGTGCTATACCTTAAAAAAAAAAAAAAAAAAAAAAAAAAGCAAAGACAAAAATAAAGGAAAATGTTCTTTGTAGCTTAATCTCTGAATTTTTTCCCTTGCTTCTTTATCAGCACGAGAGCTCCACAGGGTGAGAGCTGAGCTTGTAACTGTATTCCAAAAGCTACTGTATACAACCTACTAAAATATGCTTTTAAATGGCTTAGGTTTTTCTGGAAAATTCTAAATTAAAAAAAAAAAAAGCATGGAATCAGAAAGCTGTATTCATTTGCACATTCTTCTCATAACAGGAAGCTAAGTTTTAATATAAAGCATACAGCTTACTTGAAAGAACTGTCTAGAACCTGTAAGTGTATATACATTTGAGATCGATGGACCTGTGGGTTGCCATATACTTAGTGATGCTAAAAGTAGGTTTTCATAACGAAGTAGTCATTATTTAAGACCTTTAGTGACTGAATAACTTGAATCAGCTATCAACTATCAGCTTTGTCAGTGCAGTTAGTAGAGGGAGATGGGGACACAGGATGTACAGCTGGAGGACTTAGTGTCAGTTTTTTGGCATGTATCCTAAGGAATCAGCATAAACAGGAAATGATCATGTCAAGTCAGGGGAATTAAAGACCTCTGCAGGAAAAGGAAACACAAAACTGCAGAAAACAAGTATGAGAATGGTCGTCATAGTAACTGCAGTCGTGTCTCCTCTAACATTCACATGGCTCTGCACCCTGCTTCTCATTTCCCAGACAGATGTATTTCACGTAGAAGAGCCTCTTAAGGTTTTAAACAACTGTTGGCAGTCTCATTGCAACTTTCACATTGAGTTGCTTTTCTCATCTTTTGTCATGGGTGTGATGTAAGGAATTAAAAACTTGTATTTTTAATTCTTTCTCAGTAATTTCGTGGCTTTCTAGGTAAAAGAAAATTATCTGTGCAGGACAAAGACCACCTTGATCTGTACTCACGATACTCGATGAGGTAGCAAAACCTAAATCCTTCAATGATTTCACAAGCTGTAGCACTGAGTAATTTGTAGAAGGTCAGGCTGTATAAGTGAGAGCTAGACTTACCTTCATAAATATGTTTTAGTGTTTGATCAGTATTGTTTAAATTTCAAGAGACATATTTTATCTAACATTCTGTTAATAAATTAAACTGTGTTTCATTCATCTAAAGAAACAATGTCCTACCTAGAGACTGACTCTTCTGGGAATTTGCCTAGTCAAGACACAATCTAATGTAATCTGAAGAATCTAATTTGTATGTTTTGATCTCATGCTGTACTTGCCAACAGCACATTTTAATGCAGCAATTGCTGTAGCTAAATTTTCACATCATTGTTCTGGGATAAAATAGAATTTTTTCTTCTGGTAAGATTATTTGTTCAGTATACGTCTCAGTATTCTGTAGACTTCAGATATATCCACTTCTGGATTCTACATTTGAAACAGAAACCTGCTTTAGGGTAAGTTATATCTACAGCTTCAGATAGAAAAGGAAAGAGAGTGGCTGAAACTCAGGGAATATGTATATAGTAAGAAAGATGTTCAAGAGCCTGTCTAAGGTGCAGATTGTGCTCAGGAAATACCAACGGTCCTCCTTGACTTGGCCACCACCCCTTGTTCTAGCTCAGAAATCCAAAACTCACTGTGCTGGTGTTTCATCAGTATGTTTTTAGCTCTAAAATATTGTGACTAGAACTTGTCCCTTCTATCAAATTATGTTTCCCTTGTACCATTCTGTAGCATGGCCTGAGCTGATAAGTAGGTCAGCAGGTGCAACTGGCCTCTGTGAAATTCCACCGGACGTGTAGAATACCTGGAATGTGGGTACTACAAGTCCTTTAGAATGAAAACTTGTCTTAAACAACCAACCTGCCAGTCTGGCCATCCAAATTTCAGATAGGCTGTTGGTCCTAATACCTTGATGAAGCTTGTGCTTTACAGATAAATGCCTATGTATGCTCTTGAAAACTTCACCACTTTTGTTCTGTGGTTTAAGTTAAACTGAACTTTGCTGCCTGACATTAAATGCAAAATGAGGCTGTAACAGGTATTACTTTATAAATAAACAACAGCTGACAAACCTGGAAGACTGGCATAATGGTCAGGATGGAAGCACCACAGAGCTGGACAAAAAATTAAATCAGCGAATTTTAAAGTAAATATGCAGTGTTTGTCTCTTTGTGTGTGTGTATTTGTGTATCCCTGAACACAATATATAATCTTCTGCTGTGGCTGGTAAAATTATAATATAAAAAGCAGATAAAAGATTTACATAGACTCATTCAAATTTACACTAGAAATCAAAATTCAGTTGCTTTCAATGGTTCAAATTGGTGAGTGAAAAACACAACTGTGAAGCGTTTGTAGAGATTGACAGACTGTACAGTGGCAAACTCTGCTATTCTCCTCCCTCTGGACTACAGCTCTCCCTGGTGAAGGGCTCCTAGGCATTGTGCTGGGATAGAGTAGTTGTATGGAAGTGCTAAACTAATATGGAGATCGCCAAACAGTGATACTTGATGCATATATTTTTTTCTTCTTTTTTTTTTCTTTTCTTCCTTTGTTTCTCTCTCTTCCTCTCTCTCTCTCTCTCTCTCTCTTTTTTTTTTTTTTTGTTATATAATAAGTATTTGCATTTTTGTAGGATATACCACCACTCATTTCTTTACCCTTTCTTTCAAGATGTTTCTTGTGCTCTGTGGTGGAGGAAACGAATGATGTAACAGTGGAAGGGTGGAAGGGCAGGGAATATTACAAGGAAGAAAAAGGGATGTGGGGATGCCATTTGTGACTCTTTGAAGGATCCATGTTCTTCCATCATAGACCAACACAAAAGGATATGAATTGAGTCCCAGATTCTAACAGAATCTTAATTGGGAGCACTCTGTGTATAGAGTAATTTATCTTCTGCACTTTATCAAATAGCATTTTGTCCCTCTCAACTCTCATTTTTATGTTATTTTGTTTTTCTTTATATTCCTATTTTGAACCTCCTTATGATCATCCTTGCATCTACCCAGTGCATACATAACTACTCTTGGAATTAGGAGCTTGCAAACTGATTGACATTTAAAGCCCTGCTGCTTTCATTATCTGTTCTGTTTGTCCAGCTTTATGGTGCTTCCATCCTGACCATTATGCCAGTCTTTCAGGTTTGTCAGCTGTTGAGTAGGAGTACAAGAAGCTCACCAGCTGCATTTGCTTGTGGCTCACCCACAGGTCTGTTTTCCTATTCAAATTTAAAGGGCATGATCAAATACCCACCTTTTGTTCCTCTGCCTTTTTTTTTTTTTTTTTTTTTTGCCATGAGTCAAAGATTCCTAATACTTAGGTTCTCGGTTGGTTATGTTGTTTGTATGCCTTACAGTGGGCCATTATTTTACCCACCCACTTCTTACTGTTGTCTGAGAGCAGCCTCCGTAAGTTTGTAAGTGCAAATATTTAGCAATCTCACTCTTTCTTCCTTTATGCAATTTTTCCTCCTTTTCTGTTCACCATGTTTTAACTTGTATCAGATAAAATTAACATTGCTTAGATGTATTTGTTCTTCTGATTAAACTCATCTAAACAGTACAGTAAGAAGCCTGAGAAGTTCATCAGTTCCACAGCTCATCTATGTAGATAAACAAGCAAGTTCCCATGGTATTTCAAAAACTGACGTATCTCATGAAGTTGGAAATTCTGGATCAGTTGATGTTATCTTGAATACAGGAACACTGAAATGCATTTCAAAATTAAAATGTATATGCAAACACGTTGCTCTCTAGTTTTTGAATATATTTGTCTTATATTCATTTTTTCTGCACTGAACGTTTTTCAGTTCTGTTAGAATCTCAAAGGAGAATGCTGGTATACCATTTTCATATGAACTACTTGGAAAAATGAAAGCCTTTTCCTCAAAGAATTTTCTGATTCCTGCTGGGTAGTTGTGGAGTCTAGGCTCGTCTTTGAGTCCAAAATGTGTTGATTTTTGAAATGACAGCTGTTTCTTTGGTAGCTGATTGTGATACTGTAAATGTTTTGTGCTAGATTTTCTTGCTGTAGCTTCAGACAATTACATGCATAGCCCCTCTTGCCTACCCAGCTAAATGGTACCTTCAGTCAACCCCACTATGAATGACCTCATTCAAGAGGACACCCCCATAGATTTTAAATGTGGAAAATAAAGAGCCACAAGAGTATAAACACCTTAAAATAAACAAACAAACAGACAGAATTCTACTTTCATGAAAATAAGATTTGCTTTCTTTTCCATTATGACCATATATATTTATATAATATAAATGAGGATATACTCAGAATGAGTAAAATTTGAGATGATCTTTTAACAATCGTGTGTATTTTTATACACTACTACATGACACAGGACACTGTGTATTAACGTCTGTAGTCAAATTTTTGTTATTTAATTGTGTCAGGCAATCTTATTCTCCTCTTACTGCAGAAGGTTAGAGAAAAGCATGGTTTCTGGGGAAGCTGATCTGTATTAAACTTGGGTCAGTTTGAATTTCTACAGTACAACTTAAATTGCAGAACAGCTTAATTTTGACAGCCTAGACATTCATTGTTAATGTTTTCATGTACCTTTTGAAATTATCTTTTAAAATATTACATAGCAACCGAATGAAGGAAAAAAAGTCATGCTGGTTTGAATAACAGATTTATAGTAAATGGAAAACACGGTACTTCCTCACTCAGGCAATTTAGGTGTCAGTGACAGGCTTATTAAATTTGTTTGCTTCACCATACCTTGTCTCATACTTTGTGCTAATCAGTCAGAAATGTAATTGACTATCCATCTACATTTACATGACTGCACTCACCTCTTGAATTCTCTCTCTTCCTTTCACTTTTCAAAAGAAAAAATGTGGTTGCGTGAAGTGCAAGTTACCTCTGAGGAAGACATAAAATTTGCTTCCGTTCAAAATCAATAAGAGATAGCAAAATTAATGTCTGTCGGGAACTCAGTTGAGGAATAGATATGTGCTCAATGCTGTGAATTCTTTCTCCATAATCTGGGGTTTGAGATGTGGAGAACAATATGAAAAGCATGTAGGGGGGCATCCTGAAGGCAGTATTTCAGTAGCAGGTTATGAAGAAGGAGATTTTAGAAATGGATAGTTGTAATGCCTGTGAAGTGCCACCGAGTGCAGAGTTCTGGACACTAATGATTAAAAGATGGTTGGGTTGAGATGATCTTTAAGGTCCTCTCCAACCTAAGCCATCCTGTGATTGTAACAGCCCTGAAAATTAATATAGTACATACCCACTGCACTGGGATAAGCCTTTAAAATATTCAGTGGTGAGATAGTAAACAGTGAAAAACATGCAGAAAAACCAGTGGTATATTATTCGTATTTCCAAAAATTCTGAAGGTCAAAGTAAGCAAGCTTATGGCTGCTGAAGGAACTATCTCTGAAAAGGAAGTTGATTTCTTGTAAAGTCTCATATATCTGTGAATTATTCAAACAAAATACTTGCTGATGGTAATTAATACTGAATTACAGAATGTAAACAATCATGGAGGAACGTTAACTAAAGGGTGATCATTTGCTCCAATTTGAGTCTCCACACTTTGTAAATAATTGGATTGATCTTTCTTAAATCTCATTTCTTTGTAAATTTTATATGCAAATATCCGTGCTCTAAAAGCAGCTGGAGAATTACCTTCTTAATCTCATGCATAAATGCTTGGTATTGTATGACAGATGCTGCACTTGTTGTCTACTAAACAAGTGCCAGTATAATTAAGGTTTTACAAACTTAAAAAAATACATTCTGTTATGTAAATTCTGTTAGTACTCTTAATAGCAGCGTTTAGTTAGGTGTAGGGAAAGTGCCAGTACATTGCTATGTTCTGCAGGTTTGGCAGAATTAGGGAAGTGCCCTGTGGCCATAGTGCCATGCCATGCTATATGTTCTGTCTTATTTCTGAAAGAAGGATGTTTACTGCACTGAATATAATGCTTATGCCTCTGAATAGATTATGGATTAAGAATTGTTAAAATCCAGCGTACTGTTGGACTCTGGCTCATGGCTTCACTATTATTACTTTCACTAAATATTGCAGTATGTTACAGGAATTGGTAGAGAGATCATTGGAAATTGTCAGGTGGATAACTTTTACAAATAAGGTAAATATTTTTAAATCCAGCAATTTATATGAAGTAATCTATAAACCTTAAAAATCAGTTCCACTTTGGGAATATTTTTCCTTTTTGTGGTTTAAGGTAGAAACAGTAATAAATTCAACTGCTTGCTGAGCATAGTAAGTAATATAGCAACCCACTTAATTTCTACACTGTTCTTGTTCTGTTTCGGAGCACTGCAACCTGCACATCAGAATCCATTAAAATCTTCATACATTTGTTCTTAACATGCATGTTGGCACTATTCCTGTTTTTACCAGTGCTTGCTGCTGCTTTACATTGCACCAGTTGTGTTCTAACTCCTTCTCACACCTTACTTAAATGTGTCATCCTTCAGTATTATGTAATGAGCACATGTATTTCCCCGTAATTTTGAAAAGAGTTTTTATTTGATTTCCTTTCATGCAGAGCCAAACAGAGATTCGTTTCAATGCAATTCTGTTGTTTAGACATTTTAATTTAAAGTTTAATTTTTGTTTCAGCTATGCCTTGAAATCATACTATAAAATGCAGTTGAATATGTATTTATACATTTACAACAGGAGACACAAACTGTAAGGGCTTTTTCTCAACATGGAGAATGTTAATGGAGAGAAATTTGAATGAATTGCTCTGTCACTCAAGGTGTAGTCAGGCATCCTGGCCCTCTGGCTCCTCATCAGTTTTTTAGGTATTTCAGTCTTTTTGTGATAGTAATTGGCTTTCTTGAGTAACTTCTGTTTCCCTCTGAGTATTGTGTGCTGATTTGAAATGAAACATTAATCAATTTTTATTTCTACTTTTTTCCTGGTGCTGTACTTCACTTTATACCTTCAGGTATATGGAAAACCAAAAACAAAACCAAAAAAAACCATACAGTCTTGAAATTTAAAGATGCTACTTGCTCACATTTAGTATATTTTTCTGCATATGATGAAATAAAGAAAATAAGGACTAGTGTAAATGTTTCACACTTTTATATTGAATGGAAATTGTGCGAGCCACTAAATTCAGGTATATGCATTTCCCAGTGAGGCACAACATTTGTATTGCCACTAACCTACTCTGAGAAATACAACAACTTTGGGTGTTATGGAGTGAATAGTGATTTTTCACGGTGTCTCACCAGTTCTGTGCTTCTCATGACATAGCTTCAGGTTGCACTGATTTTCCTGTTCCCTAGTGCTCAACACAGCATCTGACTTTTTCACTCTGATTTACTGATCCATTCTGATTTAGAGCACAGGTATTCATGGTAAATTCCAGGCTGGTATTGAGGGCAGGGTCATTTTTGTGCCATTTCATGCCAGGTAAAATGCCCTTCAAAGTCAATTTTGCCGGTGTTGTTTATTTCTGATCCTGAAACACTGAGTAGATGTGTTGATCATGCACCTAGGTACCCAGCAGTGTGTAACGACTTACTGGTGTGTTGTAACTGAGGGAGCAGGATTCCTGGGGAACCTGGCTATTAATTTTTTACCGAGTTGAAGTCTTGTCTCTTTTTTGGGTAGCTCATCTGAACATTCAAAATTAGCCACATGATATTTCCCCTAAAATAATACAACAATTTCTGCAGTGCCTATTAAAATCAGTGATTTCAGACCAAATATGCATCCAGTTGATAACCTTTTGTCCTGTACCATAAACATTTGAGAATTCACATATTTATGGAATGGAAATGTGAGTTTTAAATCATTTTTTTTGAAATTCCAAAAGAGAGCAGATGGCATGTGATACAAACATTGTTTTTGTAAGATAAAATATACTTGTTCTCTAAACAGATTTTGTAGGGGCAAGTGTTTTTTTTTTTCATTGTTTCACTTTTACCAACAAAGAAGAAAGAAAAGATTACCTTATGCTTGTTAGTCAAAGGGAGGATATTATTCAGCTGATACCCATTTGTTAGTTCTGATATGCTATAAGTGCTTTCTCACAGGACATTCACTTATTCGTTGTTCAATATTTTTTGTACAACATTTGTTGTTCAAATAAGAATTTGCTCAGTCAGTAATTACTGTTGATATTCTGGGAAAATCCAGCTATGATCTTAAGGAATGTAATGCAGTCCACTTCTGTCTCTTTCCAGCTAATAAATCTAAGCCTTTTGCATTAAGCTGTAATTACATGTTTTTAGTTCTTGAGGTATCATCTTAATTTTTACATTGATGACAACTAGATATTATTGTCTGAAGCGAGGTTAAGGAAAATAAGCTGTGCACTGAGCCAGTAGAAAAGTATCTTTTTTTTCAGGAGCTCACTGAACAAGATGGGCAGAATTTGCTGGATTAAACTGCATCCACAAAGTTTAAAACTTTAAGATCTGCGAAGTTTCTGGATTATTAAAGATTTTTGAATACTAATGAAGTGAAAATCTAAACACATTTATCAAGAGGTAATAGAATTAAATGTCGTGAAGCATTTACTTCTGAGTTTGTTTCTTCAAATGTAAGATCAGAAAAACTTTATTTCCTTGAGGCAGAAACTTCTGAAAAGAAGCAAGAGTAAATTCCCTGCCTGTAGCAATGGGATAGAAAACACCACTTACGTTCTAAGTATTTGTCTCACAGTAAATAACCAAGCCTTTTTAAAGGTAATTAATTAACTTAACATAGGTTAATATTTAATGAGGAGGAAAGGAACTTACTGAACCAACTGAAAAGATATACCAACATTAAAGCATTCCTAGACATAAAAAAAGATGCTTTAATTATGAATTAACCCAGTACTATCATTGTGATCTTACGGACAGCCTGTTAGAATAACTCTGGGAGAAAAATACTGATTCATCTAGCTCTTGAAATAGAGACATCATTATTTAGGAATTCTGCAGCTAGAGATAATATCTTAGCAAACAAATTCAATTTGTTAAATATTAAATAAAAGAAAGCCATGTTTTGATCATTGCTGCTGAAGGAGATCTGATTTCTTCTACATAGAGAAATTGGAAAGAACAAGGTTTATTAGTCAAACTAGTCAAGTGCATACAAACATTTTTGCCAAAAAGTACCAGAGCTATTGCTGCCTTGGTCAGAGTTTCATAGAACTGTGCTTTTTCTCTCTGTCTTTGGATAATTTATTGATTTCTTGTAAATAAGAAAAGGTAAAAACCAAAACAATCAGCTGTTAGCTGTTGATATTCTGGTATTGTTTTGTTTGCTTGTTTTTAGGTTTTTAATTTATGTTGTCAACAGTATAATCCATTTTAAAGACTTTTGCAAATTGAAATAATCAAATGAGTTGGTCTAAGCTAATAAATTTGGAGCACAATATGGCAGCTTTTGTAATGTCGCTACATCTTGATAGCTACAGCTACTGTATTTCATATATTAATAGAAATAGTGAGGAACTGATTAATATCATGCACAGGTGGAAAGATATATATAAACCAAAAAGTATTTCTGATGCATCAAAGCAGAGCATTCCTTCAACATTCTGAATTACAAACAATTTTCAGAAATCTTATCTGGATAATAGTTTTTTACTCTCTAAGAGGCATAGTTTGGGAGCTTGGTTGCTAAATTTTTGGGGGGGAGGATGTGATTCATCAAGATATAAATTAATTGAAAATGCTTTTTTATGATATTTTCATATGGAGAATTGCCAATCTCCATTGTGACTCCCAGCTGTAAAGCTTAGTCTAAGACATTTGCACAGTCACACACACCATCTATTCCACTTAGTGAAGCATCTTTCACTCTCTGAGCTGCAGAGTTAGCTAGAAGGCCAGATTTGTTATGTTTTGGTATCAGGCTACAGTTATTATCTATAGCACCCAGCAGGTGCAGCAGTCTAGAAATGCCTAATCATGATCTCAACTTTTTCCTGAGAACTATGCAAATATGTACCATACTATTTTCACTGTCTGCTATTATTTCAGACTGACGAAAGATCAGGATTCATTCTCCTCTGGCTCTAATGAAGCTTGCTTTACTGTTTTCTCTTCTAGTTTTGAAAGAATGTAGTGGTGGGCCAATATTAAGCCCGTCTGTTATGATCACAGAAGAATATTAGTCAAATGAACAATTTCTACTATAAATAAATTCAAGCTGTGAAATTCAGCTGAGTTTGAATATCTGCAGAGCAAGCGTGGGATTGAGTTGGCTGTATAGTTTGTGGGGAAAAGATGAAGAATTGACATAAGTGGTTAGTTTGTAGTCTATTGACTATTGAATGGGACTTCATTTCCTGCCACTGGTGTCCATGAAGCACACCATTTTAACATGAGTTTCTGTGAAAAGAGTTTGAGTTCATATCTTGGAAATCTGCAGAAAGAGACTTCTTTCTACCCTGAATCATCAGTCAAACTCAGAGCAAGAGTATGGACTTGGTGGATTAAATGTGGAAGAGAAAAACAGTGTTAGTTTTTCTAGGAAGAACTGCCCTTTTCAAGCCTACTAATGGACTCATACCTTATGCTTGTAATATTAAGTTGCCATCCTGTTTAGGAAGAATATTTGAATTTGTTCAAAGCCTGTAATTATAGTTCTGGTTTCAGTTAATAAGCTATTCAGTGTGGTTCTTTTTTTGTCTACAGTCCTCTTTTTCCTTCCATACTAGATCAGTGAAAACAGCAGATCAATAAAAGTGTGAAAATACAAACTCAATTTAGAGTATCTCGGTAAACTGCCTTTTGTTTCAAATTGCATCAGAAATACATGTTATCACAAACGATATTCAATAGCATCCTATACCCCTGTCTGAGTTATGTGCAATGGATATAATATCTGACTTACAATGGTGATTTGCACTAAATCCCTACGTACCTCTTCAGGATCTGTCATCAGAAGAACATCTCACCTACAATGAAACTATCCTGATTTCTGGGATGGCTTGATATCATCTACCTTCCTTGAAAGCTAAGTACATGCCATAGTAGTCCATGAAATCTGTGGTTAAAATTCAAAATCTTTCCCAGTTCATACTCAGGGGGAAAGATCATGGAAATATAATTTAGATCCCAAAAATTAATGGTGGTCCCAAAAGTTCACTTTTTCCCAACTAGTTGCTCTAGTACTTGGACTTTTGTCTCTTCTTATTTTTATAGATGCATATAATGAGAATGTGGAACAAGTCACCACTGTGCTCTCATAGCTGGGCCTCACAGGCTCTAGTCAACTTATAGAGCAGAAAAGGCACTGTAACTTAAAGGCACTGTGAGTATGTTGATAGGTACCCTTTGCCTTGTTATCTAGATTTGTAAATCTGTTAATCTAATCACTCAGATTCTTCATCTTCTGATATTAAAACAGAACCAGTTGGAAAGTTATTGTTTGGAGTAGAATTTACACATCCTAAAGCAAATATGCTTTAGGTATTCTTGCACTGGCAAAATTAAATTCATAGTTACAGAGATTACTATGCAGGTAATACTGATCTTGTCATAAATGACTGTGTTTTTTTACTTCCTTGGGAAAGTCTCAGAATGGAGTAGTTTCCAATTTCTATAGGCTTGTGTCCTCTGAGTGTGAAAAATGATGATTACAGTCTTCTGAGTACGTATTGTCTAATGTGCAGAATCCTCAGCCAGTTTCTTGAAGGTGTATGGGTTTATTTTCCTTTGATAATTTTTATCTACTTTTTATTTACATGAGGTCATTTGATTAAAGGGAATGAACATGTATTTCCCTACATTTTTCAGTTTATTTCCGTATGCATTTAGGAGAACAGCACAGTTTAACAACACAGAATTCTTAGTTGAATTTCTACTAATCCAAGAGAGTCTGCTCCAAAAAGCAGAAGTCAAGGTACTGCAAACAATTATGTGCACTAGGAGAAAAAAACAGGGAGAGGAACATGCAGTTACTTTATACTCTGCCTCCCTTAAAATTCTTGTATTCATAGTCAGGGATAACCAAGGCATTATGTGTCTAGACTTAGCCTTACCCTGTATCCAGGAAAAGAGATAACAAAATTCTGTTGGAAGTATACTTTAAGATAGCAGTTCTCAAGGTAACTTACTTAAAATGGCCAAGGTCTGTGTATTTTGCTATGATATAGAATGGAATTGAAGACTCATTGTAACAGAAATTAGGAACCTAAAACTCTTTCCTGGGGTCATCTCAAGATAAACAGAAACATTTGGCTGGACTTAAAATCCCAAGGAATCAATTACTTTATTGCAACCTGAAGCCCTCTTGCTTTTTCCTGTTTAATTTTTTTGTGGATTTTTTAAAATTGAAACATTGCTGCATTGTTGCTGGCTCTTTTTGTGCCCCCCTTTTCATTTGTCAGTTTCATTCACCGAACACAGAAATACTGTTGGTGGCACAGAACTCTTCTTTGGATGCTGATGTAAATGAGTTTGTAATCAAGTCCAGACCACGACACCCCACCTCAGTTAATGCCTTAGCTGAAATATAAAGGAATTTTACTTGAATATTCAGAACTATTTAATCTACAGTCAGCAATTAAGGGATTTGGGTTCTAATAATATAACCGATTATTACAGTGCATCAATATTTGTACTGTGATGTCTAAAGGGTGCTTATTGGCTAGAATTGTGGCTTACTAATAAAAACTGTTCATTATCAGTTGAATTTAAATGATACATTGTTATTGTTCTGTTTTCATTTGATTGAATGTTATATGCAGGTGCTTCCTGTGCATTTATTTCCTTTCTGAAGAAAACGTAATTATGTGTTACACAGCAAATGCTGAGTATAAGAGTGTGACAGATGACTAAATTGTTAGAATTACAGAATTTTGAGTTATGTATCTGCAGACAACAATGGCAGAAGGCATCCCATTAAAATTTCAGGTGAAACCTATTCTGCAATCTGAGTGTTTACAGTATAAGAAAAGAGAAATAGCTTTCAAGCTCTTATTGCTTATTCAGTTTAAATGTGGAACTGTAGCATGCTTTTCTCAACAGAACAATAGTTTCCAGGTACTAGACATCTTAATCTCCTTCAGCACCTATCAGTGTTGCTTCACTGAAACAGATGTTTCTATTTAACTAGGAAAATATATATATATATTAGTGTAGGAACAGAAGAGTTTACAGTTTTCTGTATTATAAATCTGAAGGCAATGGTGTTTTCAAGATAGAGGGATATTAAACACTATGTAATCCATAAAATTTAGCTGCTTTTTTAACTTGAGTGTGGAGTTAAAGAGGTTTGTAAGCTTTGCATAAGCACTGTAGAATCGTTAATGCACATGAGGGTGATTTCTCTGTATTCTTAACCAGCAAGTGGCCAGTGGCCAGTCAGACAAAAAAATTCCTTTGTTGGAAAATCTTAGGATGCTCAGAAGAGTTTACATCAGGTTTTCTTCCAAATAATTTGTATTTTCTTATCACAGAACACATATCCATGTACATTTTAACAGTAGTGTAATCAATGCTAGTTATTTTTTTGGTATGTTATTTTGCTTATCTTGCTTTATCCTTTTGACAGTTAAGGATTTTTTTTTGCTAGTTCTGCTTCTTCTTCTTGGTATATGCATAAACTTGTGTGAGACTGTCCCATAACTAATCTTTGCCACACTGTGCTGTTAACAGCCTACAATTTTAGGCTTTTTCTGCTCTACTTGTACAGACATGGTTTGTGAACTATGTGGCACTACTGCCTGTGGTATTTTGCTGTGTTGTCCCTGACAGACATAAATCACTCCCCAGGCTCACTGTTTACTATGTTTGTTTCTTGAGATTACTCTAAGGCTGGCTTTGTTTGTTGTTAAGGTTGTTGTACTTTGGGCAGCTGTGGATGAGCAAATGAAGACTGCTGCATTAAGAACATAGATATGCTTTAAAGATTTCAATTTGTTATGCACCAGATTTTATCTGAAATTGTTCCTTCAATGTGATGGTTTGGTGGTGCTGTAATTTAAGAAAAGGTTTCATTTGGAAAGACAGCTCCTGTGTCACAGCAGGAATGGGGTTGAGTAGTCTTAAATAAAGACAATAAAGAACAGAAATTGATTCTTCTCATTTTTCATTAATTGGTAGAAATCTTTGCTGTTATGTTTGCATAGGTTGACGTCTAATAACGTGCTGGCACCAGTAAATAGTTTTTAGTAATGGGCAAATGAAAAACATCCCTCCTAATTTAGGAAATATTTGCCTAACTATATTTGAGCAGAGCTTTCAAATAAAAAAAGAAATAGTCTGCTACTACACACTCTTGCCTACTAGAATCACATGAGATCATTTTATTTTCTGGTTCTCAAAATAAAAGGCATCCATTCCATTGGTAATACTCTGTTGCTTATGGCCTGTACAAACCTGGATTTAAAAAAAATAATAATAATTAAAATTGTTCCTGCAGGCTTTTAAACTTTTATGTTGTTTCTATTCTGTTTTCCCTTTTGTATTGCATAACTTCAGTATTGCACATAATCGTGTGCTGCTTCCTCAGGAATTCCAACAAAAATGTATGCTGTGAACTCTCTGATCTCTCATGGAATAGCATCAAGAACTGAGAAGTCTTATTCAAAGCCCAGGTTACTAAATGTTACATTTTAAAGCAGAGTCTATATTCAAAAAGTACAACTTAAATGTTATTTTTCTTTTTAATGCTTTTCTGAAGTAAAACGAAATAAAGAATTGTGTATTGGAAATTCCTCAGCATCTGACATAGGAATTTTAACTGTGGACTGATGTGATTTGAAGATACCATTTTAAGACCAATGTGAAATACTGTTTTCCCCTGTTTTAGTCTAGTTTTGTTCTTAAAAATACAACTGAAAATATTAGCATAGTATAAAACAACTTCATTTCACCTCATCACAAGAAAAACTTTTATTGCAATTCAAACTTCTAGTTCCCTCTCAAAACAATTTGGGAAACCTTCCCAACTGCTGTGTGAATTTAAAAAGAAAGGATGAGGCAGTTTTGAGAGTTGTATTTTGGGTTTTTTTTTTCTTTTTCTTTTATGCATTCTCTTACTTTCTTACTTTCTCTCCTTATTTCTCCCTTTTTCTAAATTTCTTTCTTCATTTTATTCAGTGAGAGTCCTGAAATTTTCCAGATTGCCCTTGGGAAAGAACTTTGCTTGTTTTGAAAAGAAAATGACAACTAACTGAACAGCAAAAGACCTTACAAGTAATGACGAGGAATTTTGCACATGCTGTGATTTTGTGCATCTAGCAAGTTGAATGTCCCATTTGACATAAGTATTCAGTATGCAAGGATTACAAAACTATTTGTCACTTGACGTCAGTATAAACTGCTCCTCTAATACTAAATGCTTTGTGGCTGTCCTAGCTGTCCAAGCTGATGAGAATACTGGTGTTGCTGCTGGTTCAAATAATTTAAAGCCTCAAAATAGTAAACTTCATTTCACTTCTAGTGTTCATTCAAGATTAAGTAATCCTACCTGCCTTGCAGTTGAGATTGTTACCATCACATACCCACCTTTTTTGCTGGCATGGAATCGTTTATACTGTATGAAAACACCAGCACTAGATGTATGAGGTGTTATTTTATATTATAATATATATAATAAATAATATTTATTATTTATTTTATTTATATTAATTTATTATTTATTTTATTTAGGCTATTTCAGTCTATTTCTGGACCCACTTAATTTTATTGTATTTTTTTCTAATGAAAGCAAGCTTTTATGCCGTACCCACAGTGAGTTTCGTTTATGGTTGAATAATTTCCACTAGGATTTGTCAATATAAGAAATAAATAATTAAAAACAAAAATAAGAATAAAGCATTTAACACTAGTTTGTTCTAACTCTTACTTAGTGCTGGGATTTATACCGCAACCAGAATATTCCTTTACTCTTTCTTTTTTTTTTTTTTTTAATTGTCTATTTATTTGTTTTAAAATAAAGGGAAATGAACTTTATATTGGACATTGAATTTATATTGGATTTGTTTGAAAAAAAAACCAAAAACTTGTTGGATTATGCTTTTACATATCTGGTGCTTCCGAATAGATTTTAAAGGGTTAATTTGCCCTTATCATTGGTGGAACTAGAGACATCTACCGTCTTAAATGGAAAAGTACAGGCAATTTCACAAAGCTGAAATTGTTTTCAGCCGTTATCAGAATAGCACCACAAACAGCACATGCAGATATCATATAAATTGCACAGTATCAAAACTCACCAGAATAAAATACTTTTTAAAAGAACTGGGTTTTTCATTTTGTTGTGAGTCAATCAACTTAGTCAATGAATTCTCAGCATAGCTAGAAGTCAAAGATTTTTTTTACCTGCCTTGCAAAATAACTGGTGTGATACTTCAGTTGCAAATATGTTAATTTCTTCATTTTTATTTCTAAATGTGTATTTTTTCTTTATATATGTATACAACCGACACAATACAAATTACCAGTCAGGTGAAAAATGCATGTGTTAGTGACTTAGCAAAATATACCAGCTGTGTACCTATTCATGTTGCAAGCAAATGTAACCTGCATTTCTTATGCTCCCAGTCTTTTCATGCCCATACTAAAAAAGACAAAATGATAAGGGTTGCACCATGCATATCTTTGTTTCCACCCCATCACAATGAATCTATCTGTAAAGACAGTTTTTTTGTGTGTCTGTAAGCAAAAAGCCCTTTGTTTTCTGAAATGCTTGGAACTTGTGCTTTATCCCACCATTAAGAGTCATAGTGCTGCAAGGAGTGCCTATACTACTGGTGAGTTTGCAAAATAATTGGTTCCTCTTTGGTTTTTCCATACTCGGCATCTCTTAAAAGAGTTTTGTACATTGGCTCCCGTAATATATATCTGTGGGTTGTAAATATTGAAAAGTGATCTTAATGAGTTTGACCAGACAAAAATGTAGTTTTCCACTCCATCAAGGTCTCCTAGCATGTAGTGCAGTTGTGTAGAAGGTAGACAGAGACAGTAAAGGAAGAGAAAGTAAAAGCTGCTTCAAGAGAAGCTCTCTGGTTATTAGTAAAAGATCTTTGCCATGGAAACAATTACACACTGGAATAGGCTGCTGTCGCCTCAGACAGCTTCCCCTATGGTGGGCAGAAAATGAAAGCTATTTTTATTTATAGGGCAGTTTCAAATATTTTAAAAGGTTCAGATAAGATATTCCTTTTTTTAGAACTGCTAGCAATTCTGCTTAATTTCTGCTGCATCTAGCCACATAAAAGCCTTCTTTCTGTAGTCAAAATTTCTACCACAGCCTCCTAGTGCTGCCTTGTAATTCTGGTTAACGTTAACCATCATCCAAAAATTATCTTGTTTTATATTGCTATTAAAAAAATAAATCAATTAGCACTGGACCTCATATGGAGCACTGAGGTACTCTGCCTATTGATGGTGGAGCTGAGGGACAGAAAGGGTATTGTTTTTCTTTGTTCTGACTGATGAAAATTGACCAATTAAATCCTGCTCTACTTATACTATTTTTCATGTATTCTTACTCAAAGACAGTACTGCTAACACTATAGTTACCTTCCCTGTCATGCCATTACTTATTTGGGAAAAAATGAAAATTACGTGTTCTTTTGTGAATTTAGAAGTACTGTCAGCTCACTTTCTTACATAAACCTCTTGGATACGCTCAAGAACTGCTCAAAGATACACAAAAGAAACAGTTTCTCTTTTGCAGTTCAGAAGTCTTTTTCCTCAGAGGTACCAACTGAGACATTTCCTTCCACTAGCAGGGAGCATCTGTGAGAGAGATAGCAAAATTATCTGTTGCTCCTATTAATTTCTTAATTGTTTAATTCTTAAACAGTATCAGTAATTCATCAGCAATCTATTACAGAATATTCTTGTGACTTCATCATTATCAGCAGCTTTTTGCGATTTTTAAGGCATCAGTATCTGGTAACTTACAGCCTTCTGGCTCAAAAATTGGTCTCATATAGAGGCAGCTGACAAGACCAGATGCTGAAGCCGGTACTAGTAACGTATTTGCTTCTGAGCCCCTAAAAGTGAAACATAGTGCTTGGTTTCTTTTCCTCATCAGGAACGTTTGCTTATGTGATTTAGTATGAGTCTTTCAGTAGATGCACTGCAGTGCATAAAACATGTTCTGTGGAAAAAAAAAAAAAGAAAAGAAAACAAAACAAAAAAAAAACAAAAAAAAAAACGAAAGAAAAGAAAGTTACAGATCTGTGTGAAATTCGGTGGTAGCTATGGCAACACAGTGGACTACACATTTTGAGTCATTTTGAATGATCAGTTGATGTCTGTTGTGTTTTCTGGTTGAACAGTTTATTACTAATTGTTGGTTGGACATGGAAGCAATCACAGGAGTTTTTGTGAAGCTGTTTGGTAACTAAAACTGAATCTCTTTTCTTGAAAATCTAATACTAGTTGCAGGAATATCTGCCACATTATTCCTCCACAACAGCCTTAGAAACGGCTAGATTTTATTGGCCTGTTTAACAAAGTGAACAATTTACTCAATCTGCATATATATATATATTTGTTACCTCGATAACTTCCCTGTGACTAGAACAGTACAGTATCTTCTGTGTTTCAGTCCTCATTAACAGTTGTTTCTCAGTTGTTGCAATGTTGCAATGTTCTAGAGTTTCCAAAAGTTTCCAAAAATTAAGCTCAGAAAGAAATGTCAGGAACTCCACTGTAATCAAATCATTTATTTTGCATTTTATTTCTGCTTTTAGCCATTAGATTTTGTTTTATCTCTGGCAGTGTATTTTGTCAGAAAATATTCTCCCATCGGTATTACTACATGGTGATCAAACTGCCTTTTCACCATTTCGTTAAAATAGGATTTTAACAAATGGGTTTACACTGTTCTTCTATGGTGAGGTTTAATGAGCACTATGATTTCAGTGATGTAGAAGGCTTTAAGGCAGAAGCTAGGCAAAGGCAAGGCAAAGGAAAGATGCTCCCAAAGAGTGGGTTTGTTTCTTTGTTTTTTTCTTTTGTACAGATGGTGCAACATATGTCTACTGCCAATAACTCACAAACTTGTAATTCTGCTTTGAAGTTTTCCAAATAAGTACATAAATATGCAAACAGCTTTGTAATTATTTGGCACAACTTCTATTAGGGAAAGACACTGATCTATATAGCAAAGGTGAAAGCTGCTTAATGTTTATAAACTGTGTTTGCTGCTACTTTACATCTCACTGAATAATTTTGCAAAAATAGAGTCAGCTTACATAAAACATCATTGGAAGGTTGAATGCCATGGCAGAATATTTCAGGAACATTTTAAAAGCAGTCTGTCAAAGCTTTCTTAAGAGGCTGAGGAAACAGAATGTTTTCTGTTCGTTGAACAGGTTACCCACGATGTGACTTTTGCCATCTGATGTGATGGTGCAGTTTAGACTAGCTGGAAATACCAAATGTGTTTCAATTTGTTAATTTTCATAAATGACTAGTTCTGATAAATATAGTTCAGTTTCACACACCATGTAGGTTGGATAAAATTCATTTAGTAGATCAGGATGGTACCCTGTAGGCATAACACCACCTTTGCTGGCAGATGGGACTTCCCACATCTATCCTTTGGGCACCAATGGAAATCCACCTGTCATCTGAATCCCAGCCATGCTTGGCCCTGCAGCCAAGGTGGCAGAACACCCCCAGGCCACACACACAAGTCCGTTCACTTTAAAAGTACTTCACTATTAAAATTGCAGTTGTTCAGCTTTTTTTCTAGGCTTAGATTCTAAAAAGTTGTTCTGCATGATCCTAACTTTAAATACAACATTTCAAACATAAACAAACCAACAAACTAGTCACTTAGTTAATCATAGAATCATAGAATCATAGGGGTTGGAAGGGACCTCAAGAGATCACTGAATCCAACCCCCTTGCCAAAGCAGGTTCCCTACACCAGGTTGCAAGGGTAGGCATCCAGGCAGGTCTTGAATGTCTCGAGAAGGAGACTCTACCACCTCTCTGTGCAACCTGTGCCAGTGCTCCATCACCCTCACTGTAAAGAAGTTCTTGCACACATTCGTGTGGATCCTCCTGTGCTGCAGTTTCTGTCCGTTCCCCCTTGTCCTGTCTCCACACACTGCTTGAAAAGAGTCTGGCATCACCACTTTGTCCCCCACACCTCA
Organism: Callipepla californica brunnescens; assembly: GCA_023055505.1. Taxonomy (NCBI): domain Eukaryota; kingdom Metazoa; phylum Chordata; class Aves; order Galliformes; family Odontophoridae; genus Callipepla; species Callipepla californica. Next base: position 850,490 of record JALIRH010000031.1, on the reverse strand, counting down.
GATATTTATAAACCTGGATCAGGTCCCCTCTCAGTCTTCTTTTCTCAAGGCTAAAAAGACCCAGTTCACTTAGCCTTTCTTCATAGGGGAGATCCTCCAGGCTCTTCACCATCTCTGTGACCCTGGCCTGGACTCTTTCCATGAGATCCCTGTCTTTTTTGTACTGGGGAGCCCATAACTGGACACAGTACTCCAGATGAGGCCTCACTTCTGGTATATTTTTGTAAACTAACTGTTATTACTTGAAAGCTCTTCTGAAACAAAAACTGGAGGCTTGTGCAAGTTGTCAGTAAAATAGGTCTCATCTGACAGTAAACTAGAGCTGTACAGGGGACAGCCATTTTATTTTGTGACACATTATCATGTGTCTGTCAGTAAGAAACTCCAGGGTTTGCTATTGTTATAGAAGAAATTTTCCCTTTCTTCTCAGACGACGTTTGTAGCATTAATTTCAATTTCTTTATCTTAACATTCATAGTCAATATATAGGTACAGAAGAAAAAATATTTTCCAAATTGAGATCTAAATCTTTCCCTTATTTGTCCTCCTTTCATTTTTAGAATCTTTTCCCTTTTCATTTATGTATATATGTACATATATATTTTAAGTTATCTGTTCATTTCCCAAAATCATACCTTGGAAATGTCACAACTTGTATGAAGGATATCAGATAGACCAAACTGGTATACTTTTCAGAGCTGGCACTAATTTGTGTATGAAACGGTATGCGTAGGGTTAATGAGTTTGTATATGAAATTATATGGCCAGAATGACTATGAAGGGCATCCAACATCTAATGGTGTTAGGAAGGTATTTAAGTAACTCTTCATGTACCTAATGTGCTTTTAAAACTGGAGAAACTAGTTTTCTTTGTCAGATGATATTTGAAGAGTTATGCAAACAAATGTTTTGATGATATGCTAAAGATTAAAATAGGGGAAAAAAAACCAAAAAAACACAAGTCCAATTTAAGCTTGTAAGCTTGTCAGAAAAGACCTTTTCCTTCCTTTGAATATACTTCTAAAAAGAGACAGTGCTGCCCGGTGTTGTCATAAAATTATGTGCTGAAAGAAAAATATGTCCTTCATAATTCTCCATGAAAAATTATTTAAGTAAATTGGGAAGGAGCACAACTTCCTATGCTACAAAAGCATTCCTTTTGTTAGGCCATGGTCATGAGTGCATTCACTGTCCCTAAAACTAACCTTTGGGAAGAAAAACACATAGTGAATTTTTTCTTTTACCAATCTTCTGCCATGCACCTTGTTCTCTATATATTGTCAGTTCCTTACATGCGGCTACACTTTTGTACCCTTGGTTTCTCATTGAGCAGGAAGAAAGCTATTTCTAAGGGAGTAATAGCCATCATGACAGAGGGAAACAGGATTTTCATGTCTTGCTGACAACCTGGGTAAATGTGGTCCATGAACAAGAAAAATGTTGAAGATACTACAGAAAAATACTGTGAAGAAGAAATAGATGAAGAAAGAAACAGAAGTAGGGGCACTGTCTGGAGGAGATGTTCTTTTTCAAGTCTTCTTTTACAGTTCCCTCAGTGGGCTTTCAAGAAGTCGAGAAACTGTCCTTTAAGTCATAAAATGTACATTAATCTTTCCTCTAGTCATACTTTTTTTTTTTTTTTTTTTTTTTTTTTTTAATGGTAGAGGAGATTTACAAGAGTTTTGCTCAAATATTATGATCAAAGTCACCTGAAGCAATACTGAGAGACAACATTTTGGTGCATAGAAAACCACCCAAATTAAGCTATGCAAATATTTTCCCTTGCATATTCTGCAGGTCCAAGATGACAACAAACTTAAGATAGAGTTCCAAGAAGGGCTCATCCAGAAAGCAAATTCGTCTCCCTTCTTGGCTCAAAATGTTTCTGCATTTTGAGAGGAAATATTTAATTTAGCAAACTGCTTCAGTATTTCTCTGACATGACAGTACAACATTATTACCTTTCCATAAAAAAATTGCAATTTAAGAATGTGTAGTACTTTGTCTTCATCAAATCTGATAGCAGATTTTTTTTCTTGAGGTTTCTTGTATCATCATGCCACCTGTTTCCAGACATTAGATGTCTATGGTGTTTATTTTTGGTACTAAGAATAAGCGTGATTGCCAGAAGTAATCAAAATTGATTTTTCTTTGCTTTGCTGATGGTCTCGGAGACAGTGTATAAATGCTTGTGTTGACATGTAATACATTTCAATCATAAATGGAAATTTCTTCTTTCCTTTGAAAACTACTTAGACTAGATCTGACTGGTTCTGAATGCATAAAGCTAAAAAAGACTACAGACAATAATCTGTATTTCTTGTCAGTAGTATTTATTTTATTTTGTAGCAGAAGGAAACAATCTTCTCACTAAGAGAAGGAAAACTGAAAAATATAATTTTGCCTAATGCTAAAAATGAGTTGCACAACAACAAAATTATTATGAAATTTTAAGATGCAAAAATCATTATTTAAATGTTTATTTTCTTATTTCTAAAAAGTGCTTAATTTAGGGTGAATATGAACTGAAAAGCACAGAGGTTTTATTGGTTGTTATCCAACCAATATATATGATTATGGAATGGGATCATAGGGTAATGAAAAAATGAATATTGACAGTGACCTAAGAAATCCTCTAGTTCAGCCTGCAGCTCAAACCCTATGAGGCAAATGTAACATACAGCATGGTGAAGTGTAGGCTTGAAAACACTTTCTTCATTTTTCTGAAAAAGAAATGGCTTTTATAAGGTAGAAAATAAACATAAGCATGGTGAGATCTCAGCATTTGATAATTGTTTTGAACAGTATTAAAAATTCTTACCCATGAATAGCAAGTGCTTGAGACCTGAACCCTGTATTACAGAATGTCTGTATCACAGATCTCATTCAATTGCTATTCAAATTTTAATCAGTGAGAATACTATGAAGAGTGACATTCCTCTACTGTAGGAAAAAAAAAAAAAAAAAAAAAGAGAGTAACTCTTCATTTTTCTGAATAAATAATTTCTGAGAATCAACATGAGAGTAGAGAAGTTGAAGTGTGAAAAAAAAAAGCAAACAAACAACAAAGGAAACAAACAAAAAAAACCCACTAATCTTGAAAGCAATTTTGGTTCACTCAATGTAGCATGATCTTGATTCAGTTATGAATCAGTATAGCACTAAGCTATGGGGTTTAGGCTCTGCTTTTTTTTCACTGTAACTTTTTGTAAGTGTTACTTCTGTTAACTTCTGTTACCTCCTGAATCAGCTTTTATTTGAATATTTCAGGATACTGACACTAGCAATTGGAGTTCCAGTAAAGCAGAGTGTATAAGTATCATTTAGCAACAATGCAAATCATCTTAGGAAATGCAGGAGAAAATTTGATTAGGGCTATTCAAAATATCAGGTCCAAATGTGGAATTCATTCATCACTGTGGATTACTATGTTACTATATATTCATGGTGGGTTACTATGTTGTATGATGTATGGACACAAATCAGCATTGTGCGTGGAAAGCCCTAAAATACTGTCAAGCCCTTAAGAGAAATTTTGTCATAAAAAAATTCATATCTTCACTCAATGAATATCAGTGCTCAACATCTTATGTGGCATACCATAAGAAGCAACAACTCAATGGATTCAGAAAAAATATATACATTAGTCCTTTCCTTCCCTGGAGAAGCTTTCCTGTTACTAACCTTTAGCAACACTGGCTTCTAATGCCCTAGTGAAATAATGTTAATCTTTGTAAACCTATCATTTTATACCTTTGTTTAATCTTTGTAAAAGGAATTATTTCCTTTTTGGTTTTAGTCCACATGTAATAACACCATCTGGCACTATGTCACTACGTTGTTCTGTTATTTTAAAAAGGTAAGTTTCTAATTAGAAGACAAAGCTCTTAGGAAACTGTCCTAGATTACTCACTCAGAAGATTTTTTTTTGTTTTTGTTTTTGGTCTTTGAGGTTGTATTTTTTTCTGTTGTTACTTTTAAAACAATATTTCAGCAACGTAATTACCAATTCCTTTCAACACTCAAGATATTTTTTCCAAAGAAGTCACAAAATGATTGATTGATATGAATAATATTTTGCAGAAAAAGCAGTAATATAGAATGAGAAAAACACTGCAATTATGTATAACACTTCCAGCTTCTGCATAAACAGAAAAATGAAAGTCAGCTTTCTCTTAATCCATACAAAAAGAAATACACACATTCAGTCTGAATTTGAGAGACTCAGGTGGGTGTTCAATTTTAGTCAGGAAGAACAGCATCTCATATTATCATGCAAATTGAATTTTCCTTTTTGTCAAAATCCTTCTTTAACCAGATTTAGTCTGTCTGTTTCAGACCCACTCTCTGCTAGATTTTTCCCAAGATTTCTGTGATATTTCTTCCCTTACAGACTCCCCTCTTTCTACTGTATTTCCTCTGTGTTGCATTTTGTGACAAGAATGTTTTTGCCTCATAATGAATGTAGGTAGCTGGATAACAAAACCAAGCCATTCAAGATTTTAAGATGGTGCCTAATATTTATTTAGAGAAAATTGCACAGGTATTACAATCTGTTCTTGCAGAATACAGCTAAGATTCTTAGCATATCAATATTCTTGCTATTTCAACTTCAAAATTCACAACTACAGAAGTGATAGCCATCCAGAGGGATCTAGACAGACTTGAGCTGTGGGTGCAGAAGAACCTCATGAGGTTCAACAGATCCAAATGGAATATCTTGCTCCTGGGTTGAGGCAACATCCACTACCAGTACAAGCTGGGCATGAAATGACTGAACACAGTCCCACCAAAAAAAATCCGGTAGTACCGGTGAATGAGAAGCTGAACATGAGTCAGCAGTGTTCCCTTGCAGCTCAAAATACCAACAATATTCTGGGCTGAATCAAAAGAGCCGGGACCAGCAGGTCAAGGGAGGTGATCCTGGCCCACAACTCTGTGGGCGTGAGGCCTCACCTGGAGTACCTCATCCAGGTGTGGAAGCTGTTCTTTCTTTCTCTAGGATGAGCATCTTCTTTCTTTCTTCTCTCTCTCTCTCTCTCTTTTTTTTTTTTTTTTTTTTTTTTTTGCCATAGTGTGTTATTAATATTGTTGTTTCTCAGATCTAGTCACTATCTAATCACTATGATCTAGCTTAAATTTTATTTACATGACTCAGTTTTCTGTCTCATGGAACTTTTAAGAAGTATTTTCTTTTACTCTTTTCCCTCTTCAGCACCTCATATGCTTTCTCTAAGCCTGGTATGCTTGGAGTCTGCATTGCCAGCATTGCTGTAACTCATTCTTCTCTATTCTTTTAAAGTTTTTACCGGAAACCATAATGAAATATACATAAGACAGGAAATATTACGAAAGAGATACAATGAAACTGCAAGAAATATTATGGAAAAGCAGTGCCAAGTTACTGAGAACGTGGTGTTTTGGTACAGTGGATTGCAAGTGCTGTAAAATGGCTGCTTCAAACATGTTGTTATTAATACAACACAATTGTAATGAATTAAAAAATAATACGTCCCTGCAGAAATATTGTTTATCTATTATACCCATCCAATAGTTATTGTGAAGCATTCTATAATGCATTTTAAAGAACAGTTTTAGAATTAAAACATATAGAGCTCATATACACATTAATTTACCTTTCAAAATCTAACGTGACAGTTTCACAAGAAGTATTAATTTAAAATCCATAGAAGAAATAGAAACATATTCTTATATTTAAAATTACTTTTGCTTTAAAATATTTTTGTAAGCAACATAAATACAGAATTGTTAATAACAAAGGATTATGTGCTCTGCCTTGCTTTAAAATGTAAAAGAATCAGGATAAAACAGAACTACTAAAATATGTCTTCAATAATAGTGTGGATTAATTTTTATTTCGGTTATATTTAAAAATAACACTATTAGTTTTTAAACATTCTGCGGGTTTGATAGTTGATACCACTAGATGTCAGTGTAGTTGAATGCTACCTCCAGTTTTATATTAGCACTTTGCGGCCTTCAACCACTTGATGGCATTTTTTATTTCCACTACAGGGCTTTTTAATAAGCTGACTTACACAAAACATTTTTTTTAAGCTTTATTTAAGGCTACAGTGCCTCTAAAAGTAAAAGTCTATCTTTTGTTCACAGGAAAAAATGTAATGTGGGTGTCTGAATTTCAGATTTTTGTTTTGGTAGAGAAAGACAAAACTCAAATAACAGGAAAGGTACACATTTCAGTAGTTATATAATAGTCTTGGTTAAAGTGAGGTTTCTTGAGATTCAGTTTCTATCCAGGTTAGAGATGTAATATGTAGAATTTTTGCATTACACCAGAGAAACTTCAGGATTTCTGACAAGAACATACAATGCATTGTGCTTAATATGGAGTGCAAAAATAACTGTGTTTTTATTTTTATTTTGTGTTCAGCTAGCACATTAGCTATCATAACACTTCTTTTATGACTTTGACAGATAAAGTTTATTGTATGGATATAACCTTTCAACATCACAAATGTCTGATAAAGCACTGAGAATTTGAGTTGATCATTAGTTTTCACAGCTGATCTTCTGGCCTTTCCCCACCTCACTTTTCTTTCACTTTCTGAACTCCTGTGAGCTCAGCTTTGGCTTGTCACCTACAAGCCAACCAAGGGAGACAGAAAAGCCTGCCTGCCATGGCCCTCCCTGCCTACCACAGCCCTGACCGCCTAGCAAGACCACCCACCCAAACAGTAAGTGGGACAACTTGGCTCCTCTGGGTGGGTGTGTGGGTGCTTGTGCCCACAGTGCCAAATGTGAGTCACCTGCACTGAAGGATGGTTGGCATCCTTCACATTTGCAAGCAAACCCCATCTGTGCTGAGGGTGGGGAGAGAGGTTGTGCCAGTTCCTTCCTCCCTCGAGAGCCAGCAAGGCATTTTTTTCCCTTGTCCTCATTTCCTTGCTGGCTTGCATGTTTGACTGTTGATTAAACCTGCAAATAGCTGAGTAGAGATTCATAGGTCACGCAATGGATCTTTCTCAGGCATCTTGTGCTGCAGCAGTAGCTCTGCAGGTGCATCTGCTTTGCCAGAGCCGGAGCACAATTGTGGCTGGTGCTCCTCTCTGAGCTGTGTGAAAATGGGCAGTGCACTGTGACTGTCAGCAGAGGTGTACAACAGGAACGTACACTGTGCCTTCCTCACAGTGCAGCTGTTCTGTCAGAATCATTTCTGTTGTGCTATCTTGATTAAAAAATAAAAAAAATTTAAAAAAATAAAAAGCCACCCAACTTCATTGGCTGTTGAGTATCACATCAGAGCAATTTTAAAGCACTTTGTGGAAGGGGAAAATGCTACTTGGGTCTTTGCACAGACTTTAACAAGCCCCAAAGGATTCAGTGCTAAATTTAGTCTAGCTTTTTAAAATTTAATGTCAGTCTACTGGGTTATACATCTGGATTCTATATACTTTGTTTGACTGAGGAGGAAAGCACAAGAGCCCTTCCTTCAAGGAAATAAATCCAGCATATCACCTACTTTCACATAGACATCACTTTAAGTGTACTCTTAAAAGATCTGCAAGATACTAAGAAATTTCATCTCCATTGTGAAATTGATCTGCTTGTGAAGTTCATGCTGTTGCCTACAAATCAGTTTGTTCTAATCAAATAACAGTGTAAGGAGTGTCATCTGCATTCGTGCCATTGAGCAGAGATAAAGCTGCTATAAATTGCATCACTTCATGTTTGAAGAGAAACATATTTGGGAATACCTGAGAAAACTGAAGGAATATTATGAAATCTCAGTGAAACACTTTGAAGGAAAATAAAAGTTTTGTCAAATTGGCTGTGTTGGTGAATGTTAAAACAGCAGACTGAATCAGCACTTCAATTACTGATCATAATAGTCATAATGACAAGACTGCAGTGACTTAATCCCTTAATATATAGAGCACCATGTACAACACTTTGAATTCACAAATAACTTGACAAGACTTCACTAATTCAATCTTATGTTTAGTCTGATGACTTATTTTAGAGTGCACACTGCCCTCATTGTGAAGCCTTGTTGTACCACAACCTTGTTTGTTCTTTTCTTCTGTAGAAAGAATGACTCCTTAATCTCAGCTTTCTGTTTCCCCCTGCGTGCCCCTCCAGCCACAGCTGCTGCTTGTTCCTCTCCACACTGACTTTTCTGCAGCAGTGTTCATAGTAATGTAGCACTGCTATACTCAGAAAGATGCTGCAGAACCTTCTAGTTCTTGTTCTACTCCTCTAAGCTCCATTGCTGCTGCAGCCAAATATGCTGTTCCCACTGTGGGTGGTGCTGTGAGCAGCAAAGAGCTTTTGCTCTGGAGGCCAGGGACTTTCTGTTTATTTCTTTGATATTATCAAGATGCCTTTAGATTAACGTCAGATCTCAAAAACAACATCTTCTTTTTTCTGCTGATGATGACTCTTCAGGTCAGCATGGATAATTTCAGTCTGCTTTTCCTTTCCTTCACATATTTCCAGTAAAACTGTCTACATTTTGTTCACTGCCAATTTTAGATGATGGATCTGTTTTTTTGGGTGTTAATTTAAAATTCCACACAAAAAAATATATATGCTGGATTTTCTAATAAACCAGTTGTCAGACCAAAGACACTTGAAAGAGTAATGTAAACCACAAAATGTTATTTCCTTATCAGCGATGGCTATTCACTTAATTACTTACATGGAACAGGCTGCCCAGAAGATCTTCAAAGGCTGCTTCATGCAGCCGTGGGCAGCCTGATCTGGGTGGCCCTGCTGGAGCAATGGGATTGGATCAAATGAGTTCCAGAGGTCCCTGCCAAACTCCGGCATTCTGGCATTCTCTGAAACTTCAACTTTAACTGTTCTGCTCTATCATTTCTTCCTAGTAAACAAACTGTTAAGGGTAATAAAAGAATTACACTTTTGTTGAGACAGAGTTTTTAGTCAGAGAGTTCAATTTATCCCGCATTCAAATTATTTGTGAAATTCTATTACCTGCAGTACAAAAGCTTTTTATTTTTGTTTTCTTTTTCTTTTTTTTTCAACTTTCCTGCAACAATCCCACTATTCTACCATAAACAGAAATACAGAAGCAGAATGTGAGAGAAAATAATAGCTGTTTGTAAAGTACAGAATTTTAAAGGATGGACTTTCTGATGCTTTCTCAGAATTTTAAGGAAATTTCCACCTGAAGGTTATAATACATTCTGTTGCTGCTTTTCTTCCAGAAGCTTTTGAGTAAACTGAATTCCCACGCAGCATGCAGGATTAGGAAGCATAAGAATTGCTAATACAACCTGACAAAGGAGAAGATGGATAATAGGAAACTTGTAAGAAAAAGCCTGAATACTTCAATTTTCATTGAAACAAGTCAGTCAGGAACTCTCTGAGAAAAAGAAATACAGATCAACCCATTGCATATGATATGTTTAAAAGTCAGAAAAATAGGTTTATTTTAGTAGTGTCCTTATCTGTATTCCCTGCTTTCATTTAACATCATACTGTTTGATGTGTCCTGCTCAGGACTGCAGCAAATTAGACACCTTATAAAGATAGTGTGTTGCTATACTTTATTATAGCACAGAAAGCAGAGGAGGTAAGGAGTTTTCTAGCAGCCTTTAATGTTCTGTTAATTCATAACAAAACATCCTGAATACATCCAGTCAAATCTGATTGTACAGTGTTCAAACATGTTTGCTCTTACCACCATCTCAGTGGGTGTCTTAACTGAGAACTGCAAACAACAAAGTAAGTTTTTTTCCAAACAGATAGGACACGTAGGAATAAATCCAACAGATTCTTAACAGTGTCAGCAATTTATAAAGCTCCATCTATTGCTGTAATGTAAGTAATTTGAGAATTTGATTGCCTGTTGTTTACTGTTGTCTTGCAGAGGAAAAAATCCACAATAATCAGCTTCTGACAAATAATAAAGAAACTGAGGAATTATGTATATCTTTAAAATATGCAGAGCAAAAAGTATGTCATTTACATTAGTCTTTCATGTTCAGTGTGACTTAGTAAGTAATAACATGTTAGGAATAAAGACTCTACACTCATTTGTGATTTATTTATTCAAGTGAAATGTGTTCCATATGTGTAAAAGACCTTCTTAAAGAGAAAACTGAGATATTATAGTCAGATAATTGAGTATCTTGCTGGATAGTCTGAGGATTTTTATTTTGTTTTGAATTCAATGAAAAGTTTTAATATAAAATCTGGGTAAATAAAGCCACAGAAGACTCAAATATATTGACCCTTTAACAAGTGCTTAATTAAAAAAGGAGCTTTTTTTACTGATATCAAAAGATTTTCTCATGTGCATATACTGTCTGACTGCACATAATGTTCTTATGACCAGAGCCTAAGACTGTACATTAAGAATCCCATGACAGCACTGCTGTTGTACAATAGCGAGCGTCACTTATGGAAGGGCTTTGTGTGGCAGTGCTGAGCAGGCTTCAGTCCAACATGTAGGACCTGTCTTTGGAATCATAGAATGGTTTAGGTTGGAAGAGTTTTTAAGATAATCCGGTTCCAACCCTGTGCTGTGGGTTGGATCAGGATGCTCAAAGGTCCATACAACCTGGCCTATGATGGGGCCAGGGCAACCTGTTTTGAGCACCTCATGTTCAGCTCCACCCTCATAGTGAAGAATTTCTTCTTAACATCCCATCTAGATCTATTCTCTTGTAACTTAATGTCAGTGCCCATTGGCTTATTCAACCCGTGACTTTATAAGAAGCTTATGAACAATTTTCCGTATGAAAGTGAAAAGTAACCTAGACAGTGCCCCCTTTAGGCAATGGAGAAATGTAGCATAACTCTCTTCTCCAGGTTGAACAAACCCAATTCTCACAGCCTCTCTTCATAGGAGAGTTGCTTCAGCCCTCTATTCATCTTTGTGGCCCAATCCAATCCAATAGATTCATGCCCTTCTTGTGTTGGGGGCACCAGAGCTGAGTGCACTGCTGCAGGTGGGTTCACATGAGAGAGGAGTAGAAAAGGGCATCACCTCCCTTTCACTACTGGTCACACTTCTTTTGATGCAGCCCAGGATGCAGTTTGCTTTCTATACTACAAGTGCGCACTGTCAGTTCATATTAATATTTGCATCAGTCTACACCACCAAGAGCTTCTTCTCTGGTCTGCTCCAACATGTTGACCACATCACCCAGCTAGGTATCACTAATTGGTTTACTGAGGATTTTCTCAGTGTCACTGTCTGTATCACCAACAAAGACATCAAACACATCAGTTCTGGTACTATTCCCTGAGGACCTTTCATACCAGCCCTTGTAGTGCACTGTACATTTTTTAGTCAAACTTACAGGTGCTTGGGCAGGTTATTTTTCACATGATTCTTTTACCACCTGTTTTAAGGAATTTCATATGTTTGATCCATTCCTGACATGTGTAGAACTTGGACCCTGTAAATGCATTGCAGTTAAGTATTGAAGAAAGCAATGTTTGTATAATGCTTTAAGAATATGTGCTGAAGTTTACTTCCATATTGGCAAGCATCATGATCCATGAGTACATACTTTCAAAGCCAATGACAGAATTTACTTCATGCAGACTGTTTTGAATAGTTGCTCTCATGAGTCTGGGGAAATGTCTGTTTCAATTGAGCACTTAGCTTTCTGATTCCTTAATTTCACTGCAGTGAAGATTTTACGCATTCATAATGCAGTTAAAAATAGAGGAGCAAGAAGTAATGTCATAAGAGTGATATATGCATGCAAACATTGTACCATTTCAAATGAGAACTAAAATAACATGTCAAAATCCTCTTGTGGAAGATTTTTTCCTACGGTGAAATACAGAGAAATGTCTTAGATTCTAAAATTATTGCAGAAGACATTGAAGAACAATGGTGCACCATACCATAGTTACCTCCAAACCTTGAACCCAGTAGACCTTCAAAGAGAAAAGTTACAAGGTGATTTGATCAGTATCACCATGAATTTGATATCACAGACTAAGAGACAAATTTACCAAGAGTTGTTGGGGAGGTCTGAAACTTGAAGATTTTAATCTGTATTTGTGGCAGCATTACCCACTGTAAAAACTGAGATAACAGAATTGCTTTCCAATTTTAAAGTAAAAAAAAGATTATGTGTAAATAATGTGTGTGTGTGTGTGTGTGTGTGTGTGTGTGTCTGTGTGTGTCACTTACACTTTTCTAAACAGGGGTGATCAATTGAGATTGGCTCTGCTGTTCACCCAACTTTGAGATCAAACTGAATGGCCTTTCTGATATTAATAGACCCAATATGAATCTGTCTGCATGACTACATATGTGTATAATGCCAATTGATTTAATTTGGCTACACTTAAGCTTACTGTCATTTCCTACATTTCTCTCCTCATGGTATTTAATTTTGTTAGCTGAGATGTTAATTAACTGGCATGTCAAGTTTAGTTTTCACCTTATCACTGGAAATTTGTTCATAAGCAACAAGTTTATTTTGTGGAAAGCTGCTGTACCTGTGACAAAGTAGGACAGTATGTTGTTATATATCAAGGAAGGCTGAGCACCAGTTCTAGACTTATCACCCAGATTGCTTTCAACACTTGGAAGACAAATTCTGATTAGGTTTCTTGTGCTGGATGAAACTGCAATAATCCATATTGCACAACAGAGGTGAAGGGGTTTCTGGAGGAAAAGACAGTCAGTTGACTTTACAGATACTCACCACATGTTCTGGTTTTGTGGATATGGAAATTAATTTTGCAGGGCAATATGAACACTACTTTAGAATTCCTGCTTATTCGTAAATTTTTCAAAAAGTATGTGAATGGAGGGAATTTCTGAGCTGAACAAAGACACAGTTCTCTCTGATGATTTCAGATCCATTTCTGTTGAAGAATCTGGGTTTGAATGAGAACTATTGTAATTCAAGGTAATTTTTAAGTTACTTAAAAATTATTGTGTATTTGTTTTCTTGATCTCTCTCATTAGGATCATACTGGACCTTTATTTTAATAATGTATATTTTAGTGAACAGCTGTCATGTTATTTATACATATTTATGAACAAGTTTTTGCTGAAGCATGCCAAAATTTTTCAGACTTGCAGGTGTCAAATGAGGGAGATGGGCCAATATGAAAGGAGATTCCTAAGAAGATGTTTTGATGCACAAAATGTGTAGAAAGATACATGCAAGCCTGATCTTATTTTCAGGTAGACAGGGACTTTGAATCTTAGAGAAGACTGACGCTGAGAAAAAGAGGATAATTCCTGGTAAATATATAAAGATGTTAATAATATGTCCAGGTTTCATATAACTGTTTGACTTATTTAATATGCTGTGGCATTTAGTGTGTATACTCTATTATGATGGCCCTTTTCTATGGTAATCTACTAGCATTATTTATTTATTCTCAGTGATGACAGAATCATCCTATTAGCAATTACAAACTACAGAAAAGCTTTTTTTTTATTTCTTTATTATTTTTTTTTAATAAACTTATGCATTTACTGAAGTTCCATTAATACTTAAGGATTAAGACTAGTTTAGTGAAGGCATTATCTATCCTTTCATTTTCTTCAGTTTTTTCTGCAGTATAATACATAGCTGTTCACTCTAAAATACTCTGAGATAGAGAAATTCCATCCTCCCTCATATATTCTGCACGCTGAAATGTGTTGTCTCATGCATAATTTGCTGCTTCTGATTTCTTAAAGTTGAGCTAAACATTTGCCTTTTAAAATTTTCTAAAATCATTAACATCTGATACTTTGTGATAAGCTGAATTTATTTAGTCACTTACATTCCAGTTTTGTGTTTTTTCCTGTAGCCTTAGAAATTGTTTACATCTTTCTCTGTCTCCACTACGATCCTATTTTCAGAATACAACCAATTTTCATCCCTAAGAGAGTGTCACATACTTAACTTCAGAACTGCACTCAGTGATGCAAGATATCATAGTATGAAATACTAAATTAACTCTGTTTCTTTCCAGTGTCTATAATCTGTACTGATTCTTTTCAATCTGAAAAATACTAATGTTATCACTTGGGAAATTACTGATAAGGAATTTCAAGTGCAGTACAATATCAGCACTGACCTTTTGCTGATAATCAGGAAAGCGTAAATGGCCAGTTCGACCCGGAGGCTCAAGCTGTTAGAAGAAATCCTGAAATAATCTTATCTTCCCTATTGCTACATGTCTTGCCGGAGTGAACTGCTACATGGCTTATTTATTTATTTTGGCTTACATGTGGAAGAAATGATTTCACATTACCAGGGGCTAAGCAAACAAGGAAACATATTTCAAAGTATTTTAAGATTTTTCGTAGCTGTGTCTGACAGCAGATGGTGGTTCATCTTTTTGGTTCTGCCTTTTGTGGTAACATATTTGATTCTTGCATCTATTGCAGGAAGGAGATGATGCTGAGTAGACTATTAATGTTTTATAAATTACTGTTGAAAAAAATCATCCTCACGCTTTTGCAGCACACTGTGGATCCCTCTGATTGTATGCTGCTTGGAACTTCTGCTGGATTAAAATACTGATGGCATGAGAAACAGTCTATGAAGCTAAAAAAGAAAAACAAAGGCAGAAAGCTCTTCTACATCATCTGAATGTATTTTTCATACTGTTCTGCTAGTCATAATGATTTTTTTTTCCATTTTTTTTTTTTTTTGTACTTCTAGACTCTTAGGGAAATATTACTGATTTAAGATGAAATCGAGAAAATATAGGAAATGTCATACAGAAGATCCTAATAGCAGAATTAATTTCACCTCAGTCTTTAGGTAGAGCATATCAGTAAAATCTATTTTCCTGGCATGGCTTCTGTGCAGACCTTAAGCACACCTGTCTCTCAACTCCTAAAATAATATAGGACTAGTATAATACAGTGACTTGGTCCACTGAACAGGGATTCCTGCAATGAATGGGGAGTCAGCTTTTGGTTTAATGATACTATATAAGACATAACATCTTTTTCAGTAGAAGAAAGAAATGGGACAATGCAGGAAGTGGAGAAAAAGAAAAGAGTGGAGCGCCTTCACATGACACACGTGCTTATCGATTTATTTTTGAAATGACGCAGGCATTTAGAAGATTGTTCATGAAGTGTATTTCACTAAAATATTCCACCAGATAAGGTGAAAATGGCAGTAAGTCAAGCCCACAATAAATTTGAAAACACTTTGAAAACTTCTTTAAGATTAAAACATCAAAAAAAAAAAAAAAAAAAAGTCCTAACGGAATAATACATCAGAGCTAATATACTTGTTTGTCATTGGACCTACGAAGGGATTAGTGATAAGCAGTACTTCACTTTTAAAGCAAACAACAGCCCATTTTAAAGATTTTTGTTCAGCAGGTGATGAATTCCATCTACAGAGCCTTAATAGAAACCCAGTGCACTCTAAACTTGAGCCTACAGAGCTTCTCTCATGAATCAATCTGCAGAATCTTGGTAGGTCGATTCATAATTATTTAGTACACATAGTGGAATGGCAAAGTACCTTATTTAGGGACCAGTTTATGTAATCATTTGTTTTACCTTTTTATAAAAGTAATTGAGACGAAGGTTGCATTCACAGTCAGAGGTTCTATTATACTGGGGGAAGTTTTTGCTTCCGTACCAGCAGGATATCTACAGCATTGCACACATAGATTTTAAATGATAAGCCGCTAGTAGAAGGAATTTTCACTCACAAAACAAATGATACTTTGTCTGAGAATAAAAGTTGGGGCACTAGATGAATGTTGTATGGGTATCCAGATGCAGTACTCAAATATTGCTTCTGTCAGGGTAGCCAGAATATTTCAGGTCACTTTAAATTCCATTTTCAAATTAAATAAAGGTCAGACAAGTATAAGAACTTCAATAGAAGAAGTCTGTGATATCTGAAAAGAGCTGAGAAACTTTCAGACAAGAATTGAAACAGTTATCTCAGTGTTATTTGGACAGATAAACTGTTCACCTGTCTTTCTCCTGATACTCAATACTACTTTGTGTTAGAAGATGTATTATTGTTACTCCAGAGTGTTCAATGAGACAAAGATAGTGATGTCCAAATTCCCTCCGTAGACCAGGGCAGAACTACTCTTCTAGGGGAAGTATACTCTGTGGGTAATTATCCTCATTAGGATGAACTTTTATAGTACTTTTGACCCATGTGTCCATGGGTCTCTGCTACAAGTATAACTTAATATTTTAAACAAACAACAAAATGCAGCACTAAAAGCTGCAGTAGAGCAATTATATCTGCTGTCATCCATTTTCTTGACTTAAATGAACCAATACAAAATCTCATTATTGATCTTTGTGCTGAAATCAAATCTCTACTGCTTCAATGAAATAACTTTCCTCTCATTTTATCTATAAATTTCAGTTTCAAAGTTTAGTGACTCTGTCACACCTCTTTATGAATAGCAATTGCAGAATTATTTGGAATACAGATAATTCAAATTGCTATTTTCACCTCTAATGGACTGTTCACCTGCTGTGCTACAAAAGCTAAGTCTGTATAGCAGGAAGCATAGGTTTTAATGCATTACTGACACTGGAAAACTGAAATGTAGGCTTTGATCATTCCTGTCTGTAGAGAGCTGTGAAAGGACGAAGAATAATTCTGCTTTATCTTCTGGACCACAACTGTACCTGTGGTCTTCTTGGCAGGCAAAGAGACTTGAAAGGAAGTTTCTGCAAGGAAACAGGAGCTTTGCTTTTTTTTCCTTCTTTTCAGCATTTCCTGACTTTCTTCCCAATTTCCTTTGGTTTTCTTTTTATTTATGTATTTGCTGATTTATTTCAGTATGACCCTTCCCAGGTTCCCAGTCTTTAGTTTGTTGTATTTGTTTTAAGGTTCAACCTAATATTCTTCGTCACATATCTTAATATCAGCCACTGAAATATATTCCAGTAGATTTTAATATTCCTCTACTCAAAAAACTATGCAAGAATGAAGAAAAATGTGTTCTTTCTCAAAAGAAAAAAAAATAAAAAAGAGAAAGGAAAAAAAATCTGTGAGACAACTGCAGTTAAAGCACGTACCATGGAAGAGAGAGCTATAAGGAATAATGCTAGAAGTGTAGAAAAGAAGCTTAAGAGACATTAGGGGCAAGATACATTCATGCTTATAAGGCAGCTCAGAAGAAAACTGTTTGAAATATTGTTAAATGGGAAATGAAGCAACTTGACCAAGGCATATCAGCAGCTCAGAGTGCTAAGTTAATGTATTAGGCAGTGCCTGCCTGTAAGGGGACCAGTACACAATAAATAGAAAATGGTAGAGGTGCAGGATGCCTACTGGTATAAAATGCAAAATTCCACAGGTCACTTTTTCTTTAGTTTGGTTCACTTCTATGTTTTTAGCTATGTTTTCTGTAAGAAAAAGAATGATGAAAATGCTGTAATGAAGGAATACACAAGACTGCAGTACTGTGCACAATAAAAATAAGCTCAACTTTTAATTCAGTTACTTATGATATAGCTTTACCAATAACTAATTCCCAACTAGGCATCTTGTATAAGTCCTGTCCAATGCAAGCAGTTATCCCTCTCAGTGAGTCATGGGTAATGAAAGAAAGAGTAAATATTTTTACTACCTTGGCAAATATTTTATACACTAAGCACTGTTTTTTCTTTCTAAGTGAAAGCTCTTTGTGTTTTAATTATCCATTATTTCTGACTGTTATATCTGCTTTCTCACATAGAATCACCCTCAGAATCACCCGGGTTGGAAAAGACCTGTAAGATCTTCCAGTCCAACTATTCATCCACCACCAATAGCTCTCACTAAATCATGTTCCTCAGCACAATGTCCAAACGTACCTTGAACACCTCCAGGGTCAGTGACCCCACCACCTCCCTGGGCAGCCCGTTCCAGGGCCTGACCACTCTTTCAGAGTTGTAGTATTTCCTAACATCCAGCCCGAATTTCCCCTGGTGCAGCTTGAAGACTTCCCTCTAGTCCTATCACTAGCCACACTAGAGAAGAGGCCAACCCCCAGCTCACTACAACCTCCCTTCAGGTAGCTATAGAGAGAAATAAGGCCTCCCCTGAGCCTTCTCTTCTCCAGTCTGAACAATACCAGCTCCCTCAGCCTCTCCTCATAAGGCTCCAGATCTATGCTCCAGATCCCTCACCAGCTTGGCTGCCCTACTTTGAACAAGCTCCAGGGCCTCAATGTCTTTCTTGCAGCGAGGGGCTCAAAACTGGACACAGTAGTCAAGGTGTGGCCTCACCAGAGCGGAGTACAAGGGGACAATCACTTCCCTGTTCCTGCTGGAAATGCTGTGTCTGATGCAAGCCAGGATGTCATTAGCCTTCTTGGCCACCTGGGCACACTGCTGGCTTATGTTCAGCCAAGCATCGACCAATACCCCCAGGTCCATTTCCTCTACACAGTCTTCCAGCCACTCTGCCCCAGGCCTGTAGTGTTGTCTGAGATTGCTGTGGCCAAAGTGCAGGACCCAGCATTAATTCTTACTGAACCTTTCCATCCCTGAGTAGTTTTCCCTGCACTACCACAGACATGACTGGCTCTCAAAGTACTCCAGAATGAGCCTTTGGGATTTCCCATTTTTGATGTTTTAAAAATATATAGCAGTCTCTGACTATCAGCATTTCCACTATACCTCATGGGAAACTTATCAGCTGTGTTTACACATTCAAATGGCAGTTTAAAGTCTGAGACTTACGGTAATCCTTTGTTTCTATTCAGATTCCTATTCTAGCAAGAATTAAAGCCTTAGAACTATTTAGTCATTATCATTTTTTATTTCAGAAGATACCTGTATAGCAATAAAGTAGGTTAGGACTTTTTTGCTAAAATATTCTTTGGTCAGACTGAGAATATTCAGCTCATTTAAACCATGATTGATTTAGTGAAAGGAAGTGATCTGAAACTCCAGAACAGTCAACAATCCATTTACCAATGGGTAAAGTGCCCATTGGAGATGCAGGAGATCAAGATAATGTTTCTGTTTTATTCGATTTACAGCAGGATCTTGAAATTACATTTTCAGCCTTGTAGATTGTGGTTCTCATCAAAAGAATGTAGTGACACTGTAGTACTGGCCTTTTACTGCCTTGATGAATATTTCACAGTTAAGGAAGAAACTCTTGGGGAAGAGATAATGGCAAAGCTAAAGGAAGAAGAATAACCACATAAGCAAGAAACATACATCTGGTCTTTGGAAAATAAAAATATATACCTTTTCAATAACTTTAAATAAAATGCATTTTTTTTAATCTTACTCAGATACTGAGTGGAAAAGGGCTTTTCTTTTGTAGCATTTTAGTGGAATTTTTCCTACCACTTTGGGTCCTGATAGCATAAAATGCCACTAGAAGTTCAACTTTTATTTGAGCATAACATTGAAATATGAGATTAATGGATATACTTAATGAGATACATTAAAAGATGTAAGATGTCCCCAGTTTTCACACTGAACAAATGACATTCTTGATGAATGATAGTTACTGGCGATTTCAGGTCTTTACAGCATGTAAATGATGATGTGCAGCTTCAGTAACCTGACTGTAATTTTAACAGTAAATCCCTTGTCCTGTAATGTAAAGTTTGAGGAAAAAAATAGCATCCATCTTTCTTCCAATCACTTTTATAATTGTTCATGCCCAAAATTGTAATTCAGAACATCCTAAATCCATTAACACTAACCACATGCTGCAGCTTGTGAAGAAATGAAAACCATTTACCATATTATAGTGTGTACAAGTTTGGTCATTATGTTTTGTTTTGCCAAAGAAATCCACATTCAGAGCAAACACCAATAAATAATGAAAAAGGTGACATATGTTTCTTTCTTCAAAATTAGTTTTCTGAAAGGGAAATTTCTTTGACTATGTACATAGATTGTTCCAAAAGTAATTTGCCCTATTTATTTCCATGGAAGCTACATCTGATTCAGAAAGTATCATAACTCTATTTGATACTCAGCTACAAGACACTATTTTTCAACTGCTACCCACCATGAGCTATGCATTTTTTTCAGCAATGAACAAAAGCTTGCATGCAACACATAAAAATCTGCACCAGTGGGGGTGACCCACTATTGCTGAGACGCACCACCTCCCACCTTACTGAGCTCAAATCTACTGGTTGGGCTTCATAAATGTTCAGCAAGCATCAATAAATGCCAATAGATCCCACATTTTTCTGTTTGGAGGAATTCAGTGACACACCTTTGCTTCATACGCACTTCCATGTCAGACACCATTGTGTCAGAGTGCCCCTCTGCTGCTATCTGTCTCATAGCAACATCATGTAATGGAATATTGGTGTGAAGGTTCAGTTTCTACTGTCATCCCACCAACATCCACTTGTGCTGTCATAGACCAGTATAATAAAATAGGATACATTACTTTTGGAGCAGCCTTCATAATATTTACTGGATAATGTAATTTCAAATGGTTTTATTCTGATTTTAGTTAAAACTAAGCTAAATACCTGAAACAGGAAAAAAGAATTAGGTATGCACTGCTTCAATCTTTTACAGGCTTTGCTCTTCAGCTCAATAACTAAACTCTTCTAGGAAATATATTTTTAATGTAGACCTAGAGGTTTGTCCTTAACTATGCTTATTCAAACAATATTAGGAGAGCACTGGCTGCTGGCTTTGGTTTCAGAGCCAGTAAGCTGAGAAATGGAGAGCGAGTATGCTGCTGGCGGCCTTATTTTCAAATGAGCTGAACACACAGCTGTAGCTCCCAGTCCTTAAAAGCATCAATATAAGACTGCAGCTGAAAATTAGACTGTAAATGAATTCCAGAAACAAAGAGTGTCCACAAACTTTTCTGTTGTCGTAGGCGTTGATATTGTGCCACTGATGTTTTAACATACTGCTTTAATTAACAGTTTCCCAAGGCCTCCTGTACAAGTGCTTACATTTTCAGCATTTACATAGACAGAAGGTAATGTTTTTCTTGAGTTGAAGTGGAAAAGCCTACATGTATAAGTAGCAAATGTCTTTTTCAAGTGTCAAAAAGAAACCTCTGATGTGTGAAAGGTGTTTCCTTTCAAAAGCCCAGGCTGATCACATCACTGGTTTCATGGTGAACCAGGGCACGGTGGAAAAACATGCACTTACAGTAAACATGAAGTCAGGCAAGTGCTTTTAGTAAAAATGAAAAACTTGATGGCCTTCTATGATGGAATTACAGTGTCAAGGGAATGGAAGAGTAACTGACATCATCTTCCTGGATTTGTGCAGAGCATTTGACACTGTCTCCCATGGCATCCTGGTCACTAAATTGTAGAAAAATGTATTTGATGGACGGACCACTTGTTGGAATAGGAATTGGTTGGATGGCTGCATTCAGAGTTGCAGTCAATGGCTCGTTCTCCTAGTGAGGAGTAGTAATGAGTGGTGTTCCTCAGGGACGGGTGATGGGCCAGTGCTATTCAACATCTTTGTAGGCAACATGGACATTGGGATAGAGTGCATCCTCAGCAAATTTGCAGATGGCATGAAGCTAAGTGATGCTGTTGACATACTAAAGGAATGTGATGGCAACCAGAGGGGCCTGGACATGTTTGGAAGATGGGCCTATGCCAACCTCATGAAGTGCAACAAGGCAAAGTGCAGGGTCCTGTACCTGGGTCAGAGCAATTCTAAGCAAAATACAGACGGAGTGGAGAGTGGCTTGAAAGCAACCCTGAAGGCTTGGGAGTGTCAGTTGATGAAAGATTCAACATGAGCAGGCAATATGCACTTGAGGCCAGAAGTCCAATCTTATCCTGGGCTACATCAAGAGAAGCATAATCAGCAGGTTGAGGGAAGTGAGTCTTCCCCTCTACTCTGCTTTTGTGATACCCCACCTGGAGTACGGTGTCCAGTTCTGGGGTCCCCAAATCAAGAAGGACACAGAGCTCTTGGAATGGGTCCAGAGGAGGGACACAGAGACGATCAGAGTACCTGGAACACCTCCTTTATGGGGACAGGCTGAGGTGGCACTTTTCAGCGTGGAGAAGAGAAGGCGCCAAGAGGATGCTATAGCATCCTTCCAGTACCTTCAGGGTGCCTACAGGAAAGGTGAGGGACTTTTTACAAGGGCATGTGGAAAGAAAGTAGGAAGAAAGCAATTCCTTTGGGATTTTAATGGTAGTGATTTCAGATTTGCAGAGTTCAGAATGAAGCAGGAGAAAAAAGTTCTTCAAAGATTGCCTACTAGTATTAAGTAGTCTGATTTAATTTCACTGCTAAATTGCAATGGAATTTACAAAGTGATGTTTGTAACCTACTGAGGAATTGTGTACAGTGTTTTGCAGTAATTTGGAAACACCTACTTTTGAGACAATTTTACATCTTCAGTGACAAAGCAAGGTCATATAATTCATACTTCTTTCATAAGTTTTGGATAGTTCTTTTTTTCAGACCTTTCTTTTCTTAAGCTCTTTCTGTTTTTCAAACTGGCAAATCTTTTGAACGTTCTGGTTGTAACTTCATGTTTCTAATTAAATAGTTGCTCTGAGAGTATCTGTTTTCTGATCAAAATGATTCTCTGCTTCTTTTATTTCCACAGAATAGATGTTGACAGAAGAAAGTCCTCTATCAGTTATAAGGTCGCTATGACCTTAAAAAATTCTGACTGTGGGAGGATAAATTAAAGAAAAAAAACTTCGTTTTAGTGGGTTTTTTTGTGTTTTTTTTTTTTTCTTTTCTTTGTTTGTTTTCCAGATACTGGTTAAGTTATTAGAAAAACAATCTTTATTAACAAACAAGAAGTTTTAACTTGGAAGTCTTAAAAAAAACCACACATTTATTTGAAACGAGGGCACTTTTTCATTTAATTTTCATATTGTAATTGTGTAGACAAAGCTCAGTGACTGTGGCAGCTGACTGATGTTAAAAAAAGGAGAGATGCAACATAAATGTTCCAGCCAGCAGATGTTTTGAGATAATCCCAAAATTTTGCTAAATTCTGAAATACAGAATCTGAGTTCTACCATGTAGTTAAAGTTGCACTATACAATTAAAATATGTCAGAAATTTATACTGTCATTAAATGCTTTTGAAGGGGCCTCGGAAAAGCATGAACGAAAAATGGATCAGTTTTAGGTAACAACACTGGTTAAGAATATAGATGTATAAAATAGTGAACTAATTACAGGGATTTGCTTCAAAGTTTTCATTCATTCCCTTGGTTTGTATGCCTGTCAGAAATTAAGATATTATAGCTTCAAAAGAAATTCAGCATTCGGAAAAAAAAAAATAGATTCCTTCAAATCTGTTGATTAAATTGGGCAGGTGGAACTTGCTAACCTATGCAGTAAAAGCTGGCACTGAAAAAAATTCAACATAATTCACATAAAGGAGGAAAAAGGGATGCATGCAAATATAGCATATGGAAAAACAAATGTATAAATTAATAAGATAAAAATTGAACAAAATATAGTAAAAGCACTGACACAAAAACAAAACAAAACAGAAGAAATATTATACACAGGAAAAGCCTGTGAAGGATCTCTCTTCTTTTTTTTTTTTCCTCTTTTTTTTTTTTTATTCTGGGAGATGCTCAGAATTCATTTTTGGCATAGCCCTAAAGTTTAAAAATCGCTCAAGTAAGAAAAGCTCAGGCTACCATTGCAGATTGTAGAAGCAGGAGAAGTTATATACCACTGGATCATCTAGACTAATCTAGTAAAATGCTTTTTCTGGTGTGCAAAGCAGCAATCTTTCTATTAACTTTCTAGTGAAACCATTCCTATTTTAATGTAATATGCTGTACAAGAGAGTTCCTAAACTCATAACATTTCTCCTAGTTTATTTGGTTTTACTAATTAATTAAAGCAAAAAAAAAAAAAAAAAAAAAAAGGCTCACTTACTATTTGTGCACTTTTCACACATATACACAAAACTACAGAAAAAAAAAATATACAGCTCAGCAAAAAGATACACCTACTGAGTTAAGTCCTTTAATCTTTTAGTATTGAATAAGGGAAGATTAAACAAGCTTATCAGGAGAGATTAAAGGACTTTATATAGAACAGTGCGTGGATTTACGTTATCACATTGGAGCTCAAACTCTTCAAACATAATGCATGTTCTTATGTGAAATACTAGACCAAAATAAAATAAAAGTATCAGTGCTTTCTCAGTAGTACACAAGACCTTGGAAGCAGGAATCACGTAGACCCACAGGAACTTTGGCTCGTGGAGGCAATGATTTTCCCTTCAGACTCATGAATGTCAGTTCATGCAACTAGAATTCATTTTCCTGTCAAACCTGAATGACATCTTTTCATGGCTGTCATCTGGCTGCTTTCCATGCTGCTGCAGCATCTCTGAGCTGCCAATCCATTTCCAAACAAATGAGGGAGAAAAGGATTGGCAGGAGAAACTCCATAGAGCTGGATGCTTCTGTTGCATGGCATGTAATGCAGGACAGATGGGTCAAGCTTTGATTTAGAGAGCAGACATGGGAAATGTACCCACAGGAAATTACTATAAGTTTGTTTAGTAGTAGTAGTAGTATCGAGGGAAGCTCATTAAGAATCTGGGTCAGCTGTAGTAGGAACAGTATGCATATTGATTTTTAAAAGATAGAAAACACTTTATATCACATCAGAAGTAGAAAAGTGTGTAGTGATGTGAGGGTTGCAAATTACTTGCATTCCCCATTCGCAGGATGTTTTCAAGGATAAGTCCCTGGGAGTTATCCTTTCTTTTACTCTGCCAGAAAAAGTCAGAGAGAAAAGGAAAGGAGCAGAGCAGGGAAGTACAAAGAAGCCTGCTGGAAGTCAGACATCTCAGTGAAGGTGTCAGGCACCCAGGTAAAAAGGAGAAAAGGCTGATATGCTTTTGGAGGCATAGTGCCTCCTTCAGCACTTACTGCGCAGCATCTTACTTTTCCTTTTTTGCCTTTGCCCCTGCACTGTTCAGAGACCCATGTGGCTGTTTGACTTTGAAAAAGGTCTGAATAGCACATGCTGCAGGGTCTAGATTAAAATGGAAAAATTTCCTGAACGGAAGATTGGAATTAGTGTAAATAGTCATCTAATTTGGAAGTTTCCCCAAAATATAGAACTGCATAGTGGAAGCATTTATTCTCTAGGAAAACAGCACTACTAAATGGAAGACAGCAGTAGTCAACTGCTGGTTCTCGTGCTATTGCTTTCTAGGAGGATTTTCTGTTCCAACTTGGAAGGATAAATTAATCTACATTATATATATATATATATATTAGGAATTTATCTCTAATTTAAAATTTTAAAAATCTGAAGAGTCTTTTAAGTATATAAGGCCAAAGATGTACACACAGGGGATTCAGGGATTTCTGGTTATGAGGGCAGTCTAAAGTTTTTGAAGGCGGCTAAGCTGAGAGCCTGATGGCAGGGCAACTCTGTTTGACTGTCAGTTCAGTGGGAAACACCCTTATGGAAAATACAGAGCAAAATATCAAACTCTTTGACAGATTTCAAAACACGGTCTAGTCTATACTGCTTGAGACTGTATGTACTGTGGAGAGGTTTCTGTACTAAAAACTGAAATCTGAACCAGAACTCAAGTGGACATTACAGTAGCAGTCCATGAAAACAGACAGATTGAAGAAATCATGACAGGCAAAGATATTTGAGCAAGGCAAGCCTTGAAAACAAGGCAAGGACTAAAATGGACTGCATCATTTTCAGGAATTGGCAACGTCATCTGTCTCTGTACAGCACAGAGAAAGAGAGCACTATAGTTAGAGGTATCCTCATCTCTGTCTCCTCTCTTGTGTAAAAAGAGACCAAAGTCAATACTGACTGATAAATTATGTGAGGAGTTGTGCCAAAATCAACCACTACCTGAGCCTGCTGTTTTGAAAAACTGACTCTGGGAAGCAATCCCAATGGCTGGGATTTGAGAGCCAGATAAACATCATTGGGCAATGTTTGCCAAAAGAGGTAAAATAAAATGTGTGTTAATATGCTGACTTACACAACGAGAGTTTTAGGGATTTTTTAAAAATATACTATTTAAGAGTGGACCAGTGTTTAGAAGAAAGTGATTATAAATCTTATACATTACAAGCTCCTAATGTGGATGATATTGGCACCTCTGGGATTAGCATTTTAAGGACGGTTAAATGGAAAGAAGGAACATGGGGAAATGTAACAGTCCTCCTTACAGTCATTTGGTGTGAAATTATTTCCCTTTTGTTAATTTTCCGATACATTTGACTCAAACATCATGATTTGCCATCTGCCCCTGCATAATGTGTCCGCTTGTTAATGTCTTTAAATAGTTACATTTCCCACAGGTTCTCATTCCAGGCAATTTCAGAAATGAAGAATCAGAGCTTACTTTTAAGCCCACTGGGCAAAAAGATAGCAGTAATTGTCACATGACAGTAAAGTTCTGAGAGACAGACTAAATTACTTTTTTTTTTTGGCTAAATTATATTCTTTCCTTGTAAAATATGATAAGACAAATAACTATCTATGAAAACAGCTTTATGTCATGCAGTCCTGTTTCCTCTCTGACTTCTGACCCTATGGGTAAGAAAAAATGCTGCAGAAACTAATCAGGTCAGCTCACTGTAGACAGAAGAACAAGCAAGAATGAGCAAGGCATTGAAAAATTATAGTGTTTATTCACTTCAGAATTTCAAGCTAAAGGTGATATGAGCAACAAATGTATGTTATTTGTAGGACAGATTTGCATGATGCTTCTATGGTGAGTTTGAATAGATTAAGTTATTGTAAATAATTCCTTTCCTAACTTAATTTTTATTTGAGTTGCTGCTTACTTCTTTGTTATCTGTCACTCAAACAGAGAAGCTAAGACAGCATTAAGGAGAAATTCAGTATACCTTTACTGTTGCCCTGATCATACTCCCATTGCTGTTACTTGCACCATTTATAGAAAAAAGATACTGACTTACATGGACCAATGTATGTTCTGCTGTACATGTTCATAAGTAGATGGTGCTGTCTAATGAGTTATTTTTGTTTTGTTTTCTATTTTTGTTAATTGTTTTTCTTTTTTTTTTTTTTTTTTTCTTTCAGCACAGGCATTCTGTAAACTATTTATTATGTATTTTCAAGAAAATAGTTTTAAGTAGAGAAAAATGGTTGACAGCCCATATTTATTTATTTGATGCAATCTGATTTCAGCACTTAAACGAAATTTTCTTGCTGATGTATTTCTGACACAACCAATATCATTCTTTCATCAATTAGCTCTAATACAAATTGTTCCTCTCCCCTTTTCAGTCAGTACTTCCAGAACTGTACACTTTAATAGAAAGTATTAGGAAAAGAACAAGGATCTTTTAAACCTTTCCCATCTTTATTTTCTGTTACCTCTGAAATTCTGAGCCTTTCTAGATGACTCTTCTCCCAGAGATAGAAGATATGTATTTGTCACACAGTAATGCTTCAGCGTTTGTGGTATTCATCATTATATTCTTAGTTAGTGGCATGTTTACAGTATCAGAAGGAATAAGATGTTGTGGGATGTTTTTTATGATTCTCCTTTGAGTATATGTGACCAGCATTTGGGATATTTCTATATCATAGCTAAGAACTTAAAAAGATACAGCTCCATATTGTTTTTTGTTTGTTATTTCTTTAGCATTACTTAATACAATCACAAGACATTGTTAACTTTTTTATTTTATACAATATACTCTTCCTACATGATATTGCATTGCTGGATTTTTTTACAGCCAAAGCTAACAGAAAAAGATTTCAAAGGTATAGAGGTTATCACTTTAAATTTAGAAACAAGAGATTCTCACAGGAATTTTCCACATGTGAAATGATTTATTACCAGAAAAATTGAAAAATTTTTAAACAAAAGACCTGCAACTGGTTGCTGAAATGGTTATTTCCATGAAACTGCTGTCATCTGGTTTTCTAAGGGGGCAGGATGAACTAGTTGGAGCCAAGAACAAAAGGAAAGTGTGTAGGCTGTGGAGAAATACGATGGTTGCAATTTGTTTATGGAGAAGGGAGTTTGGTTACTTTCCAAATCCTTGTTTTGATTTCTGATGACTACAGCTGTTTTTTCCATGAAAGCCAGTAGTAGGTGAAATGGTTGATTTCCGTTCTCTGACATTCTCTGAATATAATTTCCTTGTCCTGTGCCTACTGAATAGGTATTGCACAGGTTCACCAGAAATCCTTTTAGTATGAGTAGTGTCTACATTTTGTGTTTGCCTTGAGTTTGGTCTTTTGATCTCCTCTCAAATTTCTCAGCTCAGCTCCCTTCATCATAGAATCACTCAAAGATAGACACTTCTATGAAAACAGCAACTTTATTGGAGAAGTTGACCCAACAGATTTTCTAAACATGTTAGTTAAGCACATGCACTCATTTTGACAAGTCATTAGTTCAGAAATCTCCTAGAGGACATTCATTCAGGGTTCATGGATATGCAATTCCCAGAGGATAACATGTTATGCCTAAAGACACTGTCATCTTGTTCTGGGCCATAAGTCCAGCTAGCAGAAGACACTGGTGATAGCAGAGATCAGCACCAGCAGTTCTGCTAGTATCACCAGTCTGTCCTATTCTAGAATAAGCCAACCTTCCTATTTATCTGCAGATATACTGATGTATTAGAAGTGCATTTTCTTCTCACTCTGCTTATCTTAATGCTCTGTCCTCGGTTTTTGTACTACTGCATGCAGACATAAAGAGAGTATACTCAGAAAATTCTGTGCTTCGTATATCACATATTTCTCACTTTGCAGTTTTCAGGCATTTTGTATGAAATGCCAGACTCAGTTCAAACAGATTTGTGGAAAAAATGGCAGCTTAAGAGTTTTTCTGCCAAACCACGCCCCCCCCCCCCCCCCCCCAAAAAAAAAAAAAAACAACAACAAAAACAGCAACAAAAACCCTCAATACCGTACTGAAAGCTGGGAATGACTTATAAAGTCATTCTTTCTAATGAAAGATGGAAATCTTATCTGTAGCTCAAAATATTTCCAGTATCTTTGTTGTGGACTCATGCTATATTACTGTACAGTAATTAAAAAAAAAAAAAACAATTATATTTTTTGGAGTATAAGAGTTGAAGTAACTTAGATTCTTCCAAATTACATGGCTTAAGTTATTGGAAAAAACCTGCATATTCAGCCTTGAAATCTAGCTATTTCTTGCTTTCATAAAAAGCTGCTAATTTTTTGAGAAGTTACATCACAGGCCTTTTTTTTGTTGTTCTAAATGAAGAAGTTTAGTAATGAAATAGTATTTACTGTGCAAATAGTTTTCTATAAATATATATATATATATAATATATTCTACAAATATAAATAAATTTATAAATAAATAAATAAATATATTCTACAAATATATATATATATAGGGAGGCAATGGGATGAGGCTGGACTCTTTCTCAGCAGTGTGTGGTGATAGAATGAGGAGAAATAGTCATAAACTGACCGCATAAATATGTGTGGGAACTTCTTCACAGTGCACTGACGGAGCACTGCCACAGGCTGCACAGAGAGTGGAGTCTCCTTCTCTGGAGATGTTCAAGACCTGCCTGGACGTCTACCTGTGCAACCTGGGCAGGGAGCTGCTTTGGCAGGGGGTTGAACTTGATGATCTCAAGTCCTTTCTAACCCCTACAATTCTAGATCCTGTGATTCTGTGGTACGTTACTAGTTGCTTACAATAATCTAGATAGAGCTCTAGCAATGTATAAACCTATGGATGTCACAACAGAATTGTCACATCCACAGCACTAGCAGAAGGTTGTAATAAAACCACACATCTCTACACATTTTTTGTGTGCATATGTGCAATGCAGATCACAACACTACTGTATATTTTCACACTAAAGAGGCATGACAGGGGACTCAGATAAGTTTGTAGTAGAAAAAAATATATCATTTTTATATAATATTGATGGTCAATCAGTGAAATTTTATAGTGAATCCTTATTGTGTCTGTAACTTTCACCATTAATTTTCTGATTTTTTTTGTTTTTATTTTGTTTATGTTTACTTATTTAGATTCTTTTATTTCTCATACTTATCTTAATACATTTATATTTGCCTTTCTTGGCTATGCTATTTCATGTTGAGGAAAAAATACATATATTGCCAGGAGGTGGCTTAGTTGTAATGAAGCCCTTGATTCTGCCGAGTACCTCAGAACACAGTAAAGTCAGCAGAGTATGGAAAATGCAAGAAGGTGCCAGTATTTTTACTTAGGACTAGATAGAGCTGTTACTTTTCTTAAGCTTTCAGTATAAAGTGTTAATAGTAGGCTTGGCTATACATGATAGATTTTCCACTATATTTATTTTCCTCCACAAGGAGCTATGCTTTTCTGTCAGATACATATTCTTCTCTGGTGAAGAAATTGTGGACAGTTGCCTGCTGGTAGAGTTTTCTCCATCAGACATTATTTTTCTAGTGCTCACAGATCCTTCCTCATATTCCTTATGTTGCCACATCTACTGTTAAGACGATAAAAAGCCTAACAGAATGGAATACAAAATTACCAAAGAGTTAAGACAGTTAGACAGTTAGTTAACCTTCAATCTAATTGACAAAGCCAAGAATGTGAATGTTTAGGCCAAAGAAAATCTAGCACTAGAAACTTAACTTCATTCCCTGGCTCAAAGGGTGCTTGCTTTTTAGTCCTTGCAACTTGTACTTTTAGGTGCATACCTTTCTTTTCATGTTGCAATGAGTTATCATTCAAGAATGGGTATGTAGAATGGGAATGCATGAAGAAAAAAAGAGAATTTCAACCGGCAGATTCCGAGAAAGAGTCCTCAGAATCTCAGAATCTCAGTCTTCCTCAGAAGAGGTAAAATGCTTCCCAGTGCATGCAGGGGGAGATATATCATTGATGATTTCTTCATTCATTTTGTCTCTGTCAGTGTTTCTCAACATAAAGAGGCCTTTTGTTCCTGAAGTATATTTACACTTATGTTGTATATCAAATTACAGTACAAATCCCAGCTACTGACAGCTCCTCTTATACATGCCCTTGGTGGTTGATATTTTTATAGCTGCTCCAGTGTGCACAGCACTGTGATGTTCTCATGCTTGCTTCATATATTAACCACTTGTCCAAACTTTTTCAAGGTGGCCTTGCATTAGATAAGAAAACTACATTCTGTCTCAGCTAGGTGTAGCTTTATCCTGAGGTAAAGCTCTTACTTTAGCCATGGATACTGAATTCCTGGTAATTCTTGAGACCTTTAAAAATGTTATATGAGTTATGTTGTCTAAACAAGCAGCCAAAGCAGAGTCACTGTTTACTGTAGTCACGTTTAGAGAAAAAAAAAAAAAGTGTATTCATTGTATAGATTGGGAAACTTTTCATTTAAAAGTATTTTTGGGCACTTGCTGCTGCTTTAAGCAGTTTTGGGCATCTCAGTTCAGGAAAGATGGGGAAAGACTGGAGTGAGTCCAGCACAGAGCCACAGAGATGACAGAGGCATCTCCCTTACAAGGAAAAGCTGAGAGAGTTTGGTCTGTTCAGCCTGGAGGAGACTGAAGGGGATCAACTCAATGCTTATGAATATCTAAAGTGTGGGAGTAGAGAGGACAGGGCAAGGCTCTTTTCAGTGTTGTGCAGTTGATAAAACAAGAGGCAGTGGGCACAAACTGGAACACAAGGAGTTCCTTATAAACATGATGAAGAACATCTTTATGGTAAGGATGATATAGCACTGGAACAGGCTGCCGAGAGAGGTTGTGGAATCTTCTCTGGAGATACTCAATACTCACATGGACACCTTCCTGTGTGACCTAATGTAGAAAACCTGCTTAAGCAGTACATTTGGACTCAGTAATCTCCAGAGGTCCCTTCCAACTGCTACAATTCTGTGATTCTGTGAAGAAATAATGAAAACATGAATATTCTATAAATTCTAATATCTTTTCATCTTTCATTTTAATGGTTGTTTCATATGTTTCTCTTATTTTATTTTGGGATACTGTGTTTCTGTTCTTCAAAACACCAGTGAAAATAGAACATTTTATGACAAGTCTTATGTTCTGACTTTAAATAAGTCATATTAAAACTCAGAAATACTGATTTACTCATGACTTTACTACTGCTGTATCTTCATATATTCAAGGATTTAAAGTATTTAATGTAAATGTTTATTTATCAACAGTACTATAAAAATTTCCTTCTATTTAATTTTAGCTTCCTCCAAAGTTTCACAGAAAAAGAAAAGAAAAGTAATATAGGAAAATCAACTGAATAGGAGACAAATTTCTGAGGTGGAAACTTTGATGAAAATGATGTGATTATTTTACATAATGCACACTATAGAAATGGGCAGTAGGCCTTCCAAAGTGGTATAATAAGGCTGGTGTTCATAAAATCACAGAAACACAGAATTGCAGTGATTGGAAGGCAGCTCAAGAGCTCATCAAGTCCATCCCCCAGCTAAAGCAGCTACCCTACAATAGGTCATGTAAGGAATTTCTAAAATTACAAATAGACCATTTTAATATTCCCAAACAGCTCTGTATTCTCTTCCTGTGTTCTTCATTTTTTCAATCCATTCTATATGTAACATTTACTTTTCTTATTTGTTTGCAAAATATGTTGAGTTACTCCTGTCAGAATATTAAGCATTCAAAATAAGTCTCTCATATACTTAGTTTTAGGTGCTCTTTCCAAGTAACACTCTCTGAAAATAGAATCAGCAAGGTGTTCTTTGTCACCAATACTTTCTGTAAATAAACCTCTTGGTCTTGTGCTGGTGGTTATTTGTTTCTTTTTCATGTAGGACACTGAATTCAGCATTTTGCCTAATCTAATTTAACAGTATCTATAATAAGCACAATGTAGTCACAGACTGAAATAGATACCTTTCCATGACTTCCCTCACTTCTAAGCTAAAATATACCTCATAAAAAATGTCAGAAAAGAGACAATTTAAAGTTATTGTTTAATCAGAAATACATATGAAATAGGTATATATAATGTGTTTGTAATTACTTGCTAAAAGCCAGATTCTGAGTATGAGTTCTCAGTCTAAAAGGATATTTCCATTGTGTTCATGAGAATACATGAGGAACATTAGTATATTTAGTCTAGTCTAGTGATGAAAATTTTTTAACTGGTTCATAGGTTTAGCCTTTGCTTAAACACAAACATTACAGAAGTAAAAGGTTGTATCCTTACACTGGAGATAAATTTGGTTCAGTTGATGCTTTTAATTTGATCAGTGGTTGTACCTCTAGTCAATATTTGCTTTCATTTCTTAGTGACCTTTACTCAGGCAATCAGCTTGTCTGGTGTTAGTAGTGGATAGTTAGTAAGTTAGTAAGATAGATAGCAAGTGGATAACACTGTTGTATTGAGAATAATAGTCCTTAATTTCAGCATTAAGAGAGAAAATATGACTGTTTGAACAGTTAGTAACTATGGTTGTAATAGATACTTTGCATTTAAACTGAAAATATCTAATAAACTAGCATCACAAGCATACTATTTCAGACTGAAGGTGAAAGGTAATGTCTAAATCCCTAAATTTAATATCATCTTCTGTTCATAAGTAAAAATGTCAGAACTAAGCAAACAGGGAGGCAATAAGAGGCTTAGGGAAGGCGATGAAATAAAACACTGTGGATAAAGATTCATTATGGATGGATGAATATTCTAAATAATTTCAGCAGTGAACAGATTCTGTTCCCATCTGAGACTGACGGTAATAGTTCTCCCTCTAAATAAAAAATGGGGATGTGCATTTACTTCTAGCTCCAGCAGATGAAATCTGCAAATAAGCTGATATTGCATTGCCCAAAATTATTTTCTTCTTTCTAACTTCGTATTTTTATTTAGCTTTAAAGTCTTTTCCTTTTTTTTTTTTTTTAGTTTAATTTAATTTTATTTTCCCGCAGAATGGAACTCCTGCATTATTAGGTTTTACATTTTAAAAATAAGTGCACCAGTTTTTATTTATAACAGGGCTTTGGTATGACTTTTAATGGAATTCTGACAGAATCTTTTCAGTCTAGGCTGTTTGCTTTGTGTATGTATACTCTGTTTCAAAAGAATACGGCACATATTACTCCATAGTAATTTCATGGCTTCATACAGAAGATTACAAAATAAAAAATTCTTCTCAGTGGAATACTGAGATTATTTACAAAAGGCTCACAAAATATACAGTTCAAGAGGAGTATTTTCCTTTTACATCTTAACCTATTTAAATTGTAAAACAGTTGTTAAGATATGAATGCGACTTTTTTTTTTTCAAATATTTATACAAACAAATTAATTTTGAGTAGAATAATGTCATGGCTGAAATTGTGACTATCCAAACATCTTCTTCTTTTACCCAATGAGCAATTTTCACATATCTGAGATTCTGCATACAAATGGACCTTGCAAATCTTCCCCTCCACCCCTAAAATAAATAAATAAATAAATGAAAATAAAAATAAAAATAAAATGATGGTGTCAGAAAGATTTTCACAATCCAGCAAATTTAGTTCATATTTAGACATAATTAACTATCAGGATCCACTTCTTTACTGTGCAGGTAAAGGAGTGAGCACATGGAGCTCTGGCACAGGCTGCCCAGAGGTGATGGAATCACCTTGGCAGTCTCCAGAAGTCATGTGGAAATGGGCCCTGGCAGCCTCCTCTGGTGTCCCTGCTGGAGCAGGGTGACACCAGGTGGGACCAGAGTTCCCATTCCATCTCCACCAATCTGTAATTCTGTAAGAAGATGTGAATATAAAAAAGTGAGTTAGTTTAGTGGTAGCTTTACTCTCTGTTGAAATTTAATGTGGCTAATTTGAACTAGGAGGAAAGACATGGAATTGTTATATTGTGTAACTTTCCATTTTGGAACTGTGCTATAATTCTGTTGATGCTATCTCTCTAACTCCTTTTCTTGCCTTTATGCACACACCGTTTATTCTTTTTTGTTGCTTACCTAATGGTTATGTTAGGCTTTAAGTGTCTGTTTCTTTCCTTAGGCAGGTAGATAGTAGAACCTTCATTCAAGTGTTTTTATCTAAGAATATCATCCATTGTAATTCAGAGAAACAGTCAAATAGCTTCATGAAAGGAAAACAGAGCAACATAAATGTGCAGTGAGAATGGAAATCAAAACAACAGAGAACTACTGAGATGCATACTGGAGAGTTTTACTTAGCCTTTATCGCAGTTTTTCATACTGCCGATAGCAGTACTTAAATTTTACACAAAAATGAGCAGGGCTTGAAAAATAGAGAGACATACAATACAGACATTTTCAGAATAGGCAGTAAAGTGTTATCTCTATCTGGATTATGATAGAAATGTTCTCAATCTCAGTAATGGACTTGTTTTGCACTACCGGATTGATATTCAAATTCTATTTTTTTTCATCTTGCAAATTCAGATTTACCTTCCAAAAGCAGTATGAAAGAAAGAAAAGATATCCATAAATCTCCAATTACCTCAGTGGCATCTATTATAGAAATGACAAGACTGCCATGTTATTTAAGGGAAATTCTTGTATAGTGTTCAGATATATGCTGCATATTGCAGAAGTTATGTTCAGAACACAGGAAAGATCTAAATATGTTTAGTCTTTAAAAGCCAAAGCATGGATTTCTCTGGGATGGTGTTTTCTATTCTTTCAGGCTGCTTTGTCTTTCAGCCATCAGCTTGATATTCCAACTGTTTCTTGCAGCACTCCATCCGAGCCACCAGGGAATGCACGTGATGCTTGAGATGCACTGCAGCTGCCTTGCTGAGGCTGGCACATAGCTGCGGAGTTAGAACTTTACAAAACGCTGCAAGGTGCCCTGAGGAAAACCACTCACCCGCACCCTTTCTTTTCAGATTCCATGGATATTTCTTTTCAACCTCTTCCCAGCAAACAACCTCCACTGCACAGGCTTTGTGTCAGTGTTTACATTTATGTTGTGCATGTGTGATCTGTGTAGGCTAAATAATTGCAGTAGCCATAACATAAGCCCACTGTAGCCTTAACAGCTGAAAAAAGTTGTAGTTTTCTTAATGGTAAGAGTCTACACAAAATATAGAGTGTCATGCCAGGATAGCTGATAAAATTATCTACACTCATGTTAACTTGTAATTCTGTTGCTACACAAATAGATCTTATTATCCTTTATGTATACTCCAGCAACAAAATGTGTGGGCAGTCTAAAATCCCCCAACTTCAGATCTTTGTTGTATTCTAGTTTGAGAGAGCTGTTATAATGTCACTGATTAAAGTGCAATTTAGACTTCTCAGAGACTGTAGAGAATCAATAGTTCTGACTGAGCTCTATTGTTTTCATCATTGCTGTCTGCGTATAATGAACTTTCTTGTTTCTTTCATGAATATTCCTCCCTATATGCTGTCCAGGAACAGCGTATCTTGCACTGGTCTTGGTTTAAACAATATACATAATGAGGTTCTATCCTTCAGTGGGTGTAAAGGCCAGAAGTCATTTCAGTGGCACTCTATGACTGTTCCTATTACTGCGTCAGTAAATTAAGTAGCCATTCCTTACCCTTTCAAGACACTCAGGGAAATTTATCACAGTACACCTCCCTGGGAAAAGGCAGTGCAGAGCCCTGTTGTCTAGGCATGGTGTTGTCATAAATACTTTGAAAACTGCAGTCCAGAACAACCAAGAGACTTTCCTCCAAGCCCTCACTTGGAGTCGGTCATTCAGGTTTGGGGACCAGGAACTTCTGAGGTTTTGACATTAGTATCTGCTCTGAATGGGACCAGTGAAAGTCTACTTTTGTATCAGATTCTCTATTTGAGCAGGAAACTAAGCAAGATTAAAGATTATCTTGAGCAATTTTTTGGTAACACTGTAATGAAGTAATCCTTTATAAAATGGATTTTTTTTTGGTCTTATTTTCTTCTGTCCATACCTTTAATCATCCACATATTTGTCAAACTCGTGAACAGTTTTGTAATTGGGGAAATAAATGTTGCACAGAACTTAACGTCTGAACAACTTAGCCTAGACATATTCTGAAACCTGAAATCTCTTGTTAATGGATATTTCTATTGAGCATTTACTTACCTTACCTGTTTTTCAGAGAAATTGAGGTGTTTCAAGAGCTATAAGCGTGACATTGCTTTAGTCAGCCTTTTTGCCATGGTAGCATATCTCCAAAGCAAAGAAAGTTAAATATATCAATTATTAATTACTTTCAGATAGATTCTTCTTAAAAAATTTAAAGGAAATATAGGCAGTCTAGATCTGACAAATAAGAAACAGCTTTCAAACAAAATGCCAGCTGAACTATACACAGACTGGAAATAAAGAAATAAGATTTTACTTATCTGAGGGAAGTTCAAAGGAGAGTTTCTATTTATTCCAGTTTGCCAGAAGAAATTATATTTCTATTAAAGTCTATATACATATGTAAAAAAGATACCTTCTAAACAAATGAAATGAGTCATTCTTGCAGAATAAAACTATTTGTGAAGCTACATTGTGTAGTCCTCTTAGCCCCCTTTATCAAAATAAAAATTGAGATTGTAAAATCTGCCAATGCAATATTTTTTCCTTTTAATTTGCATTAACGTTCTAAGTTATTTCTCTACTATTATTATATATGCTACAGATTGCCTAAGCCTGAGAAATCAAGAGAGAAAGAGAACAGAAATACCCTGAGATTTTGGTTTTGTGTTGGTGTTCCTGAGTCATTGTATTCTCTTCTGTCTAGGGACAAAAAAAAAAAACAGACTTCAAGCAGGATTCTATTAAGGTGCAATACAAATTCGTATTCTGTTACTAAGCACAAAAGAAAATTGGAGAAGAACTGAGCCTACTAGCATCTCTTTGCTCTACATTCATGCATAATGTGCCACAAGTTGGATAGAGCTTTAACAAAGAATAAGAAAACATTCCTATTATATCTAACACAGAGGAAATGACTGAGTGTGGAAGCTTATGTATAAATTGCTGTTTTCCCTTTTAAAAAAATTCTTTTGATCCATTTATTTTGACAACCCCTGCTTGAGACCAAGGATATAAATACACAAGAGAGAGAAAATGTTTTGTTAATTGCAAATTTGGAGATAAAATAAGAAAATGGTACTGTACTGGTTTGAGACACAGCATATTCTCAGTGGTAGATTCTATGTGACCCACATTTCTCAAATACAATTTCTATTGTGTACATTTTCATAACACAGTGTAGACAACTTCAGATGACAGTTTATTATATGCTTAGTTTCTCCCTTAACTTACCTAGGCATTGAGGTGTAGAACAAGAATATTTTTCTTGAAGAATAGACAAATCCAATAAGCTTTTCTCCTTGTTGCAGATGAAAATAGTAATTAATACTTTATAAGTCAAATCCAGTGTATGTTGATGTTTCTGGAGGCTTGGAAAATCCCATCACTCATACTTCATAAGTTTGGAATGAGAGGATTGTAATGGGTAGGATCAGATTTTGCATGCTCACACATTCAATGTGCAACTGAGTGTCAAGCTGATGGTCTGCGTGATTCTTACAGAGATGTGAAATGCCAGAGAACTGTGTGCAATCTTACAGGACCATGTTTTATGAAATAACAAGTTATGTATCGATGCGTCTGTGACTACCTAACCCAGTAACTACCAATCCAATAGAACGACAACATACTAGTCTGAGGTATAGAATTATGTAGGAGAACAGAATACTTCCTTGCTTCACTGTACTTGTTAGTCCTGCACAGGTAACTTCTATTTCTCCTCACCATCAATGCTGAACTATATGAGGAGAGAGCTGCACAGAGCGAATGCAGGCTTGTCCTGTGGCACCTTGCTTTGTGGCACCCTGCTTTGTGCACTGTGATATACTTATTTTTGTGCCATTGTGCAGTTTGCACTCATATATTCTTATTCCCCATTTCTGTTTATTATCATTTATAAACTTCATCACCTTTAGTAACTTCAACATAGGATGAGATACTGTAATGTCCTAACAAGGTTCAGCTTCTTAAAGCAGCAGTGCTTTCATCTTACTGCAAGTCAGACACTGGTCTTGAGACTTAAAAATCTTCAAAGGTTGTAACACAGGCACTGTCAGCCACCCAACCCATCTGTCAGTGTCAGTGCAAGTGCAGTACATTTGGGTGGCCGACGATTCAGATGATGATTAGGGCAAAGCACTCTCTTGATAGAAGCAGTTCCGGACCTCTGATAGCTGAGGAATAGACTCAGTGACCCAAAAGATCCTTTCTGGTTCTGAGTGATGTGCTTTTATTGTCATGGCAAAGATTTCTTTTTGTAGCATGTCCTAACAGCACCTCTCTTTTTGAAGTGGGAAAGAAATAGAAAGGTTTCTGCAAAGGGTGTGGCCATGGCAATATGGCATGGAAAAGGAAGCATTCTCTTCAGTAGAAAAGTATGAAGCTTTTTTAGGTTTTATGGGTCTCAGTCTTAAAGTCCACCCAGGTATCAGCAGGAAACTTGCAGAGATCACAGAACAAAGACGGCATATGCTGTCTTCCAGAGACACGGTGCCAGCAAGAAACATTTCCATATTCAGCATGTTTTTAAGCTCCTTAGTAGATGCAGTCTGTTTTCAGAGGCTTTCAAAAGCTGCAGTTTTATTATCAAATTTGAATGTGAATATTCACACACTAGTGTTTTTTGGGGGGCAACTCTCATAGTTTTATTTTTTAATTTATTTTTTTATTTTTTATTATTTTCTAATTTGTCTTCAGCTAACAATGAGAGATTTTACAGTATGTTTACTTTTAACAAGTCAGTGCTATGGTTAGTGTTTGGCTGAGGAGAGTGAGGCTTTATAAATAGAAATTGTTACGTTGTGCAACATGATGTCTAGATTTTAAGTCCCAAAAGAAATGGGGAATAGCATACAAATATTAGAACACTATTATCATGCTGACTAATAAAATTAAGATGGATTTTGTAAACTGCTAGAGGGACCAAGACAAACTGAAAATGCACTTTTCTTCCAAAATGTGAATATAGAAAAAATTATAATTACAGATTCTCTTAACTGTGTTACTTCTTGTAAGTCTTTTCTAATGCCTGTTGAAATCAAAGGGAATACTCCCCCGGCTTCAGAAAACTGTAGATTTAGGCTTTCGAATTTTTCTTTTCAGTAATGTTTTGAAACCATATAATCAGCAGTGGGATGCTAGGTAAGCTGCTTTAGATTATTTTAATTGCATTATAGTTTATTCATTAGAACTTCCATTTCACAGTATCTCCTATGATTAGGAAGAAATGATGTGTAGTTTTTCATTGCTTTGTGAAGACGTGAATTTTACTTGAAAATTTAAAGTGTTTGAGATTCTAAAAATCAGATAATGTACACATTATACATGATATTTAATGTAAAGACATATCTGTGTATATCATAGAATTGTAAATTGGTTTGGGTAGGACAGGATCTTCAGATAATTCTCTTCAATACACCTGCTATGGGCAAGAAGACCTTCCACTTAACCAGGGTGTTTAAAGCTTCATCCAGCCTGGCCTTAAACACACACTTCCAAGAATGTGTATCCACAATTTCTCCATGAATTCTGTTCCAGTGCCTCATCACCCTAACAGTGAAGAATTTCTTCTTCTTTCCTGTTAATAAAGCAAAAAAAACCAACAAACCAAATCAAACCAAAACGAAAACAAAACAAAACAAAACAAAAACCACTAACAGAATGATTAGAATGTGACAGACAGCATCAGGATGTTCCTCTTTGTCTACCTTATCTGTGTGTACAGGGACTCCTTGGTTGTCTTTGCATTATACAGACATCTTTGGGACAAAAGAAGTGTTGGGAGGAAGTAAACAATCCCCTGAAGGACTAACATTGGATGGATAGAGGACTATCACAGCTAGGGGGCTAGATGACTGGCTATTGAAGATTGCCAAATAAAGCTGTGTCTGTTGGGCAATCATTGGGGGTGGATAGAATAATGAATTTGGGAATTTAACAAATATGTAATAAATGCAAAAAATACAACCAGTTCACAATCAACTGGTAGAGCATTCCTGGGGAGTTATCTTGATGCTACCCCAGTGCTGCGAATAAAGAATACCTTGCTTAATGGTAACAAAATTTTGCTGTTAAGTTTCTACTCATTGATATCTTTAAATCGACCCGTTGACTTATTTGAAGAACTCATAACTTTATAGAAAGTCCCTCTCCATCTTTCTTGTAGGCCCCCTCTAGGTACTGGAAGAGCACGACAAGGTCTCCATAGAGCCTTTTCTTCTCCGGGCTGACTAAACCCAACTCTCTTCACTGAACAGATGTTGAACAGAGGATATTTTTCACTATTTGCAAGCTCTTTTATTTTTATTTTTTTATTCACTGAACTTTACTCAACTTCACAGAAATATTGTTAAGGTTTTTTCCTTACTGACCTCTTAGCCAAATCTTGGAGGTTACAAGTATTCAGGACAGTAGTTAAGTTGTAGTGAAGCTGCTAAACTCCATTTTGCAGTGTGCTGCTGACACAAAGTGGCTAAATGAGTTCAGTGATGATTGGCCAATGTTCACAGAACCAAAACCACCTTTGGGGTTGCTGAAGACTTAAAAAATGTACCCGAAGTCCTGTATTCTGTGAATATGCAGGTTTTAGGACACCAGCACATCTCACCATTTGCCCTGTTCTTACATTATTTTACAAGCAATGGTTTTAACAAAATTGTCAACAGAGTACTTAGGTCTCTTCAGTTATTTTCTAATGTTCTTCGTTTTTTGCATGCAACACTGTGGTCTCCAACCAGATAGTAATGTAGATCTTTGATTTTGCAGAAAAAAAAATAATCCCCTTTTCATTTTTGCCCTTTAAATTTGACATGCTCTATGTTGCAGTAATACTGTGGTATGTTCACACTGACATTATTTAAACATGCCTACTCAGTATATGGAATATAAAGAGTAATCAAGTTGACTGCTTATTGCAATCACAGTATTTTGATACTTTAAATAACCTCTAATAATAAAAATGTTGCCGTATTAATTAGTTTGACAATTTGTAAAGGTACAGTTGTGGGGGTAAGATTTATAAGAAAAAAATGACAGTGAAAAATGAAATTTCTCTGAAATTTTCAAGGGTGTCTGGAAGTTATGAGACTCTACTGACGTATAATTTATATTAAGTACAAACCATGTGGGTAGCAAAGCATGTGATCAAACATTTTTACAGGTCTTAACATGATTTTCATTGAAGTTAGCAGAAGGTATTGCAATACATTCATATATTTTAGTTAATTTTTCTTAGTTCTCAGATAAACAGACTTCGCTTTACATTCCTCCAGTAGGAATGTTATCTATGTTCTACATTCTTTCATTATATCTATTGTGGTGATATTCACAAATGCTGGTGTGACAAGAGAATAATGGGGAGAAATCCAAGCAGCAACACTGCAAAAAACAACAAAATACTTAGAATGCTTTGCAGCGAATACAGCTTCTCTACTGTTTTAAATAGTTTGGTATGAAAAGTATAGTAATAAAAGGGCATAAGCTTATTTTTTATCTGACAGACTTAAATCTTACCTGACTTCTCAAGTGGAACTTTGACACATTTCTCCC
Source organism: Callipepla californica brunnescens (assembly GCA_023055505.1). NCBI lineage: Eukaryota > Metazoa > Chordata > Aves > Galliformes > Odontophoridae > Callipepla > Callipepla californica. The sequence continues at coordinate 808,061 of JALIRH010000031.1, read as the reverse complement.
ACTTGGTTATTGAACACAAGATCTTTAATCAAAAGTTTCACTGGGTTTCTGTTAGGTTACAATCAGATCCAATTCCCTCTTTGTGGTAAATTGTTTTTACAATCTCAAAAGGTTACTAATCACAGGAAAGCAGTTATTGGAAAAGAGCAGACAAATGATATAACAAATATATACCATGAATAAGGGAAGAAAATCCTACTTCTTAAGAAGTTTCTTAAGGTTATGCCCATGGCAGGATTTTCTGAAGCTTGCTGTTACGCAACTTATAAACAAAATTAATTCTGTTAGCCACTGTTACTTTACTGTACCAATCACGTTCAGAATGTTTTTACTGTTCACCTACTGTTCACCAAGTTCCATCAAATAGTGGAAGAGATGGAGCTGGGAAATACACGCCTCTGTAAGCAAAAAGTTCTCAAACTCCTTTTATTTTTGTGCCATTCAGATCTAGATGCAGTCTTTATGTATTTAATAGACACAGATGTACCTTTTATTTTTCTCTGTGAATTTCTTTGGTAAGCTGGTGACTTCTATCTGTCTGCAGTGTTCAAGGACAATGCGATCCTTGTTAAGAAGGAATGCCCTTTTTTGCTCAGAACCTACTAGTTCGTTTCATTTTCATTTCTTAGTTTTTATACTGGAAAAATAAATAAATATATATATATGTATATATATTTTAATAACAATTTCTTCTTGATCAATTTTATGACTTCCTAAAATACCTGTTCTTGGTTTTTATAATTCTTAGGGCAGGAACTCCTTGTCTGTTAAACCAGCCCCATTTATACTTGTCACCTTCACAGAATCACAACATCACAGGGTTAGGAAGGGATCATCTATTACAGTCCCAACACTAAAGCAGGTTACATAGAGTTGATTGCAGAGAAAAGTATCCATGTGGGTTTTGAATATCTGCAGAGAATGAGATTCCACCACCTCCCTGGGCAGCCTGTTCCAGTGCTCCATTACTCTCAAAGTGAATACGTTCTTCCACATTTTGGTTACTGAAATTCCTGAGTTCCAGTTTGTGCTCCCTTGTCATGTTGCATGGGGTAGAAACTGAAAATGATCCTGGCCCCATCTGCTTGACTCCTGCTCTTTAAATATTTACATAATAAGGTCCCCTCTCAGCCTTC